>CM033324.1:37232490-38432490 GCA_019359835.1 Pharus latifolius | reverse complement strand
GTGGAAGGCCGGTTTCGCAGATCTGGCTCCACCGAGGAATAAGGCCCGCTCCTAGAAGGAAAAGGAAGCGGAGCTCTCCAATAAGATATGGGCTGAGGTACAGGCGGAGATACGGGCTGAGGTGCAGTCTGAGGTCGCACAAATGAGGGAAGAGTTTGCACGGTTGAGAGAAGCATTGCTGGCCAAGAGTGCAGATGCGAATCCCCAGGGCGACGATACCCCGCGGGGTCAGATAAGCAGTTGCGCTTCGAAGGTCCTCGCGGATCCAGTGGATCTACTTGAGGTACTGCAAGCCTTCATCTGTGCACTTAAGTTGATGCCACTCCCATTCTGTTAGAGTTGTTTCGCTAACCTGTTTTAATTGCTACAAATTTGCAGAACCCGGAGGGCTGCATCCTACTGACTCACCTAGGCGACGGGCAGGAAATGGTTGGACACAGCTTCGTATATTCGTCTGGGCCGGATGTCCGGATCCACTGCGTACCTCTGCGGTTGGGGTTCACAAAGGTACAGGTGGACATGGCCATGCTGGCCTACAACGATTCTCCATTGCCAGTCCCAACAGAGGAAATGCAGACACTTGCTGAGGCAGTGGGCTCCTACGTACAGTGGCTCAAGAAGTGTGTTCGAGTACAACAGGTAAATCCTACACATTTTAGATTACATCCTACTCAGAACACTCAACTTGCAAAATCTAACATATATGCTCATTAATTGAAGTGGCCTACTGGCAGGCTACTAGGGGACTGTGCCCCCAGCTCAGGGCATGAGGCCGGATCTTGTGCAAACCTGAACACATCAAAGATGGTGTAACATCCCAGTTTTTGGCTATCTTTTCTGCTCACGAGTCAGCATATCTTCTTTGGAATCCCTGATGTCTCAACCCTATTTTGATCTTAGGTATGCCACTACCTTAACCTAAAAAGTTGGCAGCTAAACTTCATCTCCCAGATCATTTTCACCTTTCAGTCCAAAAGTATTTCAGTTTAGTCCTTTTCAGAATTTTCAAAAAGCCCAAAAGGCAAAAAGTCTCAGATCATCTCCAAATTCAAATCCGATCAAATGATTATCTTTCTTTCACTTTTCTGAACGTTTTTCCCTTCGGGAAGAACTCAAGAATCTCAACCGAAACCCTAGTTTCAGCCCCGACAAAAAAGTCAAACCCTAATTACCCTATTTTACCCTGTTTTCCATTTTTGTCAAAACCCTCAGATCTTATCAGATTTTGCCATTTTCCCTGCTAGATGAGTCCAAGTGTTTTGGAAATACTCATCTGCAAAATCAGATTCCAAATCAGCCCTTCAGAATCCCAAATAAGCAATCAGGTTCTAAATTCTGAGAAGAACCTTCGCAATTCAGTCCAAACCCTCACAAATCAGCCCTTTGCCTCGCAAACAAGTCCCTGGCTTCTTTTCTTCGACCACGACCAAAGCCCGCGTGCACGACCACGACCTGAGGACGTACGACCGCGGTTGCTGCCACCACTGGCCAGTTGTGCCACCGCCAACGGCCGAATCCTACGTGTACCGCACGTGCTCACGTCGCGCCAAGGAACGCCACCGTGGCGATGACCGGAGACCGCAGCTTCACCGCGCGCGTGCCTGCCATTGTCAGAGCTTTACTGCCACATGGCTGCCATGCCGAGACTCGCCATCCCGTCGTTCTGCCGAATCCAGATTTCGCGCGATACTCCGTCTCTGGCAGAGCTCCCGCCGTGTCCTAATGTGCCTCGCTGACCGCTCCGGCGCCAGAGAGCATCTCCCCGTCGATTTGCTGCCGCTCCCGAGGACTCAACCCCACGGCTATATAAAGCCCCCTCTCGCCAGTGCTTCACTCGACACCCACACTTCACCAGCAGCCCGAGACTTAGCTCTAGAGCTTGCCATTGTCGTGCCTTCATCTTCTTCCCCGACGAGCCGCTTCTGGAGCTCACCGTGCCAGCCTCAACCACAACATCTTTCTCCAATCCAAATCTACCGGTGAGTTCCCCTCACCTTCCTCTCTGTGCCATAGCATTTAATTGAACTCCGACGAGACCTAGCGCCGGCGATCACCGAAATCGTCTGTTGCCCTGTTCCCCTAATGCCGAGTGATTCAAGCCAAATTGATCCTCGTGCTAGTAGAGAAAAGTGATCAGTAAGGTAGGAGGAGTAAGCCTGCAAGATTGGAATCATCGATTTTGCCCCGAGCGTCGAATCCCCAAATTCGAGCTTCTGCAGTTCGCCGGAGAACGCCGTCGTGCTTCTCCAGCCATTCCCTGGCAAAATTGAGCACACCAGTAGCTTCGTGTTATCCCCTAGATTCTTCCCGAGTGTGGAATTGAGTTCAAACGCCCTAGATCAAAAATGCCCAAATCGCTACCTTCGTCTTCGGCTCCGATCACCGGAGTTTGTTTTCTGGCCGAACCAGCTGATGAAACCTTGGCATCTAGCTAGGCCTCAACCCCCTGAGCATTTTACTCCACTGGCTCGAACCCTGAATCAGCCTAGATCAAAAGTTATGATCATGCCAAGTTTTGTCCAGAACCATGTCTGTGCCATGTCGCCACCGTGGTTCATCGACGCCATTCATCGCCGTCCGGCCACTTTCTACCCTTGAGCCTGTTAAATGATTGGTTCCTGTCATCAAGGCCTAACCCCCAGACAAAGTTGTGCATCAATCGGTGCCATAGGTCAAAATTTATGCAATGCCCTAGTTTCTGGCCATGTCCAGCACTATGTCAGTGCATGTACACCAGTGGCATTGGATGATTTAGACCTGTTACATTTGAGCTATTGAAATGCCACTTTGTCCACTAAGCCTTTCTGAGCCATGTTCTACGATATACCCTACTATCACATCTCCAGAAAACAGACCTAGAACCAATTTAGGGCTATGTCAAGCCATGAGCCGAATGCCAGCCTTCGACATTCAAGTCCTTTTGAGCCCATCTCTTGGATCAACATCAAGTGACCTTGTCCAAACCCTTTCCCCTGCATGCATGATATATTTACGTATTATTTTCTAGTACTTGTGCGCTTATACAGTGTGTATGTGTTGTTTGTGTCCACCGTGGAACCAGAAGTTGAAGGAACAGAAGAGAACTTCGAGGATTCATCTAAGCAGCTAGACCAATCACTGCAAGGCAAGTCTCAAGCCCTTGATCATGTCTAGCCTATTATTTTGAAATGAAGTATGTTAACTGTTTTCAAGTATGTGCATGCCTTAGATTCAAATAAGAGCTATGTTTCAATGAAATGATTAGATATGACCTAAATAACTGTAAAGCCCCTTTTGACATTGAATATCCATGCACCATTGTCACCCTAGAATATCATGCTTAGGCTATGCTATGCTCAAGATTATATGTTAAATGTTGAATGGTCACATATGAGAAAAGAATGATTCAAAACCCTTTTTCTGAAAGAAAATGTGATTGGAATCGATAGTGAGGATGGTTTGATTGGATGGTGCTGTGTGCGCACTGGGAATGTAAAAAGACTCCTCACTAAAGATTCATAAGGACTAGAACCTTGTGTTGTACTTCCATGCGGCATGAAAAACGTACCAACCACTTGCCCGGTTATGGGACGGGCGCAACTTAGTAGCTTTCTTTAGTATTAGCTTTTCCCTGCAATGGTTGTCGATCCGGTTTCTTGCGAGAACTGGTGGGCCACTGAGGGCCATGAGTGATGTGAGTTCAGAAAAATTATGAGAGGAAAAGGTGGAGAGAAGGAAGACGCCCTATGCCAGATTAAGTCGTGCGCGGCTGTAATTAAGAGAGGCTATGTGTCTTGCGAGAACATAGACCCAGGCTAGGAAGTAAGGCAGTGGGGAGGACCCACAACGGTACTTGAGACTTAACTGTCTATTTACCGGGCAGGGAATTGTTAATGCTAGGACTGTAAACTGTTGTGTCATCTCGGCCTTGTCACATGCGTAAAAGTCGCATGGAGAGGTACCGACTTGAAAGCCGAATGATCGGTGGATTAAGGTGGTACACCTTTGCAAAGTTTAAAAAGTATCGGATACTCTGAGCTCCCAGGTTATGGAGTCTGCGCGCTGTGGATTCTATCCACGTCGATGCAGCACAAGTAGCTTTTGGAAAGTTTTTCACAAAATCTGAATAAAGTGGTGACTCATGAAAGACCGCCACACACAACATTTTCTGAAAATCTAGCTTAGGGTTTTAAAAGACTCGCTTTCGAAAATAAAGACCTTTTCTTCAAAACTGTGTGAGAAAATCTATTCGATATACATATATAAAGCCAAAGGGCTATTCTTTGAGAAATTCCCCCTCATCTATATATACTTGCATTCTTATTTGGGACTTGTCGAGCACCATGTGGACAATGTGCTCACCCTTGCTTTTACAAACAAATTTAGAAGAAGGATTCATCGACCCTGAATCTTACGGTCTTGAACCCAATGTGGAACAAGAAGAAGAAACTGAAGACCCAGCTTGTTAGAGGGTTACGTACCAAAGTGGAGTCCGATGTAGAGAAGGCCCGTGCAACACCGCTGCTGCTGAAGAAGAAGACTGATGAAGTCCTTTTGCTTATTATTACTGTTTCATTTTGTGCCGACCTTTGTGTCAAAAACTCCATAATTTTGTATCAACATTTAAGTGCGTCATCTTGGCGCTAAGTTATTGTAATGTTGGTCCCTGTGATTAGCACTTGTTTTTAATTACTCGCATTTTTATATAATGCATCTTGTTGTTTTGAGCTGCAATGTACCATTTCTGAGTGCAACCCACCTGGGCGGTTGTCACCGGAATCCTCAAATGAGGGTCCCACAGACGGCCCCCGACCCCAGCCAGCGTATCCACACCTTCACCTCGGAAGAAAGCCGCCATCACCTCCCCCTTGCCTTCAAAGGTACGCGCTCAATCCCTGGCAAAAGGCCAGGGCAAAGGCAAGGGCAAAGGGCCAAAGGGACAGCCAGAGAGGTTCAGGAACGGGTTCCCACTCATGTCGGAGGCAGCTTTGCGCAAGTTGGATCGATCAACCAGAGACCTCCACGAGTGGTACCTACACCGAGCTCGGTGCAATCTGAACTTCTTAGTTCCCTAAAGGCCTGAGCAGTTCAACTGTGAGCCCGGGAGTATATCCGTGGCACACGAGGATCTGTTCGACCTCTACAACTGGTGGGAGCTCGATATGTCCATCATACGGACTGGAGTCCTATGAGTTTGCTGATGCTATGTATTGCTGTTTTCTAACTCTGTTTGCTAACTCTGCATTGTTGTAGTTCATTTGAAATGTAGTAACTTTCTGTGCAATACTAATGTCGTCCTTTGCATGCAGGTGCATGTACAGGCTAGCATCGGAGGCTGCGTGTTACAAGGTGGATTTCCTCGACCCAGAGAAAATAAGCCTCACGATGCTAGAGCACGACGCCGCACACGCTGAGCAGTACATATCCAAGGCGCTGATGGCGCAGCAAGACAGGGAGTTCATTCTGGTGCCGTACTACCAAAGGTTAGTGCATTTTGTACTAATTTAACTCAATCTTGTATGTTACACCTGAGATATACTTTGAGCTAGCGGTCCTCTTTTACGTACAATGTAGGGGCCACTGGATCCTCATCGTGATCTGTCCGCCGAGGAACAAGGTGTACTACCTTGATTCGATGCGTGACAGATTATCGAACGAATATGTGGTCAAGGGGAATATGGAGGCGTAAGTAACTTATATGTTTGATTTAAATGTTGACCTCACTAGCTAATGATAATACATTAACCGGCAATGATAACTGAAATGCAGGGCTTTTGATAAATATGTGTCCACTGGAGGGAGGCATGCCGCACCGCAGGGCTCCCTACTAGCTTGGAAAGAATGTGAGGTACTCATGAGACTTTTTGTTTATGCTTAATTACTTTATGGAAACAATAACTAACATGTCTTCGCATATGCAATTATCTTAGTGCCATCAGCAGCCGCAATCGTGGGAATTCGGGTTTTATGTGCTGCGCTACATGTACGACCTAGTGCAGACAAACTTTGCCCAATTTCCCCAGGTAAGAATCGATAGCTAACTCAAATTTCAAAATTGGGTGTCACGTTCAAAATTAGGAAGTTAGTTACTCAGTATTCACACATGCTTGCAGATAGCCATGTCGAAAGACCAATACGAAAATGCAAAGATTAGAGATCTTCGACAAATCTAGGCTCAATATGTCATGGAGGAAGTTGCGCCCAACCATCCGCCATGATAATTTTCTCTTTTTCGTGTACTATGTGCATAGACTGTTTATATACATGTGAATAAATATATATGTGAATAAATGTCCACATTGGATTGCAATTTGTATTTGTCCATATATATGTGAACAAATGTGAATAACTGTCTAATGTGTCAATCTACTCAATGTATATGTGAATTTACCCTTCTTTGCATCTGTACTGTATTGTGTATTCAATCTATACTGTATTGCATCTTACTGTATATGTGAATGTACTGTATTGTGAATATAAAGAATGTACTGTATATGTGAATGTACTATATTGTAAATGTAAAGAATGTACTATATATGTGAATGTACTGTATTGCATCTGTATGGTATTTCTATCGGTAAATTCATTCACAACCGAGATACTACTATTGTTTTTTCTATCGGTAAACTCATCCACAACTGAGAGACTACTATCATTTTTTCTATCGGTACACTCGTAATTACCCGTTAGAAGAGTATGATTTTTCCTGCCGGTGAACTCATACACAATAGAGAGAGTACTATGATTTTTTCTATCGATAATCTCTTTTACAACCAAGAGAGTACTATACTTTATTCTATCGGTACACACGTAATTCACCGTTAGAAGAGTTTAACTTTTCCTGCCGGTAAACTCATACACAACCGAGAGAGTACAATCGTTTTTTCTATCGGTAAACTCATTTCCAACCGAGAGAGTACTAAGGTTTTTTCTATCAGTATACTCTAAATTAACCGTTAGAAGAGTGTTACTTTTCCTGCCGTTAAACTCATTCACAACCGAGAGAGTACTATATTTTTTCTATCGGTAAACTCTTTCACAAACGTCAGACTACAACGGGTTTTCTACCGGTTGTCTCCTGAGATGCTGTTAGAATAGTGAAGTTCTTCTATCGGTTATTTACCGATAGAAAATGACCTGTCTTGTTCTATCGTGTCTATCTCTAATGGTACAAAAACCGATAGTAGAAGGGTGTTTTTTACCGATAGAAGAAAGCTTTTCTGTACTAGTGCCTGTCTCTTCCATCCCCTAGTTGATGGACATGACCCGGGTAGGGGAAGACGTGTCCTCCTGACGTTCCTTCGGAATGTCTTCGCAATCGATCTCTTCCATTAGAACAGGATCATTAGGCGAAGGCATTGGTATATGGGCATAATCGTCGAGATCGAAGTCGTTCTCGGAATTATATGCCCCAGACATGGCACACCAAACCTCCGGATGAAGGGAAAGCACCTTGAGAAAAGGCCACATGGTGGGCGCCAGCTGTCGACAATTTGGACTCGGGGTCCACAGTCGATCTTATGCAAATTTGTGAGTTACGGGACGTTTCAGGGCACTCCTCTGGGAAGGTAGGATGAGTAATACCTATACGGGCACAAGAGAATTTATACAGGTTCGGGCCCTCGATGGTGGGAGTAATAGCCCTACGTCCTGTTATGATTTCACTATGCGAGAAAAGATGTTTACAAGAGGGAAGAAGAGATATCACAGGTGAAGATCTCTTCTATGTTAGTGTCTATCTAACTATATCTAAGTCTTCAGGTTACTTGGACTCCTGGTAATGCTTGTGCACTTAACCACCCTTAGAACGTGCATTGCCCACCTTTTTATATCGACCAAAAGGGCGCCAATGCGAAACAGCCTCGAACGGTTACTAGGATGCAGTTTTGTTAACCGCACTTAACTTCCACACAGGCTTAACACATGCAATCAAGGGATAACTGCACATGTTAACCTCCTGGCAGTTGTCTTCATACGTGGAAAGATCCTCGTGATCTCGGGATATGCCTGTCCAAAGGGTTAGACCTTCTCGAGTTATTCTGGTCGCAAATAGTCAATGACCCTCTGACCGCGCACTGTCTACAATCTTCTGACTGCGCACTGTCTATGGCCTCATGATCTCGCAAGGGCTGCGATCATAAATCATCTTTGTGTTCGCGCCCTTCAGGTCGTCTAAGACCAAAATGACAGACTTATAGGCACATGTCTAATCTGATTATGTCTTAAACCAGACGTGTATTATTTTGAACTAGCTCGGGTGATAATCCTCGTTAGAGACCGAGAACGAAGAAGGCGACAGAGTTGGTGAAGAAGAACGACGTTGTGGAGGCGCAGGATCGGTGGAGATGGCGGCGCGGTGAAGGCAGATAGGGTGGCGCGTGGCAGATCCCGCGGAGGCGGCACGGCTGTGGTGTTGTGGTGGTGCGGATCGGGAGCGGCGAGGTCGGCTCTGGTGGCAATGCTTGCCGGATCGGCAGGCCCCGACGGCGATGCACGTGGGATCGGCAGGAGGTGCGGCCCCGACGACGATGCACGCGGGATCGGCGGGAGGTGCGGCTCCAGCAGCAGTGGCGCAATGTGCGGGAGCGGAGCCAGCGGATCGGGACGGCACACGCGGGAGAGACAGATCGGGCGGCACGAGATCCGGGTGGATTTGCGGCGGCGGCGCTGGAGAGGTGGAGCGGGAATGGAGGAGCGGATCGGCGACGCGCAAGGTGGAAGATGGTGAATCAAGAGCGGCAGCACTGTGGAGGCGGCGATGGCCGAGGGAGGCGCCGGATCGGCGGCACGAGGTGCAGTGCACGTGGGAGGCGGCAGATTGGAGGAGGCAACGACTCGGGCGCGAGATGGCGGCGAGTTCTGGGGACGGAGCACCGGATCTGGAGTGAATCTAGGCAGCTTGTGGTGGCAGAAAAGAGGATTGGAGGAGCTACTGAAGAGGTGGAAAGAAATAGGGAGAGGAAGGAAGGAAGGAGGAAGAAGAAGACAGGAGATGCTAAGTGGAGGGAACCGACGGTCTATGGCCTGGCGGCCGCCGGCGTGGTGGACGGAGGTGAGGAAATTGGGGGCAAAGAGAGAAGGAGAAGGTAAAGTACAAAGAACCAGGCTCAAGTCTTCCCCAGTGGCGACTGCTAGGGTTAAGGGTGAGTTCTGGCAATCTTGCAGAAAGGTTTGAAATGACGACCAGGTCCTTCGACTGCTAGGTTTAAATGCTTTGAGCCCCCGGAGACTCCGATTTCAGCACGGCTGGTTCCTACGCATCCGTAGAAACAAGTGTTTCTATCTGGAATCGACCGAGGGTCAGGTTTAGCTGATGAGGAGCGTCCATTAGCCAAAATCCATCTGATTTGCGCCAACCTGCAATAACAATTGCAAAACCAGTAATCCAGTTGATTTGGCAACAAATCTGGAATAATCTCGATATATGATGAGGCATATGACTAATATGTGCATAAGCATAGGGAAAAATAAATAGAAAAATCAAGCAAATCAGGTAAATATCAACCGCTCACAAGGTTTGGAACACCCTAGAGAAAATATATGAGGGAACTACCAAAGTCAAAGAGGCAAAGTTGCTCATGGTAAGGCAACGATACGAGACATTCACAATGTCATCAACCGAGTCCGTGGATTTCATGTTTACTCGGTTGAACAACATTGTAAATGAACTCAAGGGGCTAGGAGTTGTTTTTACTGATATCGATATTGTAAGAAAAATGCTCAGGGCTCTTCCAGAAAGTTTTGACACCCTGATGACGGTACTAACCAACTCCGACCTATCGACCACCACACCGACGGATCTCTATGAGAACCTCATCATCCATGAGATGCATCTAAAGGAGAAGAAGGAAGCGGCAGAACCTTCGAAAATGAAGAAGAAGGCGTTGGCTTTCAAAGTCGGCTCCAAAAAGGACTCAAGCGACGGCTCCTCCGACGAAGATCTAGCTCTTATGGTAAAGAACACTCAAAAACTTCTTCGCAGGTTACACAAGATAGGAGTCAACATCGACACACGACCAAAGGGGCCAAAGCAATCAAACTTCAAGGACATCATATGCTATGGATGCCACAAAAAAGGACATATAGCCCCGAGATGTCCAAACAAGAACAAGACTTGGGCTTCTTTTGTGAACATCATTCTTTTGTATCATCTCTAGAACCCAAACATGTAGATGAAGCTCTTAGTGATCCTAATTGTATTAATGCTATGCATGATGAATTTAATAATTTTTCTAGAAATAAAGTTTGGACTTTAGTAGAAAGACCCAAGGATCATAATGTAATTGCAACAAAATGGGCTTTCAGAAATAAGAAAGATGAAAATGGTGTAGTAATTAGAAACAAAGCTCGTCTTGTCGCACAAGATTTTTCTCAACTCGAAGGTTTAGACTTTGGTGAAACCTTTGCACCTGTGGCAAGACTTGAAGCTATTTGTATACTTCTTGCTTATGCATCAAGTTTTAATATTAAATTATTTCAAATGGATGTAAAAAGTGCATTTTTAAATGTTGAGATATCTGAACTAGTTTTTGTTGAACAACCTCCCGGTTTCGAAGATTCAAAATTTCCATACCATGTATTTAAACTGTCTAAAGCTCTCTATGGTCACAAGCAAGCTCCTAGAGCTTGGTATGAACGACTTAGAGACTTTCTTTTATCAACAGGTTTTAAAATTTGGAAGGTTGACACAACTCTCTTTACAAAAATGATTGAAAAAGATTTGTTCATATGTCAGATATATGTTAATGACATCATTTTTTGGTCTACTAATGAACATTTCTGTCATGAGTTTGGAGAAATGATGTCTAGAGAATTCATGATGTCAATGATCGGCGAGCTAAGCTTCTTCCTTAGACTTCAAACCAAGCAACTCAAGAACAGTACGTTCGTGAGTCAAACGAAGTACGTGAAGGACTTTCTCAAGCGCTTTGGGATGGAAGATGCTAAAGCAATCAAAACCCCCTTGGCCACAAATGGACATTTCGATATGGACAACAATGGAAAATCGGTCGATTCTAAACTTTATAGGTCTATGATTGGTAGCTAGTTATATCTTACTGCATCTAGGCCTGATATCATGTTTAGTGTTTGCTTATGTGCTAGATTTCAGTCAGCCCCCTAGGAATGTCATTTGATTGCTATTAAAAGAATCCTTAGGTACTTGAAATGCTATCCCAGTTTAGGTCTTTGGTATCCAAAAAATACAAATTTTGAATTAATTGGTTATTCGAATTCAGATTATGTTGGTTGTAAGATTGATAGAAAAAGTACACCTGGAAGTTGTCGATTATTGGGGAGATCACTGGTATCATGGTCATCTAAGAAACAAAATTCTGTAGCTCTCTCCACCGCTGAAGCAGAATATGTGTCTGCAGGAAGTTGTGCTCAAATTTTGTGGATGAAGCAGACATTTCTGCATTATGGAATTAAATTTGAAAAAGTGTCAGTCTTGTGTGATAATGAAAGTGCCATTAAAATTGCTAATAATCCTGTTCAACACTCTAGAACTAAGCATATTGAAATATGGCACCATTTTATAAGAGATCATGTGGCAAAATGGGATATAGATATGAGTTACATCAGAACTGAATTGTAACTAGCAGATATTTTCACCAAACCCCTAGATGAGACCAGATTTTTCTTTCTCAGAGGTGAATTGAACATTATTGATATTTCAAATGCCAGTTGATAAGTTAAATATATTAAATATATTTTATTCTCTCTCTGGTCGAAATTCTCTATCTGGTCGAATTGATTGACCATGCTGACAGTCAGCATCACAAACTGACTGTCAGTTTCTTTGCTCATGAGCTTGGTCGAAGTCATTGACCATGCTGACAATCAGTTTCACAAATTGACTGTCAGTTATGTGCTTCAACTTTGGTCGTAGCCTCTGGTCAAAATTGGTGACCCACACTGGCTGTCAGTTTGACACACTGACTGTCAGTTTTAAATCTCAGGTTTTTGTGCTGATTGTCAATACTCCACACTGATTGTCAGTTTTAAAACCCTGGCTTTTGAACTGACTGTCAATATATCATACTGACTGTCAGTGTGGGACCCCAAACCCTAAATCCTCCGTTTTTGTTCATTGTCTCTTCGCCTCCTCCTTTCATCGCCGCTGCCTCTACTCACTACCGCCGCCGTTTTGAGCCTCTTCATGCCGTGACTTCGCCTCGCCGCACCTCTCCACCGACGCATCGTGCGCCGCCGCACTGAGCCTTGTCATTGCGCCGCTCCTCGCCACTGTTTCATGGCTTTTTTGGCACCCCGCCACCACTCGTCGTGTCTCACCCTGCACTTCGTCGCCGCACCTCGACGTCCATCTCCTTGCCGCTGCCAAGCCGTAGCCATGCCATGCCTCTTCTCACCGGCTGGTTTTTGCTCTTCACCGTTGTTGCTTCGTCATTCATCGCCTTCCTCTGTTCAGGTCTCTGTTTCTCTCCTTCTCCATGTTCTTCTTTTCGTCATGTCTGATCAGCCGTCATCGTCTCAACGTGTGACCCGTCGGAAGAACGCTGCAAATAGCAGTCGTTCAACGGGTCAGAGGTTTGAGACCCGATCCTCGTCGCCGCCCGAGCGTGTCGCCGTGGATTATTCCCGGTGGCACACAAGTTGCCTCCGCTCCCTTCACTCTACAAACCCATACCTTTTTCCACGTCCCTCTGGTCGCAACGCCTGCCAGGTTCTCACCTTCTACACAAACCTACAGCTTGACCTTTTTACTAGCATCTAAAGCCGCGTCCCCATTTTCGCGCATCGCTCCCTTTCCTGGCAGACGATCGCGTCTCGCACAGGCATAGTCACCCCGGCGGACTCCCTCGCCTCCGTTGGGATCAGAGATCTAGTCTCTGATTCCTCCCTTCACTGGGCCGATGAGCCCACCAGCCAGTTCTACGCCACAGTTTTTATCTCTCCCCAGCGCGACTCACTAATCTTCATGACAGGCCTCCAGGTCCATACTGTCACAAAGGAGCAGCTTGAGGCCGCTCTCAGACTGGTTCTCCCCGCTTCTGGGCGCCAGGTACATACCCTACCTGACCTCGAGCATCGGGAGGTGGCCATGCTTTATTCTGGCCCCTTCCAGCTCCGGCACATGACCGGCTTGTACCGCGATGTCAATCTGGCCCTGCGGATCCTCCATCTCACTTTGGTCCCCATGACCGGAGATAGGGCCAGAGTCACTTACCTTGCCCTCCATGTCCTGATTTCTATCTTCAAGGAAGAGCCTTTCAACGTTGCTGACCTCATCATCAGTGAGATTCAGCACGTCATTCTTTCTTTGCGTCGCCCGCTGCTGTATGCTCCATACATCATGGTGATGCTTCTTCATATTAGGGCCGTCGATTCTGAGCTTCCTCGGCCCCACCATCCTCTTCAGTTCTATCCTCCAGGACAGGTCGATAGGCGTCTTGGTGCCCACCCTGCAGCTGCAGCTGGACCTAACTCTTCTGCATCTGACGATGATGCAACTGGTGAGTCGAGCGATGAGGCTGCAGGACAGGCAGCAGATCCGGCTCCTTCTGGAGACTCAGGCATCGGATCCTCCTCCCTCTATCAACTCCAGCAGGTGATCCAGTTCCAGTAGTAGATCCTCAGCACCTAGGCCGAGCATCATCAGATTCTTCTTCGTCTGCTTGCCCAACAGGAGGAGATCCTGAGTCGCTTGCCTTCTTCAGTCACTCCAGTCCCTCACAAGAGGGCCCGCCCAGCTTCTTCCTCGCCAGGATCAACTTCAAGTCCTACAGCTCCAGCCCCGGCTGCACCGGCCTTCGTTTCCCCAGCTTCTCCAGCGATCGACCCGACTGGATCTCCAGCAGGCTCTGGTGATACAGCCGATCTAGGTCTCTCCAGTGAGGAGGATTAGGCTTTTAGTTTCTGTCAGCTCCCGCCTTTTTGTGCTTGATGCCAAAGGGAGAGAATTTTCTATGACATTGATGTTTTCGATATTTTTGTATGACACGGATATTCTCTTATATGATATTATGGATGTTTTGATTTTTATCTTATATGATGTGTTTTTGCTATTATGGATATGATGTGGATGGTTTATTGTTTATATATATGTGACGTGGATGATATATGTGATCTTGACTTATGATTGGGGAAGATTTTGATTTGAGATCTCATGCATGCACTCAGGGGGAATTATTTATATTTTTTTATTATTATTATCGAACACTTGTTGTCATCAATCATCAAAAAGAGGGAGATTGTTGCATCTAGGCCATTATGCCTGATTTTGATGATTAATGAAAACAAGCGTTTTAGACTATTTGTGTTTTTGAGATATTTAGATACAAAGTTCGGTTGGGCAGACATTCAAGATGATCAAGATGAACCCAATGTAAAAGAGAAAAAGCACAAGTCGCAAGGAACAAACACGAGACACAAATCACAAGATAAAAGATGCAAAGGACCCGAGGTAAAATCTGTTTTATTTTTACCAATCTCGGTATTTGGAGTTTGATCGGTTTCGGAAATTTATTCTTAGTTTTAACTGTACTATAAAGAGGGGTTGCAAGTCCTCTCTACATTTTTAGCATAAACCGAGAAACTTTTAGGTCACTGCATTGCAATCTTTTCGGTTGGATTTGTTTTGAAAAGATTTGATTTTTTCGATGAGTTTTTGACAACATAAGAGTTTTTACAATTTCTAGAAATATCTAGGCCGATCTGGCTTTTGTTTCTGTTGAGAAAACAATAGCCCTTTAAATTATCTTTCAAACCAGATATCAAACACTTAAATCGGATTTCTGGATCAAAAGTTATGGCTGTTTTTATTCATGTTGACTGTCAGTGTGCTATGCTGACTGTCAGTTTGAATTGTCAGTTTTGTTTGCTGACATTTGTCCAGAGAACATGTTTTTTGAGCCCAATTTTTTTGACCTATGTTGACTGTCAGCATGCCATGCTGACTGTCAGTATGAGGTTCGACCTCGAGCTGATTGTTTTGTGTTCTTGTTTTAATTGGTCGACTTTGTGGTCGATGCTTACTGTCAGTATGAGGTGTCAGTTTCCATATACGACCACAAACGGTTAGCAAAGTTTTATCCATGATTTTTGTCGAGCTGTGATCTTGGACACTGACTGTTAGCATGTGTTGCTGACTATCAGTTTGGGCTATTTTGTTTCCTTTTTCGACCTCAAAGGGCTAGCTGAGTTTTCTCTGAATTTTACTTCTTTTTGGTCGTGACCCATGCTGACTGTCAGTATGCACTGTTTCTTTTATTTCGAGCTCCAACGGCTAATTTGTTTCTTGAGGCTACAAATAGAGGCTTTGAGCAGATGTTTTAAACACCAAGCAGCCTCCTTCCCTCATATACACTTGAGCATTTGTTTTAGAATTAAAAATCTTGATCTTTTGATCAAGTCGTGAGTTTTGTGATCCACCGAGTTTTTCAGTTCACATCATTTTTCATATCTAGAGTTTCTCGATGATTGTTGGAGGTCTAGGAGAGACCTTGCAACCTATTACTCTTGGTGAACGCCCTCACCTAGGCGGTTTGGTGGTGTGGCCGTTGATCTCTCCTGTTTGAAGATTGTGGGAGAGACTCAGCGTGATTGTAAAAGGCATTGGTACTCGCCTTTCCGGAGTGGACAAGGAGCAACCACTAGTGAGAAATATCCTTCGTGGATATTGAAGCAAGACTCATTCATTTGAGTGCCTCAATGAGGAGTAGGGGAGACTGGGCGAGTCTCCGAGACCTTGGGAAAAATCCTTGTGTTTGTTCTCTTTATCTTTCTCTTTTTATTGTGCAATATTCATTTGCTCTATCTCTGCAAAAGTTGTTTTAATTTGTAGTTTTTAAAGCCTCCTATTCACCCCCCCTTTAGTCGGCATCCTCAATCCTACATAAGGCCCTTGTCGCCAGTGGTGAAGCTGACGACCTTGCGTGGGGTCAATTCAAATGACTTCTGCGACAAGAATTCTATCCGATGGGTTACTTTGAGGAGAGATGAGAACGTTGGCACAAATTGTACGAACGGCGCGACCAATCTGTCCAGGACTAAACGACGGAGTTCCAGAGACATGCAATGGTCCTTGGCATCTCACTTTCCGACACCCATATGTTCAGAAAATACACGTCTGGACTTCAGAAGGTAATCAGTGCTGAGCTAAGCCTATTCAGAGTTCAAGACATCTCGACCGTGAGCACAGCTGCTTGGCGATTGAGAAGAAGAATAAGACCCACAACGACAAGAACGTGAGGGAGATATCCACCACGACGAGCTCCGGAGAGGGTACCCACGATACGGGTAACCCTTATGAGCATTGTCATGTTGTTGGGCACACAAAAGAGAAGTGTTATAAACTTCATTCTGAACTGCGACCAAAAAGAACAAGGAGGGATGAACCAAGCACACGAACAGCTATGGTTACTTCTATTCCACTCACAGAGGAAATCATCCAGTTAGATTCGGTTGGAAAGGCGGACACGACCTTGTCTCTAATGGCAATGCTGAAGGAGAAAGGTTCAGGTTCATCAATTGACCACAACCCGACAAAGGAATTGTTCAGTGTTAACATACAGGTGAAGCACGAGGTGGTCCCAGCCACCTTCGACCCCGGAAGCCAAAAGAATTTGGTCTCCTTCGGGCTGGTTCGATGACTTGGTTTGCAGATGACTCATCATCCTCGACCGTATCCTCTGGGATGGTTCACTTCTGACGTGAATCAGCAACTCAAGAGTCAATGTACTCTAAAGTTTACAATATCTGCTCGTTACATCGACGACTTTCAATGCGATGTCATCCCTATCGATATTTGTCAAGTGATTTTTGGAAGTCCGTTCTTGTACGATTGTGACGCCCATTACTGTTGCATCTAGGCCCCTATTATTGTGCATTTTGATTATTGATGACATTAAGTGTTTTTGATCTAATCATGTCTTTGAATTATATGTATGTAGAGACCTAAGAACTATTTCGCCTAAGGTCGCAATATTACCAACGTCGCAAGCACAAGGTCGGCAAGTAGAAAGCCGCAGAGACCTAAGCTATCTGGAGGATCTGCAAGTCACAAGCACAAGGTCGTGAGCCGAGGTCGAAAGCACAAGGTCGCAGTGTCGTCTGAGGTAGCAAGTCCAAGGTCGCGAGCTATGGTCGCAAGCGCAAGGTTGCCAAGATGAAGCTACAAAAGACTTATGGTAAAATGTATATTTATTTTTACCGATCTCGGTGTTTGGAGGTTGATCGGTTTAGGAAATTATTTCTTATTTTTAACCTTACTATAAAGAGCGGTTGCAAGTCCTCTCTACATTTTCAACATAAACCGAGAAATTACTAGGTCACTGCATTCCATTCATTTCAGTTGGATTTGGTTTTGAAAGATTTGGTTTTTCAGTTGTGTTTTTGACAACAGAAGCATTTTTGTATTTTCAGGAAAGATCTAGGTAGATATGGCTTTTGCTTCTGTTGACAAAACGATAGCCCTTTAAATTATCTTTCAAAGGGGCTATCAAACACTTAAATCAGATTTCTGGATCAAAAGTTATAACTATTTTTATCCATATTGACTGTCAGTTTGTGAAACTGACTGTCAGTTTGAATTGTCAGTTTTGTTAACTGACAGTTGTCCAGAGAGGTTTTTTGAGCTAAAATTTTTTGAACTAAACTGACTATCAGTTTGCATTTCGACCTCAAGCTGATTTATTTGAGTTTCTGTTTTAACTGGTTGATATTTTGGTCGAAACTGACTGTCAGTTTGTGATACTAACTGTCCGTTTGGAGTATCAGTTTCCATATAGATCACAAACGGCTAGCAATTTTTTATCCATAAATTTTGTCAGCCATTGTGTTTGAAACTGACTGTCAGTTTGTGCTACTGATTTTCAGCTAGAGCTCCAACGGTTCTTTGAGCTATTGTTTAGCACACCAAGCAGCCCTCTTCTCTCTTATACACTGGAGTATTCATTTTGGAGTTAAAATGTTGATCTGTTGATCAAGTTGTGAGCTTTTGAGATCCACCCAGTTTTCAGTTCGCATCATCTTTGCATACTTTCTGTTTCTCGGTGATTATTGGAGGTCTAGACAAGACCTTGTAGCTTGTTACTCTTGGTGAATGCCCTCACCTAAACGGTTTGGTGGCGTAGCCGTTGACCTCTCCCGTTCGAAGATTGTCGGAGAGGCTTGGTGTGTTTGTAAAAGGCATCGGTGCTCGCCTTTCCGAAGTGGACAAGGAGCAACCGCTAGTGAGAAATATCCTTCGTGGATATTGAAGCGAGACTCATTCATTTGAGTGCTTCAACAGGAAGTAGGGGAGACCGGGTGAGTCTCCGAGACCTCGGGAAAAATCTCTGTGTTTATTCTCTCTCTTTCTTAGATTTAATCATTTAATCTTGCAATATTTTGTTCAATTGCTTTTGTTTCTTCTCTTTGCAAAAGTTGCTTTAAATTAAAAAGTTTTTAAGCCTCCTATTCACCCCCCTCTAGTCGGCATTCTCGATCCTACACATGGTATCAGAGAAGGGTCTCTCATTTATGGGCTTACCGCCTAGAGAGAAAGGATGGACTCGGTAGAGGATTTTGATTTGATTGCTCCTCACTTTGATGGCTCACATTACTTTTGTTGGAAGATTATTATGAGCACTTATTTTGAGGCATTGAGTTTGGATTTATGGAGCTTAGAGGAGAAGGGTGTGACTTATCCGTTGATTTCGGATAAGGATATTCTCCTCTTAAATACAAATGCTAAAGATGTGCTTCTTAGATCCCTTAGAAATGATGTGCTCGAACTAGTGAGTGATCGTTCGACCGCTCACGATGTTTGGACCACCCTTGAGTCTATCTTTGAGGGCACATCTAGCTTTGAGCATGCTAAGGTGCGCTTCTTGATGCAACACTATAAGGCATTTGTGATGTTGGAGCATGATACACTCTCCACCATATATGATCGCTTGATCAACATCACAAATGAGCTCAAAGCCCATGGCGCTAATATTTCCAATCTAGAAATTTGTAGGAAATTGCATAAGGTGTTACCGGAGAATCGCTATGAAGACTTCATTACCACTCTTGCAAACGGTGACCTCTCCGACACTTCACCGAGCGAGCTCATTGACATGCTTATGTCAAATAAGGCTATGTCCAAGGAGAAGGACATACATTCCACCTCCGAGCATATTAAGAATGATGATTTCATTGCGGAGGATCGGGAACTTTCTAGAAAGCTCAAAGATGTCATCGACTTGGTTCGCCTAAAAAAGACAAAGGCGAACTCTTGCAAGAAGAGCTCAAAGAAAGCTAGAAAGAAAGCATCAAGATCAAAGTCTTCATCTCACGACAAATCTATATGCCTTATGGCATGTGACTCGACGGTATCAAATACTAACTTCTCTAATGATGAGCTTATGGATATGATTGTAGAGTTAAATGACTTGCTTGGCAATATGAATAAAAGTTTTTACACTTTAAATAATAACTTCTCATCCTTGAAAGTGGAATTTCAAGAGTTGAAACATTCTTATGATTCTTTGCTTGCCAAGGAAGCTATTAGCTCCACAATTACCTTAGATGATAGAGTTGCTTGTGACTTGCTTATTGATCCATCCTTAGAGGCACATATTTCCACTTCACATGCTAGCACCTCTTGTAATGACTTAAGTGTTAATTCATGATTAGACTCAAATGCTAGCTTTGTAGACACTAGTACTTCATGTGATAATTTGTCTATTGATTCATTTATTGATTCACATGCTTGTACGGTTGTTACTAGTAACTCATACCATGATTTATCAAGTGACTCATCTTTATGCCATGGTGTTAGTATTAGTTGCTCCTCATTTGATATGTCTAGCTCATCTAGTGATTCTATTGTTATGCCTTCTAGTTCATCTACTTGTGATGATATGCCGTCATGTTCTCATTCGCATCATGCTTCATGTGTTAACACGGTATTATCTCATGTACATAAAATTGAAAATGATGAACTTAAGACTAAAATAAATAGATTGAGTCATGACCCTACTAGATATCATATGAGTAGTGCTATGCTTGTTAAACCCCCTTTAGATCATAGATATTCATTTAAAAAGGGGAAATTAAATCATGCTCACTCATCTGGTAAGAGGTATCGCATATTTCACCGCACTCATACCATTTCATTTGAAAAGCCCTCTCGAACTTCATGTTCCGCATGTCACTTAATAGGGCAACATTAGCATGAGTGTGTATCTAACCCTTTCAGAATTGGTTCTTTTGACTCTTATTTGATTTCTTGTTCTAGAAGGGGTTTAATTGCAAAACTTGTTGATGTCCATTTTCAAAACCTAAAGATAGAGCCATTTGGGTACCAAAAGATTTATGCGACAAGGCCAGAGAGCCTCGTAACGTCTGGGTACCTAAAAAGTCTTGAATCTTGATTACAAAATCCTTTTTGGAAATTTTTTTTTTGCAAAATATGTGTCATGCATTAAAAATCATTTCTGTAAATTTTCATTTCAATTGGATTTGATTTGAGCAACATTTAATTTTTTCAAATCAAATCTGAAATTTGCAACTTCAGACTTCTTGTGGTTTTTGGCTGATTTTTCATTTTTTTTAATTGGTTGGCTATTGTAAGAAAGTTTATACATTATATTTTCTTTGATTGGTCTTTACTGTTAATTCATTTCAAAATTTTTAGAAGTCATTTGCGTGGTTTTCAGGTGCCTTTACATGTGCAAAATTATTTTGCCAAAACCTGAAATCTGAAACTTTCAATCTATTCAACATTTGTCTTTTTCATATCTTGTTGTTGGCTCTGATTTTGTGATCCGTTTGAGTCCTAGTTTTGGTTTTCGCACTAAGCTCGCCCAGGTTCTAATATGCGGAATAACAGGATCTTACTCGGAAATATCGAAACCCAAAGATTGATCAAAAACACAGTTCAAAGTAATTGCACAACTCTTTATTTCAAAGAGGGCTTTACACGTCGAACGTTAGGCACACTTGCCTACGTCGAAGGAACTATAAGTGTCTAAAACTCAAATAAGTGTAGGATCAAGGATGCCGACTAGAGGGGGGGTGAATAGGAGGCTTTTAAAATTTCTTTTCAATTAAGCAATTTTAAAGAATAATTGAGAGACCTAAATTATACAATGAGGCTTAAAAGGAATTTAATCAACTAGTTGCATTCAATCAAATGAACTATTCAATAAAACATGCAACAATGGTAAATATAGCAATTGTGTCAAGATGAATGTAAAGCAAATATGAAATACGCAATTTGACACAATATTTTTACCGAGGTCTCGGAGACTCGCCCGGTCTCCCCTACTCCTCGTTGAAGCGCTCACTCGGAGCCTCGCTTCTATATCCACGAAGGATATCTCACTAGGGTTGCTCCTTCTCCACACCGGATAGGCGAGCACCACACCTTTCACAATCTTTTGCCGGCCTCTCCGACAAACTTCAATTGGAGAGATCTCGGCTCTCCTCCGGCACCGTCTAGGCGAAGGCGATCGCCAAGAGTAACAAGCCGGATGCACTTTCACTTGAATCAACCACGTGCTAGAAGCTCAATGATGCAAATGAGATGCTCAACACTCTAGCACTAGCAATCTAATGGAGATGAAGTGCACTAAACATTCACACAATCTCCCTCAAGCTCTCTCTCAAATCTATTCAAGATTTGGGCTCAATTCTAGGCTCTAAATGCTATAACACATATGCAACTCAATTGGCTAGGTTTTCAGCTGAAGAATGAAGTCTTTGAGCACCCAAAAATGAAGCCAAACACGAAGTATTTATAGCCTCAACGAAAAACTAGCCGTTTGCAAGAAACCGGGCCAAAAGTTGTACAGGCCGGACATTGTCCGGCCACTTCAGACACTGTCCGGCCAGTACAAAAATTTCAGCCGTTGCAAATGTGTCAGTGACCGTTGGGCGAAATTTGTGAAGGCCGGACGGATACCATTTGTCCGGACAAAACGTCCGGACAGATGGATATGTCTTTGTTAACTCTCGGCTCAAAAAACTTGTACAGGCCGGACAATGTCTGGCCATTTCGGACAAAGTCCACCCATAACGGACAAATAGCTTCGGACGGATGCATTTGTCCGTTCCATTTTTCGGCTCAAAAAATTTGTACTGGCCGGACAATGTCCGGCCATTTGGGACAATGTCCGGCCAGTTCAGACAAATAGCCCCGGATAGATGCATTTGTCCGGCCACTGCACACTGTCAGTAAAACAACCATAACTTTTGATTCAGAGATCCGATTGAGGTGATTTTTGGCTTGTTGGAAAGATAACTCAGAGCTCTACAATTTTGTCAACAGGAGCAAGACCTAGAAAGGTCTAGAAACTTCTAGAAAATTCAGAAACTTTCCTACTGTCAAAATGTCCAATCCAAAAATCATCTCAAATGCAATTTAGAGTATTTGCACATACGGATTTGCCGTTTTCTTGCGGATGTGATTTGTGTCACTTAGCAACAACCACGACCACACAGTTCTTGACATCCGATCGAAAACAGGTGGTCGATAGGGTTTGGTCGAGCGTACGCAAGCGAGTCGAAGACTGGTACGACCAGTCCGAACTCCTACGACCACGCCCAAACCCTAAACATAAAGTCGCCAAACAAGCGACACGACCACGACCACGTATCAACACTGATACGATCAGAATATGCAAATACGACCACGACCAGCTCTAGATAAATAAACCAATTTAAACAGCTGGCGATCACGACTAAGTGCAGTTTTCAAAACATTGAATCTAATGCACATGAACTACACTTAGACTCACTAGCAATGCAAGACACTAGTGCAAGATGATATGAATGCATCTGAGCTTCCGCACTAGATAGATTCAAGCTACTAGTTTCCGACCCCTCTTAATAGTACGGTCAAACTAGTAAAAAGAAACCTATCAACACGGTCTGTCTCCAAACACCGAGACCGGTAAAATCCTAAGAAAACAATCCTTAATCTTGGATTTTACCTGAGGTGAAGTTCGACCTCGTGAAGTTCGACCGCTAGACGCTTGTCCCCGCAAGGCTCGACCTCGCTAAGCTTGACCTCGCGAAGCTCGACCGTTTGACACTTGTCCTCGCAAAGCTCGACCTCGCTCGAGATGTCTCATATCGACTTCATCCTCTTCACACCCTTGCTCGCTTTTATCCTGTAATCAAACTGAGTCTACAATACGTACACTCAATGCACAACATTAGTCTCATATATAAGTCGTCATTAATCACCTCCAGAGAAGCTACTCCACACAGGAGTTAGCTCAACGGTTTCTCTTTCAAATGACATGACAAATTATATTCAACGAGTAGCAAATGAGTATAAGATAAAATACAATCATATAGATCGTAGATGATAAACACATACGCACACGATCTATACTACTCATATCATGATATCAATCAACCTAGATGACCAAAGTGATGAGCTCACCCTCAACATGTGCATCGATATAAAATCCACAACTGGAGTCATCAGTCTCAGATTTAACGTATTACATTTTGATCAATCAATCAGCACAAGCTTGATGTAACCACCGAGCTCATCCTCTACATATGCATCAATATCAAACCAGCAATCGAGAAAAACATCCAATTCAGGGTTTACCGATAATCAATTCAATTTACTTGTACTAAATCAGGATTTATCTAAATTGTCATTTAATCATCAAATCTGATATTTGCATATTAACTTTAATCATCATGGATTTATCCAAAACGTCATTAATCATCAAAACCTAGATACTAAGATCTACCTAGATCCAACAATAAGTTCTATGACTTTTCGATTGTATTCGATGATCTAAACTAGTCCTATTACAAGGTATTTATAGTCCAATCGTATGAGTACATATCAGACTCAATAACCTAAATGTATTAGACTCATATAACTAACTAATCCTAAACGGATAAGCTTAGTTATATATATATATTCGGATCGGATTACAATTCCGAACAGGGAACGAATTCCTTTTCATGGTCGCAAACCAATCCATGGTCATGGACCCATCTATGGTCACGAAACCTTTCCGAACACGGTTAAGGTCGCGAAGCCGTATGCGATCAGGACTTGAAGATCCTCCCGGATCATGACTCCCTTGTTGAGAAGGGGCCAACCCCTGTTGCGACCTCTCGATCAAACTGGAGATGTGGAAATTGGGCTTGTCCATGCTCTCTGGTGTACCATTTTGCCGCACGTGCCCGTTGATCTTTCCGACCGATTCAAAAAGTCTCCATTGTGCCACTGCGGGTGGTAGTCACCTTCTTCTCCAAAATCACATCTTTGTGTATAGGTTTGTCTCGTTGATAGACCAAGTCTTCAACAAATGGTACTATGGTATCTAGCTCATCATCTAGCATTGAAGGCTCGAAGAGTTCGAGGTGCTCAACATTGACAACCGAGTAAATATCCATGTATGGAGGTAACTCGAGCTGACAAGCATTATTACCCACTTTTCGCAAAATCTGAAAAGGACCATAATGAATGGGTTTGAGTTTCTTACCTTCACCTTTACGTCTCTCCTTACTCAGATGTAACCATACCATATCACCTTCTTGAAATTGCGTATCAACTCGGTGCCGATCATGTCTCGCCTTGTACTTGAGTTGAGCTTTCAGCAAGTTCTGTTCAACCTCACGATGGAGTCGTTGAATACCTTCCAGGAATTTTTGTGCTCGATCCTGATCAGATGCTTCCTTGCTGTTCTATGCTGAGGTAGGGATCACAAACTCCATGTCGAATGGACTCTGTGGTAGAAATCCTAAACATACCTCAAACGGCGACTTTCCAATCGAACCATGCACTGCTATATTAAAAGCAAACTGCAGGTACAGTATGCTTTCATCCTAGGTCTTCGAGTGCTTCGAGTTATATCCTCTCAAAAGATGAACGACTGTGTGATTTACCACATCGGTTTGACCATCAGTTTGCGGATGAAAAGCAGTACTCCTCTTTAGCTTGGTGTCCATCATCATCCAGAGCGATCACCAAGTGACTAAGGAACCGGGTATCGCGATCAGATACAATAGAAGTCGGCAGTCCGAAGTGTGTCCAAATGTGTTGAAAGAATACTCGAGCTGCTTCTTCTCCCGTGATTCGACAAGGTATAAGAATAATCATTTTGGAGAACCGATCAACAACCACGAATAGATAGTCGTTGCTACGTCGAGTCTTAGGCAATCCTCCCAAGAAATCCATGGATATGCTCTCCCATGGTCGAGATGGAACTGGCAAAGGAGTGTACAAACCTAATTTTCGGTATGGCGGTTTCGAGATGCTGCAAAGACCACAGCCTCGGACAAAACTAGCCACATCTTGCTACATACGCGGCCAAAACACATTTCGGTGAAGATTTGGCAACGTCTTTGTAACCCCAAAGTGACCAGCTACCTTCGATGTGTGCGCTTCTCACATCCATTGAATTCGAGGTGCTCCATGAGGTATGCAAAGTAATTTGCCCTTGTACAAGAGTCCTTCTCGCCGAACGAACTCTATAGGTTTCCCTATTTCGAGCTCAGTCAGTGCTGTTTGAAAATTAGGGTCTTCACTATACATAGTGGCATATTCATCATGACAAGAGGGCTCGATCTGCATGAATGCTGATAAATAGAGGATCGTAACTGGTAGTCGCGACAACATGTCCGCAATTTGTTGTGTACGCCCTTCTTGTACTTAATCACAAGATTAAACTATTGCAGATACGACATCCACTTCATGTGCCGAGCTTACTGTAGCTTGGACTGAGTTTGCAAATATTGCAACGGTTGATGGTCGGTGTGGACAACAGTCTCTTTACCCAAGAGATAACACTGCCAATGTTTCACGGCCTGATATAGTGCACACAACTCTTTGTCATAAGTCAGGTAGTTCTTCTGAGCTCCCTGGAATAACTCGGAGTAATATGTCATTGGTCGACCTTCTTGCATGAGTACTGCGCCCATCGCATAACCTGAGGCATCGGTTTCTAGCTCGTACAGTTTCTGGAGATTTGGCAAAGCTAACATAGGTGCCTCGCTGATCTTCCTTTTCAGTAAGAGAAACGTATCCTCATGTTTTCCTGTCCACTCAAACTTCTGATCGATCCTGGTTAATGCATGCAATGGAGAAGCCATAATCGAAAAGTGTCGGATGAACTTCCGAAGATATTGGCATGCTCCCACAAAACTACGCACGTCCGTAATTGTTCGCAGTCGCAGCCATTCGCGAATCACTTTTACCTTATCCGGGTCGATTTGCAACGTACCGTTGCCGACCATGAATCCGAGGTAAAGTAGAGTTTGTTGACCAAACTTGCACTTCTTACGGTTGACGCGAAGTCAATGTTGTCGAAGCTGTTCGAACACCTTTTCGACATGAATGAGGTGTTCATCCCACGAACGACTATAAACTAGTATGTCGTCGAGGTAAACGATCACAAAGTCATCGATGAACTGTCTCAATACATCATTCATAAGAAGCATGAAAGTTGCCGAGGCATTGCAGAGACCAAACGACATGACCAACCATTCGAACAGACCTTGTCGTGTTTTGAATGCGGTCTTCCACGTATCCTCCTCTCATATGCTGACTTGATGATATCCTGACTTAAGATCCAATTTGGAGAAGATAACGGCATGCTTCAATTGGTCTAGCAGGTCATCAATACGAGGAAGGGGGTACCGGTTCTTGATGGTGATCTTGTTCAGTGCTCAGTAGTCGATGCACATACACCAAGTCCCATCTTTCTTTGGCACTAACACCACAGGAGATCCACAAGGTGAACTACTCGGTTGAATGACACCATCGTTCAACAACTCACCAAGTTGTCTCTTGATCTCTTCATTCTCCAATACTGAGTTGCGATACATACTCAGATTGGGCAGTGTCGCATCATAAACAAGCTGAATTTCGTGCTCGACTGGACGTTTCGGCGGACGACCCTGGGTAGTCTCGAACAGATCACTTATTTCACTAGCAGTCCCGACAAACGACCAGGACCCTCTTGGCAGGCCAACGACAATGCTGGTCGAGTATCCTCACCTCGACCAATGGGTCGAATCATGACAAGCACATACTTGTGACATGCATTAACAATTTGTTTGGCCTGATTTGCGGTAATCAAGTTTGCAGTATTGATGTGGATGTCTCTACTGATCACGAACTTAACTCCGTCTTTGGTGAGGTCGTACTCTTGCGCTCACCGATGGAAGTTAGCATCTCGATCATACAAATATGGACTCCCAAAGATCACCTGACAGATATCGATAGGGACAACATGGCATTGTACCTCATCGATATATCGTGCAGAGATCGCAAACTTCAACACACACTGACTCGTAATCTGTTGGTTCACGTCGGATGTAAACCAACCCAGTGGATATGGTCACGGGTGTGTGGTTGTCTTCAAACCAAGTCGCCGAACCAGTCCAGCGGAGACCAGATTCTTCTGACTTCCGGGATCCAATATCGCTACGACCACTTCGTGCTTCACCTGGATATTGATGGTGAACAAGTCCTCCGTTGGGTGTTGGTCGTTCGGTGGATCCAAACCCTTCTCCTTCAGCATTTCCATCAGAGACAAGGTCGTCTCCGCCTCAGTAACCGAATTCACTCGGACAACTTCTTCGTCGGATGAAGTCGTAGTAGCCGTGGCTGTTCTTTTCCCTAGTCCGTTTTTCTTTGGTCGAAGTTCTGGATGAAGCTTGTAGCATTTGTCCTTGATATGTCCTATGACTTGACAATGTTCACAAAAGGAACCCGTGCCGATTTTGAAGCGTTCTTCTTCGGACTTGGCTTTTTCTTTGTCGAGGTCGCACTTTCCTTCGTGCTTTTGTCGCTGTAGGATTTGTTGTTCTTGTTAATCGCCATAGCAGTTGTGCTTGCGGTCGCGAAGTCTTAGACGCTGAACAGACTTAGCTCAGTACTGATCGATTTTTGAAGTCCAGATGTGTATTTCCGAAATACCTGAGGATCAGACAGTGAGATCCCGATGACCATTGCTTGTCTCCGGAATTCCGTAGTATAGTCTTGGACGCTCTGGTCGCGCCATTGGTACAATCTCTACCAACGCTCCCATCTCTCCTCAAGGTAACCCATTGGATATAATTCTTATCGCAGAAGTCGTTTGAATTGACCTCACGCAAGGTCGTTAGTTTCACCACTGGAGACAAGGGCCTTCCACCAAGTCTTGGCATGATCCTTCATCTTCAAAGGTGCGAACTTCACCTTTTGAGCGCTACTGAACCCTTTCAGGTCAAAGTAGGTCTCAAGCTGGTCGATCCAAGAATCCAGTTTCTCGGCATCGATCACCCCATCATATATGGGTATATCAATCTTAGCGTCGACCTTAAAAGATCCGACAGCTAAGGAGGTGTTGGCGAGGTCGTCGGTCTTGTGGTCGCCTTCGTCTTCATTTTCGTCTGTCCTGTGCAAGTCTTCACCAGTCTTCACACCCATAACATTCCCTACTTCAGGAGGTACAATCATGGCCTGCTGCTTAATCCAAGCAAACACAGTTTCCATGTCAGTGGAGCGCTTAGCCACTTGTTCGGCTAGGTTAGCTTGATCGGAGGTATTGTCAGACATTGTCGGAGACGCGGCTATAGGAACCGTCGATTGATCACCTGGATTTTCACCGGAGGTTTTGTAACCCTGGCGAGTCTTCACCATCCACAGGATAAGAAAGTTGCTCTGATACCAACTTGATCCATTTGAGACCTAGCCTTGGTTTTCACACTAGGCTCGCCCGGATTCTAATATGCGGAATAATGGGATCTTACTCGAAAATACCGAAAACTTTTCAATTGTATTCGATGATCTAAACTAGTCCTATTACAAGGTATTTATAGTCCAATCGTATGAGTACGTATCAGACTCAATAACCTAAACGTATTAGACTCATATAACTAACTAATCCTAAATGGATAAGCTTAGTTATATATATATTCGGATCGGATTACAATTCCGAACAGGGAACAAATTCCTTTTCATGGTCGCCAACCAATCCATGGTTGTGGACCCATCCATGGTCGCGAAACCTTTCCGAACACTGTTAAGGTTGCGAAGCCGTATGCGATCAGGACTTGAAGATCCTCCCGTATCATTTTGGCTTCACTCTAAAAGGCTAACTAGTTCCTCATCATTATCTCATTTAACTCCAGAATTTATTTTTGGAACTTGTGAAGCCATAGTGTTTAAGAAATTTTTCAGTCAAATTGGATGTCAATCTTTTGTTTCTTTAAAAAAATTGTGATCTTCGATTTCGTTGCATTTTTTTCCTAAAGAAGTTTTAGTTGAAAGTTTAAAAGATAATTCCTTGATTTTCAAAGGCTTTCATTTTGGAAATATTTATCTTGTTGATTTTCACTCTAAAGATGCATCCCTTTCAACATGTCTTGTCTCTCAAACCTCAAAAGGTTGGTTATGACATAGAAGGCTTGCACATGTTGGAATGCATCAACTTAAAAAGCTTTTAAAACGTGATTTGATTATTGGTTTAAAAGATGTGAAGTTTGAAAAGGATAAACCTTGTAGCGCTTGTCAAGCTGGCAAGCAAGTAGCTACTTCACATCCGATTAAGCGTGTTCTTTCAACTTGCAAATCTTTGGAACTACTGCATATGGGTTTATTTGGACCCTCTGAGTTCCAAAGTATTTGGGGTAACAACTATGTTTTTGTTATTGTTGATGATTTTGCTCGCTATACTTGGGTCTTCTTTATTTCTCAAAAATCTGCAACCCCTGATGTTTTCAAAAGTTTTGAAAAACGTGTTTCAACTGAATTCGAACTTTCCATCAAGAAAATCGGTAGTGATCATGGTGGAGAATTCGTTAATTCAACTTTAGTTGATTTTTGTGAATCTTTGGGCATTAAACACGAATTTTCTACTTCTTACACTCCACAGCAAAATAGAGTTATGGAAAGGAAAAATCGAACATTATTAGAAATGGCAAGAACAATGCTAAGTGAGTATGACACTCCTACTCGCTTTTGGGCTGAAGTCGTGCATACTGCTTGCTATTCTATTAATCGGCTTTATTTGCATCCCCTTCTGAATTTAACTCCTATGAACATCTTATTGGGCGTAGGCCAAATATTTCTTATTTTCAAGTTTTTGGATGTAAATGTTACATCCTCAGAAAAAGAAATTTTGGCGGAAAATTTCAAAGAAGAGTAGATGAAGGCTTTCTAGTCGGATACTCTACCACTAGCAAAGCTTATCGTGTTTTTAATAAGAATACTAGCTGTATTGAAGACTCTTGCAATATAGAATTTGATGAAACTAATGGCTCGCAAAAAGAGCAAGTTCCCTGTGAAGTTTTAGGTGAAGATCTCCAAGAAGCTGTGAAGAACATTACCATTGGAGACATCAAACCAAGAGAAGATGATTAAGAAGATGATGAAAAAATAGAGGATGATGCATCATCATCTCATATTGATCCACCAGAACAAGATCAAGAAGAAGCAGCACAACATGAAGCACTAAGGCAACATCAAACGATCACCAAAGATCACCCTCCAGATCAGATACTGGGTGATGTCAGTAAGGGTGTTCAAACTCACTCTCGTATTGCTTCATTTTGTGAACATCATTCTTTTGTATCTTCTCTAGAACCTAAACATGTAGATGAAGCTCTAAATGATCCTGATTGGGTAAATGCTATGCATGATGAACTTAATAATTTTTCTAGAAATGAAGTTTGGACTTTAGTAGAAAGACCCAAGGATCATAATGTAATTGGAACAAAATGGGTTTTCAGAAATAAGCAAGATGAAAATGGTGTAGTAATTAGAAACAAAGCTCGTCTTGTTGCACAAGGTTTTTCTCAAGTCGAAGGTTTAGACTTTTGGTGAAACCTTTGCACCTGTGGCAAGACTTGAAGCTATTCGGATACTTCTTGCTTATGCATCTAGCTTTAATATTAAATTATTTCAAATGGATGTAAAAAGTGCCTTTTTAAATGGTGAGATATCTGAACTAGTCTTTGTTGAACAACCTCCTGGTTTTGAAGATTATAAATTTCCAAACCATGTGTTTAAACTGTCTAAAGCTCTCTATGGTCTCAATCAAACTCCTCGAGCTTGGTATGAACGACTTAGAGACTTTCTTTTATCAAAAAGTTTTAAAATTGGGAAGGTTGATACAACTCTCTTTACAAAAATGATTGAAAAAGATTTGTTCATTTGTCAGATATATGTTGATGATATTATTTTCGGATCTACTAATGAGTATTTCTGTCTTGAGTTTGGAGAAATGATGTCTAGGGAATTCGAGATGTCAATGATCGATGAGCTAAGCTTCTTCCTTGGACTTCAAATCAAGCAACTCAAGAATGGTACGTTCATGAGTCAAACGAAGTACGTGAAGGACTTGCTCAAGCGCTTTGGGATGGAAGATGCTAAAGCAATCAAAACTCCCATGGCTACAAATGGACATCTTGATATGGACAACAACAGAAAAGCGGTCGATTCTAAACTCTATAGGTCTATGATTGATAGCCTACTATATCTTGCAGCATCTAGGCCTGATATCATGTTTAGCGTCTGCTTTTGTGCTAGATTTCAATCAGCCCCTAAGGAATGTCATTTAATTGCTATCAAAAGAATCCTTAGATATTTGAAATACTACCCCAACTTAGGTCTTTGGTATCCAAAAAATGCAAACTTTGAATTAATTGGTTATTCAGATTCAGATTATGCTGGTTGTAAGATTGATAGAAAAAGCACATCTGGTAGTTGTCAACTTTTGGGGAGATCATTAGTATCATGGTCATCTAAGAAACAAAATTCTGTAGCTCTCTCCACCGCTGAAGCGGAATATGTGTCTGCAGGAAGTTGTTGTGCTCAAATTTTGTGGATAAAGCAAACATTTCTGGATTATGGAATTAAATTTGAAAAAGTTCCACTCTTGTGTGATAATGAAAGTGCCATTAAAATTGCAAATAATCCTGTTCAACATTCTAGAACTAAGCATATTGAAATACGGCACCATTTTATAACAGAACATGTGGCAAAAGGGATCTATATGTGGGTTATATCAAAACAGACTTGCAACTAGCAGATATTTTCACCAAACCCCTAGATGAAACTAAATTTTGCTTTCTCAGAGGTGAATTGAATATTATTGATATATCAAATGCTAGTTGATCTAAGATAAATGTCTGTTTTCCGGTCTTCCCGTCTTTTTGTGCTTGATGACAAAGGGGGAGAGATTCTTGAGTTTCTTGCTTTATTAAAGACATTGTTTATGCTTGGGCGAGAGATTGGGGAGAAAAATTCTCGAGATATCTCATGATCTATCATTATAGATTCACTCTCAAATCTCAAATGACTCATATGGATATTTATATATGCATGCATTTAGGGGGAGTTCCTGAATATCTGTTAATTATGCATGTACTTAGGGGGAGTCATTTGATTTTATTCATTTAAACACTTGTTGTCATCAATCATCAAAAAGGGGGAGATTGTTGCATCTAGGCCCCTATTATTGTGGATTTTGATTATTGATGACATTAAGTGTTTTTGATCTAATCATGTCTTTTAGTTATATGTATGCAGAGACCTAAGAGCGATTTCGCCTAAGGTCGCAGTATTGCCAAAGTCGCAGGCACAAGATCGGCAAGTAGAAAGCCGCAGAGACCTAAGCTATCTGGAGGATCTGCAAGTCACAAGCACAAGGTCGCGAGTCGAGGTTGAAAGCACAAGGTCACAGTGTCGTCCAAGGTTGCCGCAAGCGCAAGGTCGTGAGCTATGGCCGCAAGCGCAAGGTCGCCAAGAATGAAGCTACAAAAGACTTAAGGTAAAATGTGTATTTATTTTTACCGTTCTCGGTGTTTGGAGGTTGATCGGTTTAGGAAATTATTTCTAAGTTTTAACCATACTATAAAGAGGGATTGCAAGTCCTCTCTACATTTCCAATATAAACCGAGAAATTACTAGGTCACTGCATTGCATTCATTTCGGTTGGATTTGGTTTTGAAAGATTTGGTTTTTCAGTTGTGTTTTTTATAGTAGAAGAGTTTTTGCATGTTCTGAAAAGATCTAGAAATATCTGGATTTTTCTTCTGTTTACAAAAAGATAGTCCTTTAAATTATCTTTCAAACGAGCTATCAAATACTTAAATCGGATTTCTGGATCAAAAGTTATAACTATTTTTATCCATGTGAACTGTTAGTTTGTGAAACTGACTGTCAGTTTGAATTGTCAGTTTTGTTAACTGACAGTTGTCCAGAGAAGTTGTTTTTTGAGCTAAAATTTTTTGAACTAAACTGACTATCAGTTTGCATTTTGACCTCAAGCTGATTTATTTGAGTTTCTGTTTTAACTGGTCGATATTTTGGTCGAAACTGACTGTCAGTTTGGAGTTTCAGTATCCATATACGACCACAAACGGCTAGCAATTTTTTATCCGTAAATTTTGTCAACCGTTGTGTTTGAAACTGACTGTCAGTTTCCCAAACTGACTATTAGTTTGTGCTGCTGATTTTCAGCTCGAGCTCCAACGGTTCTTTTGATCTTTGAGGATATAAATAGAGGCTTTGAGCTATTGTTTTGCACACCAAGCAGCCCTCTTCTCTCTTATACACTTGAGTATTCAGTTTGGAGTTAAAATGTTGATCTATTGATCAAGTCGTGAGCTTTTGAGATCCACCGAGTTTTCAGTTCGCATCATCTTTGCATACTTTTAGTTTCTCGGTGGTTGCTGGAGGTCTAGACAAGACCTTGCAGCTTGTTACTCTTGGTGAACGCCCTCACCTAGACGGTTTGGTGGAGTAGCCATTGACCTCTCCCGTTCAAAGATTGTCGGAGAGGCTCGGCGTGTTTGTAAAAGGCATCGGTGCTCGCCTTTCCAGAGTGGACAAGGAGCAACCACTAGTGAGAAATATCCTTCATGGATATTGAAGCGAGACTCATTCATTTGAGTGCTTCAACGAGGAGTAGGGGAGACCGGACGAGTCTCTGAGACTTTAGGAAAAATTCTCTGTGTTTGTTCTCTCTCTTATATTTAATCTTGCAATATTTTGTTCAATTGCTTTTGGTTCTTCTCTTTGCAAAAGTTGCTTTAAATTAAAAAGTTTTTAAGCCTCCTATTCACCCCCCTCTAGTAGGCATCCTCGATCCTACAATTACCACTAAAGAGCTCAAGAATACGACCTCACAAAGGATGGGACGAAATTCATCATCAGCAAAAATGACCACGTCGACACCAAGAACTTGTTGACAGCAAATCAGGCGAAATGGACTGTCAATGCATGCTCAAAGTGTGTGCTGAGCGTGATGCGTCCAGTTAACCAAGAGGATTGTGCTGCATCGTGTATGGAAAGTGGTGGTTGTTTAGCAAACTTCCTGGAAGAAAACAACGCACTATTCGCAGAGGTACATAGTCGATCACCACAATGACTAGTCGAAAACGACAAGCAACTTGTCTCTACGGTGGCACTATTCAAACTTCGCAATCCTAGCTTTGGGATAGGTGATGGTATCAACCTCAACAAGGGGAAGGCTATCCGCGAGTGGCCAAGGCCACAATCCATGACGGAGGTGCCAAGCTCCATGAGCGCCTATCCGTACATTCGATCCGACGATTGTAGTATTGCTCATCGTGTGTTCGTTCCAAGGCTCCCAGTCATTCTCTACATCTTCACAGTTGGTCATCAATGGGAGTTGGCTCCTTCTCAACAGGGGAGTCATGTTCTGGGAGGATCTCAGGTCGAGTTCACAACGGATTCACGACCACGAAAAGGTTTGCGACTTTGGAAAGGTTTGCGACCTTGGGAAGGATTCAAACTCTAGTCGGAATTGTAATTCAATCCGAATATGTATAACTAAGCTTATCTGTTTAGGGTTAGTTAGTTATATGAGTCTAATATGTTTAGGTTATTGAGTATGATATGTACTCATACAATTGGAGTATAAATATCTTGTAATAGGTCTAGTTTAGATCATCAAATATTATTACAGTCTTGGATCATATATCCAGCTCATGTTCCTTCGACGTAGGCAAATGTGTCTAACGTTCGACGTGTAAAGCCCTCTTTGAAATAAAGATTTGTGCAATTGCTTTGAGCTATGTTTCCGATCATCCTTTGGGTTTCGGTAATTCCGAGTAAGATCATGTTATTTCGTATATTAGAATCTGGGCGAGCCTAGTGCGAAAACCAAGGCTAGATCTCAAACGGATTAGAGACTCTGAATTGTACAAGTCGGCAAAGGCACGAGCATACAATATGTATATCAACGAAGTCTACCTAAAACAAATACAATGCCTTCTCTTTTATAGAGGATGATGTCTACAAAAGATAGAAAGTTTAAAACCAGAATTCTAAACTAATTCGAAATAGACTAGAATCCTAACAAACTATAAAAAAGAAAATCTGGAGCTAATTTTCGTGGATTCGAACAGGACTCTTTCCTCTCGTGCACTTTCCATTCTTTCGGGTCTCTTGGTTGCATACAATGTCAGATTTCAATGATTCTTGATGCGTTGGTAAGCTCTTTCGATTATGTTTCCAACAAGTGCTCACACGACCTACTTGGACATCTGTGCTAAAATTGGCGTTTGGTTGAAGTTGCTGAACAATCAAGCTTGGTCGGCAGACTGTATGGTCCTCAGGCTGCGACCATGTGTCCTCAGACTGCGACCAGGTGCTTTTGATCATGGGCTGCGACCATGGGTCCTCAGGCTTGGTCGGCTGTGGCCATGTGCCGATCATGGGCTGCGACCTTGAGTAGTGTTCTGAAGTTGTTGAGCACTTAACTTCGTCCAGAACTCCCTCACATGTAACAACAAGCAAGGAACAATCTTTAGGAAATATCATTTGTTCTGTAATTAAATAATTAATTTGCCCAAGAACAAATTCACCTGATGTTCAAGGCGACGTGCATGCGCTCGTGTTAATACTTGTGAGTGTGTGGTCGTGATGTCCTCATCAGCGAAGAATTGGAGCAACAGTGGTGGCGCGGGTAGTTGGAGCAGGGGATGCTGCAATGGTGGATGAGGATCAAATGGCGGTGGGCCGCAATAGTAGATTTGTGAAGATCCAATGGCAGATAAACTGGATCTTGGCAGCTCAAATGGGGCACGGGTGCATGGGGGCCGAAACAAATGAAAAGGAGTAGATAGTGATAGAGAGAGAGAGAGAGAGGCGGTGGCGCACCGTGCAAGCAAACAACAGTGCACGGCTTTTTTTTTACCAATGCCAGTATGCAAGAAGCCTACTACTTGTCGACAATTCAGACTCGGAGTCCTCAGCCGAACTTATGCAGAATTTGTAATTGTGAGACCTTTCAAGATGACCCTTCGGGAAGGTATGCTGAACAATGGTGAACAGGAGCACAGAGAGTTTAGACAGGTTCGGGCCCTCGATGGTGGGAGTAAAAGCCCTACGTCCTGTTGAGATTTCACTAAGTGTGGTAAAAGATTTACAAATGAAGGGAAAAGTCCTCACAGGCGAGGATTTTCCCTGTAAGAGTGTACAAGGATAAGCCAAAGAAGGCTTACTAAAATGCTATATGAGGTGTGCCGTGGACTTGGCTAACTTGGATGATTTTGGATTTTTTGATCTTCCGATCTCTCGGTTGATGTTTCGGATCATCCCCCCCCTCCTTGATGCTCCATGCCATCCTTTTGTACTGTTTGAAAGGGTGCCATGTAGAGGAAACTGCATCAAACGGTTGCACGGACGGTTGGATGCGGTTTTTTGGAACTGCTCTTAACCTCCACGCAGGTTAAACACGTGTTATTCATGGATAACTGTATGTGTTAACCTTTTGACGGTTGATTCTCCACGTGTAGGAATCTTCGGGATACTTAGAATATCCTGTTGTACAGGCAACCGAAATAGATAGATCCCAAGTATCCTGATCGGCAGATGTTCTGACCGCGGGATATTGGCTGACCGCGCAATATCCCGAATGTGTAGTTCGCGTATAGCTTACGAACTTCTGACCGCGCAAGGCTTACGGTCTGACCGCGTAAAGCTGCGACCTGATCGCGTAAAGCTTGCGACCTGATCGCGTAAAGCTTGCGACCTCATGGTGATGCCCCTCAGAATAGCTTGAGTTCGCATCACCAGATACATGTCTGGTTCGAACTTGTCTTGAACCAAAAGTTTATTAGAAATGACCCGGGTGTCAATCCTCGTCAGCTAGCCCCCAAATTCGAAGAAAACGAAGAGACGTGTTTATTTCGAATTTAAAAACCGTGCATTGGATTTTTAACCCGGCCCTTTAACTTCTCCACTTAGTGGCGCACTAAGTGAAAACGGTCGGTTTTTCAAGACGAGTTCTGACATTACGTGACGGGCAATGATAGCGCCGTAGAATTGTTTTTATCTCGAGGTAAAATTATAAATGTTTTAGCAAAACCCGAGGCGTCCGGAATGCAAACCGTCACCCAGGCGGCTATAAATACCAGACCCCTGGACATGTAAAAGATCTACAATTTCCCTCTCACGTCTAAGTCTTTTTCTTGTTATCCTGCCTTCTTCTTTTTTACATACCCCTCCCAATGGCAGATCATGAAATCATCGAGATTGAGAGCGATGAAGGGAAAATTGTCGAACAAGGGTCTCAAACGAATGAAGTCCTGTCTCCCTTAAAGAAGAAACCCAAGGTTGACGAAGGATCTTCCAGTGGAACAAAGGTGAGGAACGTAGCGAGTTTCTTTCTTCCTTCAGTTCCTTTGACCCTCCCCGTTCATGCCTCTCGGCAAGTTAGGCCTTTATCCTTAGGAAAAGATCCCTTCACATTCAATTCTCCCATCCTTTTGGGTGATCAACATCCTGGTCGGCAAGCGGTGACTATCCCTCGATCAGATGATTGTCATATTGGGTTGGCGAAGCAATCTTCTTCTGGGAAGGTTGCTCTTCCACCATATGATGATCCTCCTCCCAAGATGGGTGTATCAACGGGTCATGCACCGGGACAGGTAACAATTCTTCTCCCTTTTTGCTGATAATTTTAGTTAGTATGACTAACTCTTGCAAAAATGTAGGAGGTAGGAGGCCCCAGCGATCAGCTTTCTGCTGCTCCATCTCTTCCTTCCGGACAGACCCTTCTGGAAGAGAAGAATGCCCTGGAGAAGAAGACCGAGGAGATGGCCTCGAAGATTCTGCGTTTAGCAGAATGTTTTGATCGATCCCGAGAAGAGGCGCACCATTTCCGTCGAGAGAGGGACTTCGCTCAGCAACAGCGAGAACTCTCTGACTTGATTAGGGACAATAGTGCGTCTGTGGTTAGGGACGATATAGATAGACTTAGGGTAGTTGCTAGTTCCCTGGGGGTTGTCAGTGTAGACCCTACTGACAACAACATGTCCCTTGGGGAACTTTGTAAACTTCTTTCGGAGCAAGTCGATATTTTGATAGACTGCATCCCTTTTGTATGTAAAGAATGTAAGAAATAAAAGTTCTTTATTTCTCATGAAATGTTCTCCACATCTTCTGTGCGAAAATATAGCCATGAACTTTACGTTCGCGACCATTCATACACAGGAAATTTTAGTTCTGCGATCAAAATCACTTTTAAGAAAAAAGCACCGCGACCTGCCCTGATTCCGCGATCAGTTTCAAAACCGCGGTCAGAACTAAGATTCGACCAGAGTTGGGACTCGGTCAGGATGTTACTTCGATTAGAATCGAAGTTTTAGCCTAAAACACGATTTCGATAAAACCATAACCCAATTAGAAACACTCCAGTACGTTAAAAATTGGGTTACATGATTTTTTCGAATAAAATGTTCAAAGTATAAAAAGGAAAAAACGTCCTCTGAAAAGTACTGAAAATTTTTCAGTCCTTTTACGCTTTCAGTTTCCAAAACAAAGAAGTCTTTTTGTTTCAGATCCGACGCCTGGGTACTTTATCGGGTCCATCAGAGACAGTATCCATTATGGGAAATGAATAAAGCATTCAATGGAACGTTTGAAATGAGCCGTTTACTCATTAATGCGTCGCCTTGGGTCTATAAAAAGAGCAGATGTCTTCTCAAAGAAGCCACACAGCTAAAAACCCTTATTATTCCCGCCGCTCAAAACCCTCATTTTCTTCAGCCTTCATCTTCCCCAAATCGCCAGCTTCCCCTTTGATTCTACACCAAAGATGGCGTCCTGGAGCAAATCCATTCACCATTCTGAGGAGAGCCTGATGGCATTAGAGAAGGAGGAGATCCTTTCTCCGCGGCTGCTCATTAACTGGCGACCTGCGGAGAAGGACCAAGAAACCCCAACTGTCCAAGAAGGCGAGTTGGTGGTTTTTGAGGAGAATTTGCGTTGCGGGTTCCGATTCCCTGAGAGTCGGTTCCTTAAGGATGTCCTTGAACATTACGGGTGGGAACTGATCAACCTCCACCCCAACGCGATGCTGATCCTTGCAGTATTCCAGCACCTTTGTGAAGCCTTCGTCGGAATATATCCCAGCGTGGATCTTTTCCGACGATTTTACTTTTCGGCGTGGTCGAAGAGTACCAACGCCGCCGGATGCATCTACTTCCGGCTGAGGGATAAGAAGGAGTATCCCTCCCCACCCCTACGAGATTCTGTGCATGGGTGGCACCAAAGGTGGTTTTACTGCTCTCCACCATCCGAAAGCAGTTTATGGTTCGAAAACTTGCGACCGGAGAAGTCGAGCGAGTTAGACATTCCTCCGGCGATGAACTCGGAGCTTTCGAAGCATGCCGAGGTGATTCTTCACTTGGTCAATGAAGGATTGACGGCTCAAAATATCATTCGAGACTTCGTGAAGAACCGGGTGAGTCCTCTGCGTGAAAGGGCTCATCCGGCGTGGGAGATTAGGTCCATGGGTGATAGCACCCTGGACTACAGTCAAGGTATTTATTTCTTTGGTGCTGAACTTTCTCCTTTTTGAATTGTACAAATTCTGACTTGAGTTTGGGAACAGTCCTGCCTTCATCCGAGATTGAAAGGCGGACCAACTCCCTCCTTAGGACCTACAATTCCGATGTAGAGGGCCCTAAGGGATCACCTCGCCCGCAGAGCTTGATTCACGCTGGTGATGACCTCAGACAGGAGCGCCGAAAGGTAATTTCCTTGTCCAGCTTTGGCCCTGCAGGTCTTGTGTGTGTCCAGTGCTAATCCCTTGTAATGGACTGCGAACCAGCTCCTAGGGAAGTTTGCGGATGCGACGTTCCCAAGTGAAAATGTCGGCTCTCCGAAGAAGCCGACGGCGAAGAATGTGAAGAAGGTCTCTCAGAGACCCAGGACAAAGAGTCCTGCCCCTAAGAAGACCAAGCCAAACCCTGGGGAGGGGTCTTCACGAAGCATTCCTCGTCCCGCAAGAAAGACTGCGGTAAGATATCGCATTCCTGCTACTTTTTCAGGTGCGACATGGAATCACTTCTTCGTCGTACAGGGAGAGGGGAGCGAGGAGGAAGAGGATGACGTTCCTCTGATCCTTCGAAGGAGGAAGATCGCGGATCTTCCATCCAGCGATGCCCCAAGCTGCCCCGCAGAGACCACTACTACCGAGGAGGTGGTCGTGGAAGATCCTGCGACCATCGAAAATCTTGTGGTCGCGGGTAACCCTCCAATTCCTGAAGCCCCCGAGGTTTCAGGGTCAATTATCTCTGCTTCCCTGGTCGAAGGGACGACCAAGGTAAGGAATCTTTTTCGGCCGTTCCTTCTATGACTCTTTCTGCACATTTGTCAAGTTAATGTATATACAGGGAGGAGAGCTTCCCCCTGGGACCACTGGGGGTTCCAGGGAGGAAAATCCTCCTCCTCTGCGGACAGAGGAGGAGGTGGATGAACAAAGGCCAGCTATGATGGTTCCAGCAACTATGGAATCGCCAAGGCCTTCAGATGCAGCCCCACCAGTTAGCCCGGTGGCCCAGGTAAAGATCTTTTCATGTGTTTTTACCTGTTCCCTAAGAATATGCCTATAACATGACATTTCCAGGGGGGTGCTTCCTTGTTTACCATAAGGAAGGCGAGAACCGGAGACGGCTCTCCTTCGCAAGGGGAATTTTCCCAGAAGTCCCAAGAACGAATGGGATTTCAAATAAGGTAAGAACTCTTACTTGACAGTAATCTTAAATAAAAGTTGCCTGACCCATTCTTCCTGTTAGGCAAAAGAAGACAGCGCCTAACCCTTCAACCGCCTCTGGGGAGGTTGAAACTAGGGCTGACGAGGGAGCCTCTAATGAAGAGCGCTCTACTCCCGTGGTTCAGGAAGTCATCCGGACCGCGGGAGGTGAAACAAGTATAGGGATCGGGTCACAACCAGTAACCTCTGGGGGTGGCGTCCGGCCGGCACTCCCGCCAACTATCCCTGTAGTGAGCACGTCGGAGGCTCTAGCGAGGATTCCCGCCGAACTGAATGATGCCGTTTTACAAAAGTTTATGAAGGTATAATAAGACTCTGCTTTCGTGCCTGAATTATACTTAGGACACCTTTGACCTTCTTCTTTGGCACCACAGGGATTGTCCTGGCTAACAAGCCATTCACGTGTTGTGATGGCTAGTACAGAAGCCATTCAAAAAGAACGCGATAGCTTGCGCAGGTGAGTACCATTACCCTCTGGTTAACATGGGTATATCTTGGTTGTGACTGCCTTGATTTTGTTGCAGAGAGGTTGCATTCTTGAAGAAGGAGGTGGCCGGTTCAGTCTCAATGCTTAAGAAACAAGAAACTGAACTCAACAGACTTCGATCAGAGAATGCTGGTAAGCCGATTCCTGACTAGGAAGACTTGAATCCATAATATGCGAATAATCTTCTCTCTCTGTACAGCGTAAGCAGGTCGAATTACGTAGCTCAGTCGAGACAAGGAGATTCTTGAATCCTCGATTCGCCACACCGATCGGGCAATCAAAGAACTGAGCCTCCGGATCTTTGAAAAACTAAAGGCCGTGGCTGATCTTTTGAAGACCGATGTGGTAGAACTGAGGCAAGACAACCTCAGTATAAATGACTGGACATCGCTGCTTACTGCCCAGGCGGATTCACTGCTTGAGTATCTCCCTGGAGATACACGGCGACGCGAAGAGGCGATCAGAACCAGGGTTCGATCAGCCGCAGCAGCCGTACTCAGCCGGGTTCGACTTCACCATGGCCCAGATGCAAATCTGAACGCATTGGTGGGTCCGGTTGAGGTCGAGAGTGAAGAGCTGCTCGATGCAGTCATAGAGGAAGTCCAGCCCCTAGTAGATAAACTCCTGACTGAGCTGGGGATTGAATGATCCTTATTTTTGTAACCAAACAATTGTAATTACAATGCAATGTATGTAAAACTATATTTTTTTAAAAAAGAAAGTGCATATTCACATCATAAGTTTCATACTATAAGTATATTCCTCTAGCCCCCGCCTCTGTTTTGTGAATACTGGAGCCTTAGTATTTTAAGCAGAGGGGAAAATATAAGTATGATGACCAGGGATATGCGCTTCAAGCCGATGGTCAAGATTAAAGTAATATTTTAACCTTATTGCAAACTGGTAGCCACCCAGATGACCGAAGACTAGCCAGATAGTCCCGTGTGCGTTGAGAAACGGTTTATTTAGGAGCGACTTATCTGGAAGTGATCATGAGATCGACCAGCGAATCCGGTTAAAAAATGCTGTAGTAACCTAACCGCCGGCGATCAGCCCCAGGTCGAATTTGTATAATTTGGGCTTAAAGAAAACACTCATTGTATGAAAACAAGACATGCTTTTTATGAAAAGATGCTAATTGAACAGGGAAAAAGTGATTGGAATACTTACACGTAAAACTTGCGAAGTTGATCGATGTTCCAAGTATTGGACAAAATCCGACCATCCTCCATGGCTAACCGCGCAGATCTTGGCCGCGGCACTGAGACGACAGTGTATGGCCCTTCCCACTTTGGGGAGAATTTATTGCGGTTAGACTGGTCTTGAATTTTTCGTAAAACCAAGTCGCCAACGGTGAGATCACGTGGTCGCACCTTTTTACTGTGATACTTGCGTAGAGCCTGCAAGTATACCGCGGACTTGATCAGGGCGCGATCACGCCGTTCTTCCAGGAGGATGAGATCTTGCGATCGCTGTTCGGATTGATTGACCTGTTCGAATTGATTCGTGCGAACAGATCCAATACTAACTTCCATAGGCAACACAGCCTCGGCCCCATAGACCAAATGGAAGGGTGTCTCACCGGTGGCTCGACTAGAGGTAGTCCGTAGTGCCCATAGAACAGTATAGAGCTCATCTGCCCAAGCCCCCGAGCGGGTCTTGAGGCGATCAAAAACACGTTTTTTGATGCCTTGCAATACTTGCCCATTGGCCCGTTCTACGGCACCATTGCTTTGTGGATGTGCCACGGAAGCAAAGCACACCTTGGTCCCAATCTGATCGCAGTAGTCTAGGAAGAGACCGCTAGCGAACTAAGAACCGTTGTCTGTGATGAGACGGTTTGGAACACCAAATCGTGCCACAATGTTCTTGTGAAAGAACTTTTGTGCAGCTGATGCAGTAATATTTCGTACTGGTTCGGCCTCAATCCACTTTGTGAACGTGTCAATGGCTACGAACAGAAACTTGTACCCATTGACCGCTTGTGGCATAGGACCGATGATGTCCATTCCCCAGATCGCAAAGGGCCATGCGAGAGGAATAGTTTGCAATGCATAAGCAGGTTGATGAACCTGTCTTGCATGAAACTGACACTGTGGACACATCTTGACCATAAACTTGGCATCATCGAGTGCCGAAGGCCAGTAGAATCCCTGTCGAAAAACTTTTCCGACCAGTGTTCGGTATGACGCGTGTGCACCGCATACACCGTCATGTATTTCTTTCAAGAGGGATTTTCCTTCCTCCTGAGATATGCAGCGCATGAATACTCCTTGAGTACCCTTTCTGTACATAACCCCATCTATGAGTTTGTACAGACGCGCCTTTCGAATTAATCGATCGCTTTTGGTTTCGTCCTCGGGTAGGGTCCCATGTTCAAGATAGACCCTCAATGGATGGGTCCAATCTTGTTCCTGACCGAGGTTGGCAACGAAGGCTATTGCCGGATCATCCTCGACCGAAGTCATGATCGAAGGATGGTCCAAGTGTTCAATGAACACTCCTGCCGGAGCGGATGAGCGTGAGGATCCAATTTTGGATAATTGGTCTGCGAGAATATTGTCCTTTCGCGGGACGTATTGGACTTCGAAGTGACTGAAGTGTTTTTCCAATCTCCTCACTTCCCCCAGGTAATGAGCCATTGTCTCATCGGAGGTGCTGTACTCCTTGTTTACCTGGTTTACGACTAGCTGTGAGTCCCCCCTCACCACTAATCGACGGACTCCGAGGAATTTTGCTGCCCGGAGCCCTGCAAGAAGACCTTCATACTCTGCTGCATTGTTGGTGGCAACAAAGTGTAGTTGAATAACATACTTAAGCTGTTCGCCCTGAGGCGTAACTAAGACCACTCCAGCCCCCGAGTGTTGAAAACTACGGGAGCCGTCAAAGTACATTGTCCAATAATCGGGGTACTCCAGTTCCTTTGCCAACTGCACGGGTGGCTCAGGGTTGGTCCATTCGATCACAAAGTCGGCCAAAACCTGAGACTTAACCGCCGTGCGAGGGGTGAAATGGATCTCGAAGGCACCGAATTCGACCGCCCATTTGGCGATTCGACCAGATTTTTCTGGATTTCGGACAATATCCCCTAAAGGAAAAGAGGAGGGTACTGTGATCTTGTGTGCTTGAAAGTAATGTCGTAGCTTACGGGAAGCCATCAGTAGCGCGTAAAGTATCTTCTGGACCTCAGGGTAGCGCTCCTTAGGACCATGAAGTACTTCGCTCACATAGTAGACAGGTCTGTGTACTCCTTCCCTTTCCGCGATCAGAACTGCGCTGACCGCGTGTGGGGTGGCCGCCAAATACAAAAGTAATGGTTCTTCCTTTTCAGGAGACACCAATACTGGCGGACTGGAAAGATACGTTTTTACCTCCTGAAACGCTTTTTCGGCCTCATCGGACCACGTGAAGTTATGATGTTTCCGCAAGGCTTTAAAGAAAGGTAGTCCCCTTTCGCCTAATCGCGATATAAAGCGACTTAAAGCCGCCATGCGACCAGCCAGGCGTTGAACATCCTTCATGGTCGAGGGCGACCTCATTTGTTCAATAGCTCTGATTTTCTCAGGATTAACTTCAATGCCCCTGGAACACACAAGGAAACCAAGAAGCTTCCCTGAAGAAACCCCGAAAGAACATTTCTCCGGGTTCAATTTTATTCCAAAGCGATTCAAGTTACAGAAGGTTTCAGCAAGATCGTCCAAATGAGATAATCTTTTGGTGCTCTTTACAACCAAGTCGTCTACATATGCTTCGAGATTACGCCCTATCTGGGAAACAAAGGTCTTTTGCATCAAGCGCTGGTACGTGGAACCAGCGTTCTTGAGACCGAACGGCATTCTGACGTAGCAGTATGTGCCGAACGGGGTGATGAAGGCAGTTTTCTCTTCATCGTCTTCTGCCATGCTAATTTGATGATATCCTGAGTAGGCATCCAAAAAACTCCTCAGTTCGCAACCCGCAGTGGAGTCAACCAGCTGGTCGATGCGGGGAAGGGGAAAGTCATCCTTCGGATAGGCACTGTTGAGGCTAGTATAGTCGACGCACATGCGCCACTTGCCATTTGACTTGCGGACCATGACCGGATTGGCGAGCCAGTCCGGGTGATTCACTTCGCGGATAAACCCGGCTTGTAAGAGTTTGTCTAACTCTTCTCGGATGGCTTCCTGTCGGTCGGTGGTAAAACGCCTGAGCTTTTGCTTTATTGGTCGTTGTCCAGGTCGAATTGCTAACCTGTGCTCAATTACTTCCCTTGGGACACCGGGCATGTCGGACGGTTTCCACGCAAACACGTCTGCGTTAGCCCGGAGGAAAGCAACGAGGTCGAGTTCCTATTTGTCATCCAGGGCTGACCCAACCCGAATTGTCTTGGATGGGTCATCTGGGTACAAGGGAACTTGTTTGAGTTTCTCATCTGGTCGAGGAGCTGCCCTGATCACATCGGTGGCGACGGTGGCGACCTGAGCGTCCCGGAGGGGAAGTTGGTCGACCATCTCCAAAGATAGCCGGTCGCACGTGAGCGCCACGTTGCGACTTCCTCGGACCGAAATGACACCTTTGGGGCCAGGCAATTTCCCGCACTGATAAGCATAGTGCGTTGCCATCATGAACTTAGCAAGAGTCGGCCTGCCAAAGATTGCATTATAAGCTGAATCACAATCGATTACATCGAAAGTAACCAATTCTATTCGGAAGTTATCTGGTTCTCCCAGAGTGACCAGGAGGACCACTTGTCCCAATGGCATCATGGAGGGGCCTGGGATTATCCCATAAAACGGATGGATTATGGGCTTGATCTTCGAACGAGGAATTTGCATCTCGTCGAGTGTCTTGACCAATAAAAGATCAAGGGAACTTCCCCCATCAATCAGGACCCTTTCGACTCTCGCGTTACTGATGATTGGGGTAATAACCAGAGGTAGCCTCAATGGTCGAGTTAGCCCCACAGGACAGTCAGTGCGATCGAACGTCAAAGGCATATCCGACCAATGGGGATATTGAGGTTCGCCAAGGGATGTCTCCGTTTGGTTAACCTCTCGGCAAAAGGTTTTAAACTGCCTTTTGGAAACGAAAGAGGAGGAACCTCCGAAAATGACATTAACATGATTTTGAGGTACCTGGTAAGCCATTTCTTTGTCTCCATCGACGTCTCTAATCCCGCACGCCTGCTCTTTAGGCGGTAAGGTTGGCATTGGCCCAGCTCCTTGGTAGAAATCATCCAGCTGTTTCAACCAACTCCTGCAGTTTTTGAGGTCGTGGCCTGCGGAGTTGTGGAGTGGACACCACCTCTTGCCCTCCTGCGGATTAGTTGATTTTTCTGGCTGGTCGGAATCCCGGCCGCCAGAAGCAGTTTTACTTTTAAAAGAAGACTTATTACCTTTGGTCGAAGGTGGTTTCTCCGCGACTGCGACCTCACGGTACTGTCCAGAGCGGTTCCTCTTCGACTTTTTTGACTTCCCACCCGGTGAAGACTCCGGCTTTTTGCTTGAATCTTCTTTCTTGGCGTCCTTGAAGCCTGGTTGGGGCGGTAGGTCCCCCTTATCAACCATTCGGTTCCATTCGACTGCCTCGGCTGCATCGGACTATCGATCAGCCATATCGAACAGATCGGCCACTGATCGAGGAGGGTGGATAAGCAAGTCTTCAGTGAATCTCCGGTATCGAACGGCATGTTTAAATGCCCTGATTACGGAGCCATCAGATATGTTCGGGATGGTATTTCTTACCCCGACAAACCTCTTGACAAACTGCCGAAGTGTTTCGGTCGAAGTTTGCCGCAGTCTATGCAAGTCGTCCTCCTTACCCGGCTTTTGGTAACAGTTTTGGAAATTGCTGAGGATGGCATCGCATAGCATTTCCCAATTATAGATAGAACCCTCAGGCTGATTGAACAACCAGGTTCTAGCCGGTCCTGCGAGGACTGTTGGCAGGTAGTTGGCCATGACCTTGTCATCGCCTCCTGCTGCTTGGATGGCAGTAATATAGATCTGAAGGAACTCAGATGGGTTTTGAGTTCCATCAAACCTCTCAATGGCCCCTGGTCGAAACTTATCGGGCCAAACGACTGCTCGTAGGCCAGGCGAGAAAGCTTTGCAACCAACGTAAGGACCGTGAACCGTCCTGCGACTTTCGGTCGGGTTTCGAGCAAACTCACTTAATGGCGAGGTTACTCGGGGTCCCAAACGAGAGTGAACGGGAACTCGATCCCTACTACGAGAGTCCTGCATTCGCCGATATTTGTCCTGTCGGGACGGTAGAGGTGGCGGGTGACTCCGTCGGCCAGAGCCAAAATGAGGACCATCTCGTTCACGGGGATGTGTCACTGAGCGGGAAGAAGCTGTTGGGGTCGCCTCGGATGCGACCTCGTCCAATCTTTCCGCCAGGATCCTGAAAAAGGCCAGTCTCTGCGCATCCGTGACCGTAGGGGGAAAATTACGCATGACCTCCGCGATAGATCGCAGTCGACCATGGGTACTTCTCCTAGGGGCACCAGGTGTTACTGTTTCTTCGTCCACTGGGAAATGCTCCGGTGGTAAGGAAGGAGTCTGGTCACGTCTACGACCACGCGACCGTCGAGAAGAACTCGGGGCAGCATCGTAACGAGCCTACGCATCTTGAAGAGCCTCTAGGGCAGTTCTGCGTAGTTCGTTGTTCTGTTGCTCGAGATCTTGCTCCTCCTTCTGTTTGCGATCTTGTTCTTCCCTGGCAGCCTGTTGATCGGGAGTTTCCTCCGACAACGCAGCAAACTGCCTAGGGAGAGAGGTCGCCGATGGGGAGAACATCTCGGTTTGTTCTGAGTCAGACTCGAAATCAAAGAGACGGTGGAGGTTATCAGGGTCGAACCTTCCTGGGCTAACTTCAGGGTCACCATCATATTTTCCCTCAGCGGGATCGTATGACGGGCCGGATTCATCACCTAGCACATTAAGAACCTCTGCGGGTTCTGACCTTGTGCCAGTTACCTCCTGGTCGATTAACATGACTTGGGGAGATGATTCAACCTGTGGAAGATTCTGGCCTTCGACCTCTTCCATCGGAACAGGATCGCTTGGAGAAGGCATGGGTATATGGGCATAATCCTCGAGATCGAAATCGTTCTCGGAATCATATGCTCCAGCCATGTTTCGGCGAACCTCCGAATTTTAATTAGGACGCCTTGAGAAAGGCCCCACGGTGGGCGCCAGCTGTCGACGATTCGGACTCGGAGTCCTCAGCCGAACTTATGCAGAATTTGTAATTGTGAGACCTTTCAAGATGACCCTTCGGGAAGGTATGCTGAACAATGGTGAACAGGAGCACAGAGAGTTTAGACAGGTTCGGGCCCTCGATGGTGGGAGTAAAAGCCCTACGTCCTGTTGAGATTTCACTAAGTGTGGTAAAAGATTTACAAATGAAGGGAAAAGTCCTCACAGGCGAGGATTTTTCGTGTAAGAGTGTACAAGGATAAGCCAAAGAATGCTTACTAAAATGCTATATGAGGTGTGCCGTGGACTTGGCTAACTTGGATGATTTTGGGTTTTTTGATCTTCCGATCTCTCGGTTGATGTTTCGGATCATCCCCCCCCTCCTTGATGCTCCATGCCATCCTTTTGTACTGTTTGAAAGGGTGCCATGTAGAGGAAACTGCATCAAACGGTTGCACGGACGGTTGGATGCGGTTTTTTGGAACTGCTCTTAACCTCCACGCAGGTTAAACACGTGTTATTCATGGATAACTGTATGTGTTAACCTTCTGACGGTTGATTCTCCACGTGTAGGAATCTTCGGGATACTTAGAATATCCTGTTGTACAGGCAACCGAAATAGATAGATCCCAAGTATCCTGATCGGCAGATGTTCTGACCGCGGGATATTGGCTGACCGCGCAATATCCCGAATGTGTAGTTCGCGTATAGCTTACGAACTTCTGACCGCGCAAGGCTTACGGTCTGACCGCGTAAAGCTGCGACCTGATCGCGTAAAGCTTGCGACCTGATCGCGTAAAGCTTGCGACCTCATGGTGATGCCCCTCAGAATAGCTTGAGTTCGCATCACCAGATACATGTCTGGTTCGAACTTGTCTTGAACCAAAAGTTTATTAGAAATGACCCGGGTGTCAATCCTCGTCACTACTTATATATATATATATATATATATATATATATATATATAAATATATATATATATATATATATAAAGAGAGAGTATCAGCAAACCAAAAAGCAAAAAACAGAAAGAAAAGAAAAAAAAAGGTTACAAAAGGTCAAGCCACCTAACAATTTGGTGTCTAATCCTCTCCTGTAAACGGAAGGCAACCAGATTTAAATTTGAAATAAAAGCCCTTTTCCAATCCAAAGAATTAGAGACCTTGAATTGAAGATCTTCTTATTATCCAAATGTTCCAAATTGCCACCATGATGACCTCCATGAAAAAATATTTAAGAGCTATATTATCTTTTTTTGTTGTCCATATCATATCCATAAAAGAGGGATTGAGGATCCAATTAAAACCAATTAAGTTCCAACAATTAATGGCAAAGGGACACTCAAAGAAGATATGGAACTGAGTTTCAAGATTCCCATGTGCACATAATTCACAGATATTTTTATGAATAAGTAAATTCTTCTTATTCAACATGCCTTTGGTATTCTATCTCTCCCAAAGAACAATCCAGAAAAAAACTTTAATCTTGAGAAGACAATGATATTTCCAACAATGTTTGAAAATGGGATGTGCAGGAAACACCCCCATCAGAGACTAATAAACCTTATTAGTTTCATACTTCATAAGATTGCTATTAATTAGCTTCCAATAATCATTTAATCTTGTGTCTCCAGGCAAATCAAATTGCAAAGAGAGAAAACGTTGATATTGAGAAAAGGCTAAATCAGATAAAGGAAGATGAAAGTTAACCTCTCCATCTCCCATATTCCGAATTGTTGCACTGTTAAATTTCTAACCAAAAAAGAGAATAACTCTGCCCATCTGAGAGAAAGAATCTCCGAAAACCAAAGATCTTTCCAAAACTCACAAGTATCACCCTTTCCAATAAGGCATTTAGAAATACCTTTAAAGAAAGTTAAGAGACATAGCAAGTCCCTCCACCAAAAGGATCCAACAAAATGAAGATCCGAAGGAAGTTTATTATAGTATTAATAAGGCCACATAAGCTGAACCCAAGAAGACAGGTCCTTATTAAAGAACTTAAACAGGAATTTTAAAAGAAGAGCCAAATTTTGAGTTCTCAAGTTAATAACCCCAAGACCTCCATTTCTCCTTGGCCTACAAACTTTGTCCCAAGAAATCAAACAATGACCACCATGACAACTGGATTGTCCCCTCCAAAAGAAAGCCCTTCGAATTCTATCAATTCTTCCAATAGTGGTAGCGGGAATTTTGAGGGTAGACATCAGAAACATCGGTAAAGAAGAAATGACCGAATTAATCAGAGTTAATCTCCCTCCCAAAGAAAGGTAAGAGAATTGCCAATTAGACAATCTTTTCACAATTCTTTCAATCATCCTCTCATAATTTTCAATTTTAGGCTTAGAGAGACTGAGGGGAAGACCAAGATATGTGAAAGGAAAGGAAACAACTTGACATCCCAGAATTCCAGCTAAACTTAAAGTCTGCTCTTTAGAACAATTAATAGGAATCTAGAATGATTTAACAAAATTCACTTTCAAGCCTGAAGAAGAAGCAAAAGAGTGAATAAGAGCCTTCAAAAGAAAAATCTCAGTGGCAATCGCTTTGACAATAATCAGAGTATCATCTGCATATTGAATAATGGGAAAGTCGACATTTCCCTCCACATGAACAGGAAGGCTAAGCAAACCCTTATCCTTAGCCGAATTCAAAATAGATTGCAATAAATCCGCCCCCAACACAAAGAGCAGAGGGGATAGCAGATCACCCTACCTAACACCTCTTTTACAATGAATTTGTTTCCCAGGGATTCCATTTAATAGGATTTTAGAGCTTCCAGAACCCAGCAACATTTTAATCCAATTAAACCATTTATCACCAAACCCTTTAGCCTTTAAGACATCCAAAATGGCTCCATGTTCAATGCGATCAAAGGCTTTTTCAAAATCTAATTTTAGTAACACAAAGGACTCTTGAGAAGATTTGCAAATATGTAAATATTCATAAGCCCAAGCAACACAATCTTGAATTGTTCTAGATTTAATAAATCCATATTGATTATGATGCACAATAGAAGTGATCACATGCTGAAGACGATTAGCAAGAAGTTTAGTGATCAGCTTCAAGTAGCTATTAAGAAGAGAAATAGGCCTGAAATTAGAGACTTTCTTCGCTCCATCATTCTTCAGAATCAAGACGACAAAAGAGGAATTAAGCCTATCAAGATCCACTCGTCCCTCAAAGAACTATTGAATAAGCTCATAAAAATCATATCTAATAATGTGCCAACAAGCACGAAAGAATGTGCCATTAAAACCATCCAGACCTGGACTTTTGCCCCTAGGCAAATTCAAGACAACTGAATCAATTTCCTGAGTAGTAAAATTAGATTCCAAGCAGGATAGATCATCCTACAAGGGTGTAATCAGCTCATCCAAATTAAACTGCATTCCTTGATATTCAGATACACCTATTCTTTCCTTGAAAGAAAGCCAAAGACGATTCTCCATATCTGAATGATTGAACAAAATCCTATAATTATCATCTTCCAAAGAGACAATATGATTAACTCTGAAGTTATTAGAGGCAACTGAGTGAAAGAATTTAGTATTTTCATCTCCCAATTTTGCCCAACGAATGCGACCTCTTTGCCTCCAGTATTCATTTCTTATTCTAAGCAGCACAGATAAATGTCTCTTTAGAATGGTTCTATAGTTAAATTCTGATCTATAGAGATCTCTCTGCTCCTCTAAACCATCCAGAAGAGCCAGAATGCTATTGCAATTATCCACCTGATAATGGGAGATCTTAAATTGTTTAGACCAAAACTTTAAAGATCTTCTCAGAAGCTTGAATTTAAGACTAATACTTCTAGCCAAATTAACATCCTTTAAACCAATTTTCCAGGAACTCTCAACCAAGTCCAAAAAACCTAGACTATCCACCCAAAGTTTTCAAATCTGAATAGTTTAGCATGAGGAATAACAGAAGAGACCGAAATGATACAGGGAGAGTGGTCAGACAACAATCTTGAAGAAGTTCTAACAAAAGTATTAGGAAAAGAATACAACCAACCCTCATTCGCAAAGAACCAATCGAATTTCTCCAAAGTAGGCAGGGCTTGCATGTTAGACCAAGTGAATTCTTTTCCTCTAAGTGTTGCATCTAGGCTTTCATGCCTAACCCTAATTTTGATGATTAATGAAAACAAAGTGTTCCGGACTAATTGTGCTATTGAGTTTATTTGATACAGAGTTGCGTTGGGAAGATATGCACGGAATACAAGACGAACCTGACGTTAAATTAAAGCACAAGTCACAAAGAGCAAAAGACAAGACGCAAATCATGAAGATGCGAAAGACCTCAGGTATTATGAGATTTTATTTTTACCGATCTCGGCGTTTGGAGATGATCGGTTAGGGAAATTATTTTCTAGTTTTAAACCGTACTATAAAGAGGGGTGGTGAAAGTCCTCTTTTTATCTCCAACACAAACCGAGAAATCTAGGTCATTGCATTGCATCTTTTTGATTGGATTTGGTTTGAACTTAATTTGAAAATCTGGATTTTCAGTTCAGTTTTTGACAGTAGAAGAGTTTTTCAATTTTATAGAAATATCTAGGAAGATCTGGCTTTTTCTTCTGTTGACAAAATTGTAGCCCTTAAAATTATCTTTCCAACGAGCTATTAAACACCTCTTTTGGATTTCTGGATTTAAAGTTATCTTTGTTTTTGTTCATGTTGACTGTCAGTTTGCTAAACTGACTGTCAGTTTGAATGTCAGTTAGTTTAAACTGACAATTGTCCAGAGAGGGTGTATTTTGTGCTCAAAATTTTTGTACTAAACTGACTGTCAGTTTGTCCATACTGACTGTCAGTTGGGGTTTCGACCACAGAGATTTTAACTGAGTTTCTATTTGTTTTTGGTCGAGACTGTGGTCGAACTGACTGTCAATTTGTGTAACTGACTGTCAGTTGTGGGTTCCAGCTTGCCTTTTTCGACCACGAACGGCTAGCAAAGTTTTCGTCCGTAAATTTTGTCGGCTGTTGTGCACTGAACTGACTGTCAGTTAGGCAAACTGACTGTCAGTTTGGGTTGCTGATTTTCAGCCCTAGCTCCAACGGTTCATTTGCTTCTTGAGGCTATAAATAGGGGCTTTGGGCATGTGTTTCATACAACAAGCAGCAGCATTTCATATACACTCTTGAGCTTTAGTTTTCTACTTAAAATCTTGATCTTTTGATCAAGTCGAGTGCTTTCCGATCCACCGAGAGTTTCAGTTCTTTTGCATTTGCATATACTTAGCTTCTCGGTGCGTGTTTGGAGGTCTTGAGAAGACCTCGCTGCCTTTTACTCTTGGTGAGCGCTCTCATCTAGACGGTTCGGAGGCGTGGCCGTTGACCTCTCCAGAACGGAGATTATTGGAGAGGCTCGGCAAGATTGTACAAGGCATCGGTGCTCGCCTTTCCGGAGTGGACAAGGAGCAACCTTAGTGGATAATACTCTTCGTGAGTATTGAGGCAAAACTCAAGTGACTTGAGTGCTTCAACGAGGACTAGTAGAGACTGGGCGAGTCTCCAATACCTCGGTAAAAATTATGGTGTTCGTTCTCTTTTCCCCTTGATTATATTATTTGTTCTTGATTTGCTTTTATTTGTTTTAAGCTTTAAAGTTTTTAAGCCTCCTATTCACCCCCCCTCTAGTCGGCATCCTTGATCCAACACGTGGTATCAGAGCACGGTCTCTCGATTCATTAGGCTTCACCGCCTAGAGAGAGGATGTCGTCAAGTGGTGATTTTCTTCTTGGTCATACCGGTCGTGCGCCTATCTTTGATGGGACAAATTATCCTTATTGGAAAGTGCGCATGTCGGTATTCCTAGAAGCTATGGGGCTTGATGTATGGGATATCGTTAAACTCGGCTTTACTCCTCCGGTTGATCCGGCAAGTCAGTCTGAGGACGATAGGAGAAAGTTGCATTTAAATGCCCGTGCATAAAATGCACTCTTTGCCGGTTTATCCTTAAATGAGTTCAACCGTGTGAGCAATCTCATGACTGCTCATAAGGTTTGGACTACCCTCGAAGAAATTTACGAGGGAACAACAAAGGTTAAAGAGGCAAAATTGCTAATGGTGAGGCAAAAATATGAGACATTCACCATGTCATCAACCGAGTCCGTGGATTCCATGTTTACTCGGTTAAATAACATTGTGAATGAACTCAAGGGTCTTGGTGTTGTTTTTACTGACCTTGAGCTTGTGAGCAAGATGCTTAGGGCCTTGCCGGAAAGCTTCGACACTTTGGTCACGGTTCTCACAAACTCCGATCTATCGACCACAACACCAACCGATCTTTATGGAAACCTCATCACTCATGAGATGCACAAGAAGGAGAAGAAGCAAGCAGCCGAACCTGCGGAGACGAAGAAGAAAGCTTTGGCCTTCAAAGCTAATGCAAGAAACGATTCAAGCGATGGCTCCTTCGATAAAGACCTCGCGCTCATGGTAAAGAACACTCAAAAACTCCTTCGCAGGTTGCAAAAGAAAGGTGTCAACATTGACACACGACCAAAGGGGAAAAAGCAAAACAACTTCAAGGACATCATTTGCTATGGATGTCATGAGAAGGGACACATAGCATCAAGATGTCCAAACAAGAACAAGGCGTGGAACAAGAAGAAGAAGTTCTTCAAGAAGAAAAATGAAGAAATCAAAGAAGCTTGCTTTGGAGAGTGGATGTCCGGAGGCGAGAGCTCCGACTCCGACTCCGACAACGAAAGAAGTTGCTCCAAGAAGATGGCCGGATTAGCTCTCGGCAACATCAACACCTCAACTAGTTCATCCATTTGCCTTATGGCCAAAGGCGATGAAAAGGTACACTCTAATGATCCATCTTATGATGATTTAGTTGAAATAATAACCGAATTAAATGAAGTTTTTGGAAAAACTAAAAAGAAGTATAAGGTGCTTAAGGAAGAACATTCTTCCCTACACGCTCAATACTCCGAGCTTAAAGATTCATATGAAAGCATGCTCATAAAAGATGTTACAATACTTCATCTAAGGTAGATGTTTCAACTGCATGTAACTTGAATGAATCTCCCTCTAGTAGTCATCACATTCCATGTGCTTCAAATGATAACATCTTAAATGAAAATAATGAACTTAAGGCACAAGTTGAAAAACTTGGAAAAGGCTTAGAAAATTGTTATAAAGGTAAAATATCTCTTGATCTAATCCTTAGTAAACAAAAATGTTCTTTTAGAAAAGAAGGATTAGGATATTTTCAAAAGAAAGGAAGGAAACAAAATTCTAAAACTATATTTGTTAAAGCATGCAACACATTCTGTCATAAATGCCATAAAACCGGTCATTCACATGAAGCATGTCCCTTAATGACTCCTAATTACTTTGATACTTGCTACATGCTTCAAAAGTCGAGGAAAGGTTATGCTATTGCAAAGTATGTTGGTGCACCCATGTTAAATAAAAGGAAGAAATCTATTTGGGTGCCCAAAGCTTTGATTGCTAACATTGAAGGACCCAAAAAGGTTTGGGTACCTAAAAGAACTTAATTCTTTTTATGCAGGTGAACTACAAGACCGGTGGGAGGCATTGGGTGCTAAATAGCGGATGCTCCGAACACATGACCGGTAACAAGAAGTTGTTCACCTCAATAGAAGACAACTCAAGCGAGAACCAAAAGATTACCTTTGGCGACAACCGTCAAGGAAATGTGGTCGGCTTGGGTAAAATCGCAATCTCAAATAATCTATCTATTTTAAATGTTTTATTGGTCGAATCTCTGAATTTCAATTTGCTCTCCGTTGCACAAATTTGCGATTTTGGTTTTAGTTGCACGTTTTATCCAAAAGAAGTTTTGGTTGAAAGTCTAAAAGATAAATCTTTGATCTTCAAAGGCTTTCGTTTTGGAAATATTTATTTGGTTGATTTTCACTCGAAAGATGCATCCTTGTCAACATGTCTTGTCTCTCAAACCTCAAAAGGTTGGCTATGGCATAGACGACTTGCACATGTTGGAATGCATCAATTGAGAAAACTTTTAAAACGTGATTTGGTTGTTGGCTTAAAGGATGTGAATTTTGAAAAGGACAAACCTTGTAGCGCTTGTCAAGCGGGAAAGCAAGTAGCTACTTCACATCCAACTAAGCGCATTCTTTCGACTTGCAAACCTTTGGAACTCCTTCATATGGATTTATTTGGACCTTCCGAGTTCCAAAGTATCGGGGGTAGCAATTATGGTTTTGTGATTGTTGATGATTTTACTCGCTATACTTGGGTTTTCTTTATTTCTCAAAAATCTGAAACTCCCGATGTTTTCAAAAGTTTTGCAAAACGTGTTTCTACTGAATTCGAATTATCCATCAAGAAAATCCGTAGTGATCATGGTGGAGAGTTCGTTAATTCAACCCTATTTGATTTTTGTGACTCTCTTGGAATCAAACACGAATTTTCCACATCCTACACTCCACAGCAAAATGGAGTTGTTGAAAGGAAAAATTGAACACTTATAGAAATGGCAAGGACTATGCTAAGTGAGTACGATACTCCTACTCGCTTCTAGGCTGAAGCCGTGCATATCGCTTGCTATTCTATAAACCGACTTTATTTGCATCCTCTTCTAAACTTGACTCCTTATGAGCTTCTTGTTGGGCGCAAGCCAAATATTTCTTATTTTCGAGTGTTTGGTTGCAAATGTTATATTCTTAAGAAAAGGAATTTTGGTGGTAAATTTCAAAGAAGAGTAGATGCAGGCTTTCTAGTCGGATACTCCACCACTAGTAAAGCTTATCGTGTTTTCAATAAAAATACAAGTTGTATTGAAGAATCGGGTAATGTCGAATTTAATGAAACTAATGGCTCACAAAAGGAGAAAGTCTCTCATGAAGTTTCAGGTGAAGATCTTCAAGAAGCAATGAAGAACATAACCATTGGAGACATCAAGCCAACAGAGGAAGATCAAGAAGACGATGTCAACATTGAAAATGTTGATCAAGACGCATCATCATCTCATGTTGATCCTCCAGAACAAGGTCAAGATGAAGCAGTACAAGATGAAGAACCAAGGCAACACCAAACCATCACCAAGGATCACCCTCTAGACCAAATATTGGGTGACGTCAGTAAGGGTGTTCAAACTCGATCTCGTATTGCTGCATTTTGTGAACATCATTCTTTTGTATCTTCTTTAGAACCCAAACATGTTAATGAAGCTTTAAATGACCCTGATTGGGTAAATGCCATGCATGAAGAACTTAATAATTTTGCTAGAAATGAAGTTTGGACTCTAGTAGAAAGACCCAAAGATCATAATGTTATTGGAACAAAATGGATTTTCAGAAATAAGCAAGATGAAAATGGAGTTGTAATTAGGAACAAAGCTCGTCTTGTTGCTCAAGGCTTCACTCAAGTCGAAGGTTTAGACTTTGGTGAAACTTTTGCACCTGTAGCAAGACTTGAAGCTATTCGCATTCTTCTTGCCTATGCATCATGTTTTAATATCAAACTTTTTCAAATGGATGTAAAAAGTGCGTTCTTAAATGGTGAAATTTCTGAACTTGTTTTTGTTGAACAACCTCCTGGTTTTGAAGATTCTAAATTTCCAAACCATGTTTTTAAATTGTCAAAAGCTCTCTATGGTCTCAAAAAAGCTCCTCGAGCTTGGTATGAGCGACTTAGAGACTTTCTATTATCAAAAGGTTTTAAAATTGGGAAGGTTGACACAACTCTCTTTACAAAGAAAATTGAAAAAGAACTGTTCATTTGTCAGATTTATGTTGATGATATTATATTTGGATCTACTAATGAATATTTCTGTCATGAGTTTGGAGAGATGATGTCTAGGGAGTTCGAGATGTCCATGATTGGTGAGCTGAGCTTCTTCCTTGGTCTACAAATCAAGCAACTCAAGAACAGGACGTTCGTGAGTCAAACAAAGTACGTGAAGGACCTGCTCAAGCGTTTTGGGATGGAAGATGCTAAGGCAATCAAAACTCCCATGGCGACCAATGGACATCTGGACATGGACAAAAGCGGAAAATCGGTCGACTCTAAACTTTATAGGTCTATGATTGGTAGTCTCTTATATCTTACTGCATCTAGGCCTGATATCATGTTTAGTGTGTGCTTATGTGCTAGATTTCAGTCTGATCCTAAGGAATGCCATTTAATTGCACTTAAAAGAATTCTTAGGTATTTAAAATGTTATCCCAGTTTAGGACTTTGGTATCCTAAAAATACAAATTTTGAATTAATTGGGTACTCTGATTCTGATTATGCTGGGTGTAAGATTGATCGTAAGAGCACATCTGGCAGCTGTCAGCTGTTGGGGAGATCCTTAGTATTATGGTCATCTAGGAAACAAAATTCTGTAGCTCTCTCCACAGCTGAAGCTGAATACGTGTCTGCAGGCAGTTGTTGTGCTCAATTATTATGGATGAAGCAGATATTTTTGGATTATGGGATTATATTTGATAAAGTGCCACTCTTGTGTGATAATGAAAGTGCCATTAAAATTGCAAATAATCATGTTCAACATTCTAGAACTAAGCATATTGAAATAAGGCACCACTTTATTAGAGATCATGTGGCAAAAGGAGATATTGATGTGAATTATGTTAGAACTGATATGCAACTAGCAGATATCTTCACTAAACCCCTAGATGAATCAAGATTTTGCTTTTTAAGGGGTGAACTGAACATTATTGATATATCAAATGCTAGTTGATGTGCTAAATGTGTTGTTTGTATAAAATATTATTATTTTATTCCCTCTCTAGTCTTAGTTTGCTTCTGGTCGAAATTGACCAAACTGACAGTCAGTTCCTCTAACTGACAGTCAGTTTAGTGCTTAGGAGCCTGGTCTTAGTCTCTGGTCGAAGTCATTGTCATAACTGACAGTCAGTTTCACAAACTGACAGTCAGTTACGTGCATTTGATTTTGGTCGAAGCTCCTGGTCGTGCTCGAGTCCCAAACTGACTGTCAGTTTCATACACTGACTGTCAGTTTCAAAACTCAGTTCTGTGAATTGACTGTCAGTGTGGTACACTGATTGTCAGTTCCATGTTTCTGAGTTTGGAACTGACTGTCAGTTTATCAAACTGACTGTCAGTTTGGGTCTCCAGAACCCTTAAAAACCCTCGATCTGTTTTTTGTCTCTTCGGTTTTTCTCGCCGCCGCTTCCTCTTCTTGCCTCCTCCTCCTTGCGCCCCTTGCCACCACTCATCGCCGGTGACCACTTCACCGCCGACGAGCCGCGCCGCCTCCTTTGCGCCTCCCCTCGTCGTCGGTGAGCTCCTCACCGCCGACGCCACCGTCCTCGACCGTCTCGACTTCGTCAGCTTGTGCCTCCTCTGTTCCACGGCTTGACTCCTCTGCACCACACCTCTTCGTCGTGTGCAGTGATCGTGGTCCTCCTGAGCTTCATTCTTGTGGTCGATTTGGCAGTCTTCTTCGCATCTGCTTCCTCGATCACCTCAGTTCGTCATCAGTTCGTCCTCAGTTCAGGTCCTTGTTCCTCTTCTTTCTCTGTTTCGTTTCTTCAAAATGTCTGATCAGCCCAGTCCTTCTCGACGCGTGGCCCGACGGAAGAACGCGGCTAACAGCCAGCGTTCATCGGGTCAGACGTCCGAGAACCGGCCCTCGCCTCCACCTGAGCGCGTGCCCGTGGATTATTCACGGTGGCACGCGAGCCGCCTTCGCTCGCTCCGTTCTGTGAACCCGTATCTGTCGCCGCGTCCCACTGGTCGCGACGCATGCGAGGTCCTCACTTGCTTCACAAACCTCCACCTAGACCTGTTTACCAGTGTCTACAGCCGCGCGCCCATCTTCGCCCACCGCTCTCTATCGTGGGGTACGATCGCCTCTCGCACAGGCATCGCTACCCTCGCAGATCTGTTCGGCTCCGTAGGGATCCGCGACCTAGTCGCCGATTCCTCTCTGCATTGGGCTGAGGGGCCCATTCGCCAGTTTTATTCTACCGTCTTCGTCTCCCCTCAGCGCGACTTCATGATCTTCATGACAGGCCTCCAAGTCTACACTGTCACGAAGGATCAGCTGGAGTCGGCGCTTGGACTGGTGCGCCCTCCTTCTGGCCGCCAGCTCCATACCTTACCTGACCTTGAGCGTCGGGAGGTGGCCATGCTTTACTCCGGCCCATTCCAGCTCCGTCACATTGCCGGCTTGCGCCGCGATGTAGACCTAGCCCTGCGGATCCTCCGTCTCACTCTGGTCCCCATGAGCGGAGATAGGGCTAGGATCACCTATCTGGCCCTCCACGTCCTGATTTTGATCTTTCAGGAGGAGCCCTTCGACGTTGCTGATCTCATCATCAGTGAGATTCAGCACGTCCTTCTTTCCCCGCCCCGTCAGCTGATATACGCTCCGTATATCATGGCGGTGCTTCTTCATATCCGGGCCGTCGACACTGAGCTGCCACGGCCCCATCATCCTCTTCTCTTCTATCCTCCCGGTCAGGCTGATCGCCGGCTCGGTGCTCGCCCTGCTGCAGCTGCTGGCCCTGATTCTCCCGCATCAGATGATGATGCTGCGGGGGAGTCAGAGGACGAGGCTCCTGCTCAGGAGTCTTCTCCAGCTCCAGCCGCAGGGACTGGCACCGGATCTGCGTCATCTTCTTCTCAGCTTCAGGAGGTTCTCCAGGTGCAGCAGCAGATCCTCAGCACCCAGGCGGAGCATCACCAGATGTTGCTCCGTTTGATTGCTCAGCAGGAGGAGATTCTGCGTCGCCTGCCTGCTTCAGGATTTTCGGTCCCTCGCAAGAGGGCCCGCCAGGTTGCATCTTCTCTGAGCTCTGCTTCAGGACCTGTTGATCCAGCTTCTACGGCACCAGCTCTGGCTCCAGTTGCTGCTGATTCAGTCTCTGCAGTTCCTACTCCTGTTGCAGTGCGACTCCTCCGGCATCTCCAGCCGTCGACCCGACTGCATCTCCAGCTGGCTCTGGAGATACAGCCGTCCTAGGATTCTCTTCAGATGATGAGCCTTAGGCTCTGATGTGTATCTTTGCCTCCCTTTTTGTGCTTGATGCCAAAAGGGGAGAAGTATTTATGGATATTAGAGTCTGTTTATGTCTTTTGATGTATTGAACAGATGGTCTTTTTATATATATGGAGATGTTTTTGTTCATCATATATGTCTGTGTGTGATGTGTTTATCTATATAGCTCTGATTAGCTCTGATGTCTTGATTGATATATATATGATGACTTGATGACGTTCTTGAACTCTGATACATTGATATATATGATATCTTGATTTTGAGATGTGTATGTGTATGCTCTGATATGACCTGTTGATATTTGCACATCTGTGACTTGGTTATGTATGAGATGCCCTGATGTGTATTTATTGGTTTATGCTCTGTTATGATGAGATTCATACACTCAGGGGGGGCTATTTCATTTATTTTGTTTTTGAACACTTGTTGTCATCAATCATCAAAAAGGGGGAGATTGTTGCATCTAGGCTTTCATGCCTAACCCTAATTTTGATGATTAATGAAAACAAAGTGTTCCGGACTAATTGTGCTATTGAGTTTATTTGATACAAAGTTGCGTTGGGAAGATATGCACGGAATACAAGACGAACCCGACGTTAAATAAAAGCACAAGTCACAAAGAGCAAAAGACAAGACGCAAATCATGAAGATGCGAAAGACCTCAGGTATTATGAGATTTTATTTTTACCGATCTCGGCGTTTGGAGATGATCGATTAGGGAAATTATTTTCTAGTTTTAAACCATACTATAAAGAGGGGTGGTGAAAGTCCTCTTTTTATCTCCAACACAAACCGAGAAATCTAGGTCATTGCATTGCATCTTTTTGATTGGATTTGGTTTGAACTTAATTTGAAAATCTGGATTTTCAGTTCAGTTTTTGACAGTAGAAGAGTTTTTCAATTTTCTAGAAAGATCTAGGAAGATCTGGCTTTTGGTTCTGTTGACAAAATTGTATCCCTTAAAATTATCTTTCCAACGAGCTATTAAACACCTCTTTTGGATTTCTGGATTTAAAGTTATCTCTGTTTTTATTCATGCTGACTGTCAGTTTGCTAAACTGACTGTCAGTTTGAATGTCAGTTAGTTTAAACTGACAATTGTCCAGAGAGGGTGTATTTTGTGCTCAAAATTTTTGTACTAAACTGACTTTTAGTTTGTCCATACTGACTGTCAGTTGGGGTTTCGACCACAGAGATTTTAACTGAGTTTCTATTTGTTTTTGGTCGAGACTGTGGTTGAACTGACTATCAGTTTGTGTAACTGACTGTCAGTTGTGGGTTCCAGCTTTCCTTTTTCAACCACGAACGGCTAGCAAAGTTTTCGTCCGTAAATTTTGTCTACCGTTGTGCACTGAACTGACTGTCAATTAGGCAAACTGACTGTCAGTTTGGGTTGCTGATTTTCAGCCCTAGCTCCAACGGTTCATTTGCTTCTTGAGGCTATAAATAGGGGCTTTGGGCATGTGTTTCATACAACAAGCAGCAGCATTTCATATACACTCTTGAGCTTTAGTTTTCTACTTAAAATCTTGATCTTTTGATCAAGTCGAGTGCTTTCCGATCCACCGAGAGTTTCAGTTCTTTTGCATTTGCATATACTTAGCTTCTCGGTGCGTGTTTGGAGGTCTTGAGAAGACCTCGCTGCCTTTTACTCTTAGTGAGCGCCCTCACCTAGACGGTTCGGAGGCGTGGCCGTTGACCTCTCCAGAACGGAGATTGTTGGAGAGGCTCGGCAAGATTGTACAAGGCATCGGTGCTCGCCTTTCCAGAGTGGACAAGGAGCAACCTTAGTGGATAATACTCTTCGTGAGTATTGAGGCAAAACTCAAGTGACTTGACTGCTTCAACGAGGACTAGTGGAGACTGGGCGAGTCTCCGATACCTCGGTAAAAATTGTGGTGTTCGTTCTCTTTTCCCCTTGATTATATTATTTGTTCTTGATTTGCTTTTATTTGTTTTAAGCTTTAAAGTTTTTAAGCCTCCTATTCACCCTCCCCCCTCTAGTCGGGCATCCTTGATCCAACACTAAGGACAAGTTCCTCTAGATGCAAATGGTCAATCGCATCATTAAAAAGATCAGCTTCCACATGATTAAAATTACCTCTATTCTTATTGGAGGGAACTCTTAAAAGATTAAAATCTTCCATGATCAACTAGGGAGTGTGATGGGGCACAGAAATGTTATGGAACCAAGATTAAAAAAACCAATTTTCCTGAGAGCAACAAGGACCATAAACATTAGAAATCATCCAAAATTTTCTAGATAATCTGTGCTTAAGAATCAACGTGAGACAAAAATCATTATGAACTACATCCTCCTTTTGAAAAATCATGCTATTCCAAGCAGTAAGCATTCCACCAGAACTACCTCTAGAAGGAATGAATTCAAAACCATTCCAGTTCCTTGGACAAAAAGTCTTAATCAGGAAAAGGTTAAACTCTTCAATTTTAGTTTCTTGAAGACAAATGATAGAGCAATTCTCTTCCAAAATTTTGCTACGCACTGCAATCTTTTTATCAAGAGAATTAAGACCTCTAATATTCCAATTGAGTATGAAAAAAATTCTTAACACGATTCATGGCAAAACCAGAAGACAAATAAGATAGGATCATGACAAAACCAGGTCATGACCAATAATCCATGACAAAAAACATTGTTACAAAAACCCTTACAATCCATCAAAATAACTCCACCAACGAAACTAATCATCTAGATCTAAGATTAAAGGAGTCATCAATTTTTCCTTGGAGATCAACTCCAGAGGAATACCACAGAAGGAGCCAAATTCTTGAAGCAGCTCAATTAAAAGTTCTGGAGTAGTGCATGGCTTACTGTGGAGGATGACAAACGAACTGGCTCAAGCCGAGAGTGGATGGAGGTGTGGAGTATTTTGGGGGGAGGCAGAAAAGATGCTCCGCCAGTGGTGTACGACCAGGCCGTCGCCAGTGTGGTGGTAGGAGGTGTGGATCACGAAGAGGGAGGCAGAAGAAGAAGGTAGCCAACAAAAGCCAGGCTCTTCAATCAACAGTGGTGGCCGGCGGCTCTAATTAGGTTTTGGCATTTTTGCATTTTGGTTCTCAGATTTTCAAATAATTGCAACATGGTCCTCCGAGCTAGGGTTTCTGATATCTGAGTCTTTCCAATTTTGTGAATGGGTACTCGGGTTTAAGAGATTTTACAGTTGAGTCCTTAGTTATTAGGTTTTAATGCTTTGGGCCCCCAGAGACTCCGATTTCAGCATGGTCAGCTCCTACGCGTCCGTATCGACATATACTTGATAACTCTCAATTTGTGCTTTTTTCTAGATATTTTCCCTCATTCATGCTCATTTTAGTAATAAATCATCAAATACTCAAATATAACTTTATTTGTTGTCGTTTGACTTCGATTGTGCTTTTTTTCATTTTTATCTCAGGTCCACGCAATTTAGGTAATTTTTGGCTAAATGGACAAGCTTCACTGACTAGATCTAGCCAACGGATGATTCCATATAAAAGTACGCGTCACTACGGACGCATAGGAGCTGACCGCATCGAAATCGAAGTCTCAGGAGGCCAGAACAGCTAAACCTAACAGCCAAGCACTCATATGCTAATTCTTCTAAATCTGAGTACCTATTTGCAAACTGGCCAAGACTCAAAATTCCTAACCCTAATAGTGGAAGGGCTTGTCGGCTAATGTCCTAAAATGTGAGGGCTTATTTGAAAATTGACCAAAACTTTAGAAACCCTCTGTCGCCACTTTAGACAATTTGGCCTAACTTATCCGCGAAAACCCTCTTCCCTTCTCTCTCGGCCCCAGCGAGCTTGCCGTCGACGACCAAGTCCACACCGGTGGCAAGCCGCCGGTCTCCTCCACCCGTTCTACCTCCCCCTTTTCTTCCTCCCTCTCCAGCAAACCATCGGTCTTCAACCCTTTGTACTCTCTCGTCACATTCCATCCTCTTCTTTCCCGTTCGTCCTCATAGCCAGCGAGCCTCCTCTCCCTCTTCTCACCACCTCCTTTTCCTCCCTCTCCCTTTTTTCTCTCTTCTTCTCCTTATTATTTCCCCTCTTCTTTCCCGTGCGCCATTTTTGCTTGCACGACGCAGATCGGCAGGCCCGTACCAGATCTATGCGTTTCCACACCATCTACGCACGCCGCCGCTCCTAGCCGTAGTAGATATTGACGCAACTATCACCTCCATCGCCAGCACTGCCCCTCGGTTCCTCCGCTGCACCGCTGCTCTAATTCCGCCCACGCCTCTGCTTCTACTCGCCTCCAACGCCGCTGCTCGTCACCGATCCTGCCGTCTCACGCCCTAGGTCTAGATTTGCGCACCGCCGGATCAGTGCGCCGCCTCTGCTCTCGGTTTCTCCATGCCACAGCGCCGCCACTCGCTGCCATCTTGTTGTCTCCTCAACTGTGCCTATGCCTCACCTCACCAAACAGCCACCTTGACCGCGCTGCTTAAATCTTCGTCGGTGACGGATCCGTCGAAACCAGCTCTGCTCGCCAAATCTACACCGCCACTCTCCGCAACCAATTCAATCACTCCACCACCGACCACGACTATATTCTTCTTTGTCTTCCTCGTCGACGACTACGACCGCAGCTGTCTGGCGACCACCTCCACAACCACACGACCACGACTTCAACCTCACCACCGCAACGACCACTCGACCACTCCAATGACTTTGGTCGTCGTTGGGCTCCTCTCCAGCGACTTCGACCACTCCAGCTCCTCCGACTACCTCAGGCCATGACTAGCGCCCCCTTTGATCACAACCTCAGTTGCAAGCCCCAGCAAGCTCTCCAGCAACAGTACTCTCTGGTTCAATTCCTTCTTCTCTGCTTTCACTTCTGTTATGAACATACAATGAAATGAACAATGCACAGAGCAATGGATGTATGAATTGGTCACTCCTGTATTGTGATGAACTAGCTGTAACATCTATGATTAGTTTTTGCTGATATGAACAGAGATGTTTAGTTAGTCAATTGAGTCTGTTGTTTAATTCTCCTGAATGTATTGTTGTCAGTGTGTTGCATTGATTTGACTTGTGTCCTGTGATTCACTCTGCTTCAGTAGACCTACCTTTGTGTTCCTTGGAATCAACTGCCACATTCAGGGTTTAATTGAAGTGAATTGCAACCCAAAGCAAATCGTAATCTTTCTTGTTATTCATTTGTGTTCATTGCCCTCTGATTGATTGATGATCTGAGTTTGTGAGTGATAATTTCTTTTCGTTGATTTCTCTTGTGTTCATCGCTTGGGCTTTTGTGTACCTAGCAAAGGATTGAGATCCTAGAGCAATTAATTCCAGAGATCCTAAGTACCAAATATCATTTGTCAGCTCTACACCATACTGAATTGTTAGACCTTCTCCAACAACAAAACTCAAAATTGGATCTCTATATCTCCATATGCATATCTCCCTAAAAATACTTCATCCCTATATTTTAAAGTACTCCAACAACAATTTTCAAATATCAACTGTGGATTCCTAAATATCAACTTACCTTTTTTTTCGCGCGGGGAGGGGGGCGCTGGTCCAAGGGCCACCGGCGACACGGGGAGCGAGGAGCGGTGAGGTAGGGTGGGGCCACAGCGGGGAACGGGGGAGCGGGGGAGAGGCGCGGCGGTGTGGGGGCGTCGCAGGGGAGCGGAGGAGCTGTGTGGCGGCGGCGGGGGAGGACCGTGGCGCGTGGTGGGGGCGTGGCAGGGGAGCGGGGGAGAGGCACTGCGGGGGAGCGCCGGAGAGGCGCGGCGGGGTGGGGGCGCCGCAGGGGAGCGGAGGAGCTAGGTGGCGGCGGCGCGGGAGGATCGCCGGCGCGGGGTGGGGCCGTGGCAGGGGAGCGGGGGAGGGCCGGAGAGGCGCGGCAAAGTAGGGGTGCCGCAGGGGAGCGGCGGTATTGGGTGGTGGCGGCGCGAGAGGACCGGCCGGGGTGGCGCCGGCGCGGGGGAGTGATGTGGGAGGGGATTTTGTTCAACTGTTCCGGCGGCTGCTACTGGTATATATAGAAACAGAGAGGGAAGGTATGCTATGTAAATTTATAATTTCTGATGATCCAAGAATCAGAATTTCAGAGCTAGTGTTGTGTTCATGTGTTATGAAGTTTCACTTTTTTTTTTTTGTAAAGAAGGGTTTACATGAAGTTTAGTTGTTAGTTCTTCTTGGCCATGGGAGAAGGAAATATTGTCATTTACTCAAGTGATTTCTTGGTCATATGAAGTATTGGTTGTTGGATGCAACCATCAATCAAGAAGTGAATTTAACAGGAATTTCACCTGTGCTGACTTGATTAAGACGACAGCAAGATGAATGACTCAATTGCTGGAATTTTGTTGTTACTGCTACATGTTGGAACGCGTGTTGACAGACCAAATTGATGGCTGACATTGTGTTTGTTTGATGTGTTCGATCAGTTGAGCGGCGTACTCGGGAGATCACATGCAAGCCTCGTGTTGGCCATTCGCAATGCATCGCCGAGCGCTACACTCATTGGCCCTCGGTGGCGACGGGTCATCCAGTGAGGACGACGACTTCGTTGTGGCAATTGCATGTGCTGGGCAAGCTGAGATAGAAGCTATGAACTCAGGGAGCCGGTCCGGTTCCGTTTTCGGCCACAATGTCATCAATCGTAATAGGCAGGATGGCTTTGCTAGGCTCCATAACGACTATTTTGCTGACGAGCCGGTGTACGGGCCAAGGTACTTCAGGCGGCGGTAAGACTTGAAAGTTGGAAGCTGTTGAACTACAACATATTTTTCATATTATTGCTGTGATATGGTCGACTTCTGTATCATGTAGGTTTAGGATGCGCCGCACAGTTTTCCTACGCATATTGGAAGTTGTTGAACGACATGACCCATACTTCAGGCAAAGAAGGAATGCAGCTGGAACCCCTGGGACTGTCATCATTGCAGAAGGTCACAGCGGCTTTAAGGATATTAGCATATGGTGTCCCTGCGGATGCTATCGACGAATATTTGCGTATAGCGGAGAGCACTGCTGTAGAGAGCTTGAAACGCATTGTTCGGGCTGTATTGGAAGTGTTTGGGCCTGAGTACCTTCGAGCACCTAACGAAGAGGACACTAGGAGATTGCTTACCATTGGCGAGCAAAGAGGTTTCTCGGGCATGTTGGGGAGTATAGATTGCATGCACTGGAGGTGGAAGAACTGTCCAAAGGCATGGCAAGGGATGTACACCGGGCATGCTCGCAGGCCTACCATCATCCTAGAAGCCGTAGCCTCGTACGATCTATGGATTTGGCATGCTTTCTTTGGTCTACCAGGATCTCACAACGATATCAACGTCCTGCACCGTTCTCCTCTATTTGCTCAGCTTGCTGAACACCAGGCGCCAAGGGTGCATTATTCTATCAACGGCCACGACTACAACATGGGGTACTACCTTGCCGATGGGATTTACCCCGAGTGGGCAACATTTGTCAAGACTATTCCACTCCCGCAGGGCAACAAGAGGAAACTGTTTGCGCAAGCTCAAGAGTCGGCCCGGAAGGATGTAGAGCGTGCGTTCGGGGTGCTCCAGGCGCGATTCGCGATTGTACGAGGGCCTGCGCGGTATTGGGACCAGGAAACTCTTCGAGACATAATGACTGCTTGCGTGATATTACACAACATGATAGTGGAAGATGAGAGGGACATCGGCTACGTCGATTATAATTACGACGGCATGGGTGATACCGTTAACGTGTCCCACGAGCATACTCCGTCCGTGCAGGAGTTCGTCCGCGTCCATCATACCATACGGAATCGTCAAACACATAGGCAGCTCCAAGAGGACCTTGTCGACCACTTGTGGCAGTTGCACGGGGCCGAGTAGTGTAAACATATGCAGTGTAACGATTAGTTGGCATGTACTGATTGTAACTATCTGTAGAAGACAAGCATGTATGCAATGTATTTATTGTAATCGGAAGTATGTAGGAGCCAAGCATGTATTAAAAGATGGAGATTAGTGCACTACATTCTTGTGCTCATACAAGCTGACATCATAGAACATCCAAATGTTTTACTACAAGCACACATCATAGTTCGTTGCATAAGTAGAACTGAACAAGGCTGCAATTAGAGTCCGAGTGTTGCTGCAAAGTACATAAACAAACAATACATAAAAGCATCCAACTGCCCTCATTTTTCCACATTGTCGCGGTCGATACCCATAATCTCCCTCTGCTTTCGCATGAAGTAATCTTTCTTCCACTCAGAGCACTTGGTCAGATCGACTGACATGATCCGCTCCTCATACTCCTTCCTCTTCAAGTCCAGCTTCTCCTTCTCGTGCGCCATCCTCTCCTTCTCGTGCGCCATCATCTCGGAGTACCGGTACTCCCTTTTCTTCTCTGTCTCCTGCCTACTCAGTGTCATGTCTCGGATGGCACTCATGTATGGGCTATCGGAAGATGAATGTTCGGAACCATTTCGGAGCCGAGACCTAGCCTTATTGCGGCCTATAGGCCTAACCAGCTCATTAGTTGGGCCCCCCGTCGAAGCCTCCGGCGACCCCCCCTCGAAGCCTGGCTGGGTCGTGTCTGTTGGGGCTGAAGAGGTCCTTGGGGTAGCTCCGGCCGACGTCTTCTGCCGATTATGCGAGAGCTTCTCACTCCATTTTGGGTGCACTCGAAGCTCAACCCAGCAATGGAGGAAATTGAAAGCACGGTTTTCCTCAGCCGTGTAGAGTGTCTTCGCGTCCACGATCTGCATCATGATTTGCACAAAGAGGTCATGTCGCTCATAGGGATGACAACAGTACAGTACTGTTAACGTAAATTACCTTGTCACGCTCTTTCTTCCCACTTTGGTTGCGGCGCTCTATGCGGTCGTAGCATCCGCAGAATTTATTGACGGACTCTTGGATGGACTGCCACCTATGCTGCAACGCGTTCTGTGTACGTACCGAGTTGAATGTCTTTTCCTTGTGGTAGTACTCATGGATGCGTGCCCAATAGCTTGATCCCTTCTGATTGTTACCCTGTACCGGGTCAATACTGACATTGAGCCAAGCCGACACGAGGAGCTTGTCCTCCTACTCGGAGAAGTTCTTTGATCGTCGATTGTTTGGCCTTATCCCGAGATCCTCCTCAGTCTGTGTTGCCTGCTCCAGAATTGGGCTCTCGAAGGGAGTCAACTGAGTCCCGTCCCAGTCGAAACCGTCGTCTCCCCCAACCAAAAGGTTAGCCTCGAAAGGATCCATCTTCACAAACCTAAGAATAAATGATCAAACAAGTGAGCACAATTAGCCAATGCAATCAGCAACAACACAGGGGCATGTCACAACAAAGGGAATGCGGATAGTGCGTGCAAGAACTCAGGTTATCAATTTGAAACATACATGAACTCAGTTTACAAAAGAAGGCCATATGCCTTACATAGAACATGTAATGTAACTGATCAACAACGTTCCATATGATACGCTTGACACAAGTAATGAAACATTAAAAGGCCTACATCCTGGCAGACCGATCACTATCGTACTCTATTCCGTTTTCCTCGCAATACGTCCGGAAGTCTACGGTCGCCTCGTCGTGGGACTCGTAGTCCACGGGAAGGCATAGGTCGGGGCTCACATCTCTGTGGGGATTGTAGTCATGGGCCACAGTCGGCATCTCATTCACCACTTTAGAGCACTGCAGTGCCACTTCATCAAGGGAGGTCGATATAGCATCTATTTCTAGAAGCACCATGTTGAACGCAATGCTGGACGGATTGGTGTCTGGGTCGAAGTTGTCATTGCAAAGTTTCTTTAGAAGGGCAGCCGTGCTCTCCATCTCTTTTATGGCCCAAGCCAACAAGTCCGTCGCTTTGTTCGGATCTGACGACATCTACATGTAATGCACAAATGTGAACTAAAATACAACTTTTGGCAACATCTATTGTCTACCTTGATAGTGCTGAAGAACAAGAAGTTTAAGGATGCACTTCATAAAGTACATACTTAATACCACTTTTATACTATTGCAACCTTTCAGTTTTATGTTTATTTTTTCTATTTTTTATGTGAATTGTGCATATTGCAATTTTAATGTGCCACAGTAGAAAATGCCAAACGGAAACTTTTTTTTCTTTTATATACTGCTGGATGTAGTAGAGTACATAGTAGTTTCTCTCCAAGAAACTATACCAATGCAACAACAAATGAGCTATGGACTTTGTCTCCTGATTGAATATTGTATTGTTCTAACACTGCAGCACACATGGGTGAATAATGATAAATAAACCACAACATATTACTGGATTCAATAAAACATGTAACATTAACAATGATTGGTTCTATCTGATAGACTGTAATACCAAGAAATAAATCATGCAGAGATCATATAAATTGGTGAGGAAGCAGAAGGTAGAAACTCAACCCATAGCAAATGCCAACATATCAGTTCCAACCATAATTGCTGACAACATGCATCCATGATCCGTTTGAGACCTAGTCTTGGTTTTCGCACTAGGCTCGCCCAGATTCTAATATGCGGAATAACGGGATCTTACTCGGAAATACCGAAACCCAAAGTAATTACACAACTCTTTATTTCAAAGAGGGCTTTACACGTCGAACGTTAGGCACACTTGCCTACATCGAAGGAACTATAAGTGTCTAAAACTCAAATAAGTTCTATGACTCTTCGATGATCTAAACTAGACCTATTACAAGGTATTTATAGTCCAATCGTATGAGTACGTATCAGACTTAGTAATCCTAAACATATTAGACTCATATAACTAACTTAACTAATCCTAAACAGATAAGCTTAGTTATATATATATAGGATTACAATTCCGAACAGGGAACGAATTCCTTTTCCTAGTCGCGAATCAATCCATGGTCGCGAAACTTTTCCGAACACAGTTAAGGTCGCAAAGCCGTATGCGATCAGGACTTGGAGATCCTCCTAGATCATGACTCCCTTGTTGAGAAGGAGCCAACCCCCGTTGCGACCTCTCGATCAAATTGGAGATGTGGAAATTGGGCTTGTCCATCTTCTTTTGTGTACCACTTTGCCGCACGTGCTCGTTGATCTTTCCGACCGATTCGAAAAGTCTCATTTGTGCCACTACAGGTGGTAGTCACCTTCCTCTCCAGAATCACATCTTCACGTAAAGGTTCACCTCGTTGATAGACCAAGTCTTCAACAGATGGTACTATGGTATCTGGCTCATCATCCAACATTGAAGGCTCGAAGAGTTTGAGGTGCTCAACATTGACAACCGAGCAAATATCCATGTATGGAGGTAACTCAAGCTGACAAGCATTATTACCCACTTTCCGCAAAATCCGAAAAGGACCATAACGAATGGGTTTGAGCTTCTTACCTTCACCTTTAAGTCTCTCCTTACTCACATGTAACCATACCATATCACCTTCTTGAAATTGCGCATCAACTCGGTGCCGATCATGTCGCGCCTTGTACTTGAGTTGAGCTTTCAGCAAGTTCTGTTCAACCTCACGATGGAGTCGTTGAATACCTTCCAGGAACTTTTGTGCTCGATCCTGATCAGATGCTTCCTTGCTGTTCTGTGCTGAGGTAGGGATCACAAACTCCATATCGAATGGACTCTGTGGTAGAAATCCTAAACAGACCTCAAACGGCGACTTTCTAGTCGAACCATGCACTGCTCGATTAAAAGCAAACTGTAGGTACGGTATGCTTTCATCCCAGGTCTTCGGGTGCTTTGAGTTATATCCTCTCAAGAGTTGAACGACTGTGCGATTAACCACCTCGGTTTGACCATCAGTTTGCGGATAAAAAGCAGTACTCCTCTTTAGCTTGGTGTCCATCATCGTCCAGAGCGATCGCCAAAAGTGACTAAGGAACCGGGTATCGCGATCAGACACAATAGAAGTCGGCAGTCCGAAGTGTGTCCAAACGTGTTTAAAGAATACCCGAGCTGCCTCTTCTCCTATGATAATCTTCCGACAAGGTATAAGAACAATCATTTTGGAGAACCGATCAACGACCACGAATAGATAGTCGTTGCCACGTCGGGTCTTAGGCAATCCTCCCAAGAAATCCATGGATATGCTCTCCCATGGTCGTGATGGAACTGGCAAAGGAGTGTACAAACCTAATTTTCGGTTTGCCGGTTTCGAGATGCTGCAGAGACCGCAGCCTCGAACAAACCTAGCCACATCTTGCTGCATACGCGGCCAGAACACATGTCGGTGAAGATTTTGCAACATCTTTGTAACCCCAAAGTGACCAGCTACCTTCGATGTGTGCGCTTCTCGCATCCATTGAGTTCGAGGTGCTCCACGAGGTATGCAAAGTAAATTGCTCTTGTACAAGAGTCCTTCTTGACGAACGAACTCTGTAGGGTTCCCTGTTTCGACCTCAGTCAGTGCTGTTTGAAAATCAGGGTCTTCACTGTACATGGTGACATAGTCATCATGACATGATGGCTCGATCTGCATGAACGCTGATAAACAGAGGGTTGTAACTGGTGGTCGCGACAACATATCCGCCAATTTGTTGTGTACGCCCTTCTTGTACTTAATCACCAGATTAAACTGCTGCAGATAAGACATCCACTTCATGTGCCGAGCTTGCTGTAGCTTGGACTGAATTTGCAAATATTGCAATGGTTGATGGTTGGTGTGGACAACCGTCTCTTTCCCCAAGAGATAACACCGCCAATGTTTCACAGCCTGATGCAGTGCGCATAACTCCTTATCATAAGTCGGGTAGTTCTTCTGAGCTCCCTGGAATAACTCGGAGTGATATGCAACTGGTCGACCTTCTTGCATGAGCACTGCGCCCATCACATAACCTGAGGCATCGGTTTCTAGCTCGAACGGTTTCTGGAGATTCGGCAAAGCTAACACAGGCTCCTCGCTGATCTTCCTTTTCAGCAAGAGAAACGTGTCCTCATGTTTCCCTGTCCACTCGAACTTCTGATCGATCCTGGTTAATGCATGCAACGGAGAAGCCATAATCGAGAAGTGTCGGATGAAGTTCCGAAGGTATTGGCATGCTCCCACAAAACTACGCACATCCGTAACTGTTCGCGGTCGCGGCCATTCGCGAATCACTTTGACCTTATCCGGGTCGATTTGCAACGTACCGTTGCCGATTATGAATCCGAGGTAAAGTAGAGTTTGCTGACCGAACTCTCACTTCTTACGGTTGAGGCGAAGTCGATGTTGCCAAAGCTGTTCGAACACCTTTTCGACATGAATGAGGTGCTCATCCCACGAACGACTATAAACCAATATGTCGTCGAGATACACGATCACAAATTCGTCAATGAACGGTCTCAATACGTCATTCATAAGACGCATGAAAGTTGCCGGGGCGTTGCAGAGACCAAACGGCATGACCAGCCATTCGAACAGACCTTGCCGTGTTTTGAACGCGGTCTTCCATGTATCCTCCTCTCGGATGCTGACTTGATGATATCCTGACTTAAGATCCAATTTGGAGAAGACAACAGCATGCTTCAATTGGTCTAGCAGGTCATCAATACGAGGAAGGGGGTACCGGTTCTTGATGGTGATCTTGTTCAGTGCTCGATAGTCGATGCACATACGCCAAGTCCCATCTTTCTTTGGTACTAACACCACAGGAGATCCACAAGGTGAACTACTCGGTTGAATGACACCATTGTTCAGCAACTCACCAAGTTGTCTCTTGATCTCTTCATTCTCCAATACTGAGTTGCGATACATACTCAGATTAGGCAGTGTCGCATCGGACACAAGCTGAATTTCGTGCTTGACTGGACGTTTCGGAGGACGACCCTGGGTAGTCTCGAACAGATCACTGTATTTCTCCAGCAGTCCCGACAAACGACCAGAATCCTCTCGGCACGCCAGCGACAATGCTGGTCGAGTACCCTCACCTTGATCAATGGGTCGAATCATGACAAGCACATACTTGTGACATGCATTAACAATTCGTTTGGCTTGATTTGCGGTAATCAAGTTCGAAGTGTTGACGTGGATGTCTCTACTGATCACGAACTTAACTCCGTCTTTGGTGAGGTCGTACTCTTGCGCTCGCCGATGGAAGTGAGCGTCTCGATCATACAGATACGGACTCCCAAAGATCACCTGACAGATATCGATAGAGACAACATCGCATTGCACCTCATCGATATATCGTGCAGAGATCGCAAACTTCAACACACACTGACTCGTAATCTGTTGGTTCACGTCGGATGTAAACCAACCCAGCGGATATGGTCGCGGGTGTGTGGTTGTCTTCAAACCAAGTCGCCGAACCAGTCCAGCGGAGACCAGATTCTTCTGACTTCCTGGATCGAATATCGCTGCGACCACTACGTGCTTCACCTGGATGTTGATGGTGAACAAGTCCTCCGTTGGGTGATGGTCGTTCGGTGGATCGGAACCCTTCTCCTTCGGCATTGCCATCAGAGACAAGGTCGTATCTGCCTCATTAACCGAATTCACTCAGACAACTTCTTCATCAGGTGAAGTCGCAGTAGCCGTGGCTGTTCTTTTCCCTGGTCCGTTTTTCTTTGGTCGAAGTTCAGGATGAAGCTTGTAACATTTGTCCTTGGTATGCCCCGCGATTTGACAATTTTTGCAAAAGGCACCCGTGCCCGATTTTGAAGCGTTCTTCTTCTGACTCGGCTTTTTCTTTGTCGAGGTCGCATTTTCCTTCGTGCTTTTGTCGCTGCGGGATTTATTATTCTTCTCGATCGCCATGGCAGTTGTGCTCGCGGTCGCAATGTCTTGGACACCGAACAGACTTAGCTCAGTACTGATCGATTTTTGAAGTCCATATGTGTACTTCCGAAATACCTGCGGGTCGGATAGTGAGATGCCAATGACCATTGCTTGTCGCCGAAACTCTGTTGTATAGTCTTGGACGGTCTGGTCGCGCTGTTGGTACAATCTGTGCCAACGCTCCCATCTCTCCTCAAGGTAACCCATCGGATAGAATTCTTGTCGCAGAAGTCATTTGAATTGACCCCACGCAAGGTCGTCAGCTTCACCACTGGCGACAAGGGCCTTCCACCATGTCTTGGCGTGGTCCTTCATCTTCAAAGGTGCAAATTTGACTTTTTGAGTGCTACTAAACCCTTTCAGGTCAAAATAGATCTCAAGTTGGTCGATCCAAGAATCCAACTTCTCGGCATCGATCACCCCATCATATATGGGTATATCAATCTTAGCGTCGACTTTAAAAGATCCGACAGCTAAGGAGGTGTTGGCGAGGTCGTCGGTCTTGTGGTCGCCTTCGTCTTCATCTTCGTCTGTCCTGTGCAAGTCTTCACCAGTCTTCTCACCCATAACCTTCCCTACTTCAGGAGGTACAATCATGGCCTGCTGCTTAATCCAAGCAAGCACGGTTTCCATGTCGGTGGAGAGCTTAGCCACTTTTTCGGCTAGGTTAGCTTGAACGGAGGTATCGTCAGACATTGTCGGAGACGCGGCTGTAGGAACCGTCAATTGGTCGCCTGGAATTTCGCCGGAAGTTTTGTAACCCTGGCGAGTCTTCACCATCCACAGGATAGGAAAGTCGCTCTGATACCAACTTGATCCGTTTGAGACCTAGTCTTGATTTTCGCACTAGGCTCGCCCAGATTCTAATATGCGGAATAACGGGATCTTACTCGGAAATACCGAAACCCAAAGTAATTACACAACTCTTTATTTCAAAGAGGACTTTACACGTCGAACGTTAGGCACACTTGCCTACGTCGAAGGAACTATAAGTGTCTAAAACTCAAATAAGTTCTATGACTCTTCGATGATCTAAACTAGACCTATTACAAGGTATTTATAGTCCAATCGTATGAGTACGTATCAGACTTAGTAATCCTAAACATATTAGACTCATATAACTAACTTAACTAATCCTAAACAGATAAGCTTAGTTATATATATAGGATTACAATTCCGAACAGGGAACGAATTCCTTTTCCTGGTCACGAACCAATCCATGGTGGCGAAACTTTTCTGAACACGGTTAAGGTCGCAAAGCCATATGCGATCAGGACTTGGAGATCCTCCCGGATCAATCCATCATATAACTGTTGCTAGAATTATACAAATTAATATGTTGCAAATGACCCCAGACATGATTAAGACTAACGATATAAGATCTAGTGAAGATTGAGCTAGACCACTTAAATAGTTCAAATTTTAAGCTCATTAAGATGCCAACATTAAGACATGGTTAAAAGAGGTTCTTGTACAGAAATTGACCCATTGGCAAGTAGCAACTAGCAAGTGAATGACAGATGCATAGTGATTTCATTCTAATTCCTATTTGGCTTTCTAGAATGCTTCTACATGTGTGAGTTTCCTTGGACAATTCCAACTAAGGTATAACCCAAGAACTCCGAATATGCAATGAAGCCGTCGTCCAAATACTAACAATGAACACAACTTGAAATCTGCGCAAAGATATTGACTAATCATGCTAGCAATATCTCATGTGAACTTACATACCCCAATTTGTTTCAAACATTTATAAAACACAGCTGAACAAACTCATGTAACCTCGGCTTGATTGTATGTGAGCATGATTAGCTACCTTGTGTCAACTGTTTATTTGAAGGAAGCTCGTGCTCAACTTGAAGGAGCCCAATAGTTGTACAAATTACAAAAGCATAAGCCAATTTGAGGTCATCTTAAATGAGCTCAATGTTACACACACACACACACACACACAAAGCCTATGCAAACCAAGCATGGGTTAGCTAAAGATTGACTCAAAATTAAATTCGAAGTCAGGTTTGGGTTGAGGATTGGTTTGATTTTAAACTTAAAACCTATGAAAAGCTGAGATCAAATACAAGTTGGTCAAAATAACTTGTATTTTGCCTACCCATACACATAGCTATGAAAATGTTAACTACACCTACCACAAACTAAATTCTCCAACAAATGATTGAATATTACAAAACTACGACACATAGATATATGAGCATGCTTGCAAATGCACAAGAGGTCAAGCAAAGATAACAACATAACAAAGATATAAGTACAGCACTAAAACAACAGCACCAAGAGAGAGAGAAAACAGTTTCAACTTGATCAAACTAACAGTTCAGACTGATCAAGTTCAACTAAGAGAGTACCATCTCTCAAAGATCTAGTGGCATTGCCATATAGGACTTGATTAAAAAATTGACCTTCTCCAAACCATAGTGTCTACAAAAATCTAGGAGGTCAATTGCTGCTATGACTGCGTACTGCCTACAAACCATACTGTGTACAAACCCATTCATGTGTACAATTAAATCAAAATAGGCTGAAGAAGAGGCCATGGTTGATATGGCTTCTATGACTGTTCAAAAAATGTTACAAACCATACAGATTGGAACGACGAAACAGGTAATTGGTTCTTTGATTGTCTACATTTCAATTCAAACAATCTAAACTGTGACGAATTGAGGAACAATGTGATGCATAAGGAACTGAGGAACAATGTGATGCATAAGGAACTGAGGAACAATGTGATGCATAAGGAACTGAGGAAAGAATTTTTTACAGCCTCCTCAGTGATGCATTAAATTCTGAGACTAAAACAGATTGAAATGCCTGATTGGATGAACTTCTTGAGCAGAACTGAGGGACTGAGGAAATGCTTGTGATGCGGGATGAACTTGTATTGTCTGGATTTCAGTTCATACAATCTGAACTGAGTAAACAATGAAATCAGAGGCAGTTCAACAAGCCTACAAGTTCATCCCGCATCACACATAAATCAAACACACACAAATCAGGCATTTGAACAACAGCACAAATTCATCCCGCATCATACATAAATCAAACACACACAACCATATCACAAATTGCCCCGAAAGGAAAAAATCAGACAGATCTATCTGCTCAAGAATTTGGGGAAAATTACCTGAAGCAGCCGGACGAGGAGGAGCCTTGGCTTGACGGCGGGGATTGCCTCGGCGCCACAGGGGACTCTGGATCTGGTGGGAAGGCAGCCGGATCTGGTGGCAGCCGTGGACCTCGCGCTCCTCGAACCCCTCCAGCGCAAGAACCTCTCGGTTGGGCCACGCCGCCGACGGGAGACCTCGATCGCCTCTGCAGGGTGCAAACCGCCGCGCGAAGTTTTGTCGGTTGGGAGCGGCGTCTCGCGGGGGAGAGGATGGCAAGCGGAGAGAGAGATGTCGAGATTTGGCGATTCTCTCTCCCGTCTGTATCGCCGGCGCGCCGTTTGGGGTTGCTATTGGAGCGGCCGTTTCCTCCCATCTCCCGTGCGTAGCGGAAAATATACCCATGAACAGTGCTTTGCGGGGGCTGTTGGAGACGGTCTTAGGTTATGTTTTGATTGAGCTGTGCCACTGTGTCCTAAAGAACTGAGCTCTTATTTTGTTGTGATTTGTGTGACCAGTGTTCTCAGTGAATTCAGTGAGCGACCATTCTTTGACATGAAAGTTTGTCCTATGTTTGTCATTTCTTAAGAACTTTATTCTGCCTTGCATGTTTTTGAAGTGTTTGTATTCATATGCTTGCATTCTCTACGGTTGTGAGTCAAGCTTTGATTGGCCTTGTGCTCATTGTTGCCTAGTCGAGTGGAGTTGGGGAACTATGGATGATTGGTATTTACTCTATACTCATGATTCGCTGATACTCGCCGTAGATTGTGATCGATGATAGTTGTCTATGCTGCCTCGCACGCTATCACTACACAATTCTTCTCTACTGCTTGTATCTATGAAATGCTAATCCAGATCAAACACTAGTTAGGTCACAAGCTTACCACCTCTTTCTCTCTTTATTTCTTCTAACGTTTTCTCTAGCTATTTCTCTCATCTATTTTAGTTTCATTATTCATCGATTTAGTTTAGTTCTTCGTGTTTCGCTTCTCTACTTCCTGTGGAAAAAACGACTGAATACTCACCTTACTGCTCCGATCTCATTCTCTTGTGAAACAATCTAGGCCGGTATCAGTACTTTTGTGCAAAATCATCCATGGGTCAGATCTAGTTGATGAAGAACGTCCAAAAGGCCGAAAATCACCCATTTCACGTCAACCTGCAATACAATCACAAAACTAATAATTCGATTGAGTTGATGACAAATATATATATATATATATATATATATATGCAAATGCTGCGTTATATGACTAAAATATGCATGAACAAGGGGGAAATATATAAAAATAAGTATAGATATGATGAATGTCAACACCTCCAAATTTAAATCTTTGCTTGTTCTCAAGCAAATAACACAGGAAAGCACACAGGACAAACAATCATATGCATGAAGTGAATGAGTTGAGTGCAATAACCAATATGCTCGGCAATGTAAGATATGTATCAAGTGCTCAACCACCTAATAATTATGCAGAAATTATAAACGATTAGGCTAGTTCCGGGTACGGAGGAAATGAGAATGTATACCCATACTACCTACATCCATGCATGCATACAAAATTCAAAAGTGAGCATAAGCAATTCACACGGATGAATGAGCTATGGCCTTCATAAACATCAAAAAATCCATTTTGAACCTTATGAATTTTTTAGCTCTTTTTATTTTAAAATGAAATTTGGTGCTCATACAGGCCTCTACCCTTCGACTTATTAAAAGCGGGTCTCTATGTACTCGCTCTAGGTTCGCTACTCTAGTCAGTGAGTTCCATAGTGTGTTTTTAAACATGATAATGAATCAAAATAGGTAACAAGATAGTTTATACACTTATTGGATTCAAATTATGCGAACCAAGCTTTCATACCAAAAACTCAGAGCAGCAGTCAAGCAGAAGAGTTTTTAATCAAAAGAAAGCAAGAAATGGCAATGTCTACAAAGTAGAGAGTAAGCAATTGCAGCCTTATTAATGAAATTTTTCAAAAATTGGTTTATATAGCGTAAATGATTATCTAGGAGGCTCATACTCTAAACATGAGTGCAAAGATCAAACTCAACAGTTGGTGTTCTAATATACATGACAGAATGCGATAGTATGGATATCAATAAAAATTCAAATTTCCACATTATCCACAACTGAACTAGGCTCAAATAATTTTAGCATAATTAGAAAATTATTGATCACAAGTCAACCTACAATAGATTGTCGAGCCACTAATACATGCACATAACTCATCACAACATGAAGAGGGCTCTTAGAAGCCAAATATCAATGATAAATGTACAAGCCTAAAATTTTTTTGGAAATTTTGACATGACCTCTTTAAAATTACCTTGTGGTACATCAGTTCAAATACAAAGCAGGTCATATCAACACATAACAAAGCCCACAAGGCTAGATGTAAAACAATCACAACATGAATAAGCACAATAGTCATGCAACTCAACATAACACAAATATAGAATTTAAGCGCAAATATGACCCTGTGGCCACAAGAATCAATTATGCTATCAATTCATCCATATTTTCAAAAAAATTTGACCCAAAAATGCAAAAAAAAATGTGAACAATGAAGAACAAAGTGATTCCCATACCCCCCAAGCTTAAATGATGCATAGTCCACAATGCATACAAGAGGTGATAAATCGAGTGAGGTGGAAGCTCAAAGGAAATTTCACACACATGGGTGACATGGGGTTCGAGATAGCTCACCGAGTATGGATGAAGTCAATGTCATTGCGGTGAAGCATATCGAAGTCTCACACACATGTATGGATGAAGAAATAGCAGTAGCTTAGAAAAACAAAAAGGACAAAAGAAACTAAAAAAATCCTACCAAACAAAAGAAAATAAATAACGAAAAGAAAGAAAAAGAGAAAACACTCAGGTTGCCTCCCAGGAAGCACTTCTTTTAGGTTAGAAGATGGACCCTCAAAGCATATAGTGTAGCATCTAGGCCCTTAATCTTGATTTTGATGATAAATGACAACAAGTGTCTTGGACTAATCTATTTTGCTTTGAGTATGATCCTTTGAGTAGGTGAAAAGATGAAACGCTAAAAGGGAGTCTCAAAACAAAAGTTGAAAAGCCTAAGATCAGATGAAAAGATGAAACGCCAAACAGGAGTCGCAAAACAGGAAGTTGAAAAGCCTAAGGTAAATTGTTTTGGATTTTACCGGTCTCGATGTTTGGAGTATTGACCGGATTTATAGAAATTCTTTTTAGTTTTAACCGTACTATTAAGAGGAGTTGCGAAATCTCTTTTAGTTCCAGCAAAAACTAAGAAACTATTTGATTAAAGATCATCTTCAAAACCAGGCGTTCCAAGTTGATATATTTTTTTATTTTTTAGTTTATGATGGCAAGAGAGTGGAATGATGATTCTCTGAAGGCTAAGTAAATGATAAAGTAACTACCCCCAAGCTAAATTAGACATTGTCCTCAATGTTTGGAGAGATATACAGGTTACCGTTTGTGGTCTAGAGGTTGATGTTGTTGAAGATGATGTAGTGAAAGAGGGTGTTGTGGTTCATGTTGCTCCAGTGGTTCGGTCCAAGGCGTCGCAAGTTAAAATCTGAAAAGAAAAACAAAAATAAACAAAAAAGAAAAGAAAAGGAAAATGAAAGTAAAAACTTGCGTACCTTGGAGAACTCGTCGGAGGGTGGTGTGTAGAGTTGTGGAGGAACGCTGTGGGTATGAGGATGAGCCCCATGGTAGGTAGATGTGCTTGGATATGTGCCATTGCGGTGTCGAGGTGGTCAAAGAAGTAGTGGTTGAAGTCATCGCCTGATGAAGTGGTCGAGGTCGACGGGGGGGAAGTGATCGAGGTCACCGATGGAGTTGAGGTCATGGTCGCCAAAGAGCCCAAAGAAACACCATGGTCAGGTCGTCATGGCACTGCGATCAGAGGGAGTGGTGGTGCACAACGGGATCCAGCAATTTGTGGTGCAGTGGTGGCATGGAATTGGTGCAACAACGGTGAGGAATTGGTGCAACGGTGGTGGCGCGGGTAGTTAGAGCAGAGGATGCTGTTGGATCAAAGATGCCGACTAGAGGGGGGGTGAATAGGAGGCTTTTAAAAAATTTAAAACTTAAAGCAAATCGGAGACTCGCCTAGTCTCCACTAATCCTCGTTGAAGCACTCAAATCACTTGAGTCTTGCCTCAATACTCACGAAGAGTATTATCAACTAAGGTTGCTCCTTGTCCACTCCGGAAAGGCGAGCACCGATGCCTTGTACAAACTTGCCGAGCCTCTCCAACAATCTCTGAACGGAGAGATCAACGGCCACGCCTCCGAACCGTCTAGGTCAGGGCGCTCACCAAAAGTAACAGGCAGAGAGGTCTTCTCTAGACCTCCAAACACGCACCGAGAAGCTAAGTGAATGCAAAATGCAAAGAACTGAAACTCTCGGTGGATCGAAAAGCACTCGACTTGATCAAAAGATCAAGATTTTATATAAGAAACTAATGCTCAAGAGTGTATATGAAATGCTGCTGCTTGTTGTAAGAAACACATGCCCAAAGCCCCTATTTATAGCCTTAAGAAGCAAATGAACCGTTGGAGCTAGGGCTGAAAATTAGCAACTCAAATTGACAGTCAGTTTGCCTAACTGACAGTCAGTTTAGTGCACAACGGCCGACAAAATTTACGGAATAAACTTTGCTAGCCGTTCGTGGTCGAAAAAGGAAAGCTGAAACCCACAATTGACAGTCAGTTACACAAACTGACAGTCAGTTCGACCACAAACACGACCAAAAACAAATAGAAACTCAGTTAAAAGCACTGTGGTCGAAACCCCAACTGACAGTCAGTATGGACAAACTGACAGTCAGTTTAATACAAAAATTTTGAGCCCAAAATACACCCTCTCTGGACAATTGTCAGTTTAAACTAACTGACATTCAAACTGACAGTCAGCCTGAACAAAAACAGAGATAACTTTAAATCCAGAAATCCAAAAGAGGTGTTTAATAACTCGTTGGAAAGATAATTTCAAGGGATACATTTTTTTCAACAGAAGCAAAAGCCAGATCTGCCTAGATCTTTCTAGAAAATCGAAAAACTCTTCTGCTGTCAAAAACTGAACTGAAAAACCAGATTTTTCAAATAACTTCAAAACCAAATCCAACCAAAAAGATGCAATGCAATGACCTAGGTTTCTCGGTTTGCGTTGGAGATAAAGAGAGGACTTTCGCTACCCCTCTTTATAGTACGGTTTAAAACTAGAAAATAATTTCCCTAACCGATCATCTCCAAACACCGAGATCGGTAAAAATAAAAACTCATAATACCTTAGGTCTTTCGCATCTTCATGATTTGCGTCTTGTATTTTTCTCTTCTACATCTTGTGCTTCACTTCATGTCGGGTTCATCTTGATCATCTTGTATTTCTTCCCAACGGATCCCTGTATCAATCAATCTCGAAAGCACAATTAGTCCGGAACACTTTGTTTTCATTAATCATCAAAATTAGGGTTAGGCATGAAGGCCTAGATGCAACAATCTCCCCCTTTTTGATGATTGATGACAACAAGTGTTCAAAAACAAAATAAATGAAATAGCTCCCCCTGAGTATATGCATCTCATCAAATCAGAGCATTAACCAATACATATACATCAGGGCATCTCATACATAACCAAGTCATAGATGTGCAAATATTACCAAGTCATATCAGAGCATACACATCTCAAAATCAAGACATCATATATATCAATGTATCAGAGCTCAAGAACATCATCTCAAGAAACCAAGTCATCATATATATAAAGATATCAGAGCTAATCAGAGCTACACAGATAAACTCATCACACACAGATAAAGAAAAACATCTCCATATATATGAAAAATAAACATCTGTTCAATACAGCAAAAGACTATAATATCCAAAATACCAAAATACTTCTTCCCCTTTGGCATCAAGCACAAAAAGGGAGGCAAAAAAATACATATCAGAGCCTAATGCTCATCATCTGAAGAAAAGCCTCGGACGGCTGTATCTCCGGAGACATCTGAAGATGCAGTCAGGTCGACAACTGGGGAGACCGGAGGAGTGGCAGCTGCAACTGGAGAAACTGGTGCAGGAGCCGCAGGAGCTAGAGCAGATGGTCCTGGAGCAGCAAGATGGGAAGCAGAGCTCGGCGAAGAAGACGCACTGGTCTGGCCCTCTTGCGAGGGGCGGGAGAACCTGGAGCAGGTAGCCGAGCCAAAATCTGCTCCTGCTGAGCGAGAAGGCGAAGCATGATCCTGTGATGCTCTGCCTGGGTGCGCAGGATCTCCTGCTGAGTCTGCAACACCTGAGAAAGCGAAGCTGAAGATGATGCAGATCCGGTGCCAGTCCCTGCAGCTGGAACTGGAAAAGACTCCTGAGCAAGAGCCTCGTCCTCTGACTCCCCCGCAGCATCATCATCTGATGCAGGAGAACCAGGGCCAGCAGCTGCAGCGGGGCGAGCACCAAGCCGGCGATCAGCCTGGCCTGGAGGATAAAAGAGAAGAGGATGATGGGGCCGTGGTAGCTCAGTGTCAACGGCCCGGATATGAAGAAGCATCGCCATGATATACGGAGCGTATATCAACTGACGGCGCGGGGAAAGAAGGACGTGCTGAATCTCACTGATGATGAGATCAGCAACGTCGAAGGGCTCCTCCTGGAAGATAGAAATCAGGACGTGGAGCCCTAGATAGGTCACTCTGGCCCTATCTCCGGTCATAGGAACTAAGGTGAGCCGGAGGATCCATAGGGCCAGATCAACATCGCGGCGCAAACCAGCGATGTGACGGAGCTGGAAGGGGCCGGAATAGAGCATGGCCACCTCCCGACGCTCAAGATCTGGAAGGGTGTGGAGTTGGCGGCCAGAAGGAGGGCGCACCAGTCCAAGCGCTGACTCCAGCTGCTCCTTCGTGACGGTGTGGACCTGGAGGCCCGTCATGAAGGTCATGGAGTCGCGCTGAGGGGAAATGAAGACGGTAGAATAAAACTGGCGAATGGGCCCCTCAGCCCAATGCAAAGAGGAATCGGCGACAAGGTCGCGAATCCCTACAGAGCCAAAGAGATCTGCGAGGGAGGCGATGCCTGTGTGAGAGGCGATCGTCCCCCACGACAGAGAGCGGTGGGCGAAGATGGGCGCGCGGCTATAGACACTGGTGAACAGGTCTAGGTGGAGGTTGGTGTAGAAAGTGAGAACCGCGCATGCGTCGCGACCAGTGGGACGCGGCGACAGATACGGGTTCACAGAGCGAAGAGAGCGAAGGCGGCTCGCGTGCCACCGTGAATAATCCACGGGCACGCGCTCAGGCGGAGGCGAGGGCCGGTTCTCGGACGTCTGACCCGATGAACGCTGGCTGTTCGCCGCGTTCTTCCGTCGGGCCACACGGCGAGAGGGACCGGGCTGATCAGACATGATTGAAAGAAACAGAGAAGACAAGGAATTAGACCTGAACAGAGAGGGCAGAGACTGAACTGAAGTGGTCGTCGAAGCCAATGCGGAGCAGACAACCAAATCAACTGTAGAACTCGACGAGGAGAACCACAAAGGACTGCACACGACGAAGAAAAGAGGCGCCGAAGTGCAAATCCGGTGAACAGAGGAACTGCAGCCGGTGTGGTCGAAGACGAGGAGGAGATGGTGGCGCCGGCGGTGAGGAGATCACCGGCGACGAGGGGTGGCGCAAGGAGGTGGTGGCGAGGTACGGCGAGGAAGAGGCGCAAAGGCGACGGCGAGGGGGCGCAAGAAGCAACGGCGGCGAGAAGAAAGGGAAGCCGAGAAGACAAGAAAAGAAACGGGGATTTTAGGGTTCTCGATCCCGCAACTGACAGTCAGTTTGATAAACTGACAATCAGTTCCAAACTCAGAAACATGTAACTGACAGTCAGTGTACCATACTGACAGTCAGTTCACAGAACTGAGTTTTGAAACTGACAGTCAGTGTATGAGACTGACAGTCAGTTGGGGACACGAACACAACCAGGAGCTACGACCAATATCAAATGCACGTAACTGACTGTCAGTTATGACAATGACTTCGACCAGAGATGAAGACCAGGCTTCTAAGCACTAAACTGACTGTCAGTTAGAGGAACTGACTGTCAGTTTGGTCAATTTCAACCAGAAGCAGTCTAAGACTAGAGAGGGAATAAAATAATAATATTTTTGTACAAACAACACATTTAGCACATCAACTAGCATTTGATATATCAATAATGTTCAGTTCACCCCTTAAAAAGCAAAATCTTGATTCATCTAGGGGTTTAGTGAAGATATCTGCTAGTTGCAAATCAGTTCCTACATAATTCACATCAATATCTCCATTTGCCACATGATCTCTAATAAAATGGTGCCTTATTTCAATATGCTTAGTTCTAGAATATTGAACAGGATTATTAGCAATTTTAATGGCACTTTCATTATCACACAAGAGTGGCACTTTATCAAATATAATCCCATAATCCATAAATGTCTGCTTCATCCATAATAATTGAGCACAACAACTTCCAGCAGACACATATCCAGCTTCAGCTGTGGAGAGAGCTACAGAATTTTGCTTCCTAGATGACCATGATACTAATGATCTCCCCAACAGCTGACAGCTACCAGATGTGCTTTTACGATCAATCTTGCACCCAGCATAATCAGAATCCGAATACCCAATTAATTCAAAATTTGCATCTTTCGGATACCAAAGTCCTAAACTGGGATAACATTTTAAATACCTAAGGATTCTTTTAAGAGCAGTTAAGTGACATTCCTTAGGATCAGACTGAAATCTAGCACACAGGCATACACTAAACATGATATCAGGCTTAGATGCAGTAAGATATGAAAGACTACCAATCATAGACCTATACAGTTTAGAATCGACCGATTTACCGCTTTTGTCCATGTCCAGATGTCCATTGGTCGCCATGGGAGTTTTGATTGCCTTAGCGTCTTCCATCCCAAAGCGCTTGAGCAGGTCCTTTACGTACTTTGTTTGACTCACGAAAGTACCGTTCTTGAGTTGCTTGATTTGAAGTCCGAGGAAGAAGCTCAGCTCACCAATCATGGACATCTCGAACTCCCTAGACATCATCTCTCCAAACTCATGACAGAAATGTTCATTAGTAGATCCAAATATAATATCATCAACATAAATCTGACAAATGAACAAATCCTTTTCAATTTTCTTAGTAAAGAGAGTTGTGTCAACCTTCCCAATTTTAAAACCTTTTGATAATAGAAAGTCTCTAAGACGCTCATACCAAGCCCGAGGAGCTTGTTTGAGACCATAGAGAGCTTTCGACAATTTAAATACATGGTTTGGAAATTTAGAATCTTCAAAACCAGGAGGTTGTTCAACAAAAACAAATTCAGAAATTTCACCATTTAAGAACGCACTTTTTACATCCATTTGAAAAAGTTTGATATTAAAACATGATGCATAGGCAAGAAGAATGCGAATAGCTTCAAGTCTTGCTACCGGTGCAAAAGTTTCACCAATGTCTAATCCTTCGACTTGAGTGAAGCCTTGAGCAACAAGACGAGCTTTGTTTCTAATTACAACACCATTTTCATCTTGCTTATTTCTGAAAACCCATTTTGTTCCAATAACATTATGATTTTTGGGTCTTTCAACTAGAGTCCAAACTTCATTTCTAGCAAAGTTATTGAGTTCTTCATGCATGGCATTTACCGAATCAGGGTCATTTAAACCTTCATTAACATGTTTGGGTTCTAAAGAAGATACAAAAGAATGATGTTCACAAAATGCAGCAATACGAGATCGAGTTTGAACACCCTTACTGACGTCACCCAATATTTGGTCTAGAGGGTGATCCTTGGTGATGGTTTGGTGTTGCCTTGGTTCTTCATCTTGTACTGCTTCATCTTGACCTTGTTCTGGAGGATCAACATGAGATGATGATGCGTCTTGATCAACATTTTCAACGTTGACATCATCTTCTTGATCTTCCTCTGTTGGCTTGATGTCTCCAATGGTTATGTTCTTCATTGCTTCTTGAAGATCTTCACCTGAAACTTCATGAGAGACTTGCTCCTTTTGTGAGCCATTAGTTTCATCAAATTCAACATCACCCGATTCTTCAATACAACTTGAATTTTTATTGAAAACACGATAAGCTTTACTAGTGGTGGAGTATCCGACTAGAAAGCCTTCATCTACTCTTCTTTGAAATTTACCACCAAAATTCCTTTTCTTAAGAATATAACATTTGCAACCAAACACTCGAAAATAAGAAATATTTGGCTTGCGCCCAACAAGAAGCTCATAAGGAGTCAAGTTTAGAAGAGGATGCAAATAAAGTCGGTTTATAGAATAGCAAGCGGTATGCACGGCTTCAGCCCAGAAGCGAGTAGGAGTATCGTACTCACTTAGCATAGTCCTTGCCATTTCTATAAGTGTTCGATTTTTCCTTTCAACAACTCCATTTTGCTGTGGAGTGTAGGATGCGGAAAATTCGTGTTTGATTCCAAGAGAGTCACAAAAATCAAAAAGAGTTGAATTAACGAACTCTCCACCATGATCACTACGGATTTTCTTGATGGATAATTCGAATTCAGTAAAAACACGTTTTGCAAAACTTTTGAAAACATCGGGGGTTTCAGATTTTTGGGAAATAAAGAAAACCCAAGTATAGCGAGTGAAATCGTCAACAATCACAAAACCATAATTGCTACCCCCGATACTTTGGAACTCGGAAGGTCCAAATAAATCCATATGAAGGAGTTCCAAAGGTTTGCAAGTCGAAAGAATGCGCTTAGTTGGATGTGAAGTAGCTACTTGCTTGCCAGCTTGACAAGCGCTACAAGGTTTGTCCTTTTCAAAATTCACATCCTTTAAGACAACAACCAAATCACGTTTTAAAAGTTTTCTCAATTGATGCATTCCAACATGTGCAAGTCGTCTATGACATAGCCAACCTTTTGAGGTTTGAGACACAAGACATGTTGAAAGAGATGCATCTTTTGAATGAAAATCAACCAAATAAAGATTTCCAAAACGAAAGCCTTTAAAGATCAAGGATTTATCTTTTAAACTTTCAACCAAAACTTCTTTTGGATAAAACGTGCAACTAAAACCAAAATCGCAAATTTGTGCAACGGAAAGCAAATTGAAATTCAGAGATTCGACCAATAAAACATTAGAAATAGAAAGATCATTTGAGATTGCGATTTTACCCAAGCCGACCACATTTCCTTGACGGTTGTCGCCAAAGGTAATCTTTTGGTTCTCGCTTGAGTTGTCTTCTATTGAGGTGAACAACTTCTTATTACCGGTCATGTGTTCGGAGCATCCGCTATATAGTACCCAATGCCTCCCACCGGTCTTGTAGTTCACCTGCATAAAAAGAATTAAGTCCTTTTAGGTACCCAAACCTTTTTGGGTCCTTCAATGTTAGCAATCAAAGCTTTGGGCACCCAAATAGATTCTTTCTTTTATTTAACATGGGTGCACCAACATACTTTGCTATAGCATAACCTTTTCTCGACTTTTGAAGCATGTAGCAAGTATCAAAATAATTATGAGTCATTAAGGGACATGCTTCATGCGAATGACCGGTTTCATGGCATTTATGACAGAATGTGTTGCATGCTTTAACAAATATAGTTTTAGAATTTTGTTTCCTTCCTTTCTTTTGAAAATATCCTAATCCTTCTTTTCTAAAAGAACATTTTTGTTTACTAAGGATTAGATCAAGAGATATTTTACCTTTATAACAATTTTCTAAGCCTTTTCCAAGTTTTTCAACTTGTGCCTTAAGTTCATTATTTTCATTTAAGATGTTATCATTAGAAACACATGGAATGTGATGACTACTAGAGGGAGAATCATCCAAATTACATGAAGTTGAAGCATCTACCTTAGATGAGATATTTGTAACATCTTTTATGAGCATGCATTCATAAGATTCTTTAAGCTCGGAGTATTGAGCGCGTAGGGAAGAATATTCTTCCTTAAGCGCCTTATACTTCTTTTTAGTTTTTCCAAAAACTTCATTTAATTCGGTTATCATTTCAACTAAATCATCATATGATGGATCGTTAGAATGAACCTTTTCATCGCCTTTAGCCATAAGGCAAATGGATGAGCTAGTTGAAGTGTTGATGTTGCCGAGAGCTAGTCCGGCCATCTTCTTGGAGCAACTTCTTTCGTTGTCGGAGTCAGAGTCGGAGCTCTCTCCGCCAGACATCCACTCTCCAAAACAGGCTTCTTTGATTTCTTCATTCTTCTTCTTGAAGAACTTCTTCTTCTTGTTCCACGCCTTGTTCTTGTTTGGACATCTTGATGCTATGTGTCCCTTCTCATGGCATCCATAGCAAATGATGTCCTTGAAGTTGTTTTGCTTTTGCCCCTTTGGTCGTGTGTCAATGTTGACACCTTTCTTATGCAACCTGCGAAGGAGTTTTTGAGTGTTCTTTACCATGAGTGCGAGGTCTTCATCGGAGGAGCCATCGCTTGAATCGTTTCTTGCATTAGCTTTGAAGGCCAAAGCTTTCTTCTTCATCTCCGCGGGTTCGGCTGCTTCCTTCTTCTCCTTCTTGTGCATCTCATGGGTGATGAGGTTCCCATAAAGATCGGTTGGTGTTGTGGTCAATAGATCGGAGTTTGTGAGAACCGTGACCAAGGTGTCGAAACTTTCCGGCAAGGCCCTAAGCATCTTTCTCACAAGCTCAAGGTCAGTAAAAACAACACCAAGACCCTTGAGTTCATTCACAATGTTATTTAACCGAGTAAACATGGAATCCACGAACTCGGTTGATGACATGGTGAATGTCTCATATTTTTGCCTCACTATTAGCAATTTTGCCTCTTTAACCTTTGTTGTGCCCTCGTAAATTTCTTCGAGGGTAGTCCAAACCTTATGAGCAGTCGTGAGATTGCTCACACGGTTGAACTCATTCAAGGATAAACCGGCAAAGAGTGCATTTTTTGCACGGGCATTTAAATGCAACTTTCTCCTATCGTCCTCAGACTGACTTGCCGGATCAACCAGAGGAGTAAAGCCGAGTTTAACGATATCCCATACATCAAGCCCCATAGCTTCTAGGAATACCGACATGCGCACTTTCCAATAAGGATAGTTTGTCCCATCAAAGATAGGCGCACGACCGGTATGACCGAGAAGAAAATCTCCACTTGACGACATCCTCTCTCTAGGCGGTAAAGCCTAATGAATCGAGAGACCAAGCTCTGATACCACGTGTTGGATCAAGGATGCCGACTAGAGGGGGGTGAATAGGAGGCTTTTAAAAAATTTAAAACTTAAAGCAAATCAAGAACAAATAATATAAGCAAGGAAAAGAGAACGAACACAACGATTTTTACCGAGGTATCGGAGACTCGCCCAGTCTCCACTAATCCTCTTTGAAGCACTCAAATCACTTGAGTCTTGCCTCAATACTCATGAAGAGTATTATCAACTAAGGTTGCTCCTTGTCCACTCCGGAAAGGCGAGCACCGATGCCTTGAACAAGCTTGCCGAGCCTCTCCAACAATCTCCGAACGGAGAGATCAATGGCCACGCCTCCGAACCGTCTAGGTGAGGGCGCTCACCAAGAGTAACAGGCAAAGAGGTCTTCTCTAGATCTCCAAACACGCACCGAGAAGCTAAGTGAATGCAAAATGCAAAGAACTGAAACTCTCGGTGGATCGAAAAGCACTCGACTTGATCAAAAGATCAAGATTTTATATAAGAAACTAATGCTCAAGAGTGTATATGAAATGCTGCTGCTTGTTGTAAGAAACACATGCCCAAAGCCCCTATTTATAGCCTCAAGAAGCAAATGAACCGTTGGAGCTAGGGCTGAAAATTAGCAACTCAAACTGACAGTCAGTTTGCCTAACTGACAGTCAGTTTAGTGCACAACGGCCGACAAAATTTACGGAATAAACTTTGCTAGCCGTTCGTGGTCGAAAAAGGAAAGCTGAAACCCACAACTGACAGTCAATTACACAAACTGACAGTCAGTTCGACCACAAACACGACCAAAAACAAATAGAAACTCAGTTAAAAGCACTGTGGTCGAAACCCCAACTGACAGTCAGTATGGACAAACTGACAGTCAGTTTAGTACAAAAATTTTGAGCCCAAAATACACCCTCTCTGGACAATTGTCAGTTTAAACTAACTGACATTCAAACTGACAGTCAGTTTAGCAAACTGACAGTCAGCCTGAACAAACACAAAGATAACTTTAAATCCAGAAATCCAAAAGAGGTGTTTAATAGCTCGTTGGAAAGATAATTTCAAGGGCTACATTTTTGTCAACAGAAGCAAAAGCCAGATCTGCCTAGATCTTTCTAGAAAATCGAAAAACTCTTCTGTTCTCAAAAACTGAACTGAAAAACCAGATTTTTCAAATAACTTCAAAACCAAATCCAACCAAAAAGATGCAATGCAATGACCTAGGTTTCTCGGTTTGCGTTGGAGATAAAGAGAGGACTTTCGCTACCCCTCTTTATAGTACGGTTTAAAACTAGAAAATAATTTCCCTAACCGATCATCTCCAAACACCGAGATCGGTAAAAATAAAAACTCATAATACCTTAGGTCTTTCGCATCTTCATGATTTGCGTCTTGTATTTTGCTCTTCTACGTCTTGTGCTTCACTTCATGTCGGGTTCATCTTGATCATCTTGTATTTCTTCCCAACTGATCCCTGTATCAATCAATCTCGAAAGCACAATTAGTCTGGAACACTTTGTTTTCATTAATCATCAAAATTAGGGTTAGGCATGAAGGCCTAGATGCAACAGATGCTACGATGGTGGAAGAGGATCAAACGGTGCTGGGCCACGCCAACAGATCTGTGAAGATTTGGTGGTGGATCAACCGGATTTAGGAAACTCAAATGGGGCACGAGTGCATGGCAACTAGAGCAAATGAAGAGGAGTAGAGAGAGAGAGAGAAAGAAGCGGTGGTGTATAGTGCAAGCAAACACAAGTGCACGGCTTGCGGTGGAGGTTGACGAAGGAACTGGCTCGAGCCAGGAGTGGAAGAAGGTGTGGAGTATTTTGGGGGGAGGTAGAAATTGTTCGATCTAGGTCGATCTAAGTATCTAGGTTTTGATGATTAATGACAATTTGGATAAATCCTTAATGATTAATATTGATCTGGATAATGACAGCTGTGAGGATTAAATAACAACTTAGATAAATCCTGATTTAGCACAAGTAAATTGAATTGATTATTGATGAACCCTGAAATGGATGTTTCCTTAGTTGTGGGTTTAATATTGATGCATATGTAGAGGGGGAGCTCGGTGGTTGCATCAATCTTGTGCTAAGTGTAAATTGGAATGTCATGAGATAAATCCTGAAGTTTGATGGTTCCTTATTGAGGTTTTGACATCGATGCATATACTGAGGGGGGCTCATCGATGACATGAGTAGTATAGTTCATGTGCGTATGTCTTTATCATATATGAATCTATATGATTGTATTTCATCTCATACTCATTTACTATTTGTTGAGTATGGTTCTGTCATTTCACCAGAAAGAGAAATCGTTGAGCTAACTCCTGTGTGGAGTAATTTCTCTAGTGATGAATGACAAACTGATTATGGGACTAATGTTGTGCATTGAGTGTATGTGTTGTAGTCTCAGATTGGTCGCGAGATGAAAGCAAGCAAGGGCATGAAGACGATGATGCCAACATGAGTCATCTTAAGCGAGGTCAAGTTTAGCGAGGTCGAGCTTTGCGAGGACAAACGTCGTGTGGTCGAGTTTCACGAGGTCGAACTTCACCAAAGGTAAAATCCAAGATTAAGGATTGTTTACTTAGGATTTTACCGGTCTCAGCATTTGGAGACAGACCGAGTTGATAGGATTCGTTTTGCTAATTTGACCGTACTATTAAGAGGGGTCGGAAACTAGTATCCTGAATCTATCTAGTGCGGAAGCTCATATGCATTCATATCATCTTGCACTAGTGGTTTATCGCCTCTTGCATTGCTATAAAGTCTAAGTGTAGTTTGTGGTGCATTAGAGAAAATCCTTTGAAAACTGCACTTAGTCTTGATCGCCAGCTATTTAAATTGGTTTTCTTTCTAGAGCTGGTCGTAGTTGTATTTGCACATTCTGATCGTATCCTTGTTTGATACTATTGCCTCTAGGCCCCTATTATTGTTGAATTTAATTATTGATTACATTAAGTGTTTTTGATCTAATCATGTCTTTGAGCTATCTGTATGCAGAGACCTATTTCGCCTAAGGTCGCAGTATTGCCCAAAGTCGCAAGCACAAGATCGGCAAGAAGAAAGCCTAAGCTATCTGGAGGATCTGTAAGTCGCAATCACAAGGTCGCGAGCCATGGTCGCAAGCGCAAAGTCGCCAAGAATGAAGCAGTAAAAGACTTAAGGTAAAATGCATATTTATTTTACCGATATCGGTGTTTGGAGTCTGATCGATTTATAAAATTTTTTTTTTAGTTTTAACTATACTATAAAGAGGGGTTGCAATTCCTCTCTAGACTTTTGCATAAACCGAGAAACTACTAGATCATTGCATTGCATCATTTTCGATTGGATTTGATTTTGAAAGATTTGGATTTTCAATTCAGTTTTTGGTAGAAGAAAAGTTTTTGCATTTTCTAGAAAGATCTAGGCAGATCTGTGTAACATCCTGAGTTTTGGGGTGAAAAGTTTCTTTCTTAAAAATCATGCATGCATATGTCTCTTCTAGATCAACCAAATCAGCCTCAGCTTTATTCTGTTCTAGCCCTAAAATCTCCAAATCTATCCCAAGTCAAGATCTGATTTTCCAGATTTGATCTATCAGTTATCCTAAACCTAAAAACCTTCAGAACCCAGATTCAATTCCATCTCTAACTTCCAGATTTTTCAACTCCTTTCTGTTTTCGAAAACAGAATATCTTTTACCTTAAGTTTCATAAATCCAGATTTAATCCAAATCTTGACCAAGTTCAGACCAAATTATTCTTGGATTATGATCACGGGTATGCCAATACCTTAATCCAAAAAGTTGACAGCCAGATTTCATCATCTAAACCTTTTTCGCAAATCAGTCCAAGAGTTATTTCAAATTAGTCCTTATCTGATGTCTGAAAACCCAAAAAGGCTAAAATCTCCAGATTAACTCCAAATTCAGAATTTCTTTGGCAAATCTTCTCAAAATGCTATTTGACACCAGTTTCTCTTCTGTGCAGATTTCAAAATCAAACCCTAAATGCCAGAATTCGAAATCAATTGAAATTCGGGTTTCAATTACCCTAAAGTACCCTATTTTCAGTTTTTGTCAAAAACCATTCAAATGTGCCAAATTTTATCAAATACCTTTGCCAAATGTTTTTTTGAACATATCTGCCAGATTAGTGAAAGAAAAAATTCAGTTTAAACCTTCCAGAATTCCAGATTTACAATTCAGTCCAAATCAAAAATCTGAAACTGCAGTTCAGTCCATTTTCGACCAGAGAACTTAGCTGTTCACGACCAGAGTTGCTGTGCCTGTGCGCCGTAGTTGCTCGTCGCCGGCGAGGCTTCGCCGCACTTGTGACCGTGCATGCCGGTGTGCACGTGTCCTCGCTTCAGCCCGTGTCGTGGCAGCGCCACTGCAACGTCGACGACCAACGCCTGCTCCCGCGCGCGACCAGCAGCCTTTTGTCAGCAATTCACCGCCACGTTGCTTTGCCGCGCCAGTTGTTGTCTCCACCGCTTGCTCCAGCTTGCCATGTCCCGATGAACAGACATGATGATCAGCTGCAGAGCCGTTGTCGCCGTCGCATCCCCGGTTAATGCTGTGTCTTCGCCGCTGATGCTCAGCACGCAACACATCTCATCACAGCAGCCAATTACTTCGCTGTTCCCCCTTGCAGTCTTCGCCTGGCCTATATAAGCACTCCTGTGCTCAGCAACTCCCTCCACACATCACCAGAAACTAGCCAAGTTCCAGAATTTCCTGTTTCAGTCATCTTCTCCGGCGAGCCATCGAGGAGGCTCACGGTGCCAGCACTTTACAGATCATCTCCTACCAAATTAACAACACCAGTGAGTTTCCCTACTCATTCTCTCTGTGTGATATCATCTAATTGCTCCCCGGTGACCTCTAACGCTGGCGATCACCGGAAATTGCTGAAATTCGAAGAATGCCCTGTTCCGGCAATGCAGGCCAAATTACCTCGAATTAGCTCTCGATTCTGTAGAAGAAGTTGATCAGTGAGCCGTTTCCAGCAAGCCTGTGTACTTAGATCTCCAGATTGAGCTTCCATCAAAGCTTTCACCAATTTTGAACTTCACCCGTTGCCGGCGATCGTCGCCAGGCTTCTCCAGCCATCCTTTAACAAAATTGACCATCCTAGTAGCTCCCTTATACTCCACAGATACTCCCTGAGCTTGGAATTAAGTTCAAACCCCCTACAGCAAAAACCCCCAAATCCTATGTCTTCTTCTCCGGCGCCGATCACCGGAAAACTTTTCCCAGCCGTTTCAGCCCAAATCACTTTGTCCAGTGTGTGTGCCTCAATCCCCTGAACATTTTTATCTTCTAGCCCGACACCTAAATCAGTCTAGATCAAAAGATATAGCCATGCCAAGATCTTGTCCAGAACTGCTCCAATGCAACCAGTTCACCTCAGTTCATCACTGAATTTCTTGCTTTCCAGCCATTTCTTGCCCTAGATCCTGTTGAATTAATTGTTCCTGTTATCAATGCCTACCTTCCAGACAAAGTGGTGCATCATTTGGAACTCCAGATCAAAAGTTATGCCAAGCCCTAGTTTCTGGACATGTCAGATTCAATGCCAAACTATGTCAGTCAGTGGCATGATCCCTTTTCACTCCCTTCCAGATGTGAATTTTGAGCATAACTTTGTCCCTTAGATTCCTGAGGTTGTGATTTACATTTTCTTCTTCTATCACAACTTGATCTGAGCCCTTGAAATGCATGTTATGCTAAACCCTAGCTTTTGACACTATCTCAGTGCATGCCAGCCAATGGCATTGGCCTTGTTTACCCACTTCTGATTGTGCAATTTGAAAACCACTTTGTCCACTGAATTTGTAGAGTTATGATCTACATTTTCTTCTACTGTCATAACTTGAGATAAGCTCTCTAGCTTTCCTTAGGTGTTGTCTGGAAGCCATCATGAGATTGGCCAGCAAATCCGACTAGAACGTTGTAATGATCTAACCGCCGGTGACCAGCCCCCGAGTCGAATTCGCAGTACATGGGCATGAAGGGAAATATTCATCGTATGAAATCAAAACATTTTTTGTTTTATGAAAAAATGCTAATTGAACAGGAAAAGGGATTGAGTACTTACATGTAGAACTTGCAAAGTTGATCGATGTTCCAAGTATTGGACAGAATTCGACCTTCCTTCATGGCTGATCGCACTGATCCTGGTCACGACAGTGAGACAACAGTATAAGGGCCTTCCCACTTTGGGGAGAATTTGTTGCGATTAGACTGGTCTTGAATTTTTCGTAAAACCAGGTCGCCCACGTGAAGACTACGTGGTCGCACCCTTTTGTTATGGTACTTACGCAAAGCTTGCAAGTATGCCGCCGACTTGATCAACGCGCGATCACGCCTTTCTTCTAAGAGGATGAGATCCTGTGATCGCTGTTCGGACTGATCAACTCGTCCAGAAAAAGACCACTAGCGAACTGAGAACCATTGTCTGTGATGAGACGGTTTGGAACACCGAATCGAGCAACAATGTTCTTATGAAAGAACTTTTGTGCTGCTAAGGCGGTAATATTTCGTACCGGTTCGGCCTCAATCCACTTTGTAAACGTGTCAATGGCTACGAACAGAAACTTGTACCCATTGACCGCTTGTGGCATAGGACCAACAATGTCCATCCCCCAGACCGCAAAAGGCCATGCGAGGGGGATAGTTTGTAACGCATAGGCAGGTTGATGAACCTGTCTCGCGTGGAATTGACACTGAGGACACATCTTGACCATGTACTTGGCATCATCAAGTGCCGAAGGCCAGTAGAATTTTTGCCGAAAAGCCTTTCCAACCACTGTTCGATATGACGCGTGCGCACCGCATGCACCGTCATGTATCTCTTTCAAGAGGGATTTACCTTCCTCTTGAGATATGCAACGCATGAATACTCCTTGAGTACCCTTTCTATAAAAACCCCATCTATGAGCTTGTACAGACGCGCTTTTCGAATTAACCGATTGCTTTCAGTTTCGTCCTCGGGTAGGGTCCCATGTTCAAGATAGACTCTCAATGGATGAGTCCAATCCTGTTCCTGACCGAGGTTGGTAACGCAGGCTGTTACCGGATCATCCTCGACTAAAGTCATGATCGAAGGACGGTCCAAGTGTTCAATGAACACTCCTGCCGGAGCGGATGTGCGTGAGGACCCAATTTTGGATAATTGGTCTGCGAGAATGTTGTCCTTTCGCGGGATATATTGGACTTCGAAATGACTGAAGTGTTTTTCCAATCTCCTCACTTCCCCCAATTAATGAGCCATTGTCTCATCGGAGGTGCTGTACTCCTTGTTTACCTAGTTTACGACTAGCTGTGAGTCTCCCCTCACCACTAATCGACGGACTCCGAGGAATTTTGCTGCCCGGAGCCCTGCAAGAAGACCTTCATACTCTGCTGCGTTGTTGGTCGCAACAAAGTGTAGTTGGATGACATATTTAAGCTGTTCGCCCTGAGACGTGACTAAGACCACTCCAGCCCCCGAGTGTTGAAAACTGCGGGAACCGTCAAAGTACATTGTCCAGTGATCGGGGCATTCCAATTCCTCTGGCACCTGCACTGGTGGCTCAGGGTTGGTCCATTTGACAGCAAAGTCGGCCAAGACCTGAGACTTAACCGCCGTGCAGGGCGTGAAATGGACATCAAAAGCACTGAGTTCGACCGCCCATTTGGCGATTCGACCAGATTTCTCTGGATTTCGGACAATATCCCCCAAAGGAAAGGAGGAGGGTACTGTGATCTTGTGAGCTTGGAAGTAGTGTCGTAGCTTACGGGAAGCCATCAGTAGCGCGTAAAGTATCTTCTGGACCTCAGGGTAACGCTCCTTAGGACCATGAAGCACTTCGCTCACATAGTAGACGGGTCTGTGTACCCCTTCCCTATCCGCGATCAGGACAGCGCTGACCGCGTGCGGTGTGGCCGCCAGATAAAGAAGCAATGGTTCTCCTTTGTCAGGAGACACCAACACTGGCAGACTGGATAGATATGTCTTTACCTCCTGAAACACTTTCTCGGCCTCATCGGACCATGTGAAATTGTGATGCTTCCGCAAGGCTTTGAAAAAAGGTAATCCTCTTTCACCTAGTCGCGATATGAAACGACTTAAAGCCGCCATGCGACCAGCCAGGCGTTGAACATCTTTCATGGTCGAGGGCGACCTCATTTATTCGATGGCCCTGATTTTCTCAGGATTGACTTCGATGCCTCTAGAACAAACGAGGAAACCAAGAAGTTTTCCTGAAGAAACCCCAAAAGAGCATTTCTCCGGGTTTAATTTTATTCCAAAGCGGTTCAAATTACAGAAGGTTTCAGCGAGATCGTCCAAATGGGATGATCTCTTAGAACTTTGTACAACCAGATCGTCTACAAATTCCTTGAGATTACGCCCTATCTGGGAAAGAAAGGTCTTTTGCATCAAGCGCTGGTACGTGGAACCTGCGTTCTTGAGACCGAACGGCATTCTGACGTAGCAGTAGGTGCCGAACGGGGTGATGAAGGCAGTTTTCTCTTCATCTTCTTCTGCCATGCTAATTTGATGATATCCTGAGTAAGCGTCCAGGAAGCTCATCAGTTCGCAACCCGCGGTTGAGTCGACCAGCTAGTCGATGCGTGGAAGGGGAAAGTCGTCCTTCAGACAGGCACTGTTAAGGCTAGTGTAGTCGACGCACATGCGCCACTTGCCATTTGACTTGTGGACCATGACCGGATTGGCAAGCCATTCCGGGTGATTGACTTCACGACTAAACCCGGCCTTTAGGAGTTTGTCCAACTCCTCTCGGATGGCTTCCTGTCGGTCAACAGCAAAACGCATGAGCTTTTGCTTTATTGGTCGTTGTCCAGGTCGAATTGCTAACCTGTGCTCGATTACTTCCCTTGGGACACCGGGCATGTCGGACGGTTTCCCGCAAACACATCTGCGTTAACCCGGAGGAAAGTAATGAGATCGAGTTCCTATTTGTCATCCAATCCTGATCCAACCCGAATTGTCTTGGATGGATCATCTGGGTACAATGGAACAATTTTGAGTTTCTCATCTGGTCGAGGAGCAGCCTTGATCGCATCGGTGGCGACCTGGGCGTCCCGGAGGGGAAGTTGATCGACCATCTCCAAAGATAGCCGGTCGCACGTGAGTGCCACATTGCGACTGCCTCGGACCGAGATGACACCTTTGGGGCCAGGCAATTTGCCGCACTGATAAGCATAGTGCGTTGCCATCATGAACTTAGCAAGACTTGGCCTGCCAAAGATTGCATTATAAGCCGAATCACAATCAATTACGTCGAAAGTAACCAATTCTGTTCGGAAGTTATCCGGTTCTCCCAGTGTGACCGGGAGGACCACTTGTCCCAACGGCATCATGGAGGGGTTTGGGATTATCCCATAAAACGAATGGATTATGGGCTTAATCTTCAAACGAGGAATTTGCATCTCGTCGAGTACCTTGACCAATAAAATGTCAAGGGAGCTCCCTCCGTCGATCAGGACCCTTTCGACTCTCGCGTTACTGATGATCGGGGTAATGACCAGAGGGAGCCTCAATGGTCGAGTAAGCCCGCGGGATAATCAGAGCGATCGAATGTCAAAGGTGTATCCAACCAACGGGGGTACTGAGGTTCACCAAGGGATGTCTCCGTTTGGTTAACCTCTCGATAAAAGGCTTTAAACTGCCTTTTGGAAACAAAAGAGGAAGAATCCCCGAAAATAACATTAATGTGATTTTGAGGTACCTGGTAGGACATCTCCTCGTCTCCGTCGACGTCTCTAAGTCCGCATGCCTGTTCTTTAGCCGGTAAGGTCGGCATCGGCCCAACTCCCTGGTAGAAGTCATCCAATTGCTTCAACCAACTCCTTCAGTTCTTGAGGTCGTGCCCTGCGGAGTTGTGGAGTGGACACCACTTCTTGCCTTCCTGCGGATTAGTCGACTTTTCTGGCTGGTCGGCAATACGACCACCAGGAGCAGTTCTATTCTTAAATGAAGGCTTGTTACCTTTGGTCGAAGGCGGCTTCTCTGCGACTGCAACCTCGCGGTACTGTCCAGAGTGGTTCCTCTTCGATTTTTTTGACTTCCCACCCGACGAAGATTCCGGCTTCTTGCTTGAATCTTCTTTCCTGGCGTCTTTGAAACCTGGTTGAGGTGGTAGGTCACCCTTGTCGACCATCCGGTTCCATTCGACCGCTTCGGCTGCATCGGAATACCGATCGGCCATGTCGAAAAGATCGGCCACTGATCGAGGAGGGTGGATAAGCAAGTCTTCGGTGAATCTCCGGTATCGAATGGCATGTTTAAATGCCCTGATAACGGAGCCATCAGATATGTTCGGGATGGTATTCCTCACCCCAACAAATCTCTTGAAAAACTGACGAAGGGTTTCCGTCGAAGTTTGTCGTAGTCGATGAAGATCGTCCTCCTTACCCGGCTTTTGATAACAGTTTTGGAAATTGCTGAGGATGGCGTCTTACAGCATTTCCCAATTGTAGATGGAACCCTAGGGCTGATTAAGCAGCCAGGTTCTAGCCGATCCTTCGAGGACTGTAGGCAGGTAGTTGGCCATGACCCGGTCATCACCTCATGCCGCTTGGATGGCAGTGATGTAGATTTGAAGGAACTCGGATGGGTTCTGAGTTCCGTCGAACCTTTCAATGGCCCCTAGTCGAAACTTATCAGGCCAAACGACCGCACGAAGGCCGGGCGAGAAACCTTTAACCCGACGTAGGGACCGTGAACTGCCCTGTGACTCTCGATTGGTTCACGGGCGACTTCACGCGACAGTGGAGTTATCCGTGGTCCCAAACAAGAGTGGACAAGGACTCGATCCCTACCACGAGAATCCTGTGTCCGCCTGTACTTGTCCTGGCGGGATGGTACAGGCGGCGGATAACTTCGCCGACCAGAACCAGAGTGAGAACACTCTCGTTCGCAGGAACGTGTTACTTACCGGGAAGAGGCCGTTGGGGTCGCCTCAGATGCGACCTCATCCAATCTTTCCGCTAGGATCCTGGTGAAGGCTGGTTTCTGCGCATCCGTGACCGTAGGAGGGAAGTTACGCATGACATCCACGATAGATCGCAGTCGACCATGGGTACTTCTCCTAGGGGCACCAGGTGTTACCATTTCTTCGTCCACCGGGAAACGCTCCGAAGGCAAAGAGGGGGTCTGGTCGCGTCTGTGACCGCGTGATCGTCGAGAAGAACTCGGAGCAGCATCGTAACGAGCCTGCGCATCTTGAAGAGCCTCAAGGGCAGTTCTGCGCAGTTCGTTGTTTTGTTGCTCGAGTTCTTGATCCTCCTTCTCTTTGCGATCCTGTTCTTCCCTAGCAGCCTGTTGATCAGGAGTTTCCTCCGATAAGGCAGCAAACTGTCTAGGGAGAGAGGTCGTCGATGGGGAAAACATCTCCGTTTGTTCCAAGTCGGACTCGAAATCAAAGGGACGGTGGAGGTTATCAGGGTCGAATCTCCCCGGGCTGATTTCCAGGTCGATATCATCCTTCCCCTCAGCGGGGTAGTATGACGGACCAGACTCACCCTGTAGCGCATTAAGAACCTCGGTGGGTTCTGACCTTGGGCTAGTCGCTCCCTGGTTGATGGACATGACCTGGAGAGATGATTCAACCTCTGTTAGATTTTTGCCTCCAACCTCCTCCATCGGAACAGGGTCGCTTGGAGAAGGCATCGGGATGTGAGCATAATCCTCGAGATCGAAATCGTTCTCGGAATCATATACTCCAGCCATATTTCAGCGAACCTCCGGATGAAAATTAGGACGCCTTGAGAAAGGCCCCACGGTGGGCGCCAGCTGTCGACGATTCGGACTCGGGGTCCTCAGTCGAACTTATGCAAAATTTATAATAGTGAGACCTTTCAGGGTGACCCTCCGGGAAGGTATGTAGAACTATGGAGAACTAGAGCACAGAGAAATTTATACAGGTTCGGGCCCTCGATAGTGGGAGTAATAGCCCTACGTCCTGTTGGGATTTCACTATACGTAATAAAGATTTACAAGATGGCAGGAAAAGACCTTCACAGGCGAAGGTTTTTCCTATGTAAGTGTACAGAAAGAAGTCAGGGAGGCTTATAAAAACTATCTAATCTAGGCCGTAGACTTGGCTGTTTGAGTCGTGTCTTGATCTCTTGATCGATCTCCCCCGTTTGATACATCATGCCGCCCTTTTATACTGTTTGAAAGGGCGCCAAGTCGTAACTGCATCAAGCAGTTGCTTGGATGCGGTTTGGAGAACCGTTCTTAACTCCCACGCAGTTTTAACACGTGTTATTTGTGGATAACTGCACATATTAATATCCTGACGGTTGATCTCCACGTGGAAGAATCTTCGGGATACTTGGGATATTCCTGTTATAGGAAAAGAATACTCCCACGTTCCCTGGTCGAAGATTCTCTGACCGCGCGTGTTGGTTGACTGCGCAACATCTTCGACCTTCTGTCCGCGCACAGCACACGAACTTCTGACCGCGCACTAGCTGCGATCTGATCGCGCAAAGCCTGCGACCTCGGGCTGATGCTTCCCAGAAACAACTTGAGTTCGCACCGCCGAGCACATGTCTGGCTCGAATTTGTCCTGAACCAACAGTGCATTTATTTGAACTGACTCGGGTGTCAATCCTCGTCAGTTTCCATAAATGACCTCAAACGGCTAGCTGAGTTTTCTCCGGATTTTACTTCTTTCTGGTCGTGACCCAAACTGACTGTCAGTTTGAAAAACTGACTATCAGTTTGCACTGCTGCTTTTGTGTGCGAGTTCCAACGTCTCTTTTGATTCTTGAGGCTATAAATAGATGCCTTGAGCAGATGTTTTGAATAACAAGCAGACTCATACTCTCATATGCACTTGAGCATTCTTTTAGAGTTTTAAAATCTTGATCTGTTGATCAAGTCGAGAGTTTTGTGATCCACCGAGTGTTCTGTTCGCATCATTTGCATACCTTTAGTTTCTCGGTGCGTGTTAGGGGGGTCTAGAAGAGACCTTACTGCTTATTACTCTTAGTGAACACCTTGACCCAGACGGTTTGGTGGCGTGGTCGTTGATCTCTCCGTTCGAAGATTGTATGAGAGACTCAGCGTGTTTGTAAAAGGCATCGGTGCTCGGCTTTCTAGAGTGGACAAGGAGCAACCACTAGTGAGAAATATCCTTCATAGATATTGAAGCAAGACTCAATTCACTTGAGTGCTTCAATGAGGATTAGGGGAGACCGGGCGTGTCTCCGAGACCTCGGGAAAATCTTGTGTTCGTTCTCTCTATCTTTTCTTTTTAATATATTGAATTGCAAATTTGGTTCTTCTCTTTGCAAAAATTGTTTTTATTTGAAGTTTTTAAAGCCTCCTATTCACCCCCCTCTAGTCGGCATCCTTGATCCTACATGTGGTATCAGAGCAAGGTCTCTCATTTATGGGCTTTACCGCCTAGAGAGAAAGGATGGACTCGATAGAGGATTTTGATTTGATTGCTCCTCACTTTGATGGCTCACATTACTTTTGTTGGAAGATTATTATGAGCACTTATTTTGAGGCATTGAGTTTGGATGTAGGGAGCTTAGTGGAGAAGGGTGTGACTTATCCGTTGATTTCGGATAAGGATATTCTCCTCTTAAATACAAATGGTAAAGATATGCTTCTTAGATCCCTTAGCCATGATGTGCTCGAACTAGTGAGTGATTGTTCTACCGCTCACGATGTTTGGACCACCCTTGAGTCTATCTTTGAGGGCACATCTAGCTTTGAGCATGCTAAGGTGTGCTTCTTGATGCAACACTATGAGGCATTTGTGATGTTGGAGCATGATACACTCTCCACCATATATGATCACTTGATCAACATCACAAATGAGCTCAAAGCCCATGGTGCTAATATTTCCAATCTAGACATTTGTAGGAAATTGCTTAAGGTGTTACCGGAGGATCGCTACGGAGACTTCATTACCACTCTTGGAAACGGCGACCTCTCTGACACTTCACTGAGTGAGCTCATTGACATGCTTATGTCAAATGAGGCTATGTCCAAGGAGAAGGACATACATTCCACCTCCGAGCATATTAAGAATGATGATTTCATTGCGGAGGATCAGGAGCTTTCTAGCAAGCTCAAAGACATTATCGACTTGGTTCGCCTAAGAAAGACAAAGGCGAACTCTTGCAAGAAGAGCTCAAAGAAAGCAAGAAAGAAAGCGTCAATATCAAAGTCTTCATCTCACGAAAAATCTATATGTCTTATGGCATGTGACTCGACGGTATCAAATACTAACTTCTCTAATGACTTGCTTATTGATCTATCCTTAGAGTCACAAACTTCCACTTCACATGCTAGCACCTCTTGTAATGACTTAAGTGTTAATTCATGTTTAGACTCAAATGCTAGCTTTGTGGACACTAGTACTTCATGTGATAATTTGTCTATTGATTCATTTATTAATCCACATGCTTGTACGGTTGATACTAGTAACTCATAGCAGGATTTATCTAGTGACTCATCCTTATGCCATGGTGTTAGTACTAGTTGCTCCTCATTTGATATGTCTAGCTCATCTAGTGATTCTATTGTTATGCCTGTTTCATCTAGGCTTTATGCTTAACCTGATTTTGATGATTAATGAAAACAAGCGGTTCAGACTAATTGTGTTTTTAAGATACTGATTTCGGTTGGGAAGACATTCAAGTTGATCAAGATGAACCCACTGTAAAAGAGAAAAAGCACAAGTCAAGGAACAAAGAAGAGACGCGAACCATGTGTTAAGATGCAAAGGATATGAGGCAATATTGTTTTTATTTTAACCGATCTCGGTGTTTGGAGATTGATCGGTTTAGGAAAATTTCTTTTTAGATTTAGCCGTACTATAAAGAGGGGTTGCAAAGTTCCTCTCTACATTTCCAGCATAAACCGAGAAACCTAGGTCAATGCATTGCATAATTTTGGTTGGATTTGGTTTTGAAAGATTTGGATTTTCAGTTAAGTTTTTGACAGCAGAAGAGTTTTTGCATTTTATAGAAAGATCTAGGAAGATCTGTGTTGGGGGAAATCTCCGCGGGATCAAGTCCAAGTAAGAGGCAAGACTCCCGGTGGCTTGTCCCGGGCGCCACCATTTTCTCGAGGACAGGGCCCCCTGGTGGCTTGTCTCGGGCGCTGCCATTTGCCCCCCGGTGGCTTGTCCCGGGCGCTGCCATTTGCTCGGGGACAGGGCCCCCCGGTGGCTTGTCCTGGGCGCCGCCATTTGCCAGGGGACAAGGTCCCCCGGTGGCTGGTCCCGGGCTCCACCATTTACCCAGGGACAAGGCCCCCAGTCCTGGGTCACGTGAGGATCATACTACCACCTCGGGAATTGGCGGGGACACCTGTCAAGCATCTAAGCCCCTTGACCGGAAGAAGGACGCTAGTGCCCCTCGATCCAACGGTTGCGGACGGGGCAGTTTAGTCTTTTTGCATCTTTTGGGCCTATATAAGCCCATGTAACCCCTCATGTAACCAGGGACAACTCATTTTTACTCTAATACACAATCAAACAGGCGTGCTCTGGCGCCATCTCTCCCCGAGAGAGCTTCCCTAGACAACTTCAGTTGGGAGCACGTCGATAGGACTAGGGCCTCCATTGAGGCCTGAACCTATATAAACCTTCATGTCATTCTCTGCGTTTGCCCGATGGGAGAGGACCAGTCACGTGGTCAGCTCGCGTCGTCTTTTCTTCACTAGGGACCTCAATAAAACCTGCTGGGGTATTCGCAATACCACCACAGTTGGCGCCGACCATGGGGACCTTGCGACAAATCTCCATGGCTCCCCCAAGAACGAGGGCTCACACCCTTCCCGGTGACGCTGGTCCCAGTGACCCGATGCCACCCCTCCAAAGCGCGGCCATCCCGGTGCTGCCGCCCACACATGGCCAAACCCAGGTACCACCTCTAACTCTTCGGGTAATTTCCGGCAGACAGGGCTCCGGGTCCAACCCGGCGACCTCGGATGCTCCCGGGGGGACTGGCTTTCCCCTGGTGGCTCCACCGACTTCTTGGGACGCGCTGCTCGAAGCTCTTGTGGAGGGCCAGCTCCGTGCCCAACGCTCGATGGACGGACTCCTCCTCATTCTGGCGCGGCCGCCGGACCCCATCTACCCACAGTTCCCGTTCATGGGGGCAATGCCCCCATTTATGGGACATCCGGTGGCCCCTCCGACCCTCTGAGGTCAGGTCACTCCCGGGGCTTGTGGTTCAACCGGGGGTTACGCTTCGGCAGGCCCGTCATCCGGAGCCTTCCCGACCTCGGGGGCGTTCCCGGTGTCGAGGACTTACCCCATCCCCGGAGTCTTCCCCATGCTGATGATCCACTCCGCGCCCGGGGTCTTCCCGAGGCCAGAAGCCGGCTTCTCCCCGCCGGTCGTGCCCATCGTTCTGGAGGTGGCCCGCAGGATGACTCCCGCGCTGTCGCTGGACCTTCCCCGTCAGGACCCCCATTCTCCGGTTCTGGACGGCATTCCTGGGGACCGGGGGGGACAAGACAGTCCAGTGCAATGTCTTCCCCCTCTACCTGACGGGGATCGCCCGCTCGTGGTTCTACAACCTGAAGGCCGGCTCCATCAAGTCCTTTGCGCAGCTAAAATGTAAGTTCTGCGCAAACTTCCAGGGGAACTACGTGCGCCCCCTGGATTCCTCGCAACTGTACACTATCCAACAGAGGACGGGGGAGACCATCCGTAGCTTCTTCAAGCGCTTTGCTCAGGTCAAGAGCAAAGTAGCTCACGTCTCTGACTCCACAGTCATTGAGGCGTGTAAAAGCGGAATCCTCCACGGGGAGCTCCACCGAAGGCTCTCCCGAAGCTGCCCCTCCTCCACCGACAAGCTTTTCACCATACTTGAGAAGTACGCTCGAGCGGAGGAGGATGACCTCTAGAAGAAAAACCAGGGAGTCCCCGCCCCCGTCGACCAGGAAGCTAGGGACCCCCTCAAATGCCCCAAGAGGGGCAATCGTAGCGAGCCACCGCCTCGGAACACCTTTGTCCTCGAGGGCGGAGGCGGCTCGCGCGATGCCCCCAAGGGCAACCGCCCCTTCCCCAAGCTGAAAGGTAGTGGGGGAGGGCAGTCGTCCCGCGGCCGCGAAAGCCCCATGGTAGGAGGCAGGGAAGGTCTGTGGTGTACCTTCCACAAGTCCAATACCCACGCCACCCGGGAATGCCACCAACTGCTCCAACACTTCGCCGCATTCCTCGACCAACATGGGCAGGGGGGGACTCCTGCCTCCTTGCCCCCTCAACCGGCCTTGCCGGCCCTTGCTGCCCCCACGGGGGGACAGCAAGGACAAGCGCGGGAAGGGGATCCGTCAGAAACGCTCCCCTTCCAAACCTCTCAAAGGTGTGTCAACGTCATCATGGGGGGGTCCGCCTCTGGGTGGGACTCCAAGAGCCAGCGCAAGGAGTACGCATGCGAAGTAAAGGTGGTGGGGGTGCTGCATATGTCTCGGCCACCCAAGTGGTCGGATGTCCCCCTCACTTTTACGGCAGAAGATGCGCATGGGGTTCGCTTCCCCCATGATGACACGTTCATCATCTCCGCCACCGTCTACAACTGCCACCTGCCACGCATCCTCGTGGTTGGCGGAAGCTCCACCGACATCCTGTACCTAAAGGCGTTTAGGGAGATGCAGGTCGACGAGAAGCTACTGTAACCCGCAGCAGGGCCCTTGCAAGGATTCGTCCCGGGGAAGACAATCCACCCCGTGGGGAAGGTGGATCTCCCCATGACCTTTGGCACCCCGGACAACTACCGCACAGAGATGGTCCGGTTCGACGTGGTGGACCTCCCCTCCTGATCCGGGAGGATCTCCAAGTCCTGATCGCATGCGGCTTCGCGACCAAGTCCTGATCGCATACGGCTTCGCGACCTTAACCGTGTTCGGAAAGGATTCGCGACCTGGATGAGTCCGCGACCATGTCTTGGTTCGCGACCGGGAAAAGGAATTCGTTCCCTGTTCGGAATTGTAATCCGATCCGAATGTGTATAACTAAGCTTATCTATTTAGGATTAGTTATATGAGTCTAATACGTTTAGGTCTCTAAGTCTGATACGTACTCATACATTGGACTATAAATACCTTGTAATAGGTCTAGTTTAGATCATCGAATTCAATCGAAGAGTCATAGAACTTATTTGAGTTTTAGACACTTATAATTCCTTCGACGTAGACAAGTGTGTCTAACGTTTGACGTGTAAGTCCTCTTTGAAATAAAGAGTTGTGCAATTACTTTGGGTTTCGGGTATAAGATCCCGTTATTCCACATATTAGAATCTGGGCGAGCCTAGTGCGAAAACCAAGGCTAGGTCTCAAATGGATCAAGTTGGTATCAGAGCAACTTTCCTATCCTGTGGATGGTGAAGACTCGCCAGGGTTACAAAACCTCCGGCGAAACTTCAGGCGATCAATTGACGGTTCCTACAGCCGCGTCTCCGACAATGTCTGGCGATACCTCCGTTCAAGCTAACCTAGCCGAACAAGTGGCTAAGCTCTCCACCGATATGGAAACCGTGCTTGCTTGGATTAAGCAGCAGGCCATGATTGTACCTCCTGAAGTAGGGAAGGGTATGGGTGCTAAGACTGGTGTAGACTTGCGCAGGGTAGACGAAGATGAAGACGAAGGAAACCACAAGACCGACGACCTCGCCAACACCTCCTTAGCTGTCAGATCTTTTAAGGTCGACGCTAAGATTGATATACCCATATATGATGGGGTGATCGATGCCGAGAAGTTGGATTCTTGGATCGATCAACTTGAGACCTACTTTGACCTGAAAGGGTTCAGTAGCGCTCAAAAGGTCAAATTTACACCTTTGAAGATGAAGGACCACGCCAAGACATGGTGGAAGGCCCTTGTCGCCAGTGGTGAAGCTGACGACCTTGCGTGGGGTCAATTCAAACGACTTCTGCGACAAGAATTCTATCCGATGGGTTACCTTGAGGAGAGATAGGAGCGTTGGCACAGATTGTACCAACGACGCGACCAGACCATCCAAGACTATACAACAGAGTTTCGGCGACAAGCAATGGTCATTGGCATCTCACTATCCAACCCTCAGGTATTTCGGAAGTACACATCTGGACTTCAGAAATCGATCAGTACTGAGCTAAGTCTGTTCGGCGTCCAAGACATCGCGACCGCAAGCACAACTGCTATGGCGATCGAGAAGAAGAACAAATCCCGCAGCGACAAAAGCACGAAGGAAAGTGCGACCTCGACAAAAAAAAAAGCAGAGTCCAAAGAAGAACGCTTCAAAATCGAGCACGGGAGCCTTTTGCGAACATTGTCAAGTCGCGGGACATACCAAGGACAAATGCTACAAGCTTCATCCTGAATTTCGACCAAAGAAAAATGGACCAGGGAAAAGAACAGCCACGGCTACTGTGACTTCACCCGACGAAGAAGTTGTCCGAGTGAACTCGGTTAATGAGGCGGATACGACCTTGTCTCTGATGGCAATGCCGAAGGAGAAGGGTTCGGATCCACCAAACGACCATCACCCAACAGAGAACTTGTTCACCATCAACATCCAGGTGAAGCACGAAGTGGTCGCAGCGATATTCGATCCAGGAAGTCAGAAGAATCTGGTCTCCGCTGGACTGGTTCGGTGACTTGGTTTGAAGACAACCACACACCCGCGACCATATCCACTGAGTTGGTTTACATCCGACGTGAATCAACAGATTATGAGTCAGTGTGTGTTGAAATTTGCGATCTCTGCACGATATATCGATGAGGTGCAATGTGATGTTGTCCCTATCGTTATCTGTCAGGTGATATTTGGGAGTCCGTATCTATATGATCGAGACGCTCATTTCCATCGGTTAGCGCAAGAGTACGACCTCACCAAAGACGGAGTTAAGTTCGTGATCAGTAGAGACATCCATGTCAACACTTTGAACTTGATTACCGCAAATCAAGCCAAACGAATTGTTAATGCATGCCACAAGTATGTGCTTGTCATGATTCGACCCATTAGACAAAGTGAGGGTACTCGACCAGCATTGTCGTTGGCGTGCCGAGAGGATTCTGGTCGTTTGTCGAGACTGTTGGAGAAATACAGTGATCTGTTCGAGACTACCCAGGGTCGTCCGCCGAAACGTCCAGTCGAGCACGAAATTCAGCTTGTGTCCGATGCGACACTGCCCAATCTGAGTATGTATCGCAACTCAGTATTGGAGAATGAAGAGATCAAGAGACAACTTGGTGAGTTGCTGAACGATGGTGTCATTCAACCAAGTAGTTCACCTTGTGGATCTCCTGTGGTGTTAGTACCAAAGAAAGATGGGACTTGGCGTATGTGCATCGACTATCGAGCACTGAACAAGATCACCATCAAGAACCGGTACCCCCTTCCTCGTATTGATGACCTGCTAGATCAATTGAAGCATGCTGTTGTCTTCTCCAAGTTGGATCTTAAGTCCGGATATCATCAAGTCAGCATCCGAGAGGAGGATACGTGGAAGACCGCGTTCAAAACACGACAAGGTCTGTTCGAATGGCTGGTCATGCCGTTTGGTCTCTGCAACGCCCCGGCAACCTTCATGCGTCTTATGAATGACGTATTGAGACAGTTCATCGACGACTTTGTGATCGTTTACCTCGACGACATACTAGTTTATAGTCGATCGTGGGATGAGCACCTCATTCATGTCGAAAAAGTGTTCGATCAGCTTCGGCAACATCGACTATGTCTCAACCGTAAGAAGTGCGAGTTCGGCCAACAAACTCTACTTTACCTTGGATTCCTGGTCGGCAACGGTACGTTGTAAATCGACCCAGATAAGGTAAAAGTAATTCGCGAATGACCGCGACCGCGAACAGTTACGGATGTGCGTAGTTTTGTGGGAGCATGCCAATATCTTCGGAAGTTCATCTGACACTCCTCGATTGTGGCTTCTCCATTGCATGCATTAACCAGGATCAATCAGAAGTTCGAGTGGACAGGGAAACATGAGGACACGTTTCTCTTGCTGAAAAGGAAGATCAGCGAGGCTCCTGTATTAGCTTTGCCGAATCTCCAGAAACCATTCGAGCTAGAAACCGATGCCTCAGGTTATGCAATGGGCGCAGTGCTCATGCAAGAAGGTCGACCAGTGGCATATCACTCTGAGTTATTCCAGGGAGCTCAAAAGAACTACCTGACTTATGATAAGGAGTTATGCGCACTGCATCAGGCCGTGAAACATTGGCGGTGTTATCTCTTGGGGAAAGAGACGGTTGTCCACACCGACCATCAACCATTGCAATATTTGCAAACTCAGTCCAAGCTACAGCAAGCTCGACACATGAAGTGGATGTCATATCTGCAGTAGTTTAATCTGGTGATTAAGTACAAGAAGGGCGTACACAACAAATTGGCGGACATGTTGTCGCGACCACCAGTTACGACCCTCTGTTTATCAGCGTTCATGCAGATCGATCCCTCATGTCATGATGACTATGTCACGATGTATAGTGAAGACCCTGATTTTCAAACAGTACTGACTGAGCTCGAAACAGGGAAGTCTACGGAGTTCGTTCGTCGAGAAGGACTCTTGTACAAAGGCAACTTACTTTGCATACCTCGTGGAGCACCTCGAATTCAATGGTTGCGAGAAGCGCACACATCGAAGGTAGCTGGTCACTTTGGGGTTACAAAGACGTTGCAAAATCTTCACCGACATGTGTTCTGGCCGCGTATGCAGCAAGATGTGGCTAGGTTTGTTTGAGGCTGTGGTCTCTGCAGCATCTCGAAACCGGCAAACCGAAAATTAGGTTTGTACACTCCTTTGCCAGTTCCATCGCGACCCTGGGAGAGCATATCCATGGATTTCTTGGGAGGATTGCCTAAGACCCGACATGGCAATGACTATCTATTCGTGGTCGTTGATCGGTTCTCCAAAATGATTGTTCTTATACCTTGTCGGAAGATTATCACGGGAGAAGAAGCCGCTCGGGTATTCTTTCTACACGTTTGGACACACTTCGGACTGCCGACTTCTATTGTGTCTGATCGTGATACCCGGTTCCTTAGTCACTTTTGGCGATCGCTCTGGACGATGATGGATACCAAGCTAAAGAGGAGTACTACTTTTCATCCACAAACTGATGGTCAAACCGAGGTGGTAAATCGCACAGTCGTTCATCTCCTGAGAGGATATAACTCGAAGCACCCGAAGACCTGGGATGAAAGCATACCATACCTACAGTTTGCTTTTAATCAAGCAGTGCATGGTTCGACTAGAAAGTCCCCGTTTGAGGTCTGTTTAGGATTTCTACCCCAGAGTCCATTCGACATGGAGTTTGTGATCCCTACCTCAGCACAGAACAGCAAGGAAGCATCTGGTCAGGATTGAGCACAAAAATTCCTGGAAGGTATTCAACGACTCCATCGTGAGGTTGAACAGAACTTGCTGAAAGCTCAACTCAAGTACAAGGGGCGACATGATCGGCACCGAGTTGATGCGCAATTTCAAGAAGGTGATATGGTATGGTTACATCTGAGTAAGGAGAGACTTAAAGGTGAAGGTAAGAAACTCAAACCCATTCGTTATGGTCCTTTTTGGATTTTGCGGAAAGTGGGTAATAATGCTTGTCAGCTCGAGTTACCTCCATATATGGATATCTACTCGGTTGTTAATGTTGAGCACCTCAAACTCTTTGAGCCTTCAATGCTGGATGATGAGCCAAATACTATAGTACCATCTGTTGAAGACTTGGTCTATCAACGAGACAAACCTCTACGTGAAGATGTGATTCTGGAAAAGAAGGTGACTACCACCCGCAGTGGCACCAAGGAGACTTTTCGAATCGGTCGGAAAGATCAACGAGCACGTGCAGAAAAGTGGTACACCAAAGAAGATGGACAAGCCCAATTTCCACATCTCCAGTTTGATCGAGAGGTCGCAACAGGGGTTGGCTCCTTCTCAACAAGGGAGTCATGATCCGGGAGGATCTCCAAGTCCTGATCGCATGCGGCTTCGCAACCAAGTCCTGATCGCATACGGCTTCGCGACCTTAACCGTGTTCGGAAAGGATTCGCGACCTGGATGAGTCCGCGACCATGTCTTGGTTCGCGACCAGGAAAAGGAATTCGTTCCCTGTTCGGAATTGTAATCCAGTCCGAATGTGTATAACTAAGCTTATCTGTTTAGGATTAGTTATATGAGTCTAATACATTTAGGTCTCTAAGTCTGATACGTACTCATATGATTAGACTATAAATACCTTGTAATAGGTCTAGTTTAGATCATCGAATTCAATCGAAGAGTCATAGAACTTATTTGAGTGTTAGACACTTATAATTCCTTCGACGTAGACAAGTGTGTCTAACGTTCGACGTGTAAGCCCTCTTTGAAATAAAGAGTTGTGCAATTACTTTGGGTTTCGGGTATAAGATCCCGTTATTCCGCATATTAGAATCTGGGCTAGCCTAGTGCAAAAACCAAGGCTAGGTCTCAAACGGATCACCTCCTCGTACAACACAATCATGGGGAGGACCACGATCAATTGCTTGGGGGCCGCAATCCATCAGAGCTACCTTTGTGTGAAGATCCCCGGGCCTCACGGCGTAATCACCGCCCGAGGAGACCAAGATGTGGCCCGCGCTCTATACGAGCGCACCACCGCAATGATCGGAAGCGTCAACATGATCAAGACACCGGGGGGGAGACCTCTTCCCCGGTGCCAGACGCCGCCGCGGTATCTTCTGGAAGGTCCCTCCCCAAGCCGCGTCCGGAAGGGGACCTCCGGAAGGTCCCGCTGTCCCCAGACGACAAAGACAAAACCATCAAGATCGGGGCAGATATCCATGAGGAGCACGCGGAGCAACTCGCGGCTTTCCTGCGCAAGAACTCCGATGTTTTTGCCTGGAAGCCTTCCGACATGCGAGGCGTCGCCCGGGAAGTCATCGAGCATAAGCTCGCGGTGACCCGGTCGCCCCCCGGTCAAGAAAAAGTTGAGAAAACTCTCCCTTGAACGCCAAGAGGCGATCAAGGTTGAGATTGCCAAACTTAGAGAGGCGAGGTTCATTCGGGAGGTCTTACACCCCGAGTGGCTTGAGAACCCCGTCCTCGTGAAGAAGTCGAATGGTAAGTGGCGAATGTGCGTGGACTTCACCGACCTCAAATTTGCTTGCCCCAAAGACAACTTCCCGCTCCCGCGGATTGACCAGCTGGTCGACTCGACCGCGGGGTACGAGTTGATGAGCTTCCTAGATGCATATTCGGGCTATCACCAAGTCCGGATGGCAGAAGGGGACGAGGAAAAGACGAGTTTTGTAACTCCCCTCGGAACCTTCTACTACGTCCACATGCCCTTCGGGCTGAAGAACGCTGGAGCGACCTTCCAGTGACTCATGACGCTGGTCCTCAAGGACCAGATCCATCGCAACGTCGAAGTCTACGTCGACGATGCGATGGTTAAAAGTCCCCGCGCGGTTGCTCACGTCGATGATTTAGCGGAGACCTTCCGCAACCTCCGCGCATATGGGTTGAAGCCCAATCCGGAGAAATGCGCCTTTGGCATGCGCGGGGGGAAGCTCCTGGGCTTCCTCGTGTCCCAGCGGGGCATAGAGGCCAACCCCTAAAAGATCCGGGCACTCCTAGATATTCCCCCACCACGCTCGGTAAAAGACGTTCAATGGCTCACCGGCCGCTTGGCCACGCTAAGTCGCTTCGTCTCACGGTCGGGGGAACGTGGCCTCCAATTCTTCAAAATCCTCCAGGGCCTCGAAGGGTTCCGATGGACCCCCGAGGCCCAGGAGGCCTTCGACGATCTGAAGAAGTACCTCACAAGCCCCCCAATGCTTGTGAGCCCGTCTCTAGAAGAGTCCTTGCTCCTTTACCTCGCCGTGACCCCGGTCACCGTAAGCGCGATATTGGTAAAGGAACAGGACGGGCAACAGCGTCCCATGTACTACGTGTGTGAGGCCCTCCAAGGGGCCAAAACTCGGTACACTGAGATGGAGAAGATCTGCTACGCCCTTCTAATGGCGTTCCGGAAGCTTCGTCACTACTTCCTGGGACACCCGATCACTATCCCATCGTCCCTCCCTTTGGGAGGGTACTCCGGAACAAGGAAGCCACCGGCTGGATTGGAAAGTGGGGGGCCGAGCTTGCTCCCTTCTCTCTTTCCCTCATTGGGCGCTCCGCCATCAAGTCACAAGTCCTCGCTGATTTTGTTGCGGAGTTGACCACTGCCATCGGGCTTGGGGACAAAAGCCTTCCCACACCGCCCCGACGCAGCGACAATTGGACGCTCATGTTTGATGGCTCCTTGTGTCTCGCTGGGGCTGGCGCGGGAGTAGTCCTCCGGAGCCCCGAGGGGAGGGAACTGGAGTACGCGGCGCGGCTTGAGTTCCCCGCCACGAACAACGTCGCCGAATTCGAGGCCTTACTCCTCAGGTTGCACCTCGCGCGCTCCCTGGGGATTCGTCGTCTCCTCGTGAAAGGAGACTCCCAGCTCGTAGTTTGCCAAATGGACAAGTCCTACTTGTGCCATGACGCAAACTTAAGCCTCTACTTGTAGGAGGTACGCAAGATGGAGAAGCACTTCGACGGCCTAGAGGCCCGGCACATCCCGCGGAGGGACAACGACTGGGCCGATGCCCTAGCCCGGGCAGCCAGTGCCCGGGAATCGCTCCCCAAGGGGGCTTTCTTGGAGATACTCACGAAGCCCTCTGTGGCCTCTCCGGACGCGGATGTTGGGTCCTGCATCCCAGAAGTCGCCGAGATCACCCGAGCCTCATCTTGGATGGACCCCCTTATCTCCTTCATCAAGGGGAGGGAGACCCTCCCAATAAGACCGAGGCCAAGCGCCTCCAAGCCAAGGCCTGGGCATACCTCCTGCTAGAGGGGAAGGTTTACAAGCAGGGGGCTTCCGCCTTGCTCCGCTGCCTTCCGCGGCCGGAAGGGCTCCAGCTCCTCGAGGACATTCACTCGGGAAGTTGCGGGTCTCACCTGGCCCCGTGCGCCATCGCAGCCAAGGCCCTTTGCCAGGGTTTCTGTTGGCCCATGGTGATTCGCGACGCGCGAGACCTTGTCTCCGTGTCCGAGACCTGCCAGAAGATGGCCAAGGGTTCCAACCTCCCCTCTGTAGTGCTACAGACTATCCCCATCACTTGGCCCTTCGCGCGCTAGGGGATGGACCTCCTAGGTCCCTTCCCCCCAACGCCGGGGGGCTACAAGTATGCGGTGGTCGCGGTCGACTATTTTACAAAGTGGGTAGAGGCCGAACCTCTGTCCAGCATCACGTCCCAAGCAGTACAGCGGTTTTTCTGGAAGAATATCGTGTGTCGTTTTGGGGTCCCCCGAGAAATCACTGTCGATAACGGGACCCAATTCGACTCGGTATATTTTTGAGAATTCTGCGAAGGCTTGGGTCTCACCATCCACTTCGCCTCGGTAGCTCACCCCAGAGCAATGGGGCCGTCGAAATGGTCAACGGCATAATCCTGCAGGGGTTACGCCAACGGCTCGAACAAGCTGCCTCCAAACGGGGTGCGTGGGTGGAGGAGCACCCTAGCATCCTCTGTTCCATGCGTACGACCCCGAGCCCGGCGACGGGATACAACCCCTTCTCCCTCGTGTACGAGGCCGAGGTGGTTCTTCCCCCGGAGATTGGCTTCCGGTCACTGCAGGTCAAGCTCCTAGACGGAGCTACAACCGCAACATACCAAGCCAACGAGGCAAATCAGCGACTAGAGGTCGACCTCGTCAAAGAGGAACGCGACCGAGCACTCCTTCGCCATGCCATCTACGAGCGCGAAATGGCGCACGCATACAACCAGCGCATCCGCGAGAAAGCTTTCCACCTCGGGGACCTTGTCCTCAAGCGAGTAACCGACCCCCAAGCCCAGGGCAAGCTCTCCCCCAAGTGGGAGGGCCCCTACAAGATCTTAGCAGTCCTGGGCTCGAGGGCTTACAAGCTCTCCAACCTTCAAGAGCAGGAGCTGAAGCACACGTGGAACGTACGCTTGCTTCGTAAGTTCTACGTCTAGCCTACAGGCTTGTCCCCTCCCCCGGAGTGGTTACACAGGAGGGGAGGGAGACATTGTACCCACCATTCCTTCCCCCATCGTGATCTTGCGGGGGGAGGCGCTGTATCTCAACTCTTTATTAATACAACTGGTTTTTCATCAGATTTAGCCCACTGTAGGTCCCTACATTATCGTCTCTCACGGCGATGCCCTCCCAGTGACGATGCCCTCTTAGTGAGAATGCCCTTCCTGTGAGGAAGTGGGCTATCATGACCCAAGAAGTCCATACAACGGGAGTCCCACTTCCGTAGGGCGGATTACAATCACCCCTCGTGGACTGAGGGTGTAAGCGGCAACCCGGGCATCAAGGACCGTGGTAACGAGTCAATTTGAGAGACTAGTCCCCTCCTCAAACACTCAGACCCGTCATCGGGCACATCCTCCTCTTGGAGTCGACTTTCTCTTCAGTGAGACGGAATTCTCGGATATTCTTTCTCGAAGATCTCATCCCCGGCTCCCCGTTGTCGCGGCAACTGGAGGGCTTTCTCCCGGAAAAATTATCCCCGGGAAATTTTGGAGACTTTCTCCCGGAAAAATCCTCGGAAATCTCAGAGACTTTCTCCCAGAAATTTCATCCCCGGCTCCCCGTTCTCACGATGACCGAAGGATTTCTCACCGGGATTTCTGAAAAATCATTCCTGGAAGTTTTTTACCCGATCCCCCATCCTCACGACGACCAGGAAATTTCTCACCGGGACCTTTGGAAAATTTTTGGGGAATTTTCACCCCGGGCTTTGTCACCTCCACAGCACGCGGAGCCACTCTCCAGCCCGCTGTGGAGGGGGGTAACTTGTGTGTAACTTGTGCCCGGGGATCGCCCTGTTTCGGACCATCATTTGAGAATTCGCAAAAGTAAACAAGCAGACTTAGCTTTATTAAAATATTTAACCGGAGGACATCTTCCCCCTCCGGTGGGCGTCGATACATTAAACGCAAGATACAACCCGGAAAGCTCCTACACCTAATAATCCCGGAGGCCCTCTGATAGCTCTCGGGCCAGGTCTCGATACAAACTTCGTATACGTCGCTGGGCCTTCCGAAGCAAGTCTTCGGGCCAATATTCATAGCCCGCCGGTGGAAGTATTCGAAGCGGAGGAACTCTCCGGGACCCCGGTCATGGAGGGGATAATTCAGCGCGGTTGTTGTCGAAGTTGTCTAGGTGCCACTCCGAAAGCCATCGCAACCGGATTGGCTCCCGGGAAACATCCCTACCATGTCCCCCGGAGAGGAGACTTAACAAGATGAAGGCGGCCTGGGCATCCCCCGGGTGACACTCGCCGGGGACTGGGGGCCCCACCTCTAGAGAGGCTCCCCGCAACATTGGGGCATCCTTGAGGCTGCGCTCAAACCTCAGGGGGTTCTTGCCCGGGAGTAACCTCCCGGGGCGCCTGGTAAATCCAATTCAAAAGACTTAGCAAAAAATTCATTCTATTGCATCAAAAAGTTTTTGTGCAAATCTCCGGGGCTTCTTCTAAGAAGCTACCGGGAGCAAAAACCCTAAAACAAAAAAGGGGGACCTATCTAAAGGCCCGGGGGGGAGGCTCATACTTGTTCATTGGTGTCCTCCCCCCGGGAGGCTCCCGCCGGAGCCGTAGCATCCACCCTCGGAGGCGCCGACGCCGGGAATCGTACACGAACGATCCGGTCGTATAAGCCACCGGCAAGCTGCTCCACTTCTCGCCGGAGTGGCTCGAAGAACTCGGGAAAGCCCCGGGGATCCGACCCCCGATCGCCTGGGCGCCGACCCCCGGTGTTCCACAAGCCCCGCTGCGGCAGCCACCACCGGGATCGCCCGGCCCCACCCTTGGGCATCGGCGGCCTCCAGGATCATGGAGACTTATGCGTTTAGAAAATGCACAGCCTCCGTGAGCGTCACTGGCGCCGCCTCGAAGCTGCCCCGGGGCCAAGGCTCACCCCGAGCCCTTCGAGGGCCAAGTGGACGTAGTGACCCACGTCCGTCACCGCCCGAGCACTGGAGCCCCTGAGCTCCCAGAGGGCATCCTCCTTTGCCCTCGCCTCTCTCTGGAGCTGGTCGTTGGCATTCTCGGAGCTACCAAAACGAAGTCAAAAAGAAGCAGCTCAAGAAGAAGAACCAAGGCAACATCAAACCATCACCAAGGATCACCCTCTAGATGAAATACTGGGTGATGTCAGTAAGGGTGTTCAAACTCACTCTCATATTGCCTCTTTTTGTGAACATCACTCTTTTGTATCTTCTCTAGAACCTAAACATGTAAATGAAGCACTAAATGATCCTGATTGGGTAGATGCTATGCATGATGAACTTAATAATTTTTCTAGAAATAAAGTTTGGACTCTAGTAGAAAGACCCAAGGATCATAATGTTGTTGGAATAAAATGGGTTTTTAGAAAAAAGAAAGATGAAAATGGTGTAGTTGTGAGAAACAAAGCTCGTCTTGTTGCACAAGGTTTCACTCAAGTCGAAGGTTTAGACTTTGGTGAAACTTTTGCACTTGTGGCAAGACTTCAAGCTATCCGTATACTTCTTGCCTATGCATCTAGCTTTAATATTAAATTATTTCAAATGGATGTAAAAAGTGCTTTTCTAAATGATGAGATATCTGAACTTGTTCTTGTTGAACAACCTCCCGACTTTGAAGATCCTAATTAAATTTCCAAACCATGTGTTTAAATTGTCTAAAGCTCTCTATGGTCTCAAACAAGCTCCTCAGCTTGGTATGAACGACTTAGAGAATTTCTTTTATCAAAAAGTTTTAAAATTGGGAAGGTTGATACAACTCTTTTTACAAAAATGATTGAAAAAGATCTATTCATTTGTCAGATATATGTTGATGATATTATTTTTGAATCTACTAATGAACATTTATGTCATGAGTTTGGAGAAATGATGTCTAGAGAATTCGGGATGTCAATGATCGGTGAGCTAAGCTTCTTCCTTGGACTTCAAATCAAGCAACTCAAGAATGGTACGTTCGTGAGTCAAACGAAGTACGTGAAGGACTTGCTCAAGCGCTTTGGAATGGAAGATGCGAAAGCAGTCAAAACTCCCATGGCCACAAATGGACATTTCGATATGGACAACAATGCAAAATCAGTTGATTCTAAACTCCCATGGCCTGATATCATGTTTAGTGTGTGCTTATGTGCTAGATTTCAATCAGCTCCAAAGGAATGTCATTTAATTGCTATTAAAAGAATCCTTAGGTATTTGAAATGCTGTTCAACATTCTAGAGCTAAGCATATTAAAATTCGGCACCATTTTATAAGAGATCATGTGGCAAAAGGAGTTATTGATGTAAGTTATATCAGAACTAATTTGCAACTAGCAGATATTTTCACCAAACCCTTAGACGAGACTAGATTTTGTTTTCTCAGAGGTGAATTGAACATTATTGATATTTCAAATGCTAGTTGATCTAAGATAAGTGTCTGATTTTTCTGTCCTCCCACCTTTTTATGCTTGATGACAAAGGGGGAGAGATTCTTGAGTTTCTTGCTTTATTAAAGACATTGTTTATGCTTGGGGGAGAGATTGGGGAGAAAGATTCTTGAGATATCTCATGATCTATCATTATAGATTCATCATTATAGATTCACTCTCAAATCTCAAATGACTCATATGGGTATTTATATATGCATGCATTTAGGGGGAGTTCCTGAATATCTGTTAATTAAGCATATACTTAGGGGGAGTCATTTGATTTTATTCATTTAAACACTTGTTGCCATCAATCATCAAAAAGGGGGAGATTGTTGCATCTAGGCCCCTATTATTGTTGATTTTGATTATTGATGACATTAAGTGTTTTTGATCTAATCATGTCTTTGAGCTATCTGTCTGCAGAGACCTATTTCGCCTAAGGTCGCAGTATTGCCTAAAGTCATAAGCACAAGATCGGCAAGAAGAAAGCCGTAGAGACCTAAGCTATCCGGAGTATGTGTAAGTCGCAAGCACAAGGTCGCGAGCCATGGTCGCAAGCGCAAAGTCGCTAAGAATGAAGCAGCAAAAGACTTAAGGTAAAATGCATATTTATTTTACCGATCTTGGTGCTTGGAGTTTGATCGGTTTATAGAAATTCGTTTTTAGTTTTAACCGTACTATAAAGAGGGGTTGCAAGTCCTCTCTAGACTTTTTCATAAACCGAGAAACTACCAGATCATTGCATTGCATCATTTTCGATTGGATTTGATTTTGAAAGATTTGGATTTTTAGTTGAGTTTTTGGCAGCAGAAGAATTTTTTCATTTTCTAGAAATATCTAGGTAGATCTGACTTTTTCGTTTGTTTACCAAAAGATAGCCCTTTAAATTATCTTTCAAACGAGATATTAAACTCTTAAATCAGATCTCTGGATTAAAAGTTATAACTATTTTTATCCAGCCTGACTTTCAGTTTGATAACTGACTGTCAGTTTGAATGTCAATTTGTGTTAACTGACAGTTGTCCAGAGATTATATTTTTTGAGCCAAAATTTTTTGACCTAAACTAACTGTCAGTTTGCTTTTCGACCTCAAGCCGATTTATTTGAGTTTCTGTTTAATTGGTCGATGTTTTGGTCGAAACTGACTGTCAGTTTGAAGTATCAGTTTCCATATACGACCAACAAAGTTTTATCCGTGATTTTTTTCAGCCGTTGAGGTAGGAACTGACTGTCAGTTTGTGCTATTTTGTTTACATAAACGACCTCAAACGGCTAGTTAAGTTTTCTCTGGATTTTACTTCTTTCTGGTCGTGACCCAAACTGACTGTCAGTTTGCACTGTTGCTTTTGTGTGCGAGCTCCAACAGCTCTTTGATTCCTGAGGCTATAAATAGAGGCCTTGAGCAGATGTTTTGAATAACAAGCAGCCTCATACTCTCATATACACTTGAGCATTCTTTTAGAGTTTTAAAATCTTGATCTGTTGATCAAGTCGAGAGTTTTTGTGATCCATCGAGTGTTCTGTTCACATCATTTGCATACCTTTAGTTTCTCGGTGCGTGTTGGGGGTTCTAGAAGAGACCTTGCTGCTTATTACTCTTGCTGAACGCCCTCACCTAAACGGTTTGGTGGCGTGGCCATTGATCTCTCTGTTCGAAGATTGTTGGATAGACTTGACGTGTTTGTAAAAGGCATCAGTGCTCGCCTTTCCGGAGTGGACAAGGAGCAACCATTAGTGAGAAATATCCTTCGTGGATATTGAAGCAAGACTCAATTCACTTGAGTGCTTCAACAAGGATTAAGGGAGACCAGGCATGTCTTCGAGACCTCCGAAAAAATCTTGTGTTCATTCTCTCTATCTTTTCTTTTTAATATATTGAATTGCAAATTTGGTTCTTCTCTTTGCAAAAATTTGTTTTTATTTGAAGTCTTTGAGGCCTCCTATTCACCCCCCCCCCCCTCTAATCGGCATCCTTGATCCTAGAGATACATGGTCGTGGTCATGTCGCTAGTTTGGCAGTCTTCTGTTTAGGGCTTGGTCGTAGTCGTAGGTGATCCAGGAGGATCTTCAAGTCCGGATCGCATACGGCTTTGCGACCTTAACCTTATTCGGAAAGGTTTCGCGACCATGGATGGGTCCGCGACCATGGATTGGTTCACGACCATGAAAAGGAATTTGTTCCCTGTTCGGAATTGTAGTTCGATCCGAATATATATAACTAAGCTTATCCGTTTAGAATTAGTTAGTTATATAAGTCTAATACGTTTAGGTTATTAAGTCTGATACGTACTCATACGATTGGACTATAAATATCTTGTAATAGGTCTAGTTTAGATCATCGAATACAATCGAGTCAAGATTGAAATCTTAGACACATAGTTCCCTCGACGTAGGCAAGTGCGACCTAACATTAGACGTGTGAAGCCCTCTTTGAAATAAAAAGTTGTGCAATTACTTTGAGCTGTGTTTTCGATCAACCTTTGGGTTTCGGTATTTCCAAGTGAGATCCCATTGTTCCGCATATTAGAATCTGGGTGAGCCTAGTACGAAAAACAAGGCTAGGTCTCAAACGGATCAAGTTGGTATCAGAGCAACTTTCCTATCCTGTGGATGGTGAAGACTCACCAGGGTTACAAAACCTCCGGTGAAACTCCAGGCGATCAATTGACGTTTCCTGTAGCCACGTCTCCAACAATGTCTGACGATACCTCCGTTCAAGCTAACCTGGCCAAACAAGTGGCTAAACTCTCCACCGACATGGAAACTGTGCTTGCTTGGATTAAGCAATAGGCCATGATTGTACCTCCTGAAGTAGGGAAGGTTATGGGTGTGAAAACAGGTGAAGACTTGCACAGGGTAGATGAAGCCGACCATAAGGCCGACGACCTCGCCAACACCTCCTTAGCTGTCGGATCTTTCAAGGTCGATGCTAAGATTGAAATACCCATATATGATGGGGAGATCGATGCCGAGAAGTTAGATTCATGGCTCAATCAGCTTAAGACCTACTTTGACCTGAAAGAGTTTAGTAGCGCTCAAAAGGTCAAATTTGCACCTTTGAAGATGAAGGACCACACCAAGACTTGGTGGAAGGCCCTTGTCACCAGTGGTGAAGCTGACGACCTTGCGTGGGGTCCATTCAAACGACTTCTGCGACAAGAATTCTATCCGATGGGTTACCTTGAGGAGAGATGGGAGCGTTGGCACAGATTGTACCAACGGCGCGACCAGACCGTCCAAGACTATACTACGGAATTCCGGACACAAGTAATGGCCATCGGCATCTCACTATCCGATCCTCAGGTATTTCGAAAATACACATCTGGACTTCAAAAATCGATCAATACTAAGCTAAGTCTGTTCGGCGTCCAAGACATCGCGACCTCAAGCACAACCGCTATGGCGATCGAGAAGGAGAACAAATCCCACAGCGACAAAGGCACGAAAGACAGTGCGACCTCGACAAAAAGAAAACCGAGTCCAAAGAAAAATGCTTTGAAGCCAGGCATGGGTACATTTTTTGAACATTTTGATGTCGCGGGACATACCAAGGACAAATGCTACAAGCTTCATCCTGAACTTTGACCAAAGAAAAATGGACTAGGGAAAAGAACAGCCGCAGCTACTGCGACTTCACCCGACAAAGAAGTTGTTCGAGTGAATTCAGTTAATGAGGCGGATACAACCTTGTCTCTGATGGCAATGCCGAAGGAGAAGGGTTCGGATCCACTAAACGACCATCACCCAACGGAGGACTTGTTCACCATCAACATCCAGGTGAAGCACGAAGTGGTTGCAGCGATATTCGATCCCAGAAGTCAGAAGAATGTGGTCTCCGCTGGACTGGTTCGGCGACTTGGTTTGAAGACAACCACACACCCACGACCATATCTGCTGGGTTGGTTTACATCCGATGTGAACCAACAGATTACGAGTCAGTATGTGTTGAAGTTTGCAATCTCTGCACGATATATCGATGAGGTGCAATGCGATGTTGTCCCTATCGATATCTGTCAGGTGATCTTTGGGAGTCCGTATCGGCGAGCGCAAGAGTATGACATCACCAAAGACGAAGTTATGTTCGTGATCAGTAGAGACATCCACGTCAACACTTCAAACTTGATTACCGCAAATCAAGCCAAACGAATTGTTAATGCATGTCATAAGTATGTGCTTGTCATGATTCAACCCATTGGTCAAGGTGAGGGTACACAACCAGCATTGTCCTTGACGTGCCGAGAGGGTTCTAGTCGTTTGTCGGGACTACTGGAGGAATACAGTGATCTATTCGAGACTGCCCAGGGTCGTCCACGGAAACGTCCAGTCGAGCATGAAATTCAGCTTGTGTCCGATGCGACACTGCCCAATCTGAGTATGTATCGCAACTCAGTATTGGAGAATGAAGAGATCAAGAGACAACTTGGTGAGTTGTTGAACGATGGTGTCATTCAATCAATTACCGAGCACTGAACAAGATCACCATCAAGAACTGGTACCCCCTTCCTCGTATTGACGACCTGCTAGACCAATTGAAGCATGTTGTTGTCTTCTCCAAGTTGAATCTTCAGTCGGGATATCATCAAGTCAGCATCCGAGAGGAGGATACGTGGAAGACTGCGTTCAAAACACGACAAGGTCTGTTTGAATGGCTGGTCATGCCGTTTGGTCTCTGCAACGCCCCGGCAACTTTCATGTGTCTTATGAATAACGTATTGAGACAGTTCATCGACGACTTTGTGATCGTTTACCTCGATGACATACTAGTTTATAGTCGTTCTTGGGATGAGCACCTCATTCATGTCGAAAAGGTGTTCGAACAGCTTCGGCAACATCGACTTCGCCTCAACCGTAAGAAGTATGAGTTCGGCCAGCGAACTCTACTTTACCTAGGATTCATAGTCGGCAACGGTACGTTACAAATCGACCCAGATAAGGTAAAAGTGATTCACGAGTGGCCGCGACGGCGAACAGTTATGGATGTGTGTAGTTTTGTGGGAGCATGCCAATATCTTCGGAAGTTCATCTGACACTTCTCGATTGTGGCTTCTCCATTGCATGCATTAACCAAGATCGATCAAAAGTTCGAGTGGACAGGGAAACATGAGGACACGTTTCTCTTACTGAAAAGGAAGATCAACGAGGCGCCTGTGTTAGCTTTGCCGAATCTCTAAAAATGATTCGAGCTAGAAACCAATGCCTCAGGTTATGCGATGGACGTAGTGCTCATGCAAGAAGGTCGACCAGTGGCATATCACTCCGAGTTATTCCAGGGAGCTCAGAAGAACTACCCGACTTATGACAAAGAGTTGTGTGCACTGCATCAGGCCGTGAAACATTGGCGGTGTTATCTCTTGGGTAAAGAGACTGTTGTCCACACCGACCATCAACCATTGCAATATTTGTAAACTCAGTCCAAGCTACAGCAAGCTCGGCACATGAAGTGGATGTCGTATCTGCAGCAGTTTAATCTGGTGATTAAGTACAAGAAGGGCGTACACAACAAATTGGCGGACATGTTGTCGTGACCACCAGTTATGACCCTCTGTTTATCAGCGTTCATGCAGATCGAGCCCTCATGTCATGATGACTATGCCAATATGTATAGTGAAGACCCTGATTTTCAAACAACACTGACTGAGCTCGAAACAAGGAAACCTACAGAGTTCATTCGTCGAGAAGGACTCTTGTACAAGGGCAATTTACTTTGCATACCTCGTGGAGCACCTTGAATTCAATGGTTGCGAGAAGCGCACACATCGAAGGTAGCTGGTCACTTTGGGGTTACAAAGACGTTCCAAAATCTTCAACGACATGTGTTCTAGACGCATATGCAGCAAGATGTGGCTAGTTTTGTTCGAGGTTGTGGTCTCTGCAGCATCTCGAAACTGGCAAACCGAAAATTATGTTTGTACACTCCTTTGTTAGTTCCATCGCGACCATGGGAGAGCATATCCATGGATTTCTTGGGAGGATTGCCTAGGACCCGACGTGGCAACGACTATCTATTCGTGGTCGTTGATCGGTTCTCCGAAATGATTATTCTTAAACCTTGTCAAAAGACTATCACGGTAGAAGAAGCAGCTCGGGTATTCTTTCAACACGTTTGGACACACTTCGGACTGCCGACTTCTATTGTGTCTGATAGCGATACCCGGTCCCTTAGTCACTTTTGGCGATCACTCTGGACGATGATGGACACCAAGCTAAAGAGGAGTACTACTTTTCATCCGCAAACTGATAGTCAAACCGAGGTAGTAAATCGCACAATCGTTCATCTCTTAAGAGGATATAACTCGAAGCACCCGAAGACCTGGGATGAAAGCGATGAAAGCATACCGTACCTGCAGTTTTCTTTTAATCGAGCAGTGCATGGTTCGACTGGAAAGTCGCCGTTTGAGGTCTGTTTAGGATTTCTACCACAGAGTCCTTTCGACATGGAGTTTGTGATCCCTACCTTAGCACAGAACAGCAAGGAAGCATCTAATCAGATCAAGCACAAAAGTTCCTGGAAGGTATTCGACGACTCCATCATGAGGTTGAACAAAACTTGCTGAAAGCTCAACTCAAGTACAAGGCGCAACATGATTGGCACCGAGTTGATACGCAATTTCAAGAAGGTGATATGGTATGGTTACATCTGATTAAGGAGAGACTTAAAGGTGAAGGTAAGAAACTCAAACCCATTCGTTATGGTCCTTTTCGGATTTTGCGGAAAGTGGGTAATAATGCTTGTCGACTCGAGTTACCTCCACACATGGATATTTACTCGGTTATCAATGTTGAGTACCTCAAACTCTTCGAGCCTTCAATGCTGGATGATGAGCCAGATACTATAGTATCATCTGTTGAAGACTTGGTCTATCAACGAGACGAACCTCTACGCGAAGATGTGATTTTGGAGAAGAAGGTGACTACCACCCGCAGCGGCACAAAGAAGACTTTTCGAGTCGGTTGGAAAGGTCAACGAGCACGTGTGGCAAAGTGGTACTCCAGAGAAGATGGACAAGATCAATTTCTACATCTCCAGTTTGATCGAGAGGTCACAACAGGGGTTGGCTCCTTCTCAACAAGGGAGTCATGATCCAAGAGGATCTTCAAGTCTTGATCGCATACGGTTCAGCGATCATAACCGTGATCGGAAAGGTTTCGCGACCATGGATTGGTTCGCGACCATGAAAAGGAATTTGTTCCTTGTTCGGAATTGTAATCCGATCCGAATATATATAACTAAGCCTATCCGTTTAGGGTTAGTTAGTTATATGAGTCTAATACGTTTAGGTTACTGAGTCTGATACGTACTCATACGATCGGACTATAAATACCTTGTAATAGGTCTAGTTTAGATCATTGAATACATTCGAAGAGTCATAAAACTTATCTGAGTTTTAGACACTTATAGTTCATCGACGTAGATGAGTCTGTCTAACGTTCGACGTGTAAAGCCCTCTTTCAAATAAAGAGTTGTGCAATTATTTGAGCTGTGTTTTCGATCATCCTTTGGGTTTTGGTAATTCCGAGTAAAATCCCGTTATTCTGCATATTAGATATGGGCAAGTCTAGCGCGAAAACCAAGGCTAGGTCTCAAACGGATCAAGAGTGTTTTAAAAACTGCTCAAAAACAGTAGCGAAAATATGCTCAAAAGTGTTCAAAACTTCTTCCAAAAACTGATCAAAAGAATAGAGAGATGATGCTTGAAGGTGTATATGAGAATATGGTTTGAGATGGATGAGAATACTGCTCAAAACACCCATATTTATAGCTCAACCTCTCAGCTAGCCATTGTGGTCCAAAAGGAAAGAAATTAACACAGCTAACAGCCAGCTACGACTTTTAACGGCTAGTAAATTGCCGTTGAAATGTCTGATCGAATGAATAGTGTTATTGATCGAATGAATAGTGTTTACTGGTCGTATGTACAGTGTCTGGTCAAATGAACAGTACTCGAGTAACCTTTGGTCAAATGAATAGTGCTCAAAAGACCAGTTTTAGTCCCTCTTTGAAATCTATATATTTCTCAAATTTTGACTAAGAATATGAATGAATACGAATGCAACATATGACTTAAGAGTTTCTCAGTTTTTGCCGGAACTAAAAGAGATTTCAAAACCCCTCTTAATAGTACAGTTAAAAGCTAAAAAAAATTTCTATAAAACTGGTCAATACTCCAAACACCAAGACCGATACAATAAACAAGCACTTACCTTAGGTCTTTGATGTTCCTTTTTGGCGACCTTGCGCTTGCGACCTTGGCTCGCAACTTGCAGATCCAGACTTTACGGGAAATGGCTCTTAGGTCTTTGCGTCTTCCGTCTTGCGACTCCCATTTGACATTTCTTCTTTTCACCTAATCTGATTGATTATACTCAAAGCAAATAGATTAGTCCAAAACACTTGTTGTCATTTATCATCAAAATCAAGATTAAGGGCCTAGAAGCAACAGCACTCGCCTACATCGATGAACTATGTGTCTAAAAGACTTAAATAAGTTCAATGACTCTTCGATGATTCAATGATCTAAACTAAGACTATTACAAAGTATTTATAGTCCAAACATATGAATACGTATCAGACTCAATAACTGACTAAACGTATTAGACTCGGACAACTAACTAAACCTGAATACATAAGACGTAGTTATATGTATATTAATTGGACTACAATTATGACCAGATATCAAATCGAGGTCGCGAACCCTTTCCGAGGTCGTGAACCCTTCCGAGGTTGCAAAACCTTCCAAGGTCGCGAAACCTATCTGAACTTGATTAGGTCATGGCTGCGAAGCCTTTGCGAACTCGTCCTGAAAGACTCAAAGATCCTCCCAAATCATGACTCCCCTGTTGAGAAGGAGCCAACCCCCGTTGGTGACCATGTGATCAAAACTGGAGATGTGGAAATTGAGATTGACCATCGTCTCGGGTGTACCACTTTGCCTCACATGCTCGTTGATCTTTCTGACTGATTTGAAAAGACTCTCGTGTGCCACTACGGGTGGTAGTCACCTTCTTCTCCAAGATCACATCGTCAGGTAGAGGTTCTTCTCGTTGATAGACTAAGTCTTCAACATATGGTATTATGGTATCAGGCTCATCATCCAGCATAGAAGGCTTGAAGAGTTTGAGGTGTTCAACATTGACAACCGAGTGAATATCCATATATGGAGGTAATTCAAGCTGACAAGCATTCGTACCAACTTTCCGCAAAATCCGAAAAGGACCATAACGGAAGGGTTTAAGCTTTTTACCTTCACCTTTAAGTCTCTCCTTACTCAGATGTAGCCAGACCATACCACCTTCATGGAATTGAGAATCAACTCGGTGCCGATCATGTCACGCCTTGTACTTGAGTTGATTTTTCAGCAAGTTATGTTCAACCTCACTATGGAGTCGTTGAATACCTTCCAGGAACTTTTGTGCTCGATCCTAATCAGAGGCTTCCTTGCTGTTCTGCACTGAGATAGGGATCACAAACTACATGTCGAATGGACTCTGTGGTAGAAATCCCAAACAGACCTCAAAAGGCAACTTTCCAGTCGAACCATGCACTGCTCAATGTGTGTGCTTCTCGCAACCATTGAATTCGATGTGTGTGCTTCTCGCAACCTTCGATGTCTGTGCTTTCACAACCATTGAATTTGATGTGTGTGCTTCTCGCAACCTTCGATGTATGTGCTTTCGCAACCATTGAATTCGAGTGCTCCACGAGGTATACAAAGTAAATTGACATTGTACAAGAGTCTTCTTGCTGAACAAACTCTGTAGTTTTCCTTGTTTTGAGCTAAGCTAGTGCTGATCAAAAATCAGGATCTTCACTGTACATTGTGGCATGGTCATCATGACATGAGGGCTCAATCTACATAAACAGTGATAAGCAGAGGGTCGCAACTAGTGGTCGTGATAACATGTCAGCCAGTTTATTGTGTACGCCCTTCTTGTACTTAATCACCAGATTAAACTGCTGCAGATACGACATCCACTTCATATGTCAAGCTTGCTATAGCTTCGATTGAGTTTGCAAATATTGCAAAGGTTGGTGGTTGATGTGGACAACAGGCTCCTTACCCAAAACATAACACCGCCAATGTTTTACGGCATGATGCAGTGCACACAACTCCTTGTCGTAAGTCAAATTGTTCTTCTGAGCTCCCTGAAAAACTCAGAGTGATATGCTACTGGTCAACATTCTTGCATGAGCATTGTGCCCATTGCATAACCTGAGACATCAGTTTCTTGCTCGAAAGGTTTCTGTAGATTCGGCAAAGCTAAAACAGGAGCTTCACTGATATTCTTCTTCAGCAAGAGAAATGTGTCCTTATGTTTTCCTATCTACTCGAACTTCTGGTCGATCCTGGTTAATGCATGCAACAGAGAAGCCACAATCGAGAAGTGTCGTATGAACTTTGAAGGTATTAGCATGCTCCCACAAAACTATGCACTTTTGTAACTATTCACGGTCGTGGCCACTTGCGAATCACTTTTACCTTATCTGGGTCGATTTGCAATGTACTGTTGCCGACCAAAAATCCAAGCTATAGTAGAGTTTGTTAGCCGAACTCGTACATCTTACAGTTGAGGCGAAGTCAATGTTGTCAAAACTGTTCGAATGACTATAGACCAGTATGTCGTCGAGGTAAATGATCACAAAGTCGTTGATGAACTGTCACAACACGTTATTCATAAGACGTATGAAAGTAGTCGGGGCATTACAGAGGCCAAACGGCATGACCAACCATTCGAACAAACCTTGTCGCATTTTGAACACGGTTTTCCAAGTATCCTCCTCTCGGATGCTAACTTGATGATATCTTGCCTTTAGATCCAATTTTGAAAAGACAACAGCATGCTTCAATTGGTCTAGTAAGTCATCAATACGAGGAAGGGGGTACCAGTTCTTGATGGTGATCTAATTTAGTGCTCGGTAGTTTATGCACATATGCCAAGTCCCATCTTTCTTTGGCACTAACACCACCGGAAATCCACAAGGTGAACTACTTGGTTGGATGACACCATCATTCAACAACTCACCAAGTTATCTTTTGATCGCTTCATTCTCCAATACTGAGTTGCGATACATACTCAAATTGGGAAGTGTCGCATCAGACACGAGCTGAATTTCGTGCTCAACTGGACGTTCGTTTGGCCTGGTTTGCAGTAATCAAGTTCAAGGTGTTGACATGGACGTTTCTACCGATCACGAACTTAACTCCATCTTTAGTGAGCTCATACTCTTGTGCTCGTTGATGGAAGTGGGCATCTGGATCATACAGATATGGACTCCCAAGGATCACCTGACAAATATCAATAGGAACAATGTCACATTGAACCTCGTTGATATATCGAGCAGAGATTGCAAATTTCAACACACACTGACTCGTAATATGTTGGTTCACGTCGGATGTAAACCAACCCAGCGGATATAGTCGTGAGTGCATGGTTGTCTTCAAACCAAGTCATCGAATCAGTCCAGCGGAAACCAAATTCTTCTGCTTGCGAGATCAATATTGCTGCGACCACTTTGTGCTTCACCTGGATGTTGATAGTGAACAAGTCCTCCATTGAGTGATGGCCATCAAGTGAATCCGAACCCTTCCCCTTCAGCATTTCCATCAGAGGCAAGGTCATATCCGCCTCATCAACCAAATTTACTTGGACAACTCCTTCTTTGGGTGTAGCCGTAGTAGCTGTAGTTGCTCTTTTCCCTGATCCATTTCTCTTTAGTCGAAGCACAAGATGGAGCTTATAGCACTTATCCTTGGTATGCCCGGCAACATGACAATGATCAGAAGAGATAGTCATACTGGACTTTGGAGTGCTCTTGTTTGGACTCAACTTTCCTTTTGACGAGATCGAATTCTCTTTCTTGTCATTGCAGGATTTATTTTTCTTCTTGATCACCATAGTAGTCGTGCTCGCGGTCGTAACATCCTGGACACCGAACAGGCTTAACTCAACACTGATCGATTTATGAAGTCCAGATGTGTTTTTCTGGAACACTTGAGGATCAGAGAGCGAGATGCCAATGATCATTGCTTGTCCCCGAAATTCCATCGTATAATCTTGGACGGATTGGTCACAGAGTTGATACAATCAGTGCCAACGATCCCATCTCTCCTCAAGATAACCCATCGGGTAGAGTTCCTGTCGTAGGAGTCATTTGAATTGACCCAATGCAAGGTCATCAGCTTCACCACTAGCGACAAGGGCCTTCCACCATGTCTTGGCATGGTCCTTCATCTTCAAATGTGCGAATTTCACCTTTTGAGCGCTACTAAACCCACGTAGGTCAAAGTAGGTCTCAAGCTGGTCGATCCAAGAATCCAGCTTCTCGGCATCGATCACCCCATCGTATATGGGTATATCAACCTTAGCTTCGACCTTGAAAGATCTGATAGCTAAGGGCGTGTTGGCGAGGTCGTCAGCCTTATGGTCGTCTTCATCTTCATCTACGTCTATCCTGCGCAAGTCTTCACTAATCTTCACACAATTAACCTTGCCTTTTGAAGCATCAACCTCAGAAGATTCAACCATGGCCTGCTGCTTAATCCAAGCAAGCACGGTATCTATATCGGTGGAGAGTTTAGCCACTTGTTCAGCTAGATTAGCTTGAACGGAGGTATCGTCAGACATCTTCGGAGACGTGACTGTAGGAATCGTCGAATGATCGCCAAGAGTTTTGCAGGAGGTTCTTTAACCCTAGCGAGTCTTAACCATCCACAGGACAAGATAGTTGCTCTGATACCAACTTAATCTGATTACAGTCTGGATCGGGTTTCAATCTAGCCTTGACCAGATGCTGCTTTGCTCTGATTGAAGTATAGATGGGCTTCATCGATACTCGATCATGACGAGGATTGACACCCGGGTCACTTCTAATAAACTTTTGGGTTCAAGACAGGTTCGAACCAGACATGTATCTGGTGATGCAAACTCAAGCTATTCTGAGGGGCATCACCATGAGGTCGCAAGTTTTACGCGATCAGGTCGCAGCTTTACGCGGTCAGACCATAAGCCTTGCGCGGTCAGAAGTTCGTAGGCTATACGCGAACTACACATTCGGGATATTGCGCGGTCAGCTAATATCCCGCGGTCAGAACATCTACCGATCAAGATACTTGGGATCTATCTATTCGGTTGCCCATACAACAGGATATTCTAAGTATCCCGAAGATTCCTACACGTGGAGAATCAACCGTCAGAAGGTTAACACATACAGTTATCCGTGAATAACACGTGTTTAACCGGCGTGGAGGTTAAGAGCAGTTCCAAAAACCGCATCCAACCGTCCGTGCAACCGATTGATGCAGTTTCTTCCACATGGCACCCTTTCAAGCAGTACAAAAGGATGGCATGGAGCATCAAAGGGGGAGGATCCGAAACATCAATCGAGAGATCGGAAGATCAAGAAACCAAAAATCATCCAAGTTAGCCAAGTCTACGGCCCACCCCATATAGCATTTTAGTAAGCCTTCTTTGGCTTATTTTTATACACTTTTACAGGGAAAATCCTCGCCTGTGAGGACTTTTCCCTCCATTTGTAAATCTTTTACCACACTTAGTGAAATCTCAACAGGACGTAAGGCTATTACTCCCACCATCGAGGGCCCGAACCTGTCTAAACTCTCTGTGCTCCTGTTCACCATTGTTCAGCATACCTTCCCGAAGGGTCATCTTGAAAGGTCTCACAATCACAAATTCTGCATAAGTTCGGCTGAGGACCCTGAGTCCGAATCGTCGACAGCTGGCGCCCACCGTGGGGCCTTTCTCAAGGCGTCCTAATTGAAATTCGGAGGTTCGCCGAAACATGGCTGGAGCATATGATTCCGAGAATGATTTCGATCTCGAGGATTATGCCCATATACCAATGCCTTCCCCAAGTGATCCTGTTCCGATGGAAGAGGTCGAAGGCCAGAATCTTCCACAGGGTGAATCATCTCCCCAAGTCATGTTAATCGACCAGGAGGTAACTGGCACAAGGTCAGAACCCGCAGAGGTTCTTAATGTGCTAGGTGATGAATCCGGCCCGTCATACGATCCCGCTGAGGGAAAATATGATGGTGATCCTGAAGTTAGCCCAGGAAGGTTCGACCCTGATAACCTCCACCGTCTCTTTGATTTCGAGTCCGACTCGGAACAAACCGAGATGTTCTCCCCATCGGCGACCTCTCTCCCTAGGCAGTTTGCTGCGTTGTCGGAAGAAACTCCCGATCAACAGGCTGCCAGGGAAGAACAAGATCGCAAACAGAAGGAGGAGCAAGATCTCGAGCAACAGAACAACGAACTACGCAGAACTGCCCTAGAGGCTCTTCAAGATGCGCAGGCTCGTTACGATGCTGCCCCGAGTTCTTCTCGACGGTCGCGTGGTCGTAGACGCGACCAGACTCCTTCCTTACCACCGGAGCATTTCCCAGTGGACGAAGAAACAATAACACCTGGTGCCCCTAGGAGAAGTACCCATGGTCGACTGCGATCTATCGCGGAAATCATGCGCAATTTTCCTCCTACGGTCACGGATGCGCAGAGACCGGCCTTTTACAGGATCCTGGCGGAAAGACTGGACGAGGTCGCATCTGAGGCAACCCCAACAGCCTCTTCCCGCTCAGTGACACATTCCCGTGATCAAGATGGTCCTCATTTTGGCTCTGGCCGGCGGAGTTACCCGCCGCCTGTACCGTCCCGACAGGACAAATACCGGCGAATGCAGGACTCTCGTAGTAGGGATCGAGTCCCCGTTCACTCTCGTTTGGGACCACGGGTAACCTCGCCATCACGTGAGTTTGCTCAAAACCCGACCGAAAGTCGCAGGACGGTTCACGGTCCTTACGTTGGTTGCAAAGCTTTCTCGCCTGGCCTACGAGCAGTCGTTTGGCCCGATAAGTTTCGACCAGGGGCCATTGAGAGGTTTTATGGAACTCAGAACCCATCCGAGTTCCTTCAGATCTATATTACTGCCATCCAAGCAGCAGGAGGCGATGACAAGGTCATGGCCAACTACCTGCCAACAGTCCTCGCAGGACCGGCTAGAACCTGGTTGTTTAATCAGCCTGAGGGTTCCATCTACAATTGGGAAATGCTATGCGATGCCATCCTCAGCAATTTCCAAAATTGTTACCAAAAGCCGGGTAAGGAGGACGACCTGCATAGACTGCGGCAAACTTCGACCGAAACACTTCGGCAGTTTGTCAAGAGGTTTGTCGGGGTAAGAAATACCATCCCGAACATATCTGATGGCTCCGTAATCAGGGCATTTAAGCATGCCGTTCGATACCGGAGATTCACCGAAGACTTGCTTATCCACCCTCCTCGATCAGTGGCCGATCTGTTCGATATGGCTGATCGATACTCCGATGCAGCCGAGGCAGTCGAATGGAACCGAATGGTTGACAAGGGGGACCTACCGCCCCAACCAGGCTGCAAGGATGCCAGGAAAGAAGATTCAAGCAAAAAGCCGGAGTCTTCATCGGGTGGGAAGTCAAAAAAGTCGAAGAGGAACCGCTCTGGACAGTACCGTGAGGTCGCGGTCGCGGAGAAACCACCTTCGACCAAAGGTAATAAGTCTTCTTTTAAAAGTAAAACTGCTTCTGGTGGCCGGGATTCCGACCAGCCAGAAAAATCAACTAATCCGCAGGAGGGCAAAAGGTGGTGTCCACTCCACAATTCCGCAGGCCACGATCTCAAAAACTGCAGGAGTTGGTTGAAACAGCTGGATGATTTCTACCAAGGAGCTGGGCCAATGCCAACCTTACCGCCTAAAGAGCAGGCGTGCGGGATTAGAGACGTCGACGGAGACGAAGAAATGGCTTACCAGGTACCTCAAAATCATGTTAATGTCATTTTCGGAGGTTCCTCCTCTTTCGTTTCCAAAAGGCAGTTTAAAACCTTTTGCCGAGAGGTTAACCAAACGGAGACATCCCTTGGTGAACCTCAATATCCCCGTTGGTCGGATATGCCTTTGACGTTCGATCGCGCTGACTGTCCTGTGGGGCTAACTCGACCATTGAGGCTACCTCTGGTTATTACCCCAATCATCAGTAACGCGAGAGTCGAAAGGGTCCTGATTGATGGGGGAAGTTCCCTTGATCTTTTATTGGTCAAGACACTCGACGAGATGCAAATTCCTCGTTCGAAGATCAAGCCCATAATCCATCCGTTTTATGGGATAATCCCAGGCCCCTCCATGATGCCATTGGGACAAGTGGTCCTCCTGGTCACTCTGGGAGAACCAGATAACTTCCGAACAGAATTGGTTACTTTCGATGTAATCGATTGTGATTCAGCTTATAATGCAATCTTTGGCAGGCCGACTCTTGCTAAGTTCATGATGGCAACGCACTATGCTTATCAGTGCGGGAAATTGCCTGGCCCCCAAGGTGTCATCTCGGTCCGAGGTAGTCGCAACGTGGCGCTCACGTGCGACCGGCTATCTTTGGAGATGGTCGATCAACTTCCCCTCCGGGACGCTCAGGTCGCCACCGTTGCCACCGATGCGATCAGGGCTGCTCCTCGACTAGATGAGAAACTCAAACAAGTTCCTTTGTACCCAGATGACCCATCCAAGACAATTCGGGTTGGGTCAGCCCTGGATAACAAATAGGAACTCGACCTCGTTGCTTTCCTCCGGGCTAACGCAGACGTGTTTGCGTGGAAACCGTCCGACATGCCCGGTGTCCCAAGGGAAGTAATTGAGCACAGGTTAGCAATTCGACCTGGACAACGACCAATAAAGCAAAAGCTCAGGCGTTTTGCCACCGACCGACAGGAAGCCATCCGAGAAGAGTTAGACAAACTCTTACAAGCCGGGTTTATCCGCGAAGTGAATCACCCGGACTGGCTCGCCAATCCGGTCATGGTCCGCAAGTCAAATGGCAAGTGGCGCATGTGCGTCGACTACACTAGCCTCAACAGTGCCTGTCCGAAGGATGACTTTCCCCTTCCCCGCATCGACCAGCTGGTTGACTCCACTGCGGGTTGCGAACTGATGAGTTTTCTGGATGCCTACTCAGGATATCATCAAATTAGCATGGCAGAAGACGATGAAGAGAAAATTGCCTTCATCACCCCGTTCGGCACATACTGCTACGTCAGAATGCCGTTCGGTCTCAAGAACGCAGGTTCCACGTACCAGCGCTTGATGCAAAAGACCTTTCTTTCCCAGATAGGGCGTAATCTCGAAGCATATGTAGACGACTTGGTTGTAAAGAGCACCAAAAGATTGTCTCATTTGGACGATCTTGCTGAAACCTTCTGTAACTTGAATCGCTTTGGAATAAAATTGAACTCGGAGAAATGTTCTTTCGGGGTTTCTTCAGGAAAGCTTCTTGGTTTCCTTGTGTGTTCCAGGGGCATTGAGGTTAACCCTGAGAAAATCAGAGCTATTGAACAAATGAGGTCGCCCTCGACCATAAAGGATGTTCAACGCCTGGCTGGTCGCATGGCGGCCTTAAGTCGCTTTATATCGCGATTAGGCGAAAGGGGACTACCTTTCTTTAAAGCCTTGCGGAAACATCATAACTTCACGTGGTCCGACGAGGCCGAAAAAGCGTTTCAGGAGGTAAAAACATATCTGTCCAGTCCGCCAGTATTGGTGTCTCCTGAAAAGGAAGAACCATTACTTCTGTATTTGGCGGCCACCCCACACGCGGTCAGTGCAGTTCTGATCGCGGAAAGGGAAGGAGTACACAGACCCGTCTACTATGTGAGCGAAGTACTTCATGGTCCTAAGGAGCGCTACCCTGAGGTCCAGAAGATACTTTACGCGCTACTGATGGCTTCCCGTAAGCTACGACATTACTTTCAAGCACACAAGATCACAGTACCCTCCTCTTTTCCTTTAGGGGATATTGTCCGAAATCCAGAAAAATCTGGTCGAATCGCCAAATGGGCGGTCGAGTTCGGTGCCTTCGAGATCCACTTCACCCCTCGCACGGCGGTTAAGTCTCAGGTTTTGGCCGACTTTGTGGTCGAATGGACCAACCCTGAGCCACCCGTGCAGTTGGCAAAGGAACTGAAGTGCCCCGATTATTGGACAATGTACTTTGATGGCTCCCGTAGTTTTCAACACTCGGGGGCTGGAATAGTCTTAGTTACGCCCCAGGGCGAACAGCTTAAGTATGTCATCCAACTACACTTTGTTGCAACCAACAACGCAGCAGAGTATGAAGGTCTTCTTGCAGGGCTCCGGGCAGCAAAATTCCTCGGAGTCCGTCGATTAGTGGTGAGGGGGGACTCACAGCTGGTCGTAAACCAGGTAAACAAGGAGTACAGCACCTCCGATGAGACAATGGCTCATTACCGGGGGGAAGTGAGGAAATTGGAAAAACACTTCAGTCACTTCGAAGTCCAATACATCCCGCGAAAGGACAACATTCTCGCAGACCAATTATCCAAAATTGGATCCTCAAGCTCATCCGCTCCGGCAGGAGTGTTCATTGAACACTTGGACCATCCTTCGATCATGACTTCGGTCGAGGATGATCCGGCAATAGCCTTCGTTGCCAACCTCGGTCAGGAACAAGATTGGACTCATCCATTGAGGGTCTATCTTGAACATGGGACCCTACCCGAGGACGAAACCAAAAGCGATCGGTTAATTCGAAAGGCGCGTCTGTACAAACTCATAGATGGGGTTATGTACAGAAAGGGTACTCAAGGAGTATTCATGCGCTGCATATCTCAGGAGGAAGGAAAATCCCTCCTGAAAGAAATACATGACGGTGTATGCGGTGCACATGCGTCATACCGAACACTGGTCGAAAAAGTTTTTCGACAGGGATTCTACTGGCCTTCGGCACTCGATGATGCCAAGCTTATGGTCAAGATGTGTCCACAGTGTCAGTTTCATGCAAGACAGGTTCATCAACCTGCTTATGCATTGCAAACTATTCCTCTCGCATGGCCCTTCGCGATCAGGGGAATGGACATCGTCGGTCCTATGCCACAAGCGGTCAATGGGTACAAATTTCTGTTCGTAGCCATTGACACGTTCACAAAGTGGATTGAGGCCGAACCAGTACGAAATATTACTGCATCAGCCGCACAAAAGTTCTTTCACAAGAACATTGTGGCACGATTTGGTGTTCCAAACCGTCTCATCACAGACAACGATTCTCAGTTCGCTAGCGGTCTCTTCCTAGACTACTGCGATCAGATTGGGACCAAGGTGTGCTTTGCTTCTGTGGCACATCCACAAAGCAATGGTGCCGTAGAACGGGCCAATGGGCAAGTATTGCAAGGCATCAAAAAACGTGTTTTTGATCGCCTCAAGACCCGCTCGGGGGCTTGGGCAGACGAGCTCTATACTGTGCTATGGGCACTACGGACTACTTCTAGTCGAGCCACCGGTGAGACACCCTTCCATTTGGTCTATGGGGCCGAGGCTGTGTTGCCTATGGAAGTTAGTATTGGATCTGTTCGCACGAATCAATTCGAACAGGTCAACCAATCCGAACAGCGATCGCAAGATCTCATCCTCCTGGAAGAACGGCGTGATCGCGCCCTGATCAAGTCCGCGGTATACTTGCAGGCTCTACGCAAGTATCACAGTAAAAAGGTGCGACCACGTGATCTCAACGTTGGCGACTTGGTTTTACGAAAAATTCAAGACCAGTCTAACCGCAATAAATTCTCCCCAAAGTGGGAAGGACCATATACTGTCGTCTCAGTGCCGCGGCCAGGATCTGCGCGGTTAGCCATGGAGGATGGTCGGATTTTGTCCAATACTTGGAACATCGATCAACTTCGCAAGTTTTACGTGTAAGTATTCCAATCACTTTTTCCCTATTCAATTAGCATCTTTTCATAAAAAGCATGTCTTGTTTTCATACAATGAGTGTTTTCTTTAAGCCCAAATTATACAAATTCGACCTGGGGCTGATCGCCGGCGGTTAGGTTATTACAGCATTTTTCAACCGGATTCGCTGGTCGATCTCATGATCACTTCCAGATAAGTCACTCCTAAATAAGCCGTTTCTCAACGCACACGGGACTATCTGGCTAGTCTTCGGTCATCTGGGTGGCTACCAGTTTGCAATAAGGTTAAAATGTTACTTTAATCTTGACCATCGGCTTGAAGCGCATATCCCTGGTCATCATACTTATGTTTTCCCCTCTACTTAAAATACTAAGGCTCCAGTATTCACAAAACAGAGGCGGGGGCTAGAGGAATATACTTATAGTATGAAACTTATGATGTGAATATGCACTTTCTTTTGAAAAAATAGTTTTACATACATAGCATTGTAATTACAATTGTTTGGTTACAAAAATAAGGATCATTCGATCCCCAGCTCAGTCAGGAGTCTATCTACTAGGGGCTGGACTTCCTCTATGACTGCATCGAGCAGCTCTTCACTCTCGACCTCAACCGGACCCACCAATGCGTTCAGATCTGCATCTGGGCCATGGTGAAGTCGAACCCGGCTGAGTACGGCTGCTGCGGCTGATCGAACCCTGGTTCGGATCGCCTCTTAGCGTCGCCGTGTATCTCCAGGGAGATACTCAAGCAGTGAATCCGCCTGGGCAGCAAGCAGCGATGTCCAGTCACTTATGCTGAGGTTGTCTTGCCTCGGTTCTACCACATCGGTCTTCAAAAGATCAGCCATGGCCTTTAGTTTTTTGAAGATCCGGAGGCTCACTTCTTTGATTACCCAATCGGTGTGGCGAATCGAGGATTCAAGAATCTCCTTGTCTCGACTGAGCTGCGTAATTTGACCTGCTTGCGCTGTATAGAGAGAAGAGATTAGTTGCATATTATGGATTCAAGTCTTCCTAGTCAGGAATCGGCTTACCAGCATTCTCTGATCGAAGTTTGTTGAGTTCAGTTTCTTGTTTCTTAAGCATTGAGACTGAACCGGCCACCTCCTTCTTCAAGAATGTAACCTCTCTGCAACAAAATCAAGGCAGTCACAACCAAGATGTACCCATGCTAACCAGAGGGTAATGGTACTCACCTGCGCAAGCTGTCACGTTCTTTTTGAATGGCTTCTGTACTAGCCATCACAACACGCGAATGGCTTGTTAGCCAGGATAATCCCTGTGGTGCCAAAGAAGAAGATCAAAGGTGTCCTAAGTACAATTCAGGCACGAAAGCAGGGTTTTATTATACCTTCATAAACTTTTGTAAAACGGCATCATTCAGTTCAGCGGGAATCCTCGCTAGAGCCTCCGACGTGCTCACTACAGGGATAGTTGGCGGGGGTGCCGGCCGGACGCCACTCCCAGAGGCCACTGGTTGTGACCCGGTTCCTATACTTGTTTCACCTCCCGCGGTCCGGACGACTTCCTGAACCACGGGAGCAGAGCGCTCTTCATTAGAGGCTCCCTCATCAGCCCTAGTTTCAACCTCCCCAGTGGCGGTTGAAGGGTTAGGCGCTGTCTTCTTTTGCCTAACAGGAAGAATGGGTCAGGCAACTTTTATTTAAGATTACTGTCAAGTAAGAGCTCTTACCTTATTTGAAATCCCATTCGTTCCTGGGACTTTTGGGAAAATTCCCCTTGCGAAGGAGAGCCGTCTCCGGTTCTCGCCTTCCTTATGGTAAACAAGGCAGCACCCCCCTGGAAATGTCATGTTATAAGCATATTTTTAGGGAACAGGTAAAAACACATAGAAAGGTCTTTACCTGGGCCACCGGACTAACTGGTGGGGCTGCGTCCGAAGGCCTTGGCGATTCCTGAGTTGCTGGAACCGTCATAGCCGGCCTTTGTTCGTCTACCTCCTCCTCTGTCCGCGGAGGAGGAGAATTTTCCTCCCTGGAACCCCCAGTGGTCCCCGGGGGAAGCTCTCCTCCCTATATGTACATTAACTTGTCAAATGTGCAGAAAGAGTCATAGAAGGAACGATCGAAAAGGTCAATTACCTTGGTCGTCCCTTCGACCAGGGAAGCAGAGATAATTGACCCTGAAACCTCGGGGGCTTCAGGAATTGGAAGGTCACCTGCGACCATAAGATCTTCGGTGGTCGCAGGATCAGCCACGGCCACCTCTTCGGTAGCTGTGGTCCCTACGGGACAGCTTGAGGCATCACCAGCAGGGGACTCCCCGGTCCTCTTCCTTCTGATGACAAGAGGCACATCATCGTCCTCTTCCTCCTCGCTCCCCTCTCCCTGTACGACGAAGAAGTGATTCCATGTCGCGCCTGAAAAAGAAGAAGGAATGCGATATCTTACCGCAGTCTTTCTTGCGGGTCGAGGAATGCTTCGTGAAGACCCCTCCCCAGGGTTCAGCTTGGTCTTCTTGGGGGCAGGACTCTTTGTCCTGGGTCTCTGAGAGACCTTCTTCACATTCTTCGCCGTCGGCTTCCGCAGAGAGCCGACATTTTCGCTTGGGAACGTCGCATCAGCGAACTTCCCTAGGAGCTGGTTCACAGTCCATTACAATGGATTAGCGCTGGACACACACAAGACCTGCAGAACCAAAGCCGGACAAGGAAATTACCTTTCGGCGCTCCTGTCTGAGGTCATCACCGGCGTGAATCAGACTTTGGGGACGAGGTGATCCCTTAGGGCCCTCCACATCGGAGTTGTAGGCCCTAAGGAGGGAGTTGGTCCGCTTTTCAATCTCGGATGAAGGCAGGACTGTTCCCAAACTCAAGTCAGAATTTGTATAATTCAAAAAGAAGAAAGTTCAGCACCAAAGAAATAAATACCTTGGCTGTAGTCCAGGGTGCTATCAGCCATGGACCTAATCTCCCACGCTGGATGAGCCCTTTCACGCAGAGGACTCACCCGGTTCTTCACGAAGTCTCGAATGATATCTCGAGCCGTCAATCCTTGATTGACCAAGTGAAGAATCACCTCGGCATGCTTCGAAAGCTCCGAGTTCATCGCCGGGGGAATGTCTAACTCGCTCGACTTCTCTGGTCGTGAGTTTTCAAACCATAAACTGCTTTCGGATGGTGGAGAGCAGTAAAACCACCTTTGGTGCCACCCATGCACAGAATCTCGCAGGGGTGGGGAGGGATACTCCTTTTTATCCCTCAGCCGGAAGTAGATGCATCCGGCAGCGTTGGTGCTCTTCGACCACGCCGAAAAGTAGAATCGTCGGAAAAGATCCACGCTGGGATATATTCCGACGAAGGCTTCACAAAGATGCTGGAATACTGCAAGGATCAGCATCGCGTTAGGGTGGAGGTTGATCAGTTCCCACCCGTAATGCTCAAGGACATCCTTGAGGAACCGACTCTCAGGGAATCGGAACCCGCAACGCAGATACTCCTCAAAAACTACCAACTCGCCTTCTTGGACAGTTGGGGTTTCTTGGTCCTTCTCCGCAGGTCGCCAGTTAATGAGCAGCCGCGGAAAAAGGATCTCCTCCTTCTCTAACGCCATCAGGCTCTCCTCAGAATGGTGGATGGATCTGCTCCAGGACGCCATCTTTGATGGAGAATCAAAGGGAAAGCTGGCGATTTGGGGAAGATGAAGGCTGAAGAAAATGAGGGTTTTGAGCGGCGGGAATAATGAGGGTTTTAGCTGTGTGGCTTCTTTGAGAAGACATCTGCTCTTTTTATAGACCCAAGGCAACGCATTAATGAGTAAACGGCTCATTTCAAACGTTCCATTGAATGCTTTATTCATTTCCCATAATGGATACTGTCTCTGATAGACCCGATAAAGTACTCAGGCGTCGGATCTGAAACAAAAAGGCTTCTTTGTTTTGGAAACTGAAAGTGCAAAAGGACTGAAAAATTTTCAGTACTTTTCAGAAGGCGTTTTTTCTTTTTATACTTTGAACATTTTTTTTCGAAAAAATCATGTAACTCAATTTTTGACGTACTGGAATGTTTCTAATTGGGTTATGGTTTTATCGAAATCATGTTTTAGGCTGATTCTAATCGGAATGACGGCCTGACCGAGTCCCAACTCTGGTCGCACTTTAGTTCTGACCGCGGCTCTGAAACTGATCGTGGAATCAGGACAGGTCGCGGTGCTTTTTTCTTAAAAGCGATTCTGATCGCAGAACTAAAGTTTCCTGTGTATGAATGGTCGCAAACGTAAAGTTTATGGCTATAATTTCACACAGAAGGAATGAAGAATGTTCATATGAATAAAAGAAACTTTATTTATTACATTCTTTACATACAAAAGGGATACGGTCGATAAAAGCATCGACCTGTTCCGAAAGAAGTTTACAAAGTTCCCCAAAAGACATGTTGTTGTCAGTAGGATCTACACTGACAACCCCCAGGGAACTAGCAACTACCCTAAGTCTATCTATATCGTCCCTAACAACAGACGCACTATTGTCCCTAATCAAGTCAGAGAGTTCTCGCTGTTGCTGAGCGAAGTCCCTCTCTCGACGGAAATGGTGCGCCTCTTCTCGGGATCGATCAAGACATTCTGCTAAACGCAGAATCTTCGAGGCCATCTCCTCGGTCTTCTTCTCCAGGGCATTCTTCTCTTCCAGAAGGGTCTGTCCGGAAGGAAGAGATGGAGCAGCAAAAGGCTGATCGCTGGGGCCTCCTACCTCCTGCATTTTGCAAAAGTTAGTCGTACTAACTAAAATTATCAGCAAAAAGGGAGAAGAATTGTTACCTGTCCCGGTGCATAACCCGTTGATACACCCATCTTGGGAGGTAGATCATCATATGGTGGAAGAGCAACCTTCCCAGAAGAAGATTGCTTCGCCAACCCAATATGGCAATCATCTGATCGAGGGATAGTCACCGCTTGCCGACCAGGATGTTGATCACCCAAAAGGATGGGAGAGTTGGATGTGAAGGGATCTTTTCCTAAGGATAAAGGCCTAACTTGCCGAGAGGCATGAACGGGGAGAGCCAAAGGAACTGAAGGAAGAAAGAAACTCGCTACGTTCTTCACCTTTGTTCCACTGGAAGATCCTTCGTCAACCTTGGGTTTCTTCCTTAAGGGAGACAGGACTTCATTCGTTTGAGACCCTTGTTCGACAACTTCCTCTTCATCACTCTCAATCTCGATGATATCGTGATCTGCCATTGGGAGGAGTATGTGAAAAGGAAGAAGGCGGGATAACAAGAAAAAGACTTAGGCGTGAGAGGGAAATTGTAGATCTTTACATGTCCAGGGGTCCGGTATTTATAGCCACCAGGGCGACGGTTCGCCTCCCAGACACCTCGGGTTTCGTTAAGACATTTACAATTTTACCTCGAGATAAAAACAATTCTACGGCGCTATCATTGCCCGTCACGTAATGTCAGAACCCGTCTTGAAAAACCAACCGTTTTCACTTAGTGCGCCACTAAGTGGAGAAGTTAAAGGGCCGGGTTAAAAATCCAATGCACGGTTTTTTAAAAAAAAAATTCAAAATAAACACGTCTCTTCATTTTCTTCGAATTTGGGGGCTAGCTGACAAGGATTGACACCCGGGTCACTTCTAATAAACTTTTGGGTTCAAGACAGGTTCGAACCAGACATGTATCTGGTGATGCGAACTCAAGCTATTCTGAGGGGCATCACCATGAGGTCGCAAGCTTTACGCGATCAGGTCGCAGCTTTACGCGGTCAGACCATAAGCCTTGCGCGGTCAGAAGTTCGTAGGCTATACGCGAACTACACATTCGGGATATTGCGCGGTCAGCTAATATCCCGCGGTCAGAACATCTGCCGATCAAGATACTTGGGATCTATCTATTCGGTTGCCCATACAACAGGATATTCTAAGTATCCCGAAGATTCCTACATGTGGAGAATCAACCGTCAGAAGGTTAACACATACAGTTATCCGTGAATAACACGTGTTTAACCGGCGTGGAGGTTAAGAGCAGTTCCAAAAACCGCATCCAACCGTCCGTGCAACCGATTGATGCAGTTTCCTCCACATGGCACCCTTTCAAGCAGTACAAAAGGATGGCATGGAGCATCAAAGGGGGAGGATCCGAAACATCAATCGAGAGATCGGAAGATCAAGAAACCCAAAATCATCCAAGTTAGCCAAGTCTACGGCCCACCTCATATAGCATTTTAGTAAGCCTTCTTTGGCTTATTCTTATACACTTTTACAGGGAAAATCCTCGCCTGTGAGGACTTTTCCCTCCATTTGTAAATCTTTTACCACACTTAGTGAAATCTCAACAGGACGTAGGGCTATTACTCCCACCATCGAGGGCCCGAACCTGTCTAAACTCTCTGTGCTCCTGTTCACCATTGTTCAGCATACCTTCCCGAAGGGTCATCTTGAAAGGTCTCACAATCACAAATTCTGCATAAGTTCGGCTGAGGACCCTGAGTCCGAATCGTCGACAGATCAGATGCTAATATGCGGAATAATGGGATGTTACTCGGAATTACCAAAACCCAAACTAATCGAACCACAGTTCAAAAGATAGCACACTCTTTATTTCAAAGAGGGATCTTGTACACATCGAAGTTAGGACGCACTCGCCTACATCGATGAATTATGTGTCTAAGACTTAAATAAGTTCAATGACTCTTCGATGATTCGATGATCTAAACTAAGACTATTACAAAGTATTTATAGTCCAATCATATGAGTTTGTGAAGTCTTTGCGAACTCATCTTGAAAGACCCAAAGATCCTCTTGGATCATCTGTAGAGTGTAAAGAATGTATTCAAATACTCCGTACCCTCGAATTAGGGTATGTCATGGTCAATGAGTTTATCATGTAGTTGGGCACAAGTAGTTTTATAAATGTTGTCTCAAGTACAAATAAATTAATTCTGTTCCTAAAGTACCTATTTTTGAAATGCATCGCCACTCAATTAAGTAATTGGTTCATGCACTACAATAGCTTACACTGCAGCAGTGTTTATGAACTGAGTTATCATAATTACTGCCATGAACCTTCCATCATGTTTATTATTATCTAAGTATAAATGCATTTTGTTGCAATTGTCTTGTTGAGTACCCTGTACTCACCCCCAAAGTTATAATTCATTAAAAGAGTATGAAGCCGACCGAGAGCCACTCGAGGATGAACCAGTTCCACCTGAGGGTGATTTCGCTCAGTTCTTTTAAGGCCATGGCTCACGGCCAAGCCTGACTGTGAGTAAACTGTTGTGTGTGTGATATAAATAAGGTTTGGCCGTAATGGCCTCTACTGTAAGACAATACTGTGATATTGCAACTGCTCACGCAAACTTAGCTCTGTGTAATAAATGTTTGGAAGTCATGGTCGTGATATACACTTCTATTTACAACTGCATCCTACGAAGTTGTAAGCCATGGGGGACCTGCCCAGGCGAACTCATGTAAGGCCCCCGAAAAGCATGTATCCACTTTGAACATTCTTACTCTTGATATAAATGTGCCATCTTTTCCTTTTGCTGTAAGGAATACACTCGGCTGAATCCTTCCGAGTGGCCGCGGCTTTCTTTTCTAAGTATCTCTGTGCTTCGTGAGGAAGTTTTGGTGCTGTTGTGCTTAGTAATGCTCTTGTAGCTGTACCTCTCTTGTAGAAGTATTTAGCCGTGCGATGTCAAGTAAATTCGACAATTCCAGTGAGTTAAAGGGTTAGCATCCCCTTTAACACAAAGTTGTACACATCTGCCATGTTAGTGGTCATTATGTCATACCTAGCACCTCCCTTATCATGCATTAGCGACCACTTCTCAGATCATTTGTCACTAATCCATTTGCTAAATTTCTTAATTCTTGACCTCTAACTACGTCGTCTTAGCACATCCGAAGTGCCAACGACACTTTCTTCATCATCCACCTACTATGAACTGCTGGCCTCTATCCTTTGATCTTTGCCTAAATCTATAGGCTCTTTTTTAACTCCTCCCAAATTTGTTTGAACTTAGTGTGCTGATTCTAACCACACAATTTCTTAAACTTTTTCATTAGGAGTCCACTCTTGAAATGAGTGAAGAAGTTTGCCGCCAGATGTTGTTTACACTACTGGTTGATCGAGTCATTCCATTTGTAGTCGGACTCATTAGTGGACAACATGAAATCAATGGCATTCAATGGAACCTTATATCTATCATGAATTAGACACCTATTCGGTCTATCCTTTACTACAGTTTTTTTCATATTTGCAAAAAACCATACATAGCTAGCTGTGCTCTCACCTTCTTAAGACGTACACCATAGGAAGTACCTGATTTTTGGCATCTACAGCAACAGCTATCATCAATATTCTCTTGTACTTTCCTATTAGAATGTGCCATCGATGCAAAGTACTAGTCGCATGTACTTGAAGACAGAAATGACCTGCCCAAAAGACCAGAATATACGCTCTATGTATTCAACTCCAAGAACTATGTCACTGTTTGAGTCCACAACTGGCTTATGAACCATGTCCATCACAGTGCCAGAGTTGGTGTCAACGATTTGCTAAACAAGTCTGGGCACATAATTATAAGAATCATAGAAAGATCCAAATAGTATCTCCATGCATTTTCCATACTGAATGCTATATCCAAATGTGTCATTAATTTGACCAAAAATTTCTTTCAGTGGCATTTTGAGATTTGCGTTAAGGTTGGACAAAATTACATGTGCAACAAATGCGGAGGACATATTTATGTGGCACTATGAGACTTCTGTTACCGAACAGTCATGTTCGATGATTCTAGAAACAACAAAATGCTCCTTGCCCTTGTAACGGGCAACACGAACATAAAATTAACATCCCTCCACCAAGCACTTTTTTTTTAGAGAGACTATAGGGTACCACCGATTTGGCCCTACAGGAATAAATAGCAGATGTGGGGAGTTAAACTCAAGACCTCTAGTTTACCACCTAGTGACTTAACCACTACACTAGAGACCCACCTTTTCTCCACCAAGCACTTCACTGTATAGAGATTTGGATTTGTTCTATCGACCCTGAAAAACTAACGTAGGGACATAACCCACATCCACACCTTGTTTGGCATCCTCCTTGCCACAAAAATATTGGCCTAATGTTAATTTATGCTCATTGGATGCCCAGCCTGATCCGCCATACTCGTGGATTCGCGTAGAATCAAACCCACTTGGATCCAGCTATTGTCGGAGAGGCCCCATCCTGATGAGGACATCACTTCTTCGGATACACGCACCAACCATAATCCTTCGCTTGTTACACAAGGACCAATAACGCGCAGCAAAGCCCGATTGTTGCATTGCCAGATGAACTCGTTCCTAAGTTTATATATATGTGATTTTGAGAATGGTTTACTACCTAATAGTGATAATATTGTGTTTAGGAACCATGGAGAGAACTAGCAAGGACTGAAGGACCAACAAGGAGCCGAAGTCGAGTTGGAGTTCGGGATGGATTTGAGTTGGAGTCCGATTCGGCCATCCATGAGCAGTCTGCCTTCAAATGACCATAACTCCCTCATACGAAGTCCGATTGGGACGTTCTTATAGTCCAAGGAGAAGCCCACAACGAGATCTTTCCAATGGATCTAACCCCACATCCAAATTCCTTCTGGATCTCCGGAAATTGACAAAACAAGTTTTGGCCAGATTCTAATTGGGCTTAGTCGGTGCTGGGTTACCTTTTTGATTGGGTCAAGGCCCATGTATCGAGTTAGAGTCCGAGTAGGGAAAGAGTCCATGTCGGTTTCAGGTTTTCTTACCTGGTCACCGACCTCTTTTACCTCCTCTATATAATCTGGCCGAACCATTAGGGTTCTGCGGGTTTTGTTTAGTCACAGTCTTTCCTTCGTGAAGCTATTGAGATATTTTTCTTGGTTGGCTAGATCAACATCAATATCTGTATTTGGAACCCCAACTCTTTTTCGTGATTCAACCTATATTTGCAATTTCAGATTGCTTGTTTATCTTGTTCTTGCTTGTTCTTCGATTGCTTGCAGGAATAGATCTTCGTGATCAAGTCGATCGTGCTTCTAGTTCGGTCGATAACAATCGGAAGTTGGTTCAGCGATTGCCAGGGCGTATCAGTCGTGTACAGTTGGTAGCCGGATCGTGAGAGTCGTCTTCACAAATTGATAGTTCTTGTTCTCATCGAAAGATCGGACCGCCCGCGTCACATCACATCCTATGGTAATCTTTTTCTTCACTTGAGAATCCACATAGTCTGGATCAATCTTCAAACCTTCACTGCCCGAGAATTGCAGACCCTCATCTTCACCTTCATCGACATAAGCTTCATCTCTAGGCTAGAAATGACCACCCATGAATACTATGTTCGGACACTATGTAGAATTCTGTGATATAGTTGTATTAATGTTCATATATTTCCCTCCTTCACATGCCTCAACTAACTATTCTACTACTTCATTGTTTATGTTCGTAGGTGGCACATTATCTTTAACCATCACATACAATATACATTCATCCGGTATATAATTAGAACTTTTCACCCTTCTAACAAAAGAGCTCCAAGAGCTGTCACCTCTAAGTTTACATAATTTTCAACAACTTGTTCCATCAGTAGGCATCAATGTCTCTATGTCAACATTGTATAAATTTGGGTTAAAATTAAAGGTGTCCAGAACTCCACTCTTAAGATCCTCAAAATTAACAGTACTAAAGTTATCCAATTCTATTTATGTACGATGATAGGCACTTAGGTCATCCCCGTATAGTCCATTTCTAATAATTTGTTCCCAATAGAAAAGTAAACTATTCTTACTTCAGACATTGTCTACAGTGAACATGTCCGAGATATAAACAAGCTTAATAAACTGTTCTTATAACTAATCTAAATTACTTACATATCATATCAACATTTCCTAAATTCTCAATCCACAAATAAGTAATCTAATTATTTCTCTAATATTCAAAAATTTACAACTCACAGATAAATATATTAATTTCCTACAACATATTTAAATTATCTACAGATTAAATCTATAATTCTACAACATATTTAAATTATATACAGATCAAATTTATATTTCCTACAACAGATCTAAATTATCCACAAATTAGATCTATATTTCCTACAACATATCTAAATTTTTTACATTTTTAACTTAAATAATAATGTGTTTGATTAAATTTAGACTAATTATCTGTAAAAAAATAATACAAAAATTTAAACATTATTACCTTGGTTAATTTTTTTTAAACCTCTTCTTCTTCAGTCCTTTTCCTCTTCCTCTTCTCTTTTCTTCTCTCCTTTCCTTTTCCCTCTCTCTCCCTTTTCTCCTTTTCTTCTCTTCCTCTTCTCTACTTTTTTTTTGTTTACTCTATTCGTTCAGTCGTTAGGGGGTTCACAGGCTTTTTATAGCCCACTAACAGTCGCCAATTGAGCTGTCAACTGGCCAGTTGTCAGTTGAACCATCGACTAATGGGTTTAAATAGAAAGTCATCAGGTAGATCATCGACTGATGTCATTTTCTACAAATATTTTTTATTTTGTGTTATCTGCTGAATTATTATTTTTTTTTGGTTTTCCATACAAAAATTTCCCTATTTGGACCTATGTATATATATCCACTGTGCCCAATCCATGTGATTAGAATTACGTTTGAGGCACTCCGAAGAGGAGCCCCCCACATTTGCCCAACTACCACACCAGCATCGAGGCAAGAAACTACTCTCTCTTTTTTTTTTTTCATTGCTCGTCAAGTATGAGGCCATGTTACTACATGTTCATGATCTTTAAGCGTGCTCACCTATGAATTATCATGATTTGTACATTGTTATGTTTGCACCATCTACCCTTCGTTTGCTTGCACCAATTACCTTACCATGTTGCATCATTCCTTATTTGGCGAAAGAACACCACACTGCTTTCATGTGATGGCTTGTGAGACACCTTCAGGAAGGTTACCCAGCATTGGGGGTGTAATCTGATTCGGATATAATCAGATAATGCAGATACTGAATTCAAAAAAATCGAATTCAGATGTCTTTTCGGATATTGAATTATCTAATCAGATTCGGATTCGGATTCGGATATATATCCGATTATTTTCTCATATTTGAATTTCGAATCTAGTATGGAATATGGGTTTCGAATTCGGATTCGGATAATTACGTTTAGTTAGATTTGAATCCTTTAATCTAGCTTAATGAATACTCAAATTTGTCCATTCCCCCTTGTAGCCTGTGGACTGTGGTTTGCTGTAACACATTTTCTTATTTGTACAGATCTCTACTACCCTGACTGTCTTGGAAGTCCTACCATCCACAAAGCTTATTACTTCCATCAAGCTGCCTGACTACAACTCGGGAAAGGTGATTACTCTATCTGTAAGTTTATGATTGTTGAAGCAAAACAGTCCATAAATTAACTTCTGATATTTCTTGACAGTTCGAGGTGCAATACTTCCATGAAAATGCAAGTTTTGCTACTGCTGTTGGCACAAAGCCCTCTCCGGTGGTTGAGTTTTCTGGGACTAGAGGTGCTCAAGGAGTTGCCTTAGGTGCAGAAGATGGGTTTGACACAGCTACTGGAAAATTTACGAAGTAAAGTGCTGGAATAGGTGTAACTAAGCTAGACTATCATGCTGCATTCATACTGTAAGTTGTTAATGCTTTATTGTGATTTCTAAGTCTTGAAATATCACAACTTGAAGCTGGAAAGCGAGTATTGATATGTCACATCAACCTGCATAGGGCCGACTTTGGTGATACCATCAGTGTGTCAGGTCTGTATCACTTAGATGAGAAGCAGAAGGCCTCGGCTGTGGCTGAATTGACTCGAGGCTCTCAACAAATGAAAACACTCTCACTGTTGGTGGCCTTTACTCAGTTGACCCTCAAACTACAGTGAAGACGAGGCTCAACAACACTGGAAAGCTTGCTGCTCTTCTCCAGCATGAGGTTAAACCCAAGTCATTTTTGACAATCTCTGGTGTATTCGACACCAAGGCGTTGGACAGACCCCCCCACCCCCCAAAGTTTGGCTTGGCACTTGCGCTCAAGGCCTGATCAGATCAGCTTTGAATTCTTTGCTTGTTTTTCAAAGCTATGGCCAATAAATTTGTTTCACAGACATGTTCTATCAATCATTTCAAAGTTGTGATGCTGTGGAGTGGATCCATTGGGTCGTCGGTTTGGCATTTTTATCCATTGGTTTTGTTGGAGGCACAAGTCATTTGGTAGATGTATGCCACTTGTTTGATTAACAAGGAAGTAGTCATAATGAAGTTTAAAATTTGTTTCTTTTCTTTTGTCAGGTAGCTGTGAAGTTTAAATTCTGTGTCTTTTTACTCGAATTCCCCTTGAGAACTCTAAAGTCAGAACTACTCAAAGAGACTTTGTCTGGTCGGGAATTTCCCCGTGGCCTCATTTTCAAACAAAAGAAAAGAGGTATTTTATTTAGACTCGAAGAAATTTACATGAACTGAAACCTTAATGTTTTGATTCTTGTATCATAAACTTAACTTATTTATTTATCATTGATCTAGATTGACTATGGCATCTGGAAGCGGCAGTAACAAGGGTTGAAGTGGCAGTAACAACAACAAACAAGTAAATTTTGCACAAATTTGATGTTTTGAATCCTTGTAAATTGTAATATAATCTAATTAATTTTTTATATGTGTAGAATTCTATTACATCTAGAAGTGCTAGTGGCACTAGACCAGTTAATGCCAACGTTGAAAGCATTGTCAACGAGAATGTGGTGGCTTCAAATGATGTTGGGACTGAGAATACTACTACTAAAAGTAAATCACCAACCTAAAAAACAAGCAGGCCTCCAAGGAGGAAGACTTCAGAAGTTTAGCAGCACTTCACAGTAGTGCGCAAGATGAAATTCAAGTGAACGACAAGGTTATGATGAAGCCTATGGCTAAATGCAACTATTGCAAGGCTAAATTCTCCACTGATAACAAACTTAGTACGACACATCTAAAATCTCACTACAAAAGTCAGCATGATAAGTCTAAACAAACTATTATTAAATTTGGAAAATTAGGAAAGGAAAGTACTTTACAGTGTTGGAAGTACGAGGAAATTAGTGTCTATAAATATCATCTTGCAATCATCATACATGAATATCTGTTTAATTTTTCGGAGTATGAGTACACTAATGATTTTATTACATCATTATGCCCTACATTTTCTTTGAAGTGTCGCAATGTCACTAGAAGAAATATAATGGATATTTAAAGAAAAGAAGCATAAGTTGTTTAATCTTTTATCCTCTCTTAAATGGTGTTTGAGTTACACAATGGATGTTTGGACCTCTAATCAAAATAAGGGTTATTTGTGTGTCACTTATCATTTTATTGATAATGATTGAAAAATTCAGAAGCGGATTATAAACTTTATACATTTGGAAAAGAGGCACTTACGAGCAAACTTGAGTAGTGTGTTCGTTAGAAACATGATTACTTAGAATATTGATCAAAAACTATTTGCTTTAACTTTGGATAATGCTTCTGCAAATGAAGTTTGCATTAGAACTATTACTTCAATCCTTGAAGAGCATGATTCCCTTATTCATCATGACAAGTTTTTCATGTTCGATGTGCAGCTCACATTGTTAATATCATTGCAAAGGATGGTTTGAAAATGGTTGGAAAAACTGTCAATAACATTCACTCCACAATTATTATTATTATTAAGAGTTCTTCTTTGCAATGTGAGTTTTCTCAAAAGCAAGCTTCTGAGTTAGATTTAGACACAACAAAGGGTCTCTCTCAAGATGTAGCTACTAGGTTGAATTCCACCTATTTGATGCTTGCAAATGTGTTGTACTATAAGAAAGGTTCCAACAGCTTGCTTTGTTAAAACCAGAAATATGGACATTGTGATCCTTCTAGAGATGAGTGGGAAAAAGCGGACTTGTTGTGTAAGTGCTTGAAGAACTTTTTCAATGTCACTAAAATTTTATCGAGCTCTTCCTATCCAACTGCAAAGTTGTTCTTCATAGGGTTTTGTGAAATTCATATCCTACTTATTGAGTGACTCCAAAAGGATGATGAGTTTCTTACTTCCATGGCAAGAGTTATGAAGGAAAAGTTCGACAAGTATTGGGAGTTAAGTAATGTAGCTTTGGTAGTTGCATGTTTTCTAGATCCTCGTTACAAAATAAAAGTGTTTGAGCTTTACTATCAAGAGATTTATGGCGATATTGCTGTTAAGAATATTTGTGACTTGAAGGTCTTTATTGATAGGTTATTCGAAGAATATGCACCTCAATACAATAATTCGTCAGTTAGTGCTGTACAGCCTACCACTAGATCTTATACTAGATTTGCTTCCCACCACTATGACCTCAATCCTAATGAAGAGCCAAAGTGCATAAAATTAACTGAATGCTCTCCTAAAGGATATCAATGAAGAGAATCAAAGAGAAGTCTGAATTGGAGAGGTATTTAGTCGAGCCATTGTTTAAATGGCTTGAAAATGATTACTTTGATATTTTGGCTTGCTGACATACTGAAGGTGCAAAGTATCCTATTCTTTCCTTGCTTGCACGAGATGTTTTGGCCATTTTTGTATCAACAATTGCATCTGAGTCCACCTTCAGCGTCGGTGGGAGAGTCATTTGTTGCATCTAGGCCTTTATGCCTAATCCTAATTTTGATAATTAATGAAAACAAAGTGTTTCAGACTAATTGTGCTTCTGAAATTTTTGATACAGAGCTTGTTCAGGAAGAAATGCGAGATGATCAAGATGAACCCGACATGAAGTGAAATAAAAGCACAAGGTGCAGAAGAGCAAAGACAAGACGCAAATATGAAGATGCAAAGGAGCTAAGGTAATCTGTAATTTTATTTTTCCTGATCTCGGCGTTTGGAGTTAGATCGGTTAAGTACTTTGTTCCTTAGATTTTAACCGTACTATAAAGAGGGGTTACAAAGTCCTCTCTACACTTCCAACACGAACGGAGAAACTTAGGTCATTGCATTGCATCTTTTTTTGTTGGATTTGATTTGGTTTTGGTTTGAAAGATTTGGATTTTCAGTTGAGTTTTTGACAGCAGAAGAGTTTTTCAAATTTCTAGAAAGATCTAGGCAGATCTGGTTTTTTCTTCTATTGACAAAAATGTAGCCCTTAAAATTATCTTTCAAACAAGATATTAAAAATCTCTTTTGGATGTCTGGATTTATAGTTATAGCTGTTTTTGTTCAGGCTGACTGTCAGTTTGCTGAACTGACTGTCAGTTGGGGTTTCGACCACAGTTGTTTTTATCTGAGTTTCTATTTGTTTTGGTCGAGGTTTTGGTCGAACTGACTGTTAGTTTGCATAACTGACTGTCAGTTGGGGGTTTCAAGTTTCCTTAAACGACCATAAAGGGCTAGCTATTTTTTATCCGTAAATTTTGTCGACCGTTGTGTACAAAACTGACTGTCAGTTAGGCAAACTGACTGTCAGTTTGTATTGCTGATTTTTAGCCCTAGCTCCAACGGTTCTTTTGATCCTTGAGGCTATAAATAAAGGCTTTGGGCATGAGTTTTACACAACAAGCAGCATCATTCTCTTATACACTTTTGAGCCTTAGTTTTCTACACAAAATCTTGATCTGTTGATCAATTTGAGTGTTTTCTGATCCACCGAGAGTTTCAGTTCATTGCATTTGCATACTCATAGTTTCTCGGTGCGTGTTTGGAGGTCTTGAGAAGACCTCGCTGCCTATTACTCTTGGTGAGCGCCCTCACATAGACGCTTCAGAGGCGTGGCCGTTGACCTCTCCAGTTCAGAGAATTGTCGGAGAGGCTCGGCAAGTTTGTACAAGGCATCGGTGCTCGCCTTTCTGGAGTGGACAAGGAACAACCACTAGTTGATAATATCCTTTGTGGATATTGGAGCAAGACTCAATTTGATTGAGTTCTTCAACGAGGATTAGTGGAGACTGGGCGAGTCTCCGATACCTCGGTAAAAATCGGTGTTTGCTCTCTCTATCTGGTCTTTTCAATATATAAATTGCTTTTGGTTCTTCTTGTTGCAAAAACTTGTTTTTCATTTGAAGTTTTTAAAAGCCTCCTATTCACCCCCCTCTAGACGGCATCCTTGATCCTACACGTGGTATCAGAGCAAGGTCTCTCGATTCATTAGGATTTATCGCCTAGAGAGAGGATGTCGTCTAATGATGGTTTCTCTCTTGGTCATACCAATCGTGCACCTATCTTTGATGGGACAAACTATCCCTATTGGAAAGTGCGCATGTTGATATTCCTAGAGGCCATGGGGCTTGATGTATGGGATATTGTTAAACTTGGTCATACCAGTCCGGCAAGTCACTCTGAGGACGATAGGAGAAAACTACATTTAAATGCTCGTGCGAAAAATGCACTCTTTGCTGGTTTATCTTTAAATGAGTTTAACCATGTAAGCAATCTCACGACTGCTCACAAGGTTTGGACCACCCTCGAAGAAATTTACGAGGGCACTACAAAAGTTAAAGAGGCAAAGTTGCTCATGGTGAGGCAACGATATGAGACGTTCACAATGTAGTCAACCGAGTCCATGGACTCCATGTTCACTCGGTTGAATAATATTGTGAATGAACTCAAGGGGCTCGGAGTTGTGTTTACTGACCTTGATATTGTGAGAAAGATGCTCAGGGCTTTACCAGAAAGCTTCGACACTCTTGTAACGGTTCTCACAAACTCCAACTTGTCAACCACAACACCGACTGATCTATATAGGAACCTCATCACCCATGAGATGCACAAAAAGGAGAAGAAGGAAGCGGCCGAACCCTCAGAGACGAAGAAGAAGGCATTGGCTTTCAAAGTCAACGCAAAGAACGATTCAAGTGATGGCTCCTCCGATGAAGATCTAGCACTCATGGTAAAAAATACTCAAAAGTTTCTTCGCAGGTTACACAAGAAGGGTGTCAATATTGACACACGACCCAAGGACCAAAGCAAACCAACTTCAAGGACATTATTTGCTATGGATGTCATGAAAAGGGACATATAGCATCAAGATGTCCAAACAAGAACAAGGCGTGGAACAAGAAGAAGAAATTCTTCAAGAAGAGCAATGACGCATCCAAAGAAGCATGCTTCGGAGAATGGATGTCCGGCGAAGAGAGCTCCGACTCCGACTTCGACGATGAAAAAGGTTGCTCCAAGAAGCTAGCCAGACTAGCTCTCTGCAACACATCGACTAGTTCACCCCTTTGTCTTATGGCTAACGGCGATGAAAAGGTACATTTTTCCGATCCGTCATATGAAGAACTAGTTGAAATGATCACCGAGTTAAATGAAGTTTATGGAGTCACTAAAAAGAAGTATAGAGCGCTTAAAGAAGAACATTCTTCTTTACGTACTCAATACTCCGAACTAAAAGACTCTTATGAAAGCATGCTGATGAAAGATATTACTAATGCTTCATCTAAGGTAGATGTTTCCACTTCATGTGATTTAAATGATACTCCTTCTAGTAGTCATCATATACCATGTGCTTCAAATGATACCATCTTAAATGAAAATAATGAACTTAAAGTACAAGTTAAAAAACTTGGAAAAGGTCTAGAAAACTGCTATAAGGGAAAAGTATCTCTTGATCTCATACTTAGCAAACAAAAATGTTCATTTACAAAAGAATGATTAGGATACTTTCCGAAGAAAGGAAAGAAACCTAACACTAAAACTGTCTTTGTAAAAGCATGTAATACATTTTGTTTTAAATGTCATGAAACTGGTCATTCGCATGAAGCATGTCCTTTAATGAATCCAAATTATTTTGATACTTGCTACATGCTTCAAAAGTCAAAGAAAGGTTATGCTATAGCAAAGTATGTTGACGCACCCATGTTAAATAAAAAGAAGAAATCAATTTGGGTGCCCAAAGCTTTGATTGCTAACATTGAAGGACCAAAAAAGGTTTGGGTACCTAAAAGGACTTAATTCTTTTTATGCAAGTGAACTACAAGACCGGTGAGAGGCATTGGGTGCTAGACAGTGGATACTCCGAACACATGACCGGTAACAAGAAGTTGTTCACCTCACTTGAAGACAAATCAAGCGAAAATCAGAAGATCACCTTTGGTGACAACCGTCAAGGAAATGTGGTAGGCTTGGGTAAAATTGCGATTTCAAACGATCTTTCAATTTCAAATGTTTTGCTTGTTGAATCTCTGAATTTCAAATTGCTTTCCATTGCACAAATTTGCGATTTTGGTTCTCGCTGCACATTTTTTCCCAAAGCAGTTTTAGTTGAAAGTTTGAAAGACAATTCTTTGATTTTTAAAGGCTTTCGTTTTAGAAATCTTTATTTTGTTGATTTTCATTCAAAAGATACATGTCTTTCAACATGTCTTGTCTCTCAAACCTCAAAAGGTTGGCTATGACATAGACGACTTGCACATGTTGGAATGCATCAACTGAAAAAGTTTTTAAAATGAGATTTGGTTATTGGCTTAAAGGATGTGAATTTTGAAAAGGATAAACCTTGTAGCGCCTGTCAAGCTGGCAAGCAAGTAGCTACTTCACATCCGATTAAGCGTGTTCTTTCGACTTGCAAACCTTTGGAACTATTGCATATGGATTTATTTGGACCTTCTGAGTTCCAAAGTATCGGGAGTAGCAATTATGGTTTTGTGATTGTTGATGATTTTACTCGATATACTTGGATTTTCTTTATTTCTCAAAAATCTGAAACCCCCGATGTTTTCAAAAGTTTTGCAAAACGTGTTTCTACTGAATTCGAACTTTCCATTAAGAAAATCCATAGTGATCATGGTGGAGAGTTTGTCAATTAAACTTTATTTGATTTTTTGTGACTCTCTTGGAATTAAACATGAATTTTCTACATCGTACACTCCACAGCAAAACGGAGTCGTAAAAAGGAAAAATCGAACACTAATAGAAATGGCAAGAATAATGCTAAGTGAGTATGATATTCCTACTCGCTTTTGGGCTGAAGCCGTGCATACTGCTTGCTATTCTATAAACCATCTTTACTTGCATCCTCTTCTGAATTTGACTCCTTATGAGCTTCTTGTTGGGCGCAAGACAAACATTTCTTATTTTCGAGTTTTTGGTTGCAAGTGCTTTATACTTAAGAAAAGAAATTTTGGCGGGAAATTTCAAAGAAGAGTAGATGAAGACTTTCTAGTCGGATACTCCACTACTAGGAAAGCCTATCGCGTTTTTAATAAAATTACTGGTTGTATTGAAGAATCTTGTGATGTCGAATTTGATGAAACTAATGGCTCGCAAAAGGAGCAAGTTTCTTGTGAAGTTTCAGGTGAAGATCTTCAAGAAGCCGTGAAGAACATAACCATTGGAGACATCAAGCCAAGAGAAGAAGATCAAGAAGATGATGTCGACATTGAGAATATTGATCAAAATGATTCATCATCTCAAGTTGATCCTCCAGAACCAAGTCAAGAAGACGCAACGCAAGAAGAAGCACCAAGGCAACATCAAACGATCACCAAGGATCACCCTCTAGACCAAATATTGGGTGACGTCCGTAAGGGTGTTCAAACTCGCTCTCGTATTGCTGCATTTTGTGAACATCATTCATTTGTGTCCTCTTTAGAACCTAAACATGTTAATGAAGCTTTAAATGATCCTAATTGGGTAAATGCCATGCATGAGGAACTTAATAACTTTTCTAGAAATGAAGTTTGGACTTTAGTAGAAAGACCCAAGGATCATAATGTAATTGGAACAAAATGAGTTTTTAGAAATAAGCAAGATGAAAATGGAGTTGTAATTAGAAACAAAGCTCGTCTTGTTGCTCAAGGTTTCACTCAAGTTGAAGGATTAGATTTTGGTGAAACTTTTGCACCTGTAGCAAGACTTGAAGCTATTCGTATTCTTCTTGCTTATGCATCATGTTTTAATATCAAATTATTTCAAATGGATGTAAAAAGTGCATTTTTAAATGGTGAAATTTCTGAACTTGTTTTTGTTGAACAACCTCCCGGTTTTGAAGATCCTAAATTTTCAAACCATGTGTTTAAATTGTCCAAAACTCTCTATGGTCTCAAACAAGCTCCTGGAGCTTGGTATGAACGACTTAGAGACTTTCTTTTATCAAAAAGTTTTGAAATTGAGAAGGTTGATACAACCTTGTTTACAAAGAAAATTGAAAAAAATTTGTTCATTTGTCAGATATATGTTGCTGATATTATCTTTGGATCTACTAATGAACATTTCTGTTATGAGTTTGGAGAGATGATGTCTACGGAATTCGAGATGTCAATGATCGGTGAGCTAAGCTTCTTCCTCGGACTTCAAATCAAGCAACTCAAGAACGGTACGTTCGTGAGTCAAACGAAGTATGTAAAGGACTTTCTCAAGCGCTTTGGGATGAAAGACGCTAAGGCAATCAAAACCCCCATGGCGACAAATGGACATCTCGACATGGACAAAAGCGGCAAATCAGTCGATTCTAAACTCTATAGGTCTACGATTGGTAGCCTGTTGTATCTCACTGCATCTAGACCTGATATCATGTTTAGTATGTGTTTATGTGCTAGATTTCAATCAGATCCTAAGGAATGTCATTTAATTGCTCTTAAAAGAATTCTTAGGTATTTAAAATGCTATCCCTGTTTTGGTCTTTGGTATCCAAAAGATGCAAATTTTGAATTAATTGGATATTCGGATTCTGATTATACTGGGTGCAAGATTGATCGTAAGAGCACATCTGGTAGCTGTCAGCTGTTGGGGAGATCATTAGTATCATGGTCATCTAGGAAACAGAATTCTGTAGCTCTCTCCACAGCTGAAGCTGAATATGTGTCTGCAGGCAGTTCCTGTGCTCAATTATTATGGATGAAGCAGACATTTTTGGATTATGGAATAATATTTGATAAAGTGCCACTCTTGTATGATAATGAAAGTGCCATTAAAATTGTAAATAATCTTGTTCAACATTCTAAAACTAAGTATATTGAAATACGGCACCATTTTATTAGAGATCATGTGGCAAAAGGAGATATTGATGTGAATTATGTCAGAACAGATATGCAACTAGCAGGTATTTTCACCAAACCCTTAGATGAATCAAGATTTTGTTTTTTAAGGGATGAACTGAACATTATTGATATATCTAATGCTAGTTGATGTGTTACTTGTGTTAAAAAATAAATTATAATATTATTTTATTCCCTCTCTGGTCTTAAACTGCTTCTGGTCGAAATTGATCAAACTGACAGTCAGTTGATCAAACTGACAGTCAGTTCAGTGCTTAGGAGCCTGTTCTTAGCCTCTGGTCGAAGTCGATGACCATGCTGACAGTCAATCTTACAAACTGACTGTCAGTTACGTACATCACTTTTGGTCGTAGCTCCTAGTCAAGATCAGTGACTCACACTGACTGTCAGTCTTATACACTGACTGCCAGTTTCAAAATTCAGTTCTGTGAACAGACTGTCAGTGTGATACACTAATTGTCAGTTCCATGTTTCTGAGTTTGGAACTGACTGTCAGTTGTGGCGTCCCAAACCCTAAAACCCCTATTCTGTTTCTTTGTCCTCTCGCCTCCTCCTTTCGCCGCCGTTTGCTTTTTCTCGTCGCCGGCACCTCCTCGCCGTGTTGCGCCGCCGCTCCACCGTGCCATAGCCTCGCCGTGCCTCCTCTAGCCTCTTTGTCACCACTGCAACGCCGTTCTTCGCCAATCTCGTCATCGTCGCCATTGTCTCACCATTTCCTCGCCGAATTTGCTCACCGGCATCGCATCGCCACCGCCGTGGTTTGGTGCCTTGTTGTGCCCCCTTGCCGTACCTTTCCTTGACGTGCCGTGTCTCTCTGTTCGCGGTCGACGTCTTCATCCCGTTCGGCCTCCTCTGTTCAGGTCCTTGTTTTTCTTCCTGCTCTGCTTCATTTCTTCGCCATGTCTGAGCAGCCTGGTTCTTTGTCTCGACGTGTGGCTCGTCGGAAGAACGCGGCAAACAGCCAGCATTCATCGGGTCAGAAGTCTGAGACCCGGCCTTCGCCTCCGCCTGAGCGCGTGCCCGTGGATTATTCCCGGTGGCACGCAAGCCGCCTTCGCTCCCTTCACGCCACAAACCAGTATCTCTCGCCGCGTCCCACTGGTTGCGACGCATGCGACGTCCTCAGTTTCTACACAAACCTCCAGCTAGACCTTTTCACTAGTGTTTATAGCTGCGTCCCGATTTTTGCCCACCACTCTCTGTCCTGGTAGATGATTGCCTCTCGCACAGGCATCGTCTCACTGGCAGATTCCTTTGCCTCTGTCGGGATCCGCGACCTTGTCGCCGATTCCTCTCTTCACTGGGCTGAGTAGCCCATTCATCAGTTTTACTCCACCGTTTTCATTTCTCCCCAGCGCGACTCGCTGACCTTCATGACGGGCCTCCAGGTTCACACCATCACGAAGGAGCAGTTTGAGGCTGCGCTTGGACTGGTTCGCCCTACTTCTGGGCATCAGCTCCACACTCTTCCCGACCTTGAGCATCGAGAGGTGGCCATGCTCTATTCCGGTCCCTTCTATCTCCGTCACATCACTGGCCTGCGCCGCGATGTTGATCTGGCCCTACGGATCCTCCGTCTCACCTTGGTCCCCATGACCGAAGATAGGGCCAGAGTCACCTATCTTGGGCTCCACGTCCTGATTTCTATCTTTCAGGATGAGCCATTCGACGTTGCTGATCTTATCTTCAGTGAGATTCAGCACGTCATTCTTTCTCCTCGCCGCCAGCTGAAATACGCTCCGTATATCATGGCGATGCTTCTGCACATCCAAGCCGTTGACTCGGAGCTTCCTCGGCCTCACCATCCTCTTCAGTTCTACCCTCCAGGTCAGGCTGACCGCCGTCTCGGTGCCCGGCCTGCAGCGGCTGCTGGCCCTGATTCTCTTGCATCGGATGATGATGCTGCGGGGGAGTCAGAGGATGAGATTCCAGTTCAGGAGTCTGATCCGGCACCAGTTGCAGCGACAGGCACCGGATCTTCCTCCGCTTTCGCTTCCCAGCTCGATCAGGTGATCCAGGTGCAGCAGCAGATCCTCAGTACCCAGGGAGAGCACCATCAGTTGCTGCTTCGCCTGCTTGCTCAACAGGAGGAGATTTTGTGGTGCCTACCCTCTTCAGCTTCACCAGTCCCTCGCAAGAGGGCCTGCCCGGCGTCGTCCTCTTCGATCTCAGCTTCAGGACCAGCTGCTCCAGCTCCTGCGGTACCAGCTCCGGCTCCAGCTGCTCCCTCTCCGACTGCTACTCCTCCGTTGTCTCCTGCTGTCGACGCGTCTGGATCTCCTGCATGCTCCAGGGATACAGCCGTCTTAGGGCTTTCTTCAGATGATGAGCCTTAGGCTCTGATTTGTATTTTGCCTCCCTTTTTGTGCTTGATGCCAAAGGGGGAGAAGTACTTATATATTTTTTGAGATTCTGGATGTATGACTTTATGATTATGATATTTGGATGCCTATGTCTAGATTCTGATTTTGGTTTATTATATATATATATATGTCTCTGTGATTTTGGATATGGATATGATGTTTTTGTTTTGTGTAGCTCTGATACTTAATGATGTTTTTGTGATGCTCTGATATTGGTATAATGATGTGTATATGTGTTTCATCTGATGCTCTGATATATATGATGCTCTGATATATATGTGTTGGTTTATGCTCTGATATTTGTTTATATGATGAGATGCATATATTCAGGGGGAGTTATTTCATTTATCTTTTATTGAACACTTGTTGTCATCAATCATCAAAAAGGGGGAGATTGTTGCATCTAGGCCTTTATGCCTAACCCTAATTTTGATAATTAATGAAAACAAAGTGTTTCAGACTAACTGTGCTTCTGAGATTTTTGATACAGAGCTTGTTCGGGAAGAAATGCGAGATGATCAAGATGAACCCGAAATGAAGTGAAATAAAAGCACAAGGTGCAGAAGAGCAAAGACAAGACGTAAACATGAAGATGCAAAGGACCTAAGGTAATCTGTAATTTTATTTTTCCCAATCTCGGCGTTTGGAGTTAGATCGGTTAAGGACTTTGTTGCTTAGATTTTAACCGTTATAAAGAGGAGTTGCAAAGTCCTCTCTACACTTCCAACATGAACTGAGAAACTTAGGTCATTGCATTGCATCTTTTTTGGTTGGATTTGATTTGATTTTGGTTTAAAAGATTTGGATTTTCAGTTGAGTTTTTGATAGTAGAAGAGTTTTTTTAATTTCTAGAAAGATCTAGGTAGATCTGGTTTTTTCTTCTGTTGACAAAAATGTAGCCCTTAAAATTATCTTTCAAACAAGTTATTAAACACCTATTTTGGATTTCTGGATTTAGAGTTATAGATGTTTTTGTTCAGGCTGACTGTCAGTTTGCTGAACTGACTATCAGTTTAAATGTCAGTTTGTGTTAACTGACAATTGTCCAGAGAGTGTGTTTTTCGGGCTCAAAATTTTTGTACTAAACTGACTGTCAGTTTGTCCATACTGACTGTCAGTTGGGGTTTCAACTACAGTTGTTTTTATCTGAGTTTCTATTTGTTTTGGTCGAGGTTTTGGTCAAATTGACTGTCAGTTTGCATAATTGACTGTCAGTTAGGGGTTTCAAGTTTCCTTAAACGACCACAAACGGCTAGCTATTTTTTATCCGTAAAGTTTGTAGACCGTTGTGTATGAAACTGACTGTTAGTTAGGCAAACTGACTGTCAGTTTGTGTTGCTGATTTTCAGCCCTAACTCCAACGGTTCTTTTGATCCTTGAGGCTATAAATAAGGGCTTTGGACATGAATTTTACACAACAAGCAGCATCATTCTCTTATACACTCTTGAGCCTTAGTTTTCTACACAAAATCTTGATCTGTTGATCAAGTCGAGTGTTTTCTTATCCACTGAGAGTTTCAGTTCATTGCATTTGCATATTCGTAGTTTCTCGGTGTGTGTTTGGAGGTCTTGAGAAGACCTCGCTGCCTATTACTCTTGGTGAGCGCCCTCACCTAGACGCTTTGGAGGCGTGGCCGTTGACCTCTCCAGTTCGGAGAATTGTCGGAGAGGCTTGACAAGTTTGTACAAAGCATCGGTGCTCGCCTTTCCGGAGTGGACAAAGAGCAACCACTAGTTGATAATATCCTTTGTGGATATTGGAGCAAGACTCAATTTGATTGAGTGCTTCAACGAGGATTAGTGGAGACTGGGCGAGTCTCTGATACCTCGGTAAAAATCGATGTTTGCTCTCTCTATCTTGTCTTTTCAATATATAAATTGCTTTTGGTTCTTCTTGTTGCAAAAACTTGTTTTTCATTTGAAGTTTTTAAAAGCCTCCTATTCACCCCCCCCCCCCACCCCCCCTCTAGTCGGCATCCTTGATCCTACATCATTGACAAGTATCGCAGCCGCTTAGAGCCCGAAATTATGGAGGCATTGATATTCACCAAGGACTGGATAAGGGCAACTAAAAAAGGTAATTTAATAAACAAAATTGTTATAATTATTTTTCTTATGTATGCATTAATTAACTTGTTTTATTATTGTACGTAAAGTGGATGTTGCTTCAATTGTTCAAGAGTTCGAATTTAATGACATAAATGGCAAAGATGAATGAGATGTATCAGGGTATGTTAAGTTGTCAACTAGACAAATGTATATGCTTTTCTTTGTGTTGTCATGTACTCTTGTTTTCCGATAAAAACAAAATTGTATTCTTGTTTAACCAAATAATTTTGAACCTTTTTATTTGCAGGTGATTTTGAACCTTTTCGTTTTGCATGCAACTTCAGCTACTTCTGACCTCTTATCATCTTGTCTCTTGTTTAATTTAGTGGCATATGTTGCCGAACTCAATTAATGAACTTAGTTAATTATAAATTTTGAATGAACTTGCTGGGTTTAAATGCTTGATGTGAACTATTATGTAGTATCATGTGAATTTGTAATGTATGATATTAACTAATGTCTCCTACATATTTTCTTCAACTTGAAACTTATATGACAATATTGTAGAAATAAAATGATGTTAAAACCTTAAAATAGAAGTATAATCCGAATAACAGTCAAATTCGATTAGAATGGAGTAAAAATCTGATTCGAATTTGAATTCGATAACTATCCGATTGGTATCCAAATCTGAATTCGAATTTGATTAAAATTAATAGGGTTTGGATTTGATATGACCACTATCCGATCCGAATCCAATTCGATTACACCATTACCCTGCATGATGGATAGATGGGAAACACCACCCAGCATGATATATTGTCTCGGGCACAACACCCCACCCACATTACATCTATTTATGCATCATAATCTCATAATTTAATTATCTTTCCCCTGTTCATGCTACAAAACTTTCTACTTAATTTCTAATGTAACGTGGGCGTGCACAACACGATGATCGAATCAAGGAGGCACACGAAAATACATAAAAGAGATAAATTAGACAAAATGTTTTATCACAATTTCAAATCTAGACATTCTAATAACTCAGAAAATGAATAATTGTTTTATTCTCAATTGCTGATCCTCAAACTAAATCATGGCCATATATTTATAGGCTTCATTATAGAATTCATGTAGGAAACTAAATCCTAATATACAAATATAAAAAAACTGTACTAAGGTTCAGACTTTAATTGAAACAAATCTCAAACTTTCCAAATAAAAATAATTAAAACTATCTTATTTCATAGTTAAGATTCAGACTCTACATCCCTTTTATCATGTTATGGACCGAGGAAATAAACTCAAGGCTTGTTTGGATTCTAAGGAAAACAATTTATGGGAAGAGAATCCCCGACCTTTTTTTTTGCGCAATCCCACTCGAATACACATAAATTCCACTTGTATTTTATTGCATTTGTGATATTTACTCGATTTGCCTAATTTTTTTTGTACATTTTTCCCCATGTTTTGCACATATTAGTCATATACCTCGGCATATATACCTAGATTATTTCAGATTAGTCGCCAAATCGACCGGATTACTCGCTTTTCAATTTTTATCGCAGGTCGGCAAGGATTGGATGGATTTTCGGCTAGCGGACGCGCGTCCTCGACTTAATCTGGCCATCGGACGATTCCTGATTGAAGTGCGTGTTCTCGCGAACGCGTAGGATCTGACCGCACCAAAATCGGAGTCACCGGGGGCTCGGAATCCCAAACCCTAGCCACGAGGTCCCATTTCTAAATTTCCAAAACTTCGAGGGCTTTTCTGCAAAAGTGTCAAATTCCCCTTTTTACCTAACCGCCGGCCACCTGAGGCATTTGAGCCCGGTTTTTGTTTTTCTTACCTTCTTTTCTTTCTCCCCCAAATCCTCCTCCACATCTCCGTCCACCTCGCCGCGGTGGCCGAGCCATACGCCGGCAGCGCACCACCTTCTTTACCTCCCTCATCTTCCCTTCTATATAGGAAAGCCTCTTTTATTTCCTCCTCCCTGTTCTAGATCTGCTCCTCATCCAAGCACCTCCACCACCACATCTTCCAAAAGTCCCCAAATCCTTCTTCCTGAGCCGCCACCCTCCACAGCACCTCCACGGCGCCATCCTTCACCGATCTGCGCCGCCGAGCCACTTCACCGCCGGATCTAGCTCCTTCTCCACTGAGCCGCCGCAGATCTGCCATTGTGCCTCCCATCTCCATGGCGCTGCCTTCTTCACCAACTCCGACGCCTTCTTCGTTCTCGGCCTCCTCTGCCCCAAGCCGGCTACATCTTCTTCAACACCGCAACCGGGCTGTTTCTTCAACCACGGCCACGTAGGACGACGGCCACACTCTTCTTCCACGACCTCGTCCAGTTCTCCTTGGCTGCCTGACGACCTCGGCCATCAACTCCAAAAGCTGCCAGTTTTTCCAAAAGCACAAATGGTGACCAATTTCTTCTTCCTCTCCCTCTCAATTGCTCTGTGATGACTAGACAAGCTGTTCTGAATGTAATATTGCCAAGATTCTAGTAACAATGATGAATTTGATTGAATCAAGCAATACAGTTCCTAGAATTGCAATCTAGAATCTGGCTTTGTTGGATGCTGAGATGAATTGAATCTGAGTTGGCTTAATTGTTGTTTCTCCTTGACAGCTTCTAATTTTGAATTGTTAAATTATGTGATCTGTGGGTATAACTTATGATTTGACTTCTAGCTGTAAAAGTGTTTTTGATGCACCTCTCTCTGAACTGGTTGGAAGGTTTTATTTTAGATCTTTATCTGCAGCTATAAGCTATTTCTGTCTTTTCTGTATTGCTGTCCAGACTAGTGATGATGCAATTGTGATTTCTGGGTAAATGTTGTGAATCTCTGAGTTCGTTGTTAATCTAATCGCAGTTGTGAGTAACATTGACTTATTGCCTGCTAAATTCTTTGTAAAGATTTGTGTGGTTGCGAGCCAGTAGTGCTAGAGGAAGAAGTTTCAATGTTCAGGAATATTTGTTTGTCTTTTGCCTGTTGTTTGGTTGAGGTTGAGAGGTTGTTGGGGAATGGTTTGTGCTATCTCTGTGTGCCTATTCGTTGATACCGTCGAGAGACATATTCGCTTTAGTCGCTTTCGCTGCCCTTTTTGTGGAACAACTGAACGATACGACTATCGCATGTATTCACGATGACGCATACAGATATAGCACTAACTAATGGTCGCGGCATGAATACCTTTCTCTTTCTCTTTATTTCTTCTGACATCTCTCTTTTCTTTCGTCTGATTTATTTTCACCTGTCATTGATTTAGTTTAGTTCTTCACGTTTTTCTTCTCTAGTCCCTGAGGAAAGAACGACTGAATACTCGTCTTACTGCATCGTCCTCGTTCTATTGCGAGACGGTTTAGGCCAGTATCAACTTGGAAACAATCTTGACTACTATTTGGATAAGCATGGAAATTGGAGGAGTAGGTAGCGACAATTGAAGGTGGACAAACATTCGAACTTGCCATCGCAACATTCAAACAAGCCATCATTGTTCTTGCCTTCACCACAACCAATTTTGGAACTCATCTAAGCTGTCATCTTAGTCGATCAAAGTTGCCAGCAACACCTCCTTCTTTGCTGATAGGAGCCACTGCCACTGTCACCTCATTCTTCAATTGGAGCTACCACCACAATCTTTACCAATTGGAGGGAGAGGGGAAGGCAAGGGAGAAGAGGATTGGGGGAGAGGTGGAGGGAGAAGTTGGCTTCAGGGAGGAGACGGGCGTGACCATGTGAGGGAGAAACGGGGATGAGAAAAATTGGGTTCTTACACGTTTTCTTTCCAATGGATTGGATCAGAAAGGGCTAGGATTTTTCTAATCTAGACCATATCCAAACACATATTTGCATGACTTGAAAAAATTTCGGGTGGATTTCAACCTCCAGGATCGGGCTAAACCTGACCCAATCCTAAGGTTGGTAATCTGGCCCTCTGTTCATCTCCACACTTTGGCGAATAAATGACATGATACTTGAACCGTGATGCATGTAATTTTTATCACTTGGGACTTGATGTCATTTGCTAGCACCCACATACCTCTAGACTCTAGTCGCTACTAATTACATGTTGCTAGTGCTCGCCATGTATATGATGTTCTAGACTTGATGTTTTCCTCATCTATACATGATAAGTCTTATAACAAAACATACACTTTCTGCTCGCATGAACTTTGCAGAAAAGCACTTATACTATTATTTAGTTACACTTTGCAATTAAACCCTTATAGTTTAACTTAATTACAATTTCACCATAAAGAGTAAACCAAGGTAAATCCTAGTAGCGCCCGGTTGCACCCGAAGGGCTAAGTTGTGACAATCGAAGCTTTACATCCCCGGAAGACCAGGGCGTTGTTGCCTATTTGTGTCCCATGGTAGGGAGACTAGGGTTGCTTAAGTGATAAAAAAAATTTCAAACTTTTACCGGCACTTTCTACAACTTCGAACAAGATATAACTTTTGCACTACATACCAACGTATAAATCAAACGAGACGAAATTAATGTTGCTTCAGTAATGCATCAATCCAACAAAGTGAAGAGACAAGAAGCAGCATACATTTATAAGTTAAAAGTAAGTCAATAGAATTTTTTTTTTTCATTAGACAAGCATGCAATATATATCAGACGACACAGCACTACACCACTAACCACAGGACAAGGGCACAAGGCTCGTGGTGGGACATATTCACACACGTAAACTTTGGGACAAAATACTATAGATACGTTTCAAATCCTCGACTTTATTATGTTTCGGACCCTGGAATGCTGAATAGTAGTCATCATCATATTCATACATGCATAGTATATATGTATAAAGTGCATCTTGCTGGAAAGGGTTGCTAGCTGCTTTCCTGCTTTGGACTTTGTAGATATATATAGATAGATGAGCCTTTTATTATCACTGGAGCTTGAGGTACCTTAGCCTGGAAATATTCAAAGACACAACTTTGCACTGTTATGAATTGGCATAAATGATAGAAAAAGGGAAAAGAAAAAGTGAAAAATGCACAAGATCTACATGTATTTTCGCAAAACTGCACATTCTGATATGAATATTTATTTGTGACAAATTGTCACCTCTACTATTAAATTGTTGCAAACTACGACCTCTCCTTTAATTGCCTTGACTATATGCGTCTGAACTAACTTATTCCATGTATATACTAATATGAACACTTAAGACATCTCAGAAAAAAAAAAGGAAAGTTAATTCTGTACCCTCACATTAGGTAACATTTGTTATTTACCATTATGAAAGCATAGTTTTGCTAAATCTCACAATATTTCAATATCAATTTGTTGAATACCACTTTCTCTATTGATATAATTATTTTTTAATATTTAGAGAAATATTTCATGTTAAGTAACAATTTTATTGTCCTAATCTATTGAGGTGAACATCAATCAATTTGGTTGGCCCATTCTAAACATTTTAAACTCCAAACCCTTTTTCTCTTCTAGTCAGCTCCCTCCCCTTGCAAATTTTTCACTAGTCAGAGTCATTAACACTCAAACTAACTAGATTTATATTAGATAGGCTCAAAATGACTTTGATCGAACCAATCCAAATTTATTCGTATTTTCCTCAATAGCCAAGTAATAAAATAGTCATTGAACATGAAATCTCTCTTCAAATTTAAAAAAAATGATTTTTTTAATAAAAGAAGTGGTATATGTGGCACACTATCATCTAATTTTCATAATGACAAATAATAAATGTAACCTTAACAAAGTGGTATAGAGTCAACTTTTTCAAAAATAAATCATTTTACACATCAATTAGATGATAAGGTATTAATTTGGAACAATACGACGGAATAATTAGAAATTTGTCAAAAATTATAGTATAGATGAGAATTTACATGTGCCATTTTCTAAATAAAAATAAGATGGTCTTGTTCATGTGCGAGACAACAAAAGCTAAACTGTTAGGAAGCGCTTTATGCCAGTCGAAAGGACAGCAAACTTTAAGGGACAGGGTATAGGGGTGGCATATAATCAAAGGCTATAATAACACTGCTTTCTATACATGCCAATCTAGGAGCCAAAAATATTCTCTAGGTGCTTACTAGTGTAATGCAAAAGGATGGCTATGTCAGTGTTTAAAACTTACTATTGTATTATCTTACACGGTTTTTAATATGTGTTTGAACTAATTTAGGTTCCTTCATGTTCCAACTTATTGAGCTTCTATCTTAAAAATTTAGATAAATCTGTTTATCATATAAATCAACAAAACTACCCATATAATTTAGGTTATAACCTCAAATTTCTACTCCATCCCTTAACACACACATTCTTCTCTTTCTAAGAGGAGAAAAAAAATAGAGTGCAAGGAGTTCTTATATTAGGTTAAAATGAGTACAACGTATTGAACTTCTTTCGGGAATAAGTAATCCTAGATTATCGGAAGCAACGCAACGAAATCATCTTTTAGCTAAAACCTCTTAACCTGTAGTGGTGGATTTGGGAATTAGACTTTATATATTTATAGAATATATTTTGTTACTAAAGTTGAGTATTAGTATTAATAGAGCTGGATAGTAAGGTCAATACTCTTTATTTTTATTAGGTATGTGCTAAAACCTACATGTCCATCAGCCAAAAAACTGTGGGATAAAACGATCCCATATCTTATGAATTGTCTATGCCACTATTAACCTAGCTCAATGGATCGCTACTTTTGATATTGAGTTTAATGGCATTGCATACTGTTCAAATGGGAGTGAGGGAAATGACATGTTCAATTGGCTAGCTGATTTTTCCAGCTTGTAATTTCCTCCTACTTTTCTTTTTTTTAAAAAAAAATAGCTGCTATTGAAAAACTGGCACAAGGTAAGTGTTGGTTCTTATATTTTTCACCGAAGGAATAGCATTTGGCTAACCACTGAAGCATGTATGGACGATTCAAGCTGATCGGGGCTGATTCTAAGGATATTATTTCAGGTAAACATATTATTTCATCATCAAGATGAAATTTTATAAGAAAAACTCTCATAAATCAGTATTTTCTATAGTTTTTGCAAGAATTGGCCAACGTATGGCCAACTTTCGGTCGGTTATTGTCAAGTTCCGACCAATTTCAACTGGTTCATTGATGGAAAAACTCTTCTCAACTGGGAACTAGCTAGAAGCCGACTGAAAATAAACACCACCTGATATCTTAAAAAATTGGTATGAAGCATGATTGAGAACTAGCTTGTTCAAATTTAATCTAGACCAAACATATTCTAAGCACAATAGTGTGATTGGTATATTTGATCAATATTTAGTTTTAGATTATAGATTTATAAGTTGAAATTGTAGACAAACAAACAACTAGTTTATTTCAAAATTTATTCTATAATCATAAATCTCTTTTAAACAGAAACCTCCCAATAAGTTGAATCTGATAAAAGGGGGTTTATAGGGTTTATAATCTAATATCTCGATAAAATAATTTATTAGATAAAATATAACTTTAACCAAACATATTCTAATAGACTAAATATTTTTTTCACTTGAAAGGAAAATATCTTGGACAAAGAAAAACTGCTAGTACCGATTTATATTATATGATTCTAACCACTTCAACTTTCAGTGAAATGGACATATATAGAGCTGTTCTTGTGCAAATAATTCAGCAGACAGCTCAAGTTCTCCCTATGGTAAGTAGCATGAAATTAACTAGGAATCATCATAAAACATCATCTCTTCTCCAAGATAAGGAGGTTTTTAAATGTAAGTTTGGTAGGATCAGATAGTGGTCGTACTCATGTATGACTAGATACCTAGTCTAAGTGACATCATAGACAGGCCTTGTACTTTTAGTTGGTTTTGCATGTAGCCATGCAAATCATATGGTTGATTCCTTGATCTAAGGATGAAAAGGATGGATGGATGGAAAAGAAAAAGGAAAGAACAAAATCTTTGTTAATTGAAATAGAATTGAGAAATATTCACGAATGGTTAAATTTCACTATATTCAATTTTACAAAAATTTTCCTACTTTTTTTCTCTAATTTGTTTCAATTGATTCTCACTTTTTTAATTTTAAAAATTAGATCTTATTTGTTAAGATTTTTTCAATTGAGTCCAGAAACCACTCGTTATTACTGACGCTTACATAAAAAATCATTTATACTAAAAGAAGAAAAAAATGGCCGCTTCTGATGATGTGATGAATTCATGTGGTCAGGGCTAAAAATAGGAATCTGCAGGTGTTATCAAATTTCTTGCTTTCTCGAGAAAAGTTGAATTTTTTATATAAGTAATCTTTTAAAAAAAGAACAGTGCAAATTTGACTCAATGTTTCAAAAATTTATAAAAATAATTATTTTTAGAAATGTGGTTGAATTTAGACGTAACACGTGACCGCAGGAGCCACAAACTCTTTATCACACAACCAGTATATGGCAGAAATAAAATGCCACATGATGAAGAGTCTAGGAGTGCGACACAAACTTATTTTTTATATTAATTTAAAACTCAAAGTTTTGTATAAAAAAATTTCAACTCTTCCAACATGAATATCTTTTGATCTATAATTTGGATTGACAATCCGTTTGAACCGTTGAAATCGTGAAACCAAATTATCAAATCGACATAAACAAATTATCAACCAGAGCCATATATCAGAAGATATCATATATTATTATATCTTAAGATATATAAGTTCGGTCAATGATCAGTTTATATCGATTTAATCATTTTAACCTCACCATTACACTGATTCAAATAAATTGTCAATCCAAATTATAAATTAAAAGATATTAGTTCTGGAAGAATAAAAATTTTAGTACAATTTAATCTGAAAGTTCGAGTTAAATTCCATAATTTTGAGATTAAATTATACTGAAATTTTTTATTCTTTCATGATTAATATCTTTTGATCTATAACTTAAATTAATAATCAATTTAAACCAGTATAATGATGAGACTAAAACGATCAGATCGATATAAACCAATTATCAACCAGACTTATATATACACAAAGATATAACAATATATGATATCTTCTGATATATAGTTCTGGTTGATAATCTGTTTGTGTCAATTTGATCATTTTAACTTCACAATTCCATCAGTTCAAATGGATTGTCAAACCAAGTTATAGATCTAGAGATATCGATGCCTAAAAAATTGAAATTTTTCTGTACAAAACTTTAATTTTTGAGTTAATAAAACAAAATTAAAGTCCCAACCGTACTCTCAGAGTGCCACAGACTCTTTATCATGCGGCATTTTGTCTACACCGCACATTGTCTGTGCGGTAGAAAGTTTACCGCACTCTTACTGTCGTATGTCACATCTAGATTCAATCACACTTTTAAAAAAGATTATTTTTATAAATTTTTAAAACACTGACTCAAATTTATAATTTTTTTTAAATATTATTTATATAAAAAAAATCGAGAACATTAACAAGTCCCTGTCCACTTAATCAACAACCTCAAACATACGATAAAAATAACTAACAAAAGATATAAGGAAAACTTTTGTGATACTCACGCTCATAAAAAGTATGAGACCCACCCACTAACCATTAGATCACACAACCAACAACCAAAATTAAACATAACTATCTATAAAGAATAATTTGATAATATGAGCAACAGTCAAAATTAAGTATAACTATCTAATATAAAATATAGCTAGATCACATCACCAACAATCAAAATCAAACACGACTATATCTCAACCACTAAGACAAATAATCTAATACTTCATATTTTAAGACCGGATCATACATGAACACATACACTGACAAGCCACCAAGAAAAGTGCACACCCCAAGGGGAACAAACCATAAAACAATTAAAAGGAGACACCTGATTACAAGAGGAAATTAAAGCACATCTAGGAGGCACACATGATGCAATTATATAGAAATGAAAGAACTAACCCATCAAACAAAACAAAGAAAAGCTTCCAACTCAAAGTGACACTACTAGTGCACCCTGAAAGCCAAGCTGAAAGCAACACTGTCCTTGCAACAAGCCACACGACTAGTATGCGCGCGCGCGCGCGCGCGCGCGCGCACACACACAGAGAGGTCACTATGTGATGATGCATGGATGGATGGATGGAACAGTCTTTAACTGAGAAGAAATTGACTGCTTAACTACCTCTGCTCCTCATTGCCCTTGGAGGAGTTGTTGTTACTGCTGCTACTGCCACTGCCACTGCCACCGCCACCGCCACCGCCACCGCCATGGCGGCCTCCGGTGGTCTCAATGTGGCGCAGGTCTTGCAGCAGGTCCTCGTAGTGCCTCCTCACCTCCTCCGCCGACTTCCCGCCTCCCACCGCCCGCGCCACGTTGTGCCAGCGGTCCGGCGTGTCCTTGTCGTACGTCGCCAGCGCCCGTTCGAACAGCTTGTTCTGCTTTGCCGTCCACGACGAACTCATGCTTGGATATCTCAATAAATGATTCAATAAAGACGACGACTACTACTAGTAGTAGTTCTACTACTAGATCACTTACTTGTGTTTGTACGCAACAAGGGCAAGGGCAATGGTGATGCTTATATAGTGAGAGGAGAGGCTACTTGGAGAGAATAATATTTGGGAACAGGCTAGAAGTAAGCGGTGAACGACACAAGTTTGCATAATAGCCACAAGAAGAAAGGGAGAGGTTTTTTTGGTTCCATTAATTTGGAAGAGAGGTTTTTTTGGTTCCATTAATTTGGTGTTTATGAAATGGTAGGGAGGAATAGTATCACCTCAGGGTTGCTGGGGAAGAGGGGAGGCCCCTTTCATCTCTTTTTGTCTCCCAATCTTCGTAGAGATCACCATTTGGTTCTTTTGCTTCTTGGTTGGACTCTAATGTATACTTTAAGGGGGGGCTAATGACTATTATTATCAGCACTAATCGTAGGCCAAATATACCTAAGACGCTAGTTGAGCAGTGGACAAATGACAAGGTACTTCTTGGATGGTTGGTCTAAAGAACTCTTAAGTGGGGCAAACCATCAGTCCACTACTATTATTGGTTCTTATGATAGGCTAAATATACCTCAAACACTGTTTGAACAATGCACAAATGGCAAGGTACTTCTTGACTACCACTATTATTAATTTTACTTGATCATAGGCTAAGATTATGTTTAGTTAGACTCTAGCTCCAACTTCTACTATAGAGAAGTAAGATAGTACAACTATAATTCAAATAGACTAGAAGCCAAAACTGAGGTATTAGAGAAAAAACTTCAACTAACTTCTCTATTTGAATGTTTCAAATGATATTGGTACAAATGAATAGAAGATAATATAATATTAATTATAGTCAATGATTATATTATTAGTTTCAACTTTGTGTGCATAATGTAAATGTGAAAATTAGAGTTATTGAAATACCACAAATCTAACTCCAAGATTCTAGTGTAAAAGTAACTCCAACTTCATCTTATATCCAAAAAATCTATAATTGAAACCACCTTCATTTGGTTGAGCAGCTTCGATTCCAATTCAGAAACTAGAAATCAGAGGTAGGCTAAAATGCATAAATATACCTGAAACACTGTAAACAAATACATGGATGGTAAGGTATCACTCATGCAAGGGCTATCATGCTTTTCATGAATGATATCACGCACTTGCATTTAGGAGATACTACTACTCAAAATTAGGAGCTGAAACTAAGTCGAATAGGGTCTAAATATACCTGAAACACTGTGAACGATGTATAGATGGTATGGTACCAAACCTGCAAGGGCTTTCATGCTTTCCATGAATTATACTTCCTCTAGTTAAAAAAAAAATTGTTTTTTCATCATGTATATATATAATCAAATTTTTCTAACTTTGATATTAATATATTTGAAATATTTAGACTGATCATTTAAAAATTATATAAGCATATTTATCATAAATAATAATTTCATATAATTATAATTTTATAAATTTTTACCAATATATTTTTTATAAAACATAATAGTCAAAGTTGTATCTTAAAAACCGTGTAAAGTCAAAAAAAAATGTCATTCTTTTTAGACTGGGAGTACATTGAAGAATATTTTGTTTGTATTAAAAAAATATTAAAGCTACTATTCCAGGACCAGAGACAAGTTTAAGAACCAAGTTGACATCCATAGACAAATTTAGGGTATGTAAGTTAAATTTCAAATTTAAAGATCTAAGCAGCACAATCGCATAAATTCAATGACCAAATTGACATCCATATAGAAATTTAGAGACCTGTCAGGTTAAATTTCAAATTTAAGAACTTAAATGATACAACCGCATAAATTTAGAACCCAAAATGTAATATACTCGACCAAGCTAATCAGGACCTAAATAAACATGAAACACTGTGAACAATGCATAGATGTTAAGGTACAACTCCCTACAAGAGCTTTCATGCTTTTCATGAATGATATCACCTACTTGCATTGAAGAATATTTTATTTTGTGTATTAAAAAAACTTAAAGCTGCTATTCCAGGGCATTTTAAGGTACACTGATTGATTGGCTGCCGGTGACACAAGGCATAATCCGCACCATCAGTTGCAGCACATTATCACGAATTGTCTGTACGATGATTCCGGGTTTGTACAAGCAGTACAATTTTTGGAACATTTAGGGCCTAAGTGTGCTGCGCCAAATCTATCACGGTCAACATTTGATTCGTTACCACAAAATTTTATGAAATAAAAAATGTGACAAAATGAACCGCACATCATACTGATATTGTTTGTCTAAGAAATATGACAAGTGTGACGAACTTTTTATTCACCTCATAGTTTAACACACCACACTTAATGATCCGTTTGAGACCTAGTCTTGATTTTCACACTAGACTCACTCAGATTCTAATATGCGGAATAACGGGATCTTATTCGGAAATACCGAAACCCAAAGTAATTGCACAACTCTTTATTTCAAAAAAGACTTTATACGTCGAATTTTAGACACATTTGCCTACATCGAAAGAACTATAAGTATCTAAAACTCAAATAAATTATATGACTCTTCGATGATCTAAACTAGAACTATTACAAGGTATTTATAGTCCAATCGTATAAGTACGTATCAGACTCAGTAACTTAAACACATTAGACTCATATAATTAACTAATCATAAACGGATAGGCTTAGATATCTATATTTGGATCAGATTATAATTCCGAACAGGGAACGAATTCCTTTCCAAAGTCGCAAACATTTCCAAGGTCGCGAATCCGTTTCGAATTTGATTTGAGATCCTCCCGGATCATGACTCATCTGTTGAGAAGGAGCCAACTCCCGTTGGTGACCAACTGTGAAGATGTAGAGAACGGCTGGAAGTCTTGGAACCAACACACGATGAACAATGCTACAATCATCTGATTGAATGTACGGATAGGCGCTCATAGAGCTTGATACCTCCGTCATGGATTGTGGCCTTGGCCACTGGCGGATAGCCTTCTCCTTGTCGAGGTTGATACCATCACTGATCCCAAAGCTAGAATTGCGAAGTTTGAACAGTGGCGTCATAAAGACAAGTTGTATGTCGTTTTCGACTAGTCGTTGTTGTGATCGACTATCTACCTCTGCGAACAGCGCGTTGTTTTCTTCAAGCAAGCTGGCCAAACAGCCACCATTTTCCATACTCGATGCAGCACAATCCTCTTGGCTAACTGGACGCATCACGCTCAGCACACACTTTGAGCATGCATTGACAATCCGTTTTGCCTGATTTGCTGTTAACAAGTTCTTGGTGTTGACGTGGTCTTTTTGCTAACGATAAATTTCATCCCATCCTTTGTGAGGTCATATTCTTGAGCTCTTCGGTGGTAATGGGTGTCACGATCGTACAAGAACGGACTTCCAAAAATCACTTGACAAATATCGATGGGGACAACATAGCATTGCACCTCATCGATATATCGTGCAGAGATCACAAACTTCAACACACACTGACTCGTAATCTGTTGGTTCATGTTGGATGTAAACCAACCTAGCGGATATGGTCGCGGGTGTGTGATTTTCTTCAAACCAAGTCGCCGAACCAGTCCAACGGAGACCAGATTCTTCTGACTTCCGGGATCGAATATCGCTGCGACCACTTTGTGCTTCACCTAGATGTTGATGGTAAACAAGTCCTCCGTTGGGTGATGGTCGTTTGGTGGATCCGAACCCTTCTCCTTCGACATTGCCATCAGAGATAAGGTCGTATCCGCTTCATTAACTGAATTCACTCGGACAACTTCTTCGTCGGGTGAAGTCACAGTAGCCGTGGCTGTTCTTTTCCCTGGTTCGTTTTTCTTTGGTCGAAGTTCAGGATGAAACTTATAGTATTTGTCCTTGGTATGTCCCGCGACTTGGCAATGTTCACAAAAAGTACCCATGCCCGGCTTCGAAGCGTTTTTCTTCGGACTCGGTTTTCTTTTTGTCGAGGTCGCACTGTCCTTCGTGCCTTTGTCGCTGCAGGATTTGTTCTTCTTCTCAATCGCCATAGCGGTTGTGCTTGCGGTCGCGATGTCTTGGACGACGAACAGACTTAACTCAGTACTGATCGTTTTCTGAAGTCCAGATGTGTATTTCTGAAATACCTGAGGATCAGACAGTGAGATGCCGATGACCATTGCTTGTCGCCGAAACTCCGTCGTATAGTCTTGGACGGTCTGGTCGCGCCGTTGGTATGATATGTGCCAACGCTACCATCTCTCCTCAAGGTAACCCATCGAATAAAATTTTTGTCGCAGAAGTCGTTTGAATTGACCCCACGCAAGGTCGTCAGCTTTATTACTAACGACAAGGGCCTTCCACTATATCTTGGCGTGGTCCTTCATCTTCAAAGATGCAAATTTGACATTTTAAGCGCTACTAAACCCTTTCAGGTCAAAGTAGGTCTCAAGCTGATCGAGCCATGAATCTAACTTCTCGGTATCGATCTCCCCATCATATATGGGTATATCAATCTTAGCGTCGACCTTGAAAGATCCGATAGCTAAGGAGGTGTTCGCGAGGTCGTCGGTCTTATGGTCGCCTTCGTCTTCATCTTCGTCTGCCCTGCGCAAGTCTTCACCAGTCTTCACACCAATAATCTTTCCTATTTCAAGAGGTACAATCATGGCCTGCTGCTTAATCCGAGCAAGCACGGTTTCCATGTCGGTGGAGAGCTTAGCCACTTGTTCGGCTAGGTTAGCTTGAACGGAGGTATCGTTAGATATTGTTGGAGACGCGGCTATAAGAACCGTCGATTGATCGCCTGAAGTTTCGCCGGAGGTTTTGTAACCCTGGCGAGTCTTCACCATCCACATGATAAGAAAGTTGCTCTGATACCAACTTGATCCGTTTGAGACCTAACCTTGGTTTTCGTACTAGGCTCACCCAGATTCTAATATGCAGAATAACGGGATCTTATTCGGAAATACCGAAACCCAAAGTAATTGCACAACTCTTTATTTCAAAGAGAACTTTATACGTCAAACGTTAGACACACTTGCCTACGTCGAAGGAACTATAAGTGTCTAAAACTCAAATAAATTTTATGACTCTTCGATGATCTAAACTATAACTATTACAAGGTATTTATAGTCCAATCGTATGAGTACGTATCAGACTCAGCAAGCTAAACATATTAGACTCATATAATTAACTAATCCTAAACGGATAGGCTTAGATATCTATATTTGGATCGGATTACAATTCCAAACAGGGAACGAATTCCTTTCAAAAGTCGCAAACCTTTCTAAGGTCGCGAATCCGTTTCGAACTTAATCTGAGATCCTCCCGGATCACTTAGACTTGCGTATGACACACTACGTTTTGTTTACATGAAATGTGACTAAATTTACCCTTCTCCCCTCTAAAGCAGACAGAGATCTTCAAAGATCTGATCACAATCTATGAAAATGCTACAATGTTAGACTTATATTTACAAGCCCTAGCCCAATGCGTGTTTTGCATGCTGTATATATCACTATTTCTTGGTAGTGTTCCAAGCTTTACACCCCCAAAAGGGCATGACTGGTGCAGATTCTCTCCAGCAATCCATCTCTAATGGACCAAACTTACCATGTTTCTTTTTACTTTTTTTTCTTATAGAAATTTATCTATTAGCTACACCTCCCATGTTAGCATCTTGCCCAAGGTTACTTTTGTTAATGTATATATGTATTAGATTAGAATTAGTCCCATATTCTATTTCTGCATCTCATGTACATGATATATATATATCCAACCTAAATTGGCTTTATGTCATAAACTTAGTGGAGTCTAAATATAAGGGAGAATATTAAAATATAAGTAAATTACCATTGTTTCCATAACAGGTTCAATTTTTGGTGAACTGTTTGATATATGAAACTCAACTTTAATAAGAGAGGGAAATGTGTCACTCAATTTAGTATGAATCTAGTATAGATTAAATACATAACTAGTTGGCCTTCTCTTTAATTTAGGAAGTAAGAACAAAAAAATAAAAAAAATGCCCTCGCCAGCAATTCATCTCTAATAGACCAAACTTCCCTTGTTTCTTGTTTCTTTTTCCTTTTCATGCATAAATTTCCCTATTAGCTTCGGTTCTCATATTAGGTAAAAAGGTGACTTTAATAACAGGAGAAGAGATAACACCCAGCTCAATCCGAATGTATTATATATTCCCAAGTTGTTTAGTTCGCGTCCTCATTAAAAAAAGACCTGGCCTGAAACAGACATAAAATTTGTTTGTAAGTTGTTTAGTTCGTAAGCTCATCATGTTTGGACAAACCACACTTGGAATCTTTGTGCAAGCATTTCTAGAAATCCTAGACACTTAAAATCAAGTACCTAGAAAAACTAAGTATAATTGAGTAGTCAATCACTAATCAAACAAATTAATCTCATACATGTCTGATTAGACAAAATATCTTAAGACTCTAGGCAAATGTCATGCATGCCTAATAACCAAACATTTTCACAATGACGCAAACCAAACATCTTCTAGTTAGCATTTTCTTTAATTTTAGGAGATAACAACAAAAAAACTGCCCTCCATTTGGTCAGGAAGGATAGGAGCAGGTTCATCTCCCCCTCAATATTTTTATCTACCTGATTCCTCATCCCACAAGGGGTTAGCTTATGGATTCCAATGGATGGATAAACAAAGAATAAAATCCATATCCACCCTGAACAATTGTCGTTTTCCATTGGAATAGGAGGCAAATTGGATGTATCATTTAACCTAGCTCCTTTTTAGAAGCTGTATTGAAAGACAGATCCAACATGGAACTGTTTTCACAGGTTTGCTTCAGTTCATGTATAGATGAATGAATGGTGGATCAGATGTATGATCAAGTGGGACAAGTAGATCTGATCCAAATTCAGGGCCTACTCAACCAAAAGTGTAGGAAGAATAATTTATTTATAGTAGTAGTATAGGACAATGTTGTAACTGATAACTATAAAAATGATATCTGCTCCTAGATTACAGAATTTTGCACTGGATTTCCACCAATTATAGATTTTCATATGCACCTTCCAGTAGGTTCTCCTCAAGTGGTCATACAAAAATATTTAACTTGATTTCTTCAGTTGTATGTCATATATAAGGTATATGAACAAATCTGTAGAAACTTGTTTTAGTTCTAACATTTGAAAGTACAATCAAGTTATATATTTGCATACACCCTCTTATGTATAGCTGACTTAAGTTAACAGAATGGGAGCAAAACATATTTTCAGGTGGATCAAAACTAATGCTGTTCAGGATTGAGGATGGCATATTTGCAGGGTTTATAGATTTGTTAAGAAGTTTTGGAAGTTAAAAGTCAAAAAAAAAATCCAAATAAACTGAAGAAAAATAATCAAATGAACATCAAATGCTAATGCAATATACCAGCAAATGAGATAGAGAAATGCAAAACCGACAGAAGGGACAGACATTTTTCAGTGCCTCAGAATCTACTTATTGAAGCTGTCCATCTTCAGCCACGGGTACGTCTCATCTTCACAGCTTCACTCAATCATAATGGATCAGCTTTCACAAAGAACTAGACCTCACATTTGTCCTCTTCAGCCAATATTCTATTCCCAAACAACATTTCTGTCTTTTTCTTTTCATTTCAGCTCTCATCACAGTTGCTAAAGCATAACACTAGATAGGAGTGTAAATTGGATGCTGACCATCTCAAAAATCCAATAGGAAACGGATTTGGTTAAAAATTTTCCATCCAAATAATAATATTTTCTCTACTCATATATGTCTTAGAATTTGTTTTGAAAATATGGATGTACACTTAATATGACCACCATCTGAACGCAGACATGAAAAAATGATAGATATGCATATATAAATTAAAAACAAATTTAAAATACATAGAAGTATGTGCATTAATTCACAACATGCCTAATTTATAATCAAAAGCCTTAAATAAAAAATAAGAAAATGATGTGTGATTTTATTTGAACAATGTCATCTTTTGATTTAAACTATAGAACTTCTAAAATTTTCCTGAATAAATTAGCAAACTAACAAATCAACAGCTATATTTGATAGATATCGACGTCCGATCCAAATTACGTAAAATCCGATCCCTATCCTTATTTAGTAATTATCTAAGCTGTTTTCAAATCCAAGCAGTATTATTTGAATTTGATCCGAATCAACTTTAAGAATATGGATGCAAATTTGGTATGACCACTAAATCATATCATCCATACATAGTGTTTTGATCTAACATTGCAATTCTTCCATGTTTCCGCAGTAGCATATTGTTCCATGGAGCATTGAAATTTACCAGTGGTTTGACATATTTGTAGTCCATAGGACCAGTGGTAATTGGGTGGCAAATGCTGATAGCAATCCATACCAATTATCCTAGAACCAAGCTACTTATTTTGAATTTTGTACTTAAGAAATATAATTTTACATATACACAGAACAGAATTGGTTTTTGTTGCAAGAAATTACCAATAAAAGCTCCTTCTTGTTCTCAGATCTCCTGAACTCCATAAATAGAGTTTCAGAATTACTTTATACCACTCAATTACCACACAAAATTTGATAGCTACTAACAGGACTCTCCTTCTGTGTTCCCTTGAGAGAAAAAAAAAAAACAAAAAACAGTTAGCTAACAGGTTGTTATGGTAACCATTTTGATTCAAAATTTCACCCATTATTTAAAATATTTCACCTAGGAAAATTTCCTCCTTGTAACTAGCTAAAACTGGTGGTGGTGGGGCTCAAATGAGAACCAGTCCAAGCTAATCCTGAATCCAGATTATACATCTATTCCACGTGCACTGCAAAAAGTTGGATTCTGTGAGAAGTGAATCAGTATGAACTGAGAATATCTAACTTCCTGATAGGATAGATGTTATAATTGAGCATTTACAAGTAGATTTTGCAGGAATATATGCATGATTCACTAAAGTAGGTGAATCCAATGTGGCTCCAAAAAATACTGCCAATAATGCAGCAATATGTGATCAACTTTCCAAAGTTTCTATCAACATGTGAATTCAGAACTCAGTTCTGCAACTCTTGTTAACTACCTCATGTTATTTAAGCAATATCTGACAGCAAGTACATGATAATGCTTACTAGAAAAACATTAAGACAAAATTCCCAAAAGTACTTAAGTTCATAATTAGACCAAATACTACTCTAGATACAGAAAATTTCATCAGATATGTGTGCATAAACATTTTTATTAATATCATCGACAGACTTGATTAACAAACCTTGATTGTATCCACTAGGTGCTAAATTATGTACTTCATAAGTAGGAAGGAATGTCAGTGAAGATTGGATCCAATTAGTTCCTTTACAGTAGGTCTGAATGTTCTTGAGATCTATGGTTTCATATTTGTTACGCACCTCTTATCTATTCTATTCCATAATAAAAAAATCATCAACAACTGCGGAAATTTGAAGTGTTCATGGTTGTTTCAGATGTGTTTAACAAATTTACGGCACTAACATGAATAATGATGTATATTCCAATTTTGTACATGAACAGTATAAAATTACCTTGTCAGATCGAGCAACTGATTAGATCGAACAGAAGAATTTCCTCAGCAATCTGCGTCATTCCAAAAGTTCCATCTAAAGATGCTTCTTGCTTTTGCCTCATCTCAAGTGGCTGCCACTTTAGTCATATTCCAAGTACAGAAAGATGCAAATTCTTGTGGTGTTGGACAATGCAAGGACTGAACATAGCGTACCGACCTGCACTTGTTATCAATCTTGATCCAAAGCAAACAAAGCAGAAAGCACAAAAACTATAACAAAAGAAGGCATAATGGCCATTTATATTAGTATGATAACTAAAACACAGTATAAATACAAAAGTAAAGCTTACTGTTCTTTTTTGAGGAAAAAGATTACTATTCTTTATCTCTATGATACATCTTATTTACCAAAATGACAAAACAGAAGGTGCCTCAGGTAAGAAATCCTACTGTGAACTTAGCATAAAGTAAAATTATGCGCAACAATCATGATGAAATTGTTCTCCCCTTTCAATGAGATTCTTGTGTGTGACCTATGTTGAAACTCATGCCAATATATGTTCTACTTTGAAACTACTTGTCTCTAATTATGGCCACAGAACTGTCGTAGACACGTATTGGTCCGCATCCACGCTATGGACTTTGCACCTGTTGGAAGCTTCTTATAAAAGAGATTTGTAACAAGGAAAGAACAATCCTATAGTTACCGCAACAGGAAGAGCTCAGAAGTAGATTTTTGCACCTGAAGGTACATGGTACTACTGCAGCTTTATATCAACCACATCAACTAAAGCTCCAGATGCTCATGCTTATGCAAATCACCCACATGATGCTTCGAAGTGCTTGTTATCCTGTGGTGTGCAGATTTGAATCAGCAGAAAGACCACCAGTGTGCACAAGTTGCTAAGGGTTTTTCATCCAACTTGGAATGCATATCTTACCATCAAAGAATAAGAAACTCACCTTTTCTACAAATTTAATTCTTTGGGAACAAATTCTTGCTTAAATATTTATTTGGAGCTCTATGATCTCACATCCATATCAAGCAAAGGCATGATTCTGGATTTTTCACCAGTTCTTGCTTTCAGTTGTTGTCGTTTCTATACAAGTTGGACAGAGCCACAGCAGTATTCGAATCTATCTATCTGAATGGAACTTCTTGACTGAACTGTAAGAAGATCCACTACGCTGTCAGCCTGCAATGGTATGTAATAGCCTTAGAAAAAGCAGTAGCAAGGAAACAATATTCTTCCATGTTTGAGCGGTCAAAACTTGAGATTAAGTGCACTTAATACTCAACCCCACTAATTGAAGTGCGAGAAGATCAAACATAGCATTTGTTCCCTTAAGCATGATGGGCAATGCAAATAAAATAAAATAAAATTGCTGGTGAATCTTTTTTTTCTTTTTTTTGAGAGAACGGTAAGATGCAGATTTCCTAATCTTCCAATGCTCTCAGAAGTACATGAGTGAGGTTTGTCTACGAATAAGTATTGTGTGATCATGATGTCATCTTATTAAAAGTATCATCAAACTGCACTAAAAAGGTTGGCACCTTTCCTCTGGTGTGCACTTGCTGAAAAGGTAGGGAACCTCACTAGAAAAGGTAGGTGATAATGGATTTGTGGTTTAAGAGCTAAAGCATGATGCTTGGATAAGATATGATAAAACCACTGTGAAAGGAGCATCTCAGAGCTCTGATGCTCCTGCTAACAGAATGTGTTCTCACTTCTGGGAAGAGAAGATTGACATGCTGACTGACAGTAATAGTGAAATTAAGCAATGCCCAACCACGGACAAGCAGATGAATTTGGCTGTTTCAGAAACTGAGTCTTCTTTTTTGGTATGAATAAAGGATCAAATTGGTCAAAGAAATTTTACCTAAATTAAATTAAATGTCTTAAATTTGAGAACACTTCTGTCAATAAAACACAATTCACAAGCTTCTCCAATCCCTGATCTGCTAACATTCCCATGAAAAATGGACATGGGCCATTTTTCTCCCTTACATCAACACTAAAAAAATGCAGCCATTATAATGAATTCATAGGCAGCTCTATTACCACCACTCAATTCCAGGGTAAAACCTTTTGGTCAAAATCCTTATTTTGTGCCGACAATTCACAATCATATATAATCAAGCCCCTTGTTTTCCATTAACCTATTTCGTCACTTCACAAAGTAAGGTATCCATCCACATTATGTCTTATTTTTCTATCATACACAATGAAATCAAGTTATAAGCATTTTTCTAAAGTTTGTGGTATAACCTCTTTTGGCTCTCTTACCAGGAATTGGGTGCTCCATAACTTCAAAGGAACCAACTGGGTGCTAAAACTCTTGCAAAGAACAACCTCACAACTGCTGCCTTTTTGCCAGTCAGTCATGGACCTTAAAAATTCTTCAAAGAACAGTACCAATATCCTTGAATCTAGAAAATTATGGAGAGCATCCATCCCAAAGTTTGGCCTGAGCTTGATAAATTTGGCTGAAACTTAAGAATTCAATTTTGCCTGCAGACATCCAATATCAGAATGGATGCTATAGTTAACACAGTGCTTTCATTTAGCATCTCATGATTCATACTTCCGAAGAACCTCAGTTTTATCAGCATATGGTTTCTTCTAAGTTCTTAGTGCTTTCAAATTTTTCTGTCTAATTTATAGTACAATCACACAATTTTAAATTTTAAATACAATTCTAATAAGAAGGTAACAAACATATTTTGGGATGAACATGGAAAAATTCCAGCCAAAAGTGGTTCTGAGAACACACATGGGATTATGCCATCCAGATCATAAGCATGTCTTATGACAAGGGTCGGTTAGTAAGATTTTTTTTTTTTTTTTTTTGAAAGAAAAACAGTAGGAGAGCCTCCTACTGCATATAATTATATATATAGTAAAAAAGAAAAAGTTATTTACAGACTGTACAAAGAAAAGAGAAAAAAGGAAGATACAATATTGTACAAAAATTAATTTAACACATCATGCAATCTCTAATTGCCAATTTTTTATTCTCCTTCCCATGCTCCGCTAGCAGCCTCAGGCCGGTCAGTAAGTAATATTGTACCTAACTCTGAGGTTTTTTGGCCAAATATTGCTTTAGATAGTAAAGTTGGAAAAGTAGCTATTTAGCTAATGCTAGACTCGAATTACCCTCCACAACTAACTCGAAAGGTGCTGAAACTATTCACATAGGCTTAACTATAGTATAAGATAGTAGGAAAAGACAAACCGCTATTTTCTCTGTGTCATGAAGGGTTAACTCTAATAGTCTAATGCTAGTGGAGTTAATCCTCTGGATAATTTTTGTAATGTTGTCTCTTGGATGGGTCATTTTTGCAATAGTTCTTAATTACTCGAAGAACTCCCAACCATACAATTCTTACAAATCTATAGTTCATTGTTGCCAAAGTTTTTACTAGGCAGAACTCTTTGGAACTTCTACACACATCTTGCTATAGTGATTGGCACTAAGAGCATAGAATTTTTGCTAATAGCTAAAGAAATTCTCATCCAGTTGATTCATGCTCAGGGTTGTCAAGACCAGGAGCCTTAGGATTGTTTTTCATCTGCTAGGATTGAATCATGGGTCAAAATGTAAAAATCGTAATTTCTACCAAAATTATAAAATATATAAATTAATATATGAATAAGGGGGAATTGTGCCAATGCCCCCACAAAAGAAGCATATTTCAAATTTGCCCTCATAAAAGAAGAAATGTTACAAACACCCATCAAAATTAACATCACTTGGTTTCCATGCCCCTACAACTAGCTTAACCATTTTAACACTGATTTTTTGCAATAATAGAACCATTCAGCAATATAATTAAACCACTTAAATTAATTTTATCGAAAATACATGAAATATCCATTCTTTGTCCTCCATTAGGTACATTCCATGTAATATAATTAAGCTAGCATCATAGAAGACAGATGTTGGATGAACCTAGTAAAGGAAAGTTGATGGGTACTTCACATATTTTTCACAAAACTAACTGAAAGTGGTTTAATTATATTTCCTAATGGTGCTATTACCACTAAATTGTATCTTAAAAGTGATTAAACTACCTAGAGGGGCATGGAAATCAAACAGTGCTCCCTTTGAGTGGTGTTTGTAGCATTTCTTCTTTTTGAGGGTAAATTTGAAATATGAACCTTTTGTACGGGTATTGGCACCCTTCCCCTATTATATATAATTTATGATTGTTAATATCTTTTTTATAGTTTTTAGTTCTATTTGCATGTAGAGTAAATTTCACTACTAATCCTACCTGCAACACAATAATTTTAATTTTGTCCTACTTCTTTCCATTGTGCACCACAAGTCTCACATTGCACTTAAGGATTGTAATTAAGTATCTATGTGTTAAATTCAACATATAATGTTAATAGAAAATATTTTAAATGTATTATAAATTAATAAACCAATAGAAAATTATAGAAGATCAAATATTAGAATAATTCTAGAAAAAAATACTATAGAATTACAGTATATTAAACAAATGACTTCAACATATTTATAGAAACTAAAATTCTCTTATCAGTTTCTATAACGAGGAAAAATTATACTATTCCACAAAGTATACCCAAGAAATAAAGGTATTTTTATTTTAAATTTTGAGTTTTTGAATTTTATGAAGCATTCTATAGTCATTTTTTGTTATGTTTAGTACTATTTTCTTTTCATTTTTATCTGCTTGTTTTAAAATTTTTATAGATTTCATGATATGTTTATTAATTGAAAAGATAATAGTGAACTTTATATTTTTGGTAAGTTTTTTTTTTTTCTATTTGCTATATGTTTCTTGCTACTTTTAGTTTTTTTTTTTTGACATACTTTGCAATTTTTGAATAATTTTGTTATCTTATTGAATATTTTCTTATTATTTTTCTAGATTCTTACAAATTTCTTAATTTTTAATAATTTTAAAATATTTTCTATGATATTGTGGAATTTAACAAACAAAGACTTGATTGCAATTCTCGAACACAATGTGGTATATATGGTGCAAAATTATAAGAAGTGGGACAAAATTGAAATTCTTGTGTTACAGATAGGATTAATATTGAAATTTACTCATTTGCATATATTAATGATATTTCTTTCTAAATTGAATAAAAAGAAGAAATGGGTATTGTGCTTCTCTTAACATATTTAAAGAGACCAAATATTGACTGTGCACTCAAGTATAACTAATTCATGCGGTAAATAGTACCAAACAATGACCACAATGAAGATTGTAGCCTTTCTTTAACAATTCATGTGATGAAAATTGTTGAGAAAGAAAATAAACCATTAAAATCTAGGTTTGGAAAGAATTAGAACAAGATCATTCTAATGATCCTAAGATCTGGACAATGATTTTATATGATCATTATTCTAATGGTCTGGATCGAAAGGACCTCACAGGATCGTAGAGTCATAAGAGTCTACAATCCAGATCGTGATCCTGATAAACTTGGTCATGCTCGCACAATTTTTAGAATAGATACTACTATTTCTTCCTTATGACATGGCCCACTGCCATCACTCTACTCATTACTTGTCCAAGCAATCCATTTGACTGTCTTTAAATGATTAGTCCCAATCATTTAGGCTTGGGTCTGGACCTTATAATGCAACTTAGTTCCAAAGTGGTTTGTGTTTCCATTAACCTTGTGCGATTTCAGAGCCATGTGTACATGTGTGCTTGTGTTTGTGTTAGTTTGTGCATACTAGATCAGTGAGTAATTGTGAATATGGATGGACCTGAGGTTTGGTGCATGATAGGGTGTGTGAGTTGCAGCCCAAACTCAGCCAAGTTAGCCCCCAAACTCTCACACCCTATAATGGATAGAGTTAAACAATTTATACTGTATAGTTCATACAAGTAGTTGGTACCAATCATTTTGCTTCAGGATTGGACATTGCAAACAGATGTCTTCATGGTGAAATTGTAGACACATGAGACTCAACTTGGTATCATGCTTTGGTACCATCTTGAGGGTCTATTTGTCCTAGGTTAAGCTTATCTTATAAGTTTATCTATTATACTTCTAACATATAAGCCCAAGTAGGTTGGATAAGTCCTAAAAGCTGCTTGGATAAAACAAATTAATAAGCCCTTGAAAATTTATACGCCCCATGAACCAACACCTACTTCAGGCCTTCAGCTTCTTTGTGGAAGGAGGATTAAGCTTAAAACTTTAGCCCACAAATAGCTATTTGGCCCGGGTCTTAACCCTATTCTGGTTAAGCCTCAGTTTGAGCTAGGCCAAACAGGTCCTGACCATTGTGCACTAACCATCTCACAAGGTTAGGTTGCTACATTGAAAATGATATTTCTGATCATAATTCTGTATGAACACTGCAATTAAAAGTTGCAACCTATGAGGTTTAAGTAGGACTGGCCCAATGGATTAGTTTATCTGTCATGTTAGCTATAGACAAGATGGAGAAAAGAACTAAATAGGCTTTTGGTGATAAACTTTCCCTTTTGGATAAGTAAAAAACTAAAATGAAAAATAGACCACAAGAAAAAACAAACTAAACTGTTCACTTTTCACCTGCCAAACCAACTTTGCCTACCCAAAAATCCAAATTGACTCTCCTTTGGCAAGGCTTTTCTAGCCCAAACCAGCTATTTTGCTAAGCAAAACAAACTTTTTTTTTCCCACCCATCACACAATTTTGGGCAATGCTAGACAAGAAATTTCTCAAATTCACAAGACATCAATGGCATGTCTTGGAGATTGATCCTACATTTATGAATCACATAAAGAACCCCATCGACCTAGCCGAATGTGATCAAACAACAGCTAGCAACTGCGGAGAAAGGAGTGATGGAATCACTATGTTTATTTCTATCACTTCAGAATCATGGTGAAACAGTAACACCTTCATAAGACATCAAGTACCAATAAAATTCATGCCAAAAAAAAAAGCCGCAAGGACATGAATTTTCACCCGGTTCTCTCTACATCGCCTACCGAAACTATCAAACTAACACACACAAGAACAAGAATGCAATAGTATGTATAAGAAAGTGCAAGTAGTATAGGGCCACTAACAACACATGCGAACTGCTCATGACGCCATTGCCACCCACCTCCTTCTCACAGGCATAAAAACAAACACCTGGTGGCCTCCGACAGTGGACATTTGAACATACATTGAAACAGACAGCATCCGTGCGCACACTACGCATACAGACTCTCACAGGCATTACAACAAACAGCCTACCTGCACAACGCGCCGCCCCTCCGCTGTCCGCCTTGTGGCCTCCGATGTTGCATGAGCGAGCGCATTGTCGCGTGCACCGCACGTGCGTACTCTCACAGTCTGGCATTTCTACAAACAGTCCACCTGCAGTGCAAGGGGCGCCACGCGCCGCCACTCCGTCATCCGCGCTTACTCGCGCGCTGTGCATTTGGAAAGGGAGAGGAAGAGATGTGCCTGCATAGAGAGTGGCGGGGAGAGGTCGTTAATTAGTTCCGATGCTTGCAGTTGTAGTAGTATGTGGATTTGGGCTGCTTCTGGCCGGTCTAAGTTCATGTCCCTTGTGCAAACCCCGGGCTAGACCGCTGAAAATTCGAGCTTCATTCAAACTGGGTTTGTTCTGGCTAAGTCCAGCTCAACGGACGCTCGGGTCAGACCCATATCGTATCCGGTCCAATATATTTTACATTATTTTTGCCAATTAGATCGAAATTAGAATATCTCAATTTATCGTCGAACCTCAAATTCAAAATCTAGCCCGCCCCTATGAGTATTGGGCTCAAGTTAAATTCGGGCTAGTCTAATTTTACACAAATCTTCATGTAATCATAAAGTACCACGAATACTCCACCGATCTATGGTATAAAAATTTAATGCATAGTCCGTACGTATCTCTAATAGGACTAGGACGGATGTAGGATTTGGGGTGGATTATAGAATCTATACATTTAGTTTAGCCAATTTATGTAATATCTTTATAGTTTACTATATAACTTTGGTACGAATAAAGCATTTGGGTATTTTATCAATTGAGCTATAATTATTTAGTCTAGATTTTGGAGTTCAGATAAAACCTATCATGTGATTTTTCCTATCACGTGGATAAGAAGATGACAGGAACCTTCTGATAAAGAAGAAAATTATCATATCTACTATAATATTTTAGAGACTCTCTTTGAGTGAGTGTACCTAATATGAGTCATCGTTTTACTAAATCAAATGATTGGATGCATATGTATCGTCCTCCTAGTAGAAAAGCTTTTTTTTTCTTTTTTCTGCTCAAGTAGAAAAGTTTACTATAATTCTTATTTGCTATGTAGAGATGCCAAGCTAATATAGTTTAAAAAAGTTTTGGTTATGGTCAAATATACGGGCCACTAAATTTTGGTTAAGACTACGTCTAACCCTAGAGCTTCAATACACGCTTTAAATATTTTTTTTTGTTTTCTGGGAGAGAGAAGGCGCTTGTCGTGTCAGATTTTTTATTTTTTTCTCGATTTTTGTGTGATCAAATTATATACAATTTTTCATTCTTGATTTATGTATTAATTTAGTTTAAATTAGATCTTGATTATATTGAGAAAGTTGTAGATTTGTAAATTTTCTTCATATAGAGACCAAATAGCGCATATATTCGATTTTTGAATTAAAAGTTATTGATGTTTTACTAAAATCACCTAAATTCTAATAAATATTTAATTTACTTGTGGGCCCATGCGAAACACCTCCCTACACGCTTTTGTATTGGAGTGGTGGGTGCTTCAGATGGCGCTTTGCACTTATGGTACAGAATATACTGAGAATATTTTTTTGAAGCACCGGGATAGGCGCCCCGGCATTTAGACTCAGCCTAAGAGTTTGTTCTGATCAAGTTTACAGCAGGATTTCAGTTATAATAATTATGTTGCTCATGTTGCATCCGTTGCAATGCTGCAATTGAAATCATTTAGCAATTATAGAAAATGACATAGTGTAAACATAAGATACACTATCCAGAAATATTAATAAAAATGTATATGAGAGACAAGTGATAAACTAAATATGACTTAATGTTATCTAATATTATGACTTAATGTTAAATTTTTAACAGAAAACATATAAAATTATAGCTAATGTATTATAATATGTTTTTACAACTATTGCAATATTTTATACTAAAAAAATTTGATTATATATCACTAAAAATTGGTGCCTAATGCAATTACCACTTATTTCTTTTACTCTTTGATATATATCACTAGATTTTTTATGATGTTATATGTTATTTTTGACTAATGGTCATTAGTCAATTCTTAAGACAAGCGCAAGGATTTGTCAAATAGTTGTCGGTCAGTTGGACATAATTGTGATTTCAAAGAAACAGAAGGATTGGAAATCACAATTTTTAAACTTTGGAAAAACTCTACATTTTGGACACCAAGGATTTTTCACTGTACCTAAGTCAAGGATGCGTGGATAATAATGTCATTTTATGAAAAATATAACATGATCAAACCTAAATTTCAAATTTAACAACTATTTGACCTAATAAAATTGACGGCAATGGTACATATGCAAAAAAAAAATCCAATGATATTACCAAAAAGCTCAAAAGTTAATAGTATATCATATTACAAACCAAAATTCAACAGCGAATCAATTTTTATAGACTATGATCTAATCGAACTAAATATGTACGAAAACAGTTACTGTAGAAGCGTCAAAAGAGTAATTAAACTTGGGGCATGGACATATCTTACTGATTGCATGCAAGAAAATTGTTCAAGTTTACATATCCAATTACAGATCCACGCATCTATTTATTTTGTTTTGCTTTTGAGGTCACACGCACCAACACCTAAGTAAAGTCATTAAACTTCTTCAATCGCTCACTTAAGTCCATCATTAAACTAAATAAAAATAGCATATCAGCTTGACATGATATTTTAAGTTTATATGGTATACCAAGTCAACTTTTTTAATATAGTATTGTGTTCCACTTAACATGTCACATCAATTTTTATGACATGGTATGTTGATATAGATTAATGATGTGGATTATTTTCATTAAATACTTATAAATTTATATAAATTACATAAGAATTCAACAATAAAAAATATTCAAAGTTAAATTGCAAAATTACATATGAGTTGACACTTCAAATAATGAAATAATCAAATTAACAAACAAAGACAAGTTTAGTGGCAAACTAACGTAGACAAGTTTATGGATTTTGTAAGTAAAATTTCAAGTTTAAAAATCTAATTTGTACAACTGTATAAGTTTAGAAATCCATAATACAATTTACTCATACAGTAATGTCAAATTTATCATGGTTGATCTAAATAATGTATAATAAAAGATAATCTAATAATGTATGATAATATCGATAGTTCAAAAATATGTAAAATTAAATTACTTGTTTTTTATGGCTTTTTATAGCATACACTTATAGTGGTGATAAGTAGGCAAAACAATGATGTTTGTTTCTCAAACTAGATAGCACATTCACACGGATTAACCTCACTTTCGGTAAGTAAATTGTATATATACATATATATATATATATATATATATATATATATATATATATATATATATATATATATATAAAACATTCTGCTAGGTAGGTTCTTGATCAAATCTAAATTTGCCTTAATATTGTTTGCTCTTGGTGCTACAAACTCTTTCATATCAAAAGCATTTGCATCTAAGTTTGAAATGCATGTAGCACCTTTAAAGTACCCATAACTATACAAACTCCAGGGGCTAGATTATCTGCCCACTCGATCTGCCAGGATGTGATCTTCAGTATAGAAGGGGTAGAATTCGCAGCAAATCTGCTAGTATTAGAGCTGCAGGGTTTAGATGTTATATTGGGCATGGATTGGTTGTCCCAACATAAAGGTCTAGTAGACTGTGAGAAGAAAACCATAAGCCTTGTCAGTAGCCAAGGGGAGAGAGTTTTACTTTATGCGGAGAGATCATCAACCGAGGAACCGCTAAGATCTGTACAGGCGCTATAGAAGATCTGCCTAGAACAAGTACCCATAGTGCAGCTATACCCTGATGTGTTTCCAGAAGAACTTCCGGGAATACCACCCGATAGGGATATAGAGTTCTCTATTGAGCTTAAACCGGGAGCAGCACCCATATCAAAACGTCCTTACCGGTTGCCAGCTGCTGATTTGGAGGAACTCAAGAGCCAATTGGAAGATTTGGAGAACAAAGGATTCATCAGACCCAGTACCTCACCATGGGGAGCCCTAGTATTGTTCGTAAGGAAGAAGAACAAAGCTCTACTGATGTGCGTGGATTATCGAGCCTTAAATGAAGTTACCATAAAGAACAAGTATCCATTGCCAAGAATTGACGATTTGTTCGATCAACATCGAGGAGCTAAGGTATTCTCCAAGATAGACTTGAAGTTCGAATACCAATTGAAGATCAAGAAGGAGGACATACTAAAGATCGCCTTAACCACCAGATACGGACTATATGAATTCACAGTAGTACCATTTGGTTTAACAAATGCTCTAGCCGCTTTCATGAATGTCGTGAATAGCACATTTATGGATTTCCTTGACAAATTTGTCATAGTTTTTATAGATGGCATCCTGATATATTCTAAGAGTGCAGAAGAGCATGAGTAGCATCTACATCTAGTCTTGGGAAGATTGCGAGATAGGCAGTTTTATGTCAAAGATAAATGTGAGTTTTGGATTATGAGGATCACATTTCTTGGACATGTGTTAATGGCTGAGGGAATTTCGGTAGATTCTGCCAAGATCACTACTACAAAAGAATGGAAACAGCCAACCTCAATTCCAGAAATTAGAAGTTTCTTAGGATTGGCGGGTTACTATAGGAGATTCATCGAAGGATTCTCCTAGATTGCCAAACCCCTTACTAGTCTACTGAGGAAGAATGTTGATTTTGAATGGATCGTAAAGTGCGAAGAAAGCTTCCAGAAGCTACAGTAGAAGCTGACAACTGTTTCATCTAGGCCGTTGTGACTAACCTAATTTTGATGATTAATGAAAACAAAGTGTTTTAGACTAAGTGTGCTTTTGAGATATTTTGATACAGAGTTATGTTGAGAAGAAATGCAAGATGATCAAGATAAACTCGACGTAAAATGGATCAAGCACAAGTCACAAAGTACAAAGATGAAAATAAAATCGAGAGATGCAAAGGACCTAAGGTAATATTGTTTTTATTTTTACCGATCTCGGCGTAAGGAGATTGATCGGTTTATGAAAATTTGCTTTTAGATTTAAGCGTACTATAAAGAGGGGTTGCAAAGTCCTCTCTACATTTCTATTATAAACTGAGAAACTTAGGTCAGTGCATTGCATTCATTTCAGATGGATTTGATTTGAATTTGGTTTGAAAGTTACATTTTTGACAGTAGAAGAGTTTTTGCTTTTTCTAGAAAGATCTAGGCAGATCTGGCTTTTGCTTCTGTTGACAAAAAGATAGCCTTTAAATTATCTTTCAAATGGGATATTAAACACTAAATTTGGATTTCTGGTTTTAAAGTTATGACTATTTTTATTCATGTTGACTATTAGTTTGCTATGCTGACTATCAGTTTGAATGTCAGTTTGTTTATACTGACAGTTGTCCAGAGAGTATGTTTTTTGAGTTGAAATTTTTTGAACTAAACTGACTGTCAGTATGATCATGCTGACTGTCAGTTTGCATTTCGATCTCAGCTGAGTTTATTTGAGTTTCTATTTGATCTGGTCGCTTTTGTGGTCGAACTGACTGTCAGTTTGGATAATTGACTGTCAGTTTGTATTATCAGTTTCCATATACGACCACAAACGGCTAGCAAAGTTTTATCCGTGATTTTTGTCAGCCGTTGATTTTGGAACTGGCTGTCAGTTCCTCATACTGACTGTCAGTTTGCACTGATTTGTTTCCATTTTCGATCTCAAACGGTTAGCTGTGTTTTCTCCGGATTTTACTTTTTTCTGGTCGTGACCCAAACTGACTGCCAGCTTGTATAACTGACTGTCAGTTTGAGCTGCTGATTTTCAGCTCGAGCTCCACCGGTTCTTTTGAGTGTTGAGGCTATAAATAGAGGCCTTGAGCAGTTGTTTTATACAACAAGCAGCCTTGCATTCTTATACACTCTTGAGCTTTAGTCTTTTACACAAAATCTTGATCTTTTGATCAAGTCGAGTGTTTCTGAGATCCACCGAGTTTTTCAGTTCATAGCATTTGCATACTCATAGTTTCTTGGTGCTCGCTACTCTTGGTGAACACCCTCACCTAGACGGTTTGGTGGCGTGGCCGTTGATCTCTCCAGTTTAGAGTTTGTCGGAGAGACTCGGCGTATTGTAAAAGGCATCGGTGCTCGCCTTTTCGGAGTGGACAAGGAGCAACCACTAGTGAGAAATATCCTTCGTGGATATTGAAGCAATACTTATTCACTTGAGTGCTTCAACAAGGATTAGGGGAGACTGTGTGAGTTTCCGAGACCTCGGTAAAAATCGCTGTGTTCGTCTTCTCCTCCTCTTTCTAATATTATTGTTATTTGTTCTTAATTTCTTTATTTGTTAGAATTTTTTTTAAATTGAAGTTTTTAAAAGCCTCCTATTCACCCCCCCTCTAGTCGGCATCCTTGATCCTACAACAACAACACCAGTCCTCACTTTGCTAGATAGCAAAGAAGACTTCGTAGTTTACTATGATGCTTCTAAGGGATAGGCTGTGTGTGGCGACCCGGCATCCCACCCACGTGGTAGCATGCCTGGTCTATGAACATTGCCCGACAAAAGCATGTTTTTCCGAACAATGTCCGATTCAGAGTAGCGAAACAGAAGCATGGATTTCAGGTTAAACATATTATAACATAAAGGGTTTGTTATTAGAAACAACCCATGCTACAAAACATCAGTTTATACCAAAAACTATACATCTTACTAGCAAAAGGGCTAGTTCTGCTGTAGCTTTCAGAAGTCTTCGTCTCCAGATCCAAAGTAAGTGTGGTCGTAGCTGTAGATGTCCATCTCTGGATCCTCGGGGTCTTGGGTGAGCTCTGCTCCTCCGTTGCCTTCTTCAGTAGATTCTTCCTCAGCTGAAAATTCTAAGTCTAACAAGGATTTACATAGCAAGGGTGAGTACAAAAGTACTCAGCAAGCATCAATCATAATGCAGGATGATCTAGGTTAACTAGATTCAAGGAGAACATACTTAAGCATATAATAAGTCAAGGAGTATAAGTTTTACTTTAAAACATTTGTTGTAAGCAAACTCCATTTGGTCATTTAGAACAATTCTACTGAGCACTTTACACCACAGGGCTGAGGCCACCTGTAGGCCTCCTTTCCTGCCGCGACGCAGTTCTCGACTTGAGAACAAGGAGTGAATATCCACGTTTTACTCTGCAGAGGTGTACCACTTTACCCACAGAATCTCTTGACTTCCGTGTCGGTGTTCGTCAACAGTATTCCGCATTTCTTATAATGCGTGACACCGTCAAGAGAACAAAGTCTTTTTCAAATCCATCCACTAAGCATCTCCACTCCACCAGTTGAGCATATAGCGTCCTGGGTACTTATTGGGCGACCCGCGGAACCCATCTGGATTATTTTGAGCGATCCGTGACGCCCCCCAGGTTATTCTGAGCGACCCGTGGCACTTATACATATATAATACGTTCCCGTGGAGATGACCTTAGTTTTCAGATAAGATACTTGACTAGGCTCGTCCCATACCAGGTCTGTGGTTGATACGGGTGTTACGGCGCTGGATGAAAGAGTCAGCTGGTTACAATCCTTATTAATTTTCATCCACCATAGTATCGATAAGGAAGTCCTTCTGTCGCGATCTCATGCAGAGACTTCCTCTATCATACTCAATATCCCATGAATATCATATCATATATTTATGATCTCCATAAGCCTTCTAGTCAATCTTTGAAAAATACTCTTTTCATGCAAGTGATAACTTTTAATTAGATACGAAACTATATCATAAGAAATTAGTTCGAGCAATTTCAACATGATCAAGAAGGAACTTGCCTGCGTAGACGGGATTGAAATCGGAGTTCGGCAATTTACCCCGATGTCCCTCGCTATCGTCGATTCCTGAGAAACATAATTATATATACATATATATTTAGAATATTACTATAGCAGGACATACAAAATGCAAGAATGAATGCATCTATGCGTTCGTTCCCCGTACCCATGATCGAACACGACTAGTCGACACTCCAAGGAGAAGAGAAATTTTAGTTATAAGAAATATATTTGAACTGCATGATGGAATAAAAACCTCGAGTTGAGTAATTCCCAAATCAAATAATACTATTTGCATTTGTTTATAAATTATTGAAATAAAAGTAAGTTGTAGTTTTACATTTATTGAAATATAAATCTAAAATAATTTGAGTCAAGATATTAATTTAGTGTAAAGACTGTTTAATGTGGAAATCAGATTGATGAGTTATTTTGAAGTAAAGATAATACATAGCTTGGTAAATATTTTGCCTGAATAGTAGGTCGTATAAACGAAATGGAAATACTTCGATTTGTTAAAAGGATGAAAATATATTTGTGTATATATATACACATATTTTATTTAGCTAAGCTTTTATTACTTTAGGGGTAAATATATACTTATATATTTTAAGGGGTTATAAATACTAATTAATTAGAAATATTGAGTTAGTGAAATTTCTGCATTAAACAGATTTTATTCAGATATAAAGCAGTATTCAATTGTATTGAAATTAGTATTTTGAAATAGAAATCAAAATTGGAAAAGAAATGGAAATAAAAATAAATAAGAACCCTTGGTTGGGCCCAAACTGGCCCAACTCACGCGCTTGCGCGCTCGGCTTGGCCCGCTCGCACACCACACACACACAGCCGCCCCTAACCCCGGCCGTTGCCGCCCTCAGCTCCGGCTCCGGCTCCGGCGTTGTGGCTCCTCCCCGCGCGCTTCCCTCTCTCCAACTCGTCACCGCTTCTTCCTCCACACGCGCCCTACAACCCATGGCCAAAACCCTAACCCTAGCTCCCGATTTGCCCTGCCGCTATTTGGTCCTCGCCGGCGTTGGCGTCGCGGCCGGCCGTAGCCCGGGCCGCGCCGCTGCGCCTCCTCTCCCGCGGCTTGCAGTCGCGCTTGGCCGCGCCCTAGTGGCGTGGTCGCGCAGTGGCTTGTCGCGCGTGTGCAGATGCGCCGCCGCCGACCCGCCGGTTACCCGGTCCTCGACGTTGGCGCCCCCAGGTAAGCTCCCCTACCTTGGGTCCTGGTTGAGGTGAGAGGTGTAGTTTTGGGCTGGGGTGCTTTGCTCTGGTTTTGGTATTGTGTTTGCTCTGTTTTGTGGAAATGGTGTGCCTTGGTTTGAGGTGGTGCTGTGTACTGTGATGTCTGTGTTTATGCATATGTGTGTGATCTTGTGCTGGCTGGTGATGCTGGATGTGTTTGTTTCATGTGGAATCAGTGATATGCAGGTTCTAGGGAGGCTTAGGGGGTGCTGATGCCTAATTTTCACTAGCTTCTCCTCCATTTCTTAACAGAATACTAATTAGAATGCTAAAACTGTGAATTGGGAGCTTAACTTACCTTGTTGTTTAAGACTTTAACTAAACAACTACAAACTAATTGGATTTCAGGACTTAGCAACTAGGGCATGCTGAGAATTGGGAATTAAGGCTGTTTTTACCTTGATGTGGGGTTTTGGTTGCTTCCTCCTTACTCCTGTATTGCTCCTGTGTTGCTCTGGTGATTGATCCTTAACCTCTACTGTTTTTGTGTGTGTTTGTGTTGTTGTGTATATGAAACTGTATGCTGTGATGCTACTGTGTATGAGGTTGTATTATATGGTGCAGTTACTTCACCTGGTGTATAAACATGTAACCGACCTTCTCTGGGCTGAGGTGGCTATTTGCACTGTTCTGTTGAACAGATGGCAGTGCCATGGTTAAGCTGGGTGTCCATTTGGCTGATTTGAAATTTTGGTAAACTTAAGGGGGTTTTCTGCAAAATTTTCATTGCAGCTGTAAATGGAAAACTTTCAGGGGCTAAAGTGCAAACTGAGGCTAATTGGGCCTTTGGGCCCAAGGCCTAGTTTTGGGCTGGATTAAAAGAAAAACTCTTTTCTTTTTATTATCTATTTATTTATTCTCCCGCTTCTATTTTATTCTATGCCCTCTGGGTAGGGGTGTAATCGTATCGGATTCGGTCGGATAGTAGTCATACCAAATCCAAATCCTACTAAATTTAATCGAATTCGAATACGAATTCGAATATACTCAGATTCGGATACGAATCGGATAGTTATCGAATTCGAATTTGAATCGGATTTTTTCTTCATTTGGATTGAATTCGAATGTTATTCAGACATGAACGCGAGACTAGGTGGCAGCATGGATGCGGTAGGAGGAGGCGGCTATGGGAAGAGGAGACTGCGGTGGGGAGAAGGAGGCGACCGAGGGGAGGAGGAGGCCACGGTGGGGAGGCGGCCGCCGGAGGAGGAGGCGGTCGCGGGGAGGAGGAGGGCCACGGGAGGAGGAGGCCATGGCGGTGGGGACGGGGCGGGGACGAAAGGAGGTGGCCGGGGGAAGAAGAGGCCGTGGAGGAGGAGGCCACGCAGGAGTAGGCTACGGCGGCGGGGATGGGGCCGGGATGAGAGGACGCTGCCGCGGGAGGAAGAGGATTTGGAGGAGAAGGCCGCGACAGAGAGGAGGCTGCGGGAGGAGGAGGAGGCAGCGGTGGCGAGGATGGGGTGGGGACGAGAGGAGGCGGCCGCGGGAGGAAGAGGCCGCGGTGGGGAGGAGGCCGCGGAGGAGGAGGCGGCGGGGATCGATCGGGGACGGGGAGGAGGTGGCGGCGCTAACGGACGGGAGGGAGGGGAGGAGATTTGGGCTAAAATGAAAACCTAAAATCTAAACGGATGCGGATATTATCCGAATCCGAATCCGAATCCAATATTCCATACCAGATCCGAATCCGAATCCGAATCCGAGAAAATAATCGGATATATATCAGAATCCGAATCCGATTATATAATCGGATTACACCCCTACCTCTGGGGCTCGATATTGACCCGGAAAATGACCCAATATGAAAATGATCGACCTGAAAGATAGACCCGACCCTAAAATGCTGGATGATGACAAGCACATACAGGGGCGAGCAGCGGCACTCGCTCAGGCTGAGAGATGGCTGCAAGGAACCCCTGATGGATACTGTACAGGTCTGACAGCAAATTTTCTAAAACAAAACTAAATCCAATGCGTAGACTTAGGTTTCAGCATTGCCAGCATCGTGGCTTCTCTGCTAGCCAGCCATGTGGCCTCTGATTAGTCGACCAGCTTCGTGGTCATTACACTGTGTATTAATGCAGAAAGGTCGAGTAGTAGCTTATGCTTCACGACAACTAAGGCTGCATGAGGAGAACTACCCAACACATGACTTGGAGTTAGCAGCAGTAGTATATGACTTAAAGATATGGCGACACTACCTGATCGGAAACAAGTGTGAGATTTATACCGATCACAAGAGTCTTAAGTATATCTTCACACAAACGGAGCTCAACATGCGTCAACGACGATGGCTAGAATTGATCAAGGACTATGATCTCAGTATCTATTACCATTTAGGAAAGGCTAACATAGTAGCAGATGCCTTGAGCAGGAAGGCTTACAGCTTACAGGGAAGAATCATGCCGAGTAACCCATACTTACAGCAAGAGATATAGGATCTTCGGGTGGAAATGATACTGTAAGGGACGTTAGCCACTTTGGTAGTAGAACCCCAACTCGAAGAACAGATAGGAAATGCCCAGAAAGAGGATGAAGAGATTTGCAAGATCAAGAACCGAATCAGGTTGGGAAGGGCTCAGAAATTTACTGAAGATAAGCAAGGAATTGTATGGTACTAGGGAAGGATCTTGTCGCGCCCCCACCTTGGGGACAGCGACTACTCCCGTAGGGACCCAGCTCGCTACAGCCGATCCCATACATGCATGCCATTGACTTCCCATGATAAGTCAAGCACAGGAGTATATTTATATCACAGCAGAGTAACTTACAAAATATTTAAGCAGTGTGGTCTGCTGGCCTTAATACAACATAAAGAGATTACAATGCCTTCGCGGCATACATGGTCTAGCTAAAGCAAAATAAAAACTACACAGCAAAGATAGGTGGACCCTCCCACAGTAAGAAGTTGACGGTAGAACAACACACATCAGGGCTCTGGCGGAACTGGCTCTCCTCCTTCTGGATCCAAGAAATTCTCCACGCCTTCATCTTGATCATGGAACGCTCCATCTACTGGATTGTAGGTTGTAAGGGTGAGTACTTACGTACTCAGCAAATCATAGGTAAGAGTAGGTACATATAGTAGGGATGATATGAACCTATGCTAGTAAAGAAGTGTGGATGTTTGTAAAATAGTCTTTTCCTTCATATCTTATCTCATGGCAACACTTTTCATAACATAGCATCGTTATTGATGTTATCACTATTTATAGTACTACCGTGACACGTCGACACACGACAGCCCACGGCAGCAACCCTTATCATGACAACACATGTCATTTGGGTAATCTTGACTTATCAAATTTTATTTAGAAAACATACTTGTGCCACACCCCGTGGATTTAATCCACCGTAGCAGACTCCTATGAACCAGGGAGCTTGGAGTATTCGAATACGTTTTTATCTCTATAGAGAGGTACCAATTTACCCGCAAGATATTCCACTTTCATGCCCATCCTATCAAGATGATTAGACCCTTCCTCACAACCATGTGTGAGTGGCAAGGTGGAAATAACAAGAACTTTTGCCATGTCTCACACAATTCACCCCAGACCCTGTGGTTTTTTCATACAAACCACAGTTGTGGCGGGTTACACAACCCCCACTAAATTGGCATCTTCCCACTTAGGGTCAGCGTGCAATATGTATTGGAGCCGCACTCCGTGTAAATCGTGTACGTGTCATATAGGGGTTTCATGTGTGATCCACATACTACTTGTTCAGGCTTGTCCCATACCAGGCTTGCGATCAGTACGTTGTTCATGCCACTAGACGCAAAACACAAGGTTCTAGTCCTTATATGCTAGTGACCAGGTCATCCACAACCCATGCACATCCAGTGCCACCACTATTCCATACCAAAAAGCCTGGTCACGGCTAGGAGTTTTATTTCATGAATATAAATATATACTTATATAATAGTTCATGGCTCACTATTTGACCAATTCGCATTTCACAGGCATCCAGCCTAATACTGCCAATTCATAATTCAATCATTCTTTGACATGCAATACTATTTATATTCAAGGTCATATCATAGCAACTCATAAAATATAGGTTCAAGATGTTCAAGACTATGACTTGTCTTCTGCGTTGTAAGAAACAACAGTTGATGCCGGGTCAGCGATGAAGTCTTCGAACTTGGGCTCTTGATCTACTCTCCAACAAACAAGCACACAAAGATCACAAACTATTTTAAATGTTTTAAAATCGACATGCAACATGCTCTTAAGAGAAAAGATCTTGGCGATGATGAAACGGACTAAGATTGCAAGCTATTCTGGGTCGAAACCCTAGAATTTATAGAATCTGGGCTAAGGATGGGTGTTAGAGACTCTTAGGGCTTTAAGGCTGCAATATGGACATCAAGTCCGTGGCTGGTTTACTCAAAAATAGCGAATGTCAACAGATCGACATTCGGTTCATGGCCTGACATGGCTTCAGAGAAAGCTAGAGGGCTTATCTCAAGATGTGACAGTTGAAGGAAATGTAGAACATAGCTCTACAGGCTTAGGGGACAAAGTGGATTTCAGTTTGCACCACCAGAAGTGGTCAAATTGGCCCAATATCACTGGCTGACATAGACTGACAAGGGCTGACAATGTCAAGAAGTGGCATTGACAAGGTTTGGATAGTTCCCTGTGGCCAAAATGGGTTTTGATTCAAGCATATGGTGCACAAAGTAGTGAGGCAACCATTTGACAATGTAGTTTTTGATTTGCATGACCAGAGGTGGGTGAAACAGGGCCAATGCCACTGGCTGGCATGAATTGACATGAGCTGACATTGTCAAAGAATGGAATTGGCATGGTTTTGGAGATTTTCAGTGGGCAAGATGGGTTCTATTTCAAGCATTGGGTGCATAATGCTATGAGGTAGCTATTTGACAAGGTGGTTTTCACAGAAAAGGTCTAGAAGTAAAGGATTTTGCAAAGACACCCCTGGACATAGTGAACTGGATGTCAGTGCATTGTCAAAAACTAGGGCTTTGAGGATTGTGATCGATTTTCTTGAGCTTTGCTTCGCCAACTATGTCTAGGAGGTAGGCGAAGATGACAGGAACTCATTGGTGGTGGTTTCAAGAGCTGAGATGGTCGGACAGCGATGAACAGCGATGAGGAAGTACGGTGGTGACATGGCACAGTACAGGTACTAGACAAGATCTTGGCACAGCGATATCTGGTGATTCTGTGTAGAACCAGAAGTCGGGGTAGAAGAGAAATATGCTCAGGAAACTAAGGCGAAGCTGTAGGACAAAGTGGCATCAACGGCGGCGGCCGGCGGCGACCGGGCGACACGCTGGTGGCATGGCAGCGATGGGTAAAACACTTAAATTACGACTTGGTGCTGCGCTGCCGCAATCTGGAGTTGCTGGAGCTAGCTAGGGCTATAAGATACTATCTGCTGCACTGGACTTGGCTGGAGGTTGAACGGCGGTGAATGGCGACGAACTGCGCCGGAGAAGAATCGGCCTCAACGGCAACAAGACGATTGGGTGATTCAATCTCAAAATTGAAAGCACAGTTGAGTTTCTAAGTTGCTACAGATGGTGAAGCTGAGGGAAATCAGCCTGAGGCGGCGCCAGCGAGAAATTCGACGTTGCGGCCGGAGAAGAAGAGCTGATTTGGGCATCACTGCTGTGGGGCTTTGGAGTTCAATCCCTTGCGATGAGAGCAGTAGGGAGGTGAGGTGGTGTGGGGATGGATCACTGCTGCGCCAACGCATATCAGTTTCTCCACAAGGGTGGCCTGATCTTCACGGTGTAGGATAGAACAAAGATAACTAGCTGCGAACAGCCGGGGTAACTGGCTTTATACTGCCAAGGTTGGTTGCAACCCGTACAATGGGGAAGTCGATTCGAAGCTACAAGAACTCCGACCCGCTGTTCGAACAATCGCAGAACCACAATCCGGGACTAATCCACACAAAACGGCCGGAACCGTAGAGCACGAACTAGGGGGACCTGTAAAGATCCTTCTCGTGAATCTAAGAGAACTCACAAGAGCAAAGGTAGAGGAATACTCAAGCAGTCTTGCTGCACTAGCATATAGCTGAAATGGTTTGATCAAAAGTGCTTCCAATAGTTGGAATACATGGGTATTTATACTAGGAACAACCTTCCTAGTTTAGGTGTGAAAGTAATCATTAGATGAAAAGTTTTCTTGAACAACCAACCCTCCTAATTAAGGTGTGAAGGCACCCATTAGATGAAGAGTTTCCTTGGATATCCAAGAGACCAATTCGTTTGGAAAAGAGTTGCTTCAATTTTCGCGCAGGTTGGACTGGTTGTGCAGCTTCCACTAAAATGACCATAACTTTTGATTCGGAAGTCGAAATGATGCATGGTTTGATGCGTTGGAAACTAGACTTCATTATCTTTCTAATGATGTTGCCCATGACCATGTTTCATGCTCAGATTGTCTCCAGAATTGCTCACAAAAAGATAGACAGTGTGTGCCTTGCACCACCCTCATTCGTGCGACCAATCTTCGTCGTCCTTTCCAATGCACCTAAGTTCAACCAAAGAAGTGGACGTTGGAAGCACCATTAATTTGTTTAAATCTGAAATGAGACTCAAGTTAGCATTCACCTGTCACGAATTTGCTTGGCACGAGATCGAGTGATCGGTCCTTGAAATTTGGTCGAAGAGTCTTGTATGCAACCATCTTGGTCATCGGGGCGAACATCTTAGTTGTTGGAGCTTGTAATGTCCACATCATGAGGTGAAGCTTCTGGAGCGGCCAATTTGGCCGGAGGAACGGCAGTGCAGCCTGGCAACGTGAGCGGGTCGCCGGTGGCGTGCGAAAACTGGGGAAAACTCTAATCCAAGCTCAAATTTGAAATTTCAATGCACAGGCTTGTTAAGATGGAGCTACTAATCAACTTGTTCAACATAAGGGGAGGCTAATTTGGACTGGAGTGAGCTTAATTGCTGGAATAGGGCATTTTGAAGATTCCGGTTATCACCAGCGCTGAGCTCCACTGGAGTGCAATTAAATGGTACAGCACGATTAGGGGAAAGAGGGGCACTCACTGGTCACTTCAATTTGGAATTTGGTGTAGTGAGATAATCTAGCGTCATGCTCCTCCTCGGCGGCTCATCGGAGAAGAAGAAGAAAGTGAAGAGAAGTGGATTTAACGGCTAAAGAAGCTCTGGAGTGCAGTGGTGAAGACGAAGCTGATCTGGGGCTGCTATTTATAGGCACAGGACGAAGCTTGCTACACTGGAGGCTGTGAAACTTGTGCTGGTGAAGCTTCGAGTTGAAGCAACGGCGGCGATGGCGAGATGGCAAAAGCGGCTCTGCAGCTGCGTCAGGCGGTCAATGGCAGTAGCGTTGGGACTTGGTGCTAGACGGTGCAGAAGCAAGGTGACATAGCTGGACCGGCAACGACACGTGCATGTGAGCGGATTCAAACTCTCCCGCTGGCGCGCGCCACTGTTGGGCTGGTCATCGGTGCTGCCACGACGACGATCTTGGCGCAGACACATGCGCACATGCAAGCAAAATCGAGTACGAGCACAGGTGAGGGCGGTGCTCGCGCAAGCACTGTGAAACGGCGCGCCTGGTTGCGGTCGAAAACGGCATAGCTCTGGTCGAAGGCGGGCTGGCGGCTGCTGGTCGAAAAGGGATTTGGACCCAATTGCAAAATTTGAAAGTTAGCTTTGGACTGAATTATAAAATCTGAGATTTGGGATGATTAGGGCTGATTTTGACTTCAAGATTTTGGAGAACCTTATTCAACAAATATTTTGGCAAGGATATTTGATGAAATTCAGATCATTTGAATAGTTTTCAGATAAAACGAAAACAAGATAATCAGGGTACTAATAATCTGGATTTTGTCGAAACTGGAATTCTGAGACTTAGGGTGAGATTTTGATGTTCCGACAAAAGGAGATTTTGTATTGAATAACATTTGGGAGGTGTTCCCTGAAACATATTTGAATTTGGGGTTAATTTGCAACATATAGCCTTTTCAGGGTTCTGGAGAATCAGAAAAGGACTGATCTACGATACTTCTTAGACTGATTTGTGAAAAGGGCTTAAATGAAGAAATCTGGATGCCAACTTTTTAGATTAAGGTATTGGCATACCCATGATCATAATCCAAGAATAATCTGGTCTGGATTACGTCAAGATTTAGCTAAATCTGAGTTCACAGTATTTAGGGTAATTAGGCTATTTAATTAATTTTCTATTTTCGAAAACAAAAAGGATTGACAAATCTGGGAGTTAGAGATGGAATTGAATCTGGCTTCTGAAAGCTTTTATTCTAAGGATAAGTAGTAGGTCACATCTGGAAAGTCAGATCTTGATTTGGGTTCACAAGGAAGATTTTGAGATTTTTGGGGCTTGGGATAGATTAGGGTTGAACTGATCTTGCTACTACTACAGAGATACATGCATGCATGATTTTCATGAAAAGGAAATTTTCACCCCCAAAACCAAGGTGTTACAGATCTGTGTTCCCCAAAACACAGACCTTAAAGAATTAATCCTCCATGAGGCACATAAAACCCCGTACTCAATACATCCAGGTAGCACTAAAATGTACCGGGACTTGAAAAATCAGTTTTCGTGGGATAATATGAAGAAAGAGATCGCATAATACATTGCAAATTGTGACACCTGTCAACGAGTTAAAGCGGAACATCAGAAGATAGTCGGGAAGTTACAACCTTTGCCAATGCCACTATGGAAATGGGAAGAGATCGGAATAGATTTCATCACAGGACTCCCTAAAACTCAAGGAGAATACGACTCTATATGGGTCATCATAGATATACTCACCAAACTAGCACACTTCATTCCAGTCAAAAAGAGCTACGATAGGAGTAAATTAGCTGAGTTGTACATGCAAAGAATAATGACACTACACAGTATTCCTAAGAAGATTGTCTCAGATTGAGGAGTACAGTTTACATCCAAGTTTTGGAGCAGGTTCCATGAAACACTAGGAACTCAATTAAATTTTAGCACTACATACCACCCTCAGACAGGAGGACAGACAGTGAGAGTAAATCAAATTTTGGAGGATCTTCTAAGAGCTTGCATACTAGATTATGGGACATCATGGGATAAATACTTGCCATTTGCAGAGTTTGCTTACAACAACAGCTATTAGGCTAGTCTATAAAAGGCACCATTTGAAGCTCTATATGGACGAAAATGCAGAACCCCGTTGCATTGGAATGAGCCAGGAGAATGAAGAATCATAGGGCCAGAGATAGTAGAAGAGGCAGAAGCTCATGTAAAACTCATCAGAGAAAGGTTGAAGACAGCACAGTCCCGACAAAAGAATTACGCAGACAATCAGCGAAGAGAACTATCATTTGAACCGAGTGATTTGGTCTACCTTAAAGTCACACCGTTCAAGGGATTGCAAAGATTTCAGGTGAAAGAAAAGTTATCTCCTAGGTATATTGGACCATTCAAAATACTTAAGAGAAAAGGAGAAGTAGCCTACAAGTTGGAGTTACCCTCAGAATTAGCAGGAGTGCATGATGTATTCCACGTTTCACAACTTCGGAAGTGCTTGAGAGAACCAACCTACCGAGTAGAAGTTCATGAAGTATCTTTGCAGAAGAATCTTACATATCCTGAGCATCCAATCCAAATCCTTGACACTGACGAACGCCAACTCAGAAGGAAGAAGATCAAGTTATGCAAGGTTCAATGGGGAAATCACTCAGAGCAAGAAGCCACCTGGGAAAAGGAGGAAGATCTACAGTGAGACTATCCATATCTTTTCTTATCTTAGGTGAATCTCGGGGCGAGATTTCTTTTAGGAGGGTAGGTCTGTAACATCCTGGGTTTGGGGGTAAAACTTTCTTTTTTCATAAAAAGTCATGCATGCATATGTATCATTAAGAACCAGCAAATTAGTTCAGATTCACTCTTCCCTAAGCCCAAAAACCTCGAAAATCTTCACTATGGACTCAAATCAAGATCAAACTATCCAGGTATGGCCTACTAATCATCTTGAGTAGAAAAACCTTGAGAAGCCATATCAAATTTGACCTCTAACACCTAGAATCACCAATCTCAATGTGTTTTCGAAAACAGAATTATTCCTAGTTACCCTGAATACTCTGATTTGATCAAATCTTGACCTGGTCTAGATCAAATTATTTTAGGATTATGATCCAGGGTATGCCAATACCTTAATTCAAAAAGTTAGTAGCAGAACTTCATCATTCAGATCATTTTTGCAGGTCAGTCTAGAAGTATTACAGACTAGTCCTTTTTAGATTCTCCAAAAGCCTGGAAAGGGTAAAAGCCACAAATCAACTCTAAATCTTAATTTGATTCGGGGATATCTCCCATACACTATTCAATACACAATCTTCTTCTATGAGAATCTCAGAATCTTATCCTAGGTCTCAGATATTCGACTTCGACAAAACCCAGATTCTAAATACCTTAAATATTCTATTTTCGTTTAGTTCAAAATATGACCAAAAGTTTCAAATTTTGTCGAATGCCTTTCCTAAATGAATTGCTGAGTTAAATGAGCCACATTGGTAAAATCAAATTGAGCTTTAATCAAATATTTCACAGAATTTACAATTCAGTTTAGAAAATTTTCAAAAATTATGTTTGATCCAAATCCCAAATTCAACTTAGCCGACACGTTTTGAACTCAGTGCCGCCGCGATTCTTGCCTTCGGTGAAGTCCAGCCATTGCCACTATGTGTGATCGTTTAAACCTGCATGTTGTACACGCGTACACGCCAGAGCAAGCCACCGTGGCAGCAGCAACGACCAGCAGACCCGCCGCGCGCAACAGCGATGAGCTGTCAGAAGCCTCGCGCCATGACGATGCCATGCCGAGGCCAACTTGTCACCTCCTCTGCACCAGCCAGGACCAAGTTACAAGATGCCGACTGTTCTGACAAAGCCGAAGGACCCGCCTGTACGCTGTCCCGTCGTCGCCGCTGTTTGCTCCAACCTAGTCGCTTCTGCGGCACAAGTTCCACTGTTGCCAACCTCACAATCTTCCTTCTGTGGCTATTTTAAGGTTTCTTGTGACCAACTTCAGCTTCATACAATCCAGAACCCAGTTAAACCGCTGTCCATCTCGTCTTCTTCTTCTTCTCCGGCGAGCAGCCAAGGAGGGAGATGACGACCGAGTGCGCCGCTGCACCAATCTTCAAATTGACTCAACTGGTGTGTGCCAATTGCACATCTTCTTATTCCTTAGCAAGCAATTTGTCTCTGGTGAGCTGTATCGCCAGGGATAGCCAAAATTTGATTTTGCCCTGTCCAGCTATCGGACTTAGTCCAGTCCAAATTAGCATCCCTTTTAGTAGAGAAAATCGATCACCAGAGCCCCTTGAACAATCCTGTTCAATCACAATTTGAATTTAACCCGTAATTGAAGATTCCCCATTCTTCGCACGCTGCTGTGGACGGCTCACGCCGCCGGCACGCCTCACCGTGTTTCCGACCAAATTGACTACACCCACACGTTCCTTGGATCCCGTAGATGGTGTAGCAACCGTCAATTGTGCAGCATTGTTCTAAATTGTGAACGCCCCTTTTGGATCGTCGTTCTCAAGTCCGGCCATAACGCCGGCAAGCCCCAAAACGCCATTGCAACCAAATTCCCCTCTCTAGAACCATCAGCACTGCTCCAGGAGCAAAAGCCCTCGATCAATTTCTAGTTTCTTCAACGTAGTTCTTTGTCACTGTAACTCACCTCTGGTTCTCAAGCCGACGAGTTCAAACTTGCCGTTCGTCACCGTCTAGCCACCGTTATTTGATTAACCTTGCCAGCAGCATCCTTTCAACCTCGCCTACACGATTGGCAAAGTTAGCGAAGCTACGCACGTGTGGATTGACCAGATGCGGTAAACCTAGAAATTGACAGGACTCTAGCATACAAATTCACTATGTCAGGGACATAGCTGCAAATTCCTTGATTTCTTGGACTTTTCTGTAAAAACCAATTTGTCAATTAATTACCTTGTTTTTATTGTACACCTAATGCCTTAAACCAAACTTGTTGTGACAACTAAAAATCTTCTAAACCACGCCTATGCCATCCACTGACATTGTCAGGTTGCGAACCGAATGTCAACCAGCAAACATTCGTTGCGTTTGAGCAACAGCCGTGAACCAAATGTCAAGATTTATGCCTTGAAACCCTAAGAGCCTCTAACATCCAACCTTAGTCCAAAATTCTATAAATTCTAGGGTTCCGACCTAGTCCGCTTCAGCATCGCCAAGTTCATTTCTTTTAAGAGCATACCTGCATATAGATCATAAAGCATTTAAAATAGTTAGTGATCATTCTGTGTTTGAATTATTGCCGAGTAGGTCCCGAGACAGAGTTCAAGGACGTCAGCATCAACACAACACCAGTAGCTGATTCTTACGACGCGGAAGACAAGTCATATCCTTGAACATCTTGAACCTATATTTTATGAATTGATATGATATTGCCTGGGCTATAAGCAGTAGTGCATGTGATGGAATGAATAAAGTATAATTTGACAGTGTTAGGCAGTATGCCGATGAAATGTGATAAGATTCGTTATAGGATGATCAAGCTATGAGCCATAACTAATGTGTATATATGTATATGTATGTTCATAAAATAAAAACTTCAGTCGTGACCAGAATGGTATGGAATGGTGGTGTGGCATTGCCGAGTGCAGGGCTGTGGAATAGTCTGGTCACTGGCATATAAGGACTAAAACCTTGTGTTGTGCTTCCAGTGGCATGAAACCGTACCAACCACGAGCCTAGTATGGGATAGACCTGAACAAGTAGTATGCGGATCGCACATGCACCCCTGCATGGATGAGTTGGAAGGAAATTGTGCATGATCGGCACGGAGTGTTACTCCACACACGTGATGCACACTGCCCCAATAACGGGAAGAGGCTAGTCGGGGTGGGGATATAGCCCACCATGACTGTGGTTTGTCCAACCACAGGGACATGAGTGAATTGTGTGTGAACCATAAATAAGGTTCTTGTTATATATCTCAATCTTGTCACTCGCACATGGCTTATATATATAACCTGCTTAATCTATTAGTTGCTTCACCTATATTTTATGATAAAGGTGGCCTTAATAGCAATCTATATTTGTACGTTAGTACTTTTTCATACAATATATGTTAAACAAAACAAAAGAATGCAGATTGAAATCCCTAAGTTAAGTGGGAGTCAGGAGGGAACAAAATAGTATAAGCCCTAAAATTAAGTGGTCAAAATAGTACATTCGAAAATATTAAGATCTAAAATGGACCGAACCCCAAATTTAGTGTACTTTGCTCTTAAAATAAAGTAATTAAGTTAGACTAAATTAAACTACTAATCATCTTATTTATATACTTATTCAAACAAAAACTAAGTCCCTAAATATTTGAGAGCCGTGTACAAGGCACTCACGTCACGTTACACTCACAAAAGGCTAGTGCTGGACACAATTACACAATCTTGAATAGTAGAGGGGCTCAAATCAATAAAACTAGACTAGAGGAGCTGGGTTGCATAGAATCGAATAGCATGGTTGTTCATAGTGCAATTTTCCCCTAGAAATATCACATACAATGGACATCTTTCGAAGGACAGGAACCATTAAATATCAACCATTAAAGTCTAACTAGTGCTCCCTCGTATCTTAAAAAAATCGTATTTTTTTTTACTATACACGGTGTCCAGAATACAATTTTAATTATTATTTATATTGGCAAAAATTTATAAAATTACAATATTATGAAACTATTTTTTATGACAAATATTCCTAATTATTTTTTATGGTCAATCTACATAAAAGTTTGAACGTGTATAGTAAAAAAAAAAGGATAATTGTTTTGGATCAGATGGAGCAATGATCCACTAACTTGTATTACCTAATCTAACAGAAGTTTTGAACAGTTCTGCAACTATGGAACTTTGATTGTGAACCTATGGTCATTATTTTTCTAGTCATCGCCTGAAAATTATTCAAACCCTAGCTTGAAAAATTCTCCTCCTATAGATACGCGTATGAACGTGCAAGGGAAAAAAAGAAGTAGAAAAGGGATATACGTACTAGACGTGCACTAAAATTGCATTAAGTACTAGAGTTAGCATCATGATTAGGGAGTAGGGTGAGGCCAAAAGATAAGAGGAGAGAATTAGGAGTGAACAAAAGCTTTACACACAAAAAAGACACCTTATATATACTGCACCAGTATAATACTTCTCGTGTTTGCAGTGGAATTTGTATGAGGTTTGTTAGCTAAAATGGCTTAAATTAATTAATAAGTGGTTTTAGATTATCGAGTGCAATAATTTATAACTTTTCATTTCTAATTTATGCAGTTTCTCTCATCTCTTTATATCTTTAAATCACTTATCAAATAAGTCAATTTCTTTATATTCAAATTTTTAAACTCCCAAGTCATAAGCTCTACTAGTTGGCTCATTGGAAAAACTCAAGTTCCCATAAACTTCGAAGTCATACAAGATTTTTTATTAATAACCCACATAAAATAATCAATTACAAAAATAACCCACAAACACTCGAGACAGCGTCCAGAACTCGACCAGAAAAAATATTTGTATGGCAACAAACAAGATTTGAACCCAAGACCAAGGGGTGAGAAAGTAGTGTCTTAAGGCGATATCCAACGGCGGCGGCAGCGCGGGCTCGCGTCGACGGCAGCCGTGGTTTGCCCGGTGTTAGCTCGACGTGATGTGACGCGCGCGTGCACCGGGACGTGGCCAGCGCGAGGCGAGGTCGCGGCGAGGGAGCGTCGCCGTTGGAGGAGACGAAGCGGCTTCGGGACGTTTGGTTGTGGGCCCCACCGACGACGCTAAATATGAACGATACCCGCGTGAAAGAAGTACTAACATGTGGGGTCAGAAAATAAAATGGCCCACCTGTCCGAGACTGGGTGTATGGATTCAACGTCGCTGGCAATTAGAGCGTGGGACCCACGGCCACGTTTATTGCGCCCGTGTTAGAAAATTTATTGCACCGCGTGTACGTTGATAACAATCACTTACAGATGGGCCCCTTTGATTGCGTCCCCACATGTCACACAGCCACCACCAACGAACCGCGTGGCACGCGTTTATTACCGAGCGGGGCCCACCACGACCGCGTGCACGCGTGTTGCTGACATCGGCGACTTCTTTTTTTACGCGTTACAGACACTGCGCTGTGGGCCCGGGACAAATGACGGCCCACATGTCATTGAGTGCAGTCAATTAAATTTCTATAAGAATTAGTGAATGCACAAAATTTACCGAATTTAATACGTACGTATTTAATTTAGCTCGAGAGGATGACAGGTGGGGTTAATCTCTTGTCGGCCCACCTGTAAGTGACGGGGATGAAAAAATTGGCCGTTGCTTGTCATTTTTTTGCGGGTCCCACCTGTCAGCCTCTCATTTTTTGACTGTTTTAATTTGCCCGTTTGAAAATAGCCGTTGTAACAATTTTTTATTCATTTTGGGCATAAAAAATCATAAAAAATTCAAAAAAATTCCAGAAAAATCACAAAAAATCACAAAATTTTTTCCAACTATCCTCTATATAAAGACATGCTGGTTCACTATTTTCACTCACATTTCATCATCCATCCACACCCAAAACCACACCAGCGTTACTACAAAATTTTTTTGACATTTTCACATGGATTCTAATCCACCTGGCGGTTTCGTTAATTGGCTCGCCTCTTCCCAATCTCCCGGCGAAACCAACGAAAATCCAAACGCCCAGCAGCAACCTGGTTTTTCGCAACCGTCGACTTACCAGCCATATCCACCGAATTACCAGCCATATCCGCAGTACAACCAATATTATCGTCCTTATCCACCACACCACCATGCAATTCCACCGCCCCCACAGTATAGCCAAAATTATCATTTTGTCAGCATGCCACCGACATGCCCACAATTTTCTCCCCCTCAACCGCACTCTGTGTCTGTCTCCGACAACGGCACTCCAGAGTTTGCTCCAGGCGATATGGCGGCCCGAGTTGTCATCGACAACACCAACACCAATGATGCTGCAGACGCTGGCCGAAAGACGAAGCGCCTACCGTGGTCCAACGATGACGATATAAAACTGGTAACAATTTGAATTTTCATACACGAGTGCTATGAAAGAAATATATTTAGGTCGACTTCGATATCCAAATTTTTTTAACTACATGCAGATTAGCTCTTGGCTCAACAATTCGCTCGATCCTATTGATGGAAACAATAGGAAATGCGATATGTACTGGGCCAACGTAGCAGCGGCATACAACGAGACAGTGCCGACAAGTAGGAGAAGGGAGACCAAACACTGTAAGGACCACTGGCAATGAACCAATAAAAAGGTGGTCCAATTCAACGGTGTTTGGCTCCGACTTAAGGAAGTCTATGCCAGCGGTCATTCGGACGACCAACTCATGGTGCAGGCCCGCGAAATGTACAAGACGGAGATGGGTCATCCTTTTGTGTTGGATCATTGGTGGACGGCGGTTCGCTGTTAACCTAAGTGGTCCGCAGCTTATGTTGATCCTCCCAGCAAAAGAAGCAGATTGTCCGAGTCGGGCACATACACGTCATCGTCCAACAATGATGACGTGCCACCAGCGCAGACACGGCCGGAAGGACGAGACTCTGCTAAGGCGAAGCGCAGAGGTAAGGGAAAGGTTGATGACTCGCAGGATTCTACGTCGGCAGCGAGAGTAGATCTCGATGCCTTCATCCAAAATGAACCCAACCGAGCCGAGAAGACGAAGGACATACTCCGTATGTCAGATAACTTGCACGACGTGGCGAAGGCGAAGGAAAGGTCCACCTTGTATAAGGCGTACTGGAAAATGATGAGTCTCGACAAATCCATCTTCGACGATGCGCAAAAAGCGGAGTACGATGCAGGGCTGAAGATTCTAAGGGAGAAACTTAATGCTGGCGATGATTAGTTATTTTATTTTGAATTATCTCTTGTAGCCAACCATGTATCCTCTGTTATTAATATATATATGATTTTCTATTTAATTTTACTCTGATATCCAACTATGGAATCTGGCCGTTGGAATATAGCCGTTGCAAAATAGACGTTCGAAAATTGTCGTTCAAATATAGCCGTTGGAATATAGCCGTTGGACTCTTTGTCTATATATTCACCCCCTCCGCAAAACTTCTCTTCACTATCCAACTATCTTCTCAAATGGCGTAGCTCTTTAAAAACCCAGTTTCATTAGCCACTCACAAAATGTCTTCTAGCTCTTGTTCCAACACACATAGCTCCGAGGAGGATGCCATGAACCAAATTGAGGATTTCTTAGTGGAATTCATAGAGGAGGAGGAGGAGGAAGATCGTATCATCGCCGGTCTTTACGCCCGACTTGATGCTTCATCATCCCGCGGACGCCGCCGAAGCAGCAATAGGAGATATGTTGACAGAAATCGCGAAGAGGGGCATCAACGGCTCGTCGCCGACTACTTCTCCGAATATTCCGTCTACCCTGACAATATCTTCCGCCGGCGTTTTCGGATGGCGAGACCCCTCTTTCTCCACATCGTTGAAGCTCTAGGTGGGTGGTCCCCCTACTTCACCGAAAGAAGGGATGTCACTAATCGCCGTGGACTCTCCCCTTTACAGAAGTGCACCGCAGCAATGCGTATGCTCACGTACGGTGGCCCCGCCGATGCCGTCGATGAGTACGTGCGGATTGGGGAGTCCACGGCGATTCAATGCTTGGAGAACTTCGTACAAGGTGTCATCGACATATTTGGCGACCAATATCTTCGCAGCCCCACCGTCGAGGATATCCACCGCCTACTGCAACAAGGAGAGTTCTGTGGCTTTCCAGGTATGCTGGGAAGCATTGATTGCATGCACTGGGAATGGAAAAATTGCCCCGTAGCATGGAAAGGTTAATTCACTCGTGGAGATTATGGAGTCCTGACGATTATACTTGAAGCGGTAGCTTCATATGATCTCTGGCTATAGCATGCTTTTTTTGGTGTTGCAGGCTCCAACAATGACATCAATGTGCTAAACCAATCGCCCTTATTCACCGATGTGTTGAAAGGGCGGGCTCCTCATGTTCGGTACTCTGTCAATGGCCGACAGTATAACATGGGGTATTATCTCGCCGATGGTATATACCCGGAGTGGGATGTCTTTGTGAAGACGATACCCCTCCCACAGACGGTGAAAGATCGGTTGTTTGCGCAACAGTAAGAAGGAGCGAGAAAAGATGTTGAGCGGGCTTTCGGAGTTCTACAGTCTTGATTTGCCATCGTGCACGGTGCGGCACGATTTTGGTGACAGTCAACTCTCACGAAGATCATGCGGGCTTGCGTCATCTTGTACAATATGATCATAGAGAACGAGCGCGACGACAATGCCGCCAACCATGACTACAATGATCATCCGGACACATCCACGATAGTACCGCCTGTGATTCACACTGGGGGTACACCTTTATTCGAAGATGTACTTGGAAGAAATACTGACATCCGTACTCAACCTACGCACACGCAACTCAAAAGAGACTTGATTGAGCACATTTGGCAACGTTTCGGAGGAAACGCCGACGAGTAGCATCTTACCGGATTTTGTAGTAGGCATTTGTTTGCAAATTTAATTTTTTTGTATTTCGCAATTATGTCATGTACCGCTACTCGAATTTTAATATCTATTTTTTTTAAGTGCAATTTTTAAATCCAAAATGTCGAATTTATTTTTTTTGTCGCAAATATAAAATTTAATTTCGTAGGTAATATATTAATATATTGGTAATATTGAATTTAATGAATTAATACAAATTCATTGAATATATAATTGTTAAATTGTATAGAGCCAAGCCATTGGAGTGCTTGGCTCTTGCTTGGTGTTTAGTTGGTGGTTAGGAGTGTGGGGCCTACGCTAAGAGCCAAGCAAGAGCCAAGCTGTTGGAGGCTTGGTGCTTGCTTGGTGCTTTGAGATGGTGTTCGCACATGTGGCAGGGAATATTCCGTTGAAGAGCCAAGCAAGAGCCAAGTCTGTTGGAGATAGCCTAACTAGCTAGACTAGGAGAGATTTGTTAACTTGTCCCCAATCATATAGTTTTGAGTCATCTCAAGTTTTTTTGGGTTTGTATTGGGTCACATTGAGAGAATAACTAGTATCTAACATATTTTTGATTTGCTACTTGAGTTGTATTGTGTTTATACCAGAACTCTTTTGTTTTGTTTTGAGTAAGATTTTCAGAAATTCAAATTAGCACCATAATAAAGTTTGATTCACCCACTACTTCTACAACATTTTCTATTATCCTAATGCATCTCCTCTTTCCTAACTATTGGCACTTACTGCTAAGCGCCTGGAGAATATTTATGACTTCTTCTTAATCATTGATTACTTAAATACAAACAACACATATCACATTATTGTATATTTGGATAATAAATGTTCTATGATTGTATAAAAATATATTTTTAATATAAAAAGTTGGTGAATTTTGGTTTTTTCTGTCATTTTTCAAATTTTATTTCTTGTCATAAATATTTTATTTTCATGATTTATAGGAGTACTATACAAATTTTTAAGAATTTTTTATGATAATTTTGTGACTTAACGGTTGTGGTAATGTGGTTAGCACTTAATTGGAAATATGCACTAAATATCACCTCTAATAGAAAGTATATATCTTGATTAAGTGTTAAGATAAGACTCCAAAATGCACATAGAATGATGATTTGGGGTCTAGGATTTAGGCGTTAGGGTTTAAGGGTTAGGGTTTAGGGTTTAGGTTTAGGCTATAGGGTGATGCCGAGGTATATTTAGTGAGAGATATATTATTGAAAATTGATAAAGTACATGAGTAAGCGAGCAACACTGAAGGAAATTAAGCACGGAAATCATCTAGAAGGGCCAACGACGGGGGAAGCTTCTAGGAGGCTTTGGTTCTAGTTTGAAAGTATGATTAGCTTCGTGACGGCGCTCCAATCTTTGTTCCTCCGTAAGTCGGTCTGGTGCGAAACTCCATTCAGCCTCATAGTACGGGTCGACCTCATCCAGACCCCAGTTCTCTGCAAGACCGAAGCTCCTGCGGTGAGCCTTTGCCTCTTGCAGAAACTTGATGTGTTCCTTGGCTTCCTTCGACATCTCGATATCAATCCACTGAATAAAGTTGCACTTGCACTCGTAAATTTGAGGAACACATGTGATAAATCAATAGGTCCAATAGTGTACAAGAGAACGATAAGAATAGTATAGCACTCACATTAGTTCGCCAAGGGTACTTGGACATCGTGCAACCATAGAACCTCATCTGGAGTGACCGTTCATCAGCGGACATGTGCACCATCACTAGTACAGAAATGCAGTCTACTAACCCCTATCTTTCGGTTATTAGCGATTTAGTAGAAAACCGTTAGAAAAGGTGCCTCGCGGTCATAAAAGGCATAAGGGAGGTATTTTTCCTATCGGTTTGTAAGAAACTTACCGTTAGAAGAAGCAGAATGATTTACTCTAGCGGTGATGAACATATTTACCGTTAGAAGAGATGCATAAGTATTGACGGGAGGATGTTGTGTACCGTTAGAACTGGTCGACTTCTACAAATAGTTTTATTCTATAAGTACAATATTTATATACCATTAGAATATATCACAAATTCCTATTGGTAGCCTGTTGTGAACCGATAGAATAGTTCTTCTGCTACAAATAGTTTTATTCTATCGGTACTATATGTTTATACCGTTAGAATATATCACAAATTCCTTAGAACTGTTCGTCTTCAAATGGTTTTATTCTATCGGTAATGTATGTTTATACCGTTAGAAGATAGCACAAATATCTTAGAACTGTTCACCTTCTACAACTAGTCTTATTCTATCGGTAATGTATGTCTATACCGACAGAATATGTACAAAAATTCCTATCGGTAGGATGTAGTGTGTCGATAGAACTGTTCTCTTTCTACAAATAGTTTTATTCTATCGGTAATGTATGTTTATACCGACAGAATATCTCCAAAAACTCTTATCGGTAGGATGTAGTGTGCCGATAGGACCGCTCGCCTTCTACAAATAGTTTTATTCTATCGGTAATGTATGTTTATACCATTAGAAGAGATATCAAATTACTAACGGTAGGCAGTTATGTACCGATAGAACTGATCTAGTACTATAAATACCCGGGTGTGTCTTTTTCATTCGTACAGTTCATCGGGCGCTCATAGCCCTAACCCGTAAGCTCCATGGACGGCCGGCGCACCTCTACCGGCGACCGCTGCACCTCCACATCTCCATCGACTCCCACTAGATTTCGGCATGGCAAGCAAGGTACGTAAAATTTCGGCAATATTGTTAGATTATTCTAATCTGATTATGGCAATTATTCTGCAATTTTTGTATCCTTCATTTTGATATGTCTTCTTTTCAATATGATTATGTACGGTATCTTGTTCTTGTTTTTTATTAAAACAACTAAATAATATCACTGTGGGACAGATAGTGTTCAATTGCTTGCTGATCATATCAAATGGAGAAAATTATCAGGATATATTTGCAATACAAACGCTATCTAACATAGTGAAATACCAATAAGAGTATAAATGTAATATCTTCATCTCTCAGTAGGTTGCTCAATGCCAACTTGGACTTAGTAATAATTGAAATTGAAAGATCATGAAATTGAAAATGAAATTGAAAGATAATGAAATTGAAATTGAAATTGAAAGATATTTGTAATTGAAATTGAAATTGAAAGATCATGAAATTGAAATTGAAATTGAAGTTGAAATTGAAAGATCATGAAATTGAAAAATCATTAATGTCAAGATATTTACAAATATCATGAGATACACAAATATCTTGATCTTCTCTGTAGGTTGTTCAATGCCAATAACATAGTCAAATGCCAACTAGCTTGCTCAATGATCAAGTGCATGTAAAAAGTTCATTAAATAATTAATATATGTATATTGGCAAGGTAATTTCTTCTGATGAAATAGAGTAGAAATGTAATATCTTGATCTCCAATTGCAAGTTGATGTTACTATGACGAAGCACAACCTAACCTTCAGTTGGTAGTCTTTCTCAGATAGGGAGTCATGTAGGAAACAGTAAACAATCTTAATTTGCTCTAGAATGCCTATTTATGTTCTGTGCAAGTCCTTGGATGATGCTCATGAGGGGCAACGTATTTCACGGTTCTTCATCGCAGTACGCTGCCTACGTTGGCTTGTTGGTGAAAGAAACGGTGAAGATCACCGTCGAGAGCTGGAAGGACGTGAATGGCGAGATCTTGGTTGGCTCGGTCGAGAAGATCCTTAAGCCCGGCGTGTTTCTCAAATCAGGACCTATAGAAAGCATCTTACATTTGTATCAGTGTTTCATCCATTTTTTTGCATGCATCAGCTTGTGGCCAGATGCTTACCTGCTTGGAGAAGAAGAATTGTTGTCATTTGCACAGCCATTCTACACCATCATTACACAGAACAACATCTTGCAAGGTAGGTTCTTGTTGTTAATGGAGTTAAGTTGAGTTGAGTTGATCGAGTCTGAGTCCAAGGAAATCACCAATACAAATGTCACTCGACGGTAGTTCCAGCTCCTCGGGTGTCTTTGAACTGAACTCCTATGGTTAAGTCCAATGTGGTTCAGACTTTTGCTGTTTTGGATGAATGGATTTGTGACGTATCAGGTCTAACTTGTAGTCGGTAGTTGCATTGTCGCAACTTGCAAAGGTTCTCTTTTATGTAAAATGTATGGGCCACTGGGTCCTCGTGACGATATGTTGTTAATTTCAGACGTGACTTTTCTAATATACATCGAATGTGTGAATTGTTGTATTTGTATATTGTTGTATATTTGTGTATCATGTATTGCTATTTGGGACATGAACTTGAATGTGTACATGGGAGTATTTGTGTATTTAATTGTATTTGTAGGTAGGTGTGTATTTGTACTGCTATTTCAGACATGCACTTGAATTTGTGAACTGGCATGTGTATGTTTGTACCTAAATTGCTGTGTCATACATGAATCAGCTTGCTTTTGTTTTCAACCATTAAATAGAATGAGTTTAAATAGTACTCATTTTTTATGTTTCCTCTTACATTTTCTTAAAGGAATGGAGGCAAATCAACATCTCATGTAAGTAGAGATTTTTAATTTCTTTGGCAAGATGAAGTACCAAGTATCTAAGAAAAGTATTTTTGTGTCTCCTAGTTAATCTACAAATTAGCATCTCTTGAAATATTTCTTTATCTTCTAGTTAAGATCTGTTTGATGTTACATTGTGTTTAGATATGATTCTTTGGATGTGAGAATTGGTGTCATGTGTGTCATGCATTACCCAGTTTGGTTTTGTTTCAACCATGTACCAGTACCTCTTCTAACGGTAAATACGCATATTTACCGCTAGAACAACACATGTACACTCAACTTGAATGTGAGAACTGGTGCCTCAGGCATGCACTTGAATGTGAGGACTAGTGTGCATTTGTGCACTTAGATTGCTGTGTCATGCATTACCCAGTTTGGTTTTGTTTCGGCCATGTACCAGTACCTCTTCTAATAGTAAATACACATATTTACCGATAGAATAACACATGTATTTGCTGTGTCATGCATTACCCAGATTGCTGTGTCATGCATTACCCAGTTTGGTTCTGTTTCAGCCATGTACCAGTACCTCTTCTAACGGTAAATACACATATTTACCGATAGAACAACACATGTATTTGCTTATGTGCCTCAGGCATGCACTTGAATGTGAGGACTGGTGTGCATCTGTGCATTTAGTTTGCTGTGTCATGCATTACCCAGTTTGGTTTTGTTTCAGCCATGTACAGTACCTCTTCTAATGGTAAGTACACATATTTACCGATAGAACAACACATGTATTTGCTTATGTGCCTCTCAGGCATGCACTTGAATGTGAGGACTGGTGTAAATCTGTGCACTTAGATTGTTGTGTCATGCATTACCCAGTTTGGTTTTGTTTCAGCCATGTACAGTACCTTTTCTAACGGTAAGTACACATATTTACCGATAGAACAACACATGTATTTGCTTATGTGCCTCTCAGGCATGCACTTGAATGTGAGGACTGGTGTGCATCTGTGCACTTAGATTGCTGTGTCATGCATTATCCAGTTTGGTTTTGTTTCAGCCATGTACAGTACCTCTTCTAACGGTAAGTACACATATTTACCGATAGAACAACACATGTATTTGCTTATGTGCCTCTCAGGCATGCACTTGAATGTGAGGACTGGTGTGCATCTGTGCACTTAGATTGCTGTGTCATGCATTACCCAGTTTGGTTTTGTTTCAGCCATGTACAGTACCTCTTCTAACGGTAAGTACACATATTTACCGATAGAACAACACCTGTACCTGTTCAGCAATGCACCAGTACCTGTTCTAACGGTATATGTGTGTTTGTACCGATAGAAGATGTGAGTACAAAATTACCTGCACTTAGTCTAACGGGCATTTCATGTATTTACCGTTAGAAATAGGTCTAGTATAAGTAAAACCCCACTCGACCATTGCTGAGTTGCTGTTTTGTTCTGTTGCACTCTGTGTCCCTCTGTTTGTGATGAAAGTTCCACGCTCGCAGCTACATTGTTAGGGTGATCAGGGCAAGCTGGAAGAAAGTTGATTGCACCCCTCTCTTTAAGGTAAGCTTAATTGTCATCACTTATCTCTCTCTCCCTCTAGATCTCCCTCCCTCTCTACTTGCAAGCTAGCTGTATTGTGTAGTTCCAAGATTGTAGCTCCAAGCTTGGGAGCTAGCTAGTGGAAATGCCTCATGTTTTAGGAGCTCACTAGCTTGTATTGTGTAGTTAGCTAGGTTAATTAGTGTTAATTTCGTCAGGCTAGGGTTTAACACATCAGTTGTAAGAGGCTGTACATGTACATATACATAACTTAATCGGGCAGGTTTCATGCATGGCTGACTTGTTAAATTTTGTTAATTGTAGATGGATAGGAAATATTGGATGTATGGAATAAAACGTACTACTCTTGAATATTTGGATGGTGTGAATGAGTTATTAAATTTGCTGAGCAACAAAAGGCGAGGAAGGGAGAGAAAGATATGCTTTGTCCTTGTACAGATTGTATGAACTTGAAGAGGTTTAGCAACTCTGATCAAATTAAGAGTCATTTGATTAGTCGTGGTTTTAACGCGCGATACACCTGTTGGATATGGCATGGTGAAGATCTTGAGGAAACAAGCACCACTACTACCAATCAGCAGGACTCGGATGTGGATTGCAATAATATCGATGATCATTCGAATTTTGATAATGTTCATTCCGATGTGCACGTAGATGATGATGACAATCTAGATGAGATGTTACGTGATGTAGAGGAAGATTACAATGAAAATGACTTCTGTGAATTTGAGAAACTGATTGCTGACTCTGAGAAGCCTCTGTTCCCTGGATGTGCAAAATTTACAAAACTGTCTTCTGTGCTGAGATTATATAACTTGATGGCAGGCAACGGTTGGAGCGATAAGAGTTTTACGGCACTATTAGATCTTCTAGTGGACATGCTTTCAAAGGGAAATGAGTTGCTAAGATCTACTTACCAAGCCAAAAAACTGTTGTGTCCGTTGGGAATGGAAATCGAAAGAATACATGCATGCCCAAATGATTGTGTGTTGTACCGTAACGAGTACTCCAGTTTGCATGTTTGTCCAAGATGCAGCGCATCGAGGTATACACGTAGGGACCGGATTGACAGTGAACGTCACGAGGTAAAGAAAGGACCTCCGGCGAAAACTGTATGGTACTTGCTTGTGATACCTAGATTGAAGCGGCTGTTTGCAAATCTGAAAGTCACGAAGCACTTGCGTTGGCATGATGAAGGCCGGAAACAAGACGGAAAACTGAGACACCCAGCTGATTCTATTCAATATAGAAACATCAACAGAACATTTGCTGAGTTCGGCGGCGAAGTTAGGAATATAAGGTTCGAGCTGAGTATAGATGGTATGAACCCACATGGTAATATGAGCAGTCGGCATAGCACTTGGCTGGTTCTTTTATGCATCTACAATCTTCCTCCTTGGTTATGCATGAAGCGCAAGTACATCATGATGGCGTTACTAATCTCAGGACCCAGACAACCCGGAAATGATATTGCCGTGTTTCTAGCGCCTTTAATCGAGGACTTACAGAAATTGTGGAGCGAGGGGGTGCAGGTGTGGGATGCATACAAGAAAGAGAATTTCATCTTGCGGGCCTTGATATTTTGCACCATAAATGATTTTCCGGCCTACGGCAATTTGTTGGGGTATGGTACGAAAGGAGCCAAGGCTTGCCCTATTTGCCTAGATGAAACTGAGAGTATGTGGTTGTGAAACTGCCGGAAAACAATGTATATGGGTCACCGCAGATTTCTTCCGGTGCATCACATGTACCGTAAGAAGAGGAAATCATTTAACGGGAAGCCTGAGAAGGGATCAGCTCCAGTGTTTCTGATCGGTAAGGAGATTTACTCGCGCGTGAAGGACATCAAAGCTAAGTTCGGTAAGTCTTCTAAACCTCGAGAAAAAAATGTTTGGAAGAAGAGATCGATTCTTTGGGATCTACAGTACTGGGAGCACTTACAAGTTCGACATTGCATTGACATCATGCATGTAGAGAAAAATATCTGTGACAGTTTGATTGGTTTGTTGTTTCGGGAAAGACAAAGGATGGTGTGAAATTGATTGATCCGGGAAAGACAAAGGATGGTGTGAAAGCTCGTCGTGACATGGTGGAAATGGGGATAAGGACTGAGCTTGCACCTTTGGAGAAGGGAAAGCGTACATACCTCCCCCCGGCCTGCTATACATTGTCCAAAAGTGAAAAAACAGAACTCTGTCGGTGCCTGCACGGCGTTAAAGTTCCATGTGGGTATTCCGCAAACTTGAAAAAACTTGTGTTCATGAAGGACCTAAAACTGGTTGGCACGAAGTCCCACGACTGTCATGTGCTGGTGTCATAAACGCTTCTCATTGCTATCAGAGGCATTCTCCCAGTTAAAGTCAGAGAGACAATCACAAACCTATGTTATTTCTTTAACGCAATATCTTGCAAGGTAAGTACGTGCACTCGTACTATAAGTTAATTAGCTCCATTTGTGGAGCTTAATTAGAAGATTTTTCTGATATGAATATTTGGCGCAACTGTATCCTCGTAGGTAATTGATTCGGATGGACTGGACGCTTTGCAATGCGACGTGGTTACAACTTTTTGTCAGCTCGAGATGTATTTCCCTCCATCTTTTTTTGATGTTATGGTCCATCTGATTGTTCACCTTATCAGAGAAATTAAGTTTTGTGGACCCGTGTGCCTGCGCTACATGTATCCATTTGAGAGATTTATGGGTGTATTGAAGGGATACGTAAGGACTCGTCGTCGACCCGAGGGGAGTATCATGGAAGGTTATGCCGCCGAGGAGATGATTGAATTTTACACAGATTATATGGCCGTGGTTGATCCAATTGGTGTTCCTAGGTCCCGTCACGAGGGTAGGCTTCAGGGCATCGGAACGATTGGATTCAGAGCTATCGTCCCCACCCGTGATGTGTACGCAAAATCACATTTTTGGGTCTTACAACACATGGCGGAGGTCGAGCCATACATACACGAGCACAAGGTAATGTTACAGTCACAGAATCCTTCGAAGTCAGAGATTTGGGTCACCAGAGAACATAACAGGAAATTTGCTGGGTGGATCCAGGAAAGAGTCACGCGAGTTGCCGAGGGCTCCATAAGTGAAACTGTGACATGGTTGGCTAGAGGCCCAAGATTAACTGTAGTGACTTGGCAGAGGTACGACATCAATGGGTATTCATTTTACACAAGAGCTCAAGACGCCAAGAGTAGCACGCAATGTAGCGGAGTCATACTGTTTGCTATTTCCGAGGATGCCAGGTCAGTAAGGGCGCTGAACTCATATTACGGTGCTATTGACGAAATATGGGAGCTCGATTACGGATTATTTAAGATTCCCTTGTTTCGATACCGATGGGTCGAAATCCCTCGAGGTGTTAATGTTGACAGTTACGGGTTTACTCTCGTCGATCTTGATAGAGTCGGACACCAAGACGATCCACTCATACTTGCAAAGCAAGCCACACAGGTATTCTACATCGTTGACCCGGCCAATCCAAACTTGCACGTTGTCCTCCACAACAAGAGACATATTGTTGGGGTCGAAGACATTGTCGACGAAGAGGAGTATAACCAATTCGACGAAATACCTCCGTTTTTAGAGGACATTCAATCTATCCCTACTGAAGATATCGACGAAACAACGTTTCCACGAGATGATCACGAAGAAGAATTATTGGTTGAGAACCATTGATGATTATTTTCTATTTCAGGGAAAAATGCCAAGCAAACAGCCCACAAGTTGTGCATCAGTGTGAGGAACTTATCATTAATACATCAGGCAATACATTTTTCTTTAGAACTTAATGATAAGCTAGTTCACAGCATTAATATATCTCAATTTTACTCCACAGTATTAATTCTAACATGTACAGTACCTTTATCCTGTAAGAACTTAATTCTTCCCTTCAAATTTTCTTGCCAACATCTCATTGCAGCCTCTTGCTTCAAAAATTAAGCTCTTCAAAAATCCCATTCTCTGAAATATCATTTTCCAATGCCCTCCCCACTTCAAATATTACTCTGGGAAAAATTTACTTGTTCTATCGGTATTATTTTGTTATACTGTTAGAATAAAACCATTAGTCTGACGGTATTTTGTTGTTTGTACCGATAGAAAAGGGCATCCACTACTTCAAATATTACTCTGGGAAAAATTTACTTGTTCTATCGGTATTATTTTTTTGTACTGTTAGAATAAATGCATTGGTCTGACGGTATTTTGTTGTTTGTACCGATAGAAAAGGGCATCCACTACTTTATTACACATGGCCCTTGAGTTTCCCCCCAGTTGAACCGTTCCAACTTATAGCACTGCGTCTCTTCGAGCGCAAAAACCACAACCTCCGCAGTGACCACTTACTTCCTCACTCCCACACGACGATGGCCGCCTGGAGATTGGTTCACCACTGCCACCGGTCCATATTTTCGTCCTTCGCCGGCCGCCGCTGCGTTCTACACTGCCTCTCCATCACCACAACTGATCGCCGTAAAATACCCTAATTCGTCGTTCTTTTTCCACCATCTTCCTTATTTGATCTTAGTGTTTTGTACATACTAATTCTTCAAGTTTTGGAATTAAACTAGGGTTCCCTATTGTGTTGGATTATGTAAATTCCGCAGGCAATGTTGATTTATATTAGGGTTGACATAATATGTTCTAGTGCTGTAATGAACCTATTTTGAGATTTTAACTTATCTATACTACTGTATGTTTGATCAATTGTATCCAACTGCCATGTAATACACTTTATATGTTGGAGGTGTTCTTACACATCTTCTATCGGTATCTCCTATATTTGCCGATAGAAAAAATTGTTATGTTCTATCGGCAGCTCATGTGTTTACCAATAGAAAAGATTGTTATGTGTGAAATAATATTGTTGGCCCATGAATATTAGTATAGCAAATCATGGAGAATGTTGACTTAAACCAAGATTATGTGATGCCAGTGAATGGCGGCTTATCAACAATATTCCATAACACAGAGAACATTGTTATGTTCTATCGGTATCTCGTATCTTTGCCGATAGAAAATATTGTTATGGTCTATCGGTATCTCATGAGTTTACTGATAGAAAGCATTGCTGAACACTTCAGCAATTAATTTTTGCATGTCTTTTAGTACTATTTTCTTCGGACATCCCTTTTGCAGTCCTAATTAGTCTCCAATCCTGAATTGAGTTATGGAACTCCAAGAAGAATTAATTGTCATATGTTGCATGCTTCCTATATGAAAATGTGTAGATGAAAATGCTCAGAAATAGAATCTTATCTTCTATTGGTAGTTTCTATGTTTACCGATAGAAAAAATATTCTTGCGAGAAGTACCCCTTCATATCGGAGGAGGTATGGGAGGAATTCACCAAGCAGAAGGGGACCGAGGAGTTCAAGGCCCTTAGCGAGAAGAATAAGGCGATCCAGAAGAGGAACGACCACCCACATCGGCACGGATCCCGGGGCTATGCGGGGAAGGAGGAGCAGTGGAAGAAGGAAGACGAGCAAAATTCTGTCATCGACTCCCCTAAGTTGCCACTCTTCGAGATCCGGGATGCGAGGTGCAAGCGATGGTGGAGGGGGAGAGGGTCCGTGTCGTCCACGGGGTCTATGCAGTTTGCAAACCCTGGGGACACCGACGTTGTGAGGCGAATGGTAAGTTGGCTAACCTCATAAACTGTGTGCGCACAAGTGTATATATGTATTTGTCTCACAAGGTACCTTTAAATGTAACATATCTCTTTTGAGAAGGAGGCAATGGAGGGATTGTTTACCCTACAGAGGTAGAACGACATCCTCACCCGGGCTCTAGGAAATAAGGAGCATCCCGGGCGGACACGGACCGTGGGAGCCATTGTGTTGTGGAAGGCCGGTTTCGTAGATCCGGCTTCACCGAGGAAGAAGGCCCGCTCTTGGAAGGAAAAGGAAGCGGAGCTCTCCGATAAGATACGAGCTGAGGTACGGGCAGAGATACGGGCTGAGGTGTAGTCCGAGGTGCAGTCTGAGGTCGCACAAATGAGGGAAGAGTTTGCACAGTTGAGAGATGCATTGCTGGCCAAGAGTGCAGATGCGGATCCCCAGGACGATGGTACCCGGCGGGGTCGGATAAGCAATTTCTCTTCGAAGGTCCTCGCGGATCTAGTGGATATACTTGAGGTATTGTAAGCCTTCATCTGTGCACTTAAGTTGATGCCACTCCCATTCTATTAGAGTTTTTTCGCTAACCTGTTTTAATTGTTACAAATTTGTAGATGCCGGAGAGCTGCATCCTACTGACTCACCTAGGCGACGGGCAGGAAGTGGTTGCACACGGCTTCGTATATCCGTCTGGGGAGGATGTCCGGATCCACTGCGTACCTCTGCAGTTGGGGTTCGCAAAGGTACAGGTGGACATGGCCATGCCGAGCTACAACGATTCTCCATTGCCAATCCCAACAGAGGAAATGCAGACACTTGCTGAGGCAGTGGGCTCCTACGTACAGTGGCCCAAGAAGTGTGTTATAATACAACAGGTAAATCCTACACATTTTAGATTACATCCTACTCAGTACACTCAACTTGCAAAATCTTACACACGTGCTCATTAATTGAAGTGGCCTGCCGGCGTGCTACCAGGGGACTGCGCCCCTAGCTCGGGGCATGAGGCCGGATCTCATGTGAACCTGAACACAGCAAAGACGGCCTCGACCCCAGCCAGCGCATCCACGCCTTCACCTCGGAAGAAAGCCGCCATCACCTCGCCCTTGCCTTCGAAGGTACGTGCTCAGTCCCCGGCAAAAGGCAAGGGCAAAGGCAAGGGCAAAGGGCGAAAGGGACAGCCGGAGAGGTTCAGGAACGGGTTCCCACTCGTGTCGAAGGCAGGTTTGCGCAAATTGGATCGATCAACCAGAGACCTCCACGAGTGGTACCTACACCGAGCTCGGCGCAATCTGAACTTAGTTCCCTACAGGCCTGGGCAGTTCCACCGTGAGCCCGGGAGTATATCCGTGGCGCACGAGGATCTGTTCGACCTCTACAACTGGCGGGAGCTCGATATGTCCATCATACGGACTGGAGCCCTGTGAGTTTGCTAACCCTATGTATTGCTGTTTTCTAACTCTATTTGCTAACTCTGCATTGTTGTAGTTCATTTGAAATGTAATAACTTTCTGTGCAATACTAATGTCGTCCTTTGCATGCAGGTGTATGTACAGGCTAGCATCGGAGGCTGCGTGTGACAAGGTGGGTTTCCTCGACCCAGAGAAAATAAGCCTCACGATGCTAGAGCACGACGCCGCGCACACTGCGCACTACATATCCAAGGCGCTGATGGCGCAGTTGGACAGGGAGTTCATTTTGGTGTTGTACCACCAAAGGTTAGTACATATCGTACTAATTTAACTCAATCTTGTATGCTATACCTCAGATATACTTTGAGCTAGCGGTCCTCTTTTATGTACAATGTAGGGGCCATTGGATCCTCATCGTGATCCGTCCGTCGAGGAACGAGGTGTACTACCTCGATTCGATGCATGACAGATTATCGAATGAATATGTGGTCAAGGGGAACATGGAGGCGTAAGTAACATATATGTTTGATTTAAATTTTGACCTCACCAGCTAATGATAATACATTAACCGGCAATGCTAACTGAAATGCAGGGCTTTTGAGAAATATGTGTCCGCTGGAGGGAGGCACGCCGCACCGCAGGGCTCCCTACTAGCTTGAAAAGAATATGAGGTACTCACGAGACTTTTTGTTTATGCTTAATTAGTTTATGGAAACAATAGCTAACATGTCTTCACATATGCAATTATCTCAGTGCCATCAGCAGCCGCAATCGTGTGAATGCGGGTTTTATGTGCTACGCTACATGTACGACCTAGTGTGGACAAACTTTGCCCAATTCCCCCAGGGAAGCATCGATAGCTAACTCGAATTTGAAAATTGGGTGTCACATTCAAAATTAGGAAGTTAGTTACTCAGTATTCACACATGCTTGCAGATCGCCATGTCCAAAGACCAATACGAAAATGCAAAGATTAGAGATCTCCGACAAATCTGGGCTCAATATGTTATGGAGGAAGTTGCGCCCAACCAACCGCCATGACAAGCTTTTCGCTCACTTGTTATCAATTTTCTCTTTTTCGTGTATTCTGTGCATAGATTGTTTATATATAGTCTTATTGGTTATTATTTGTCCAATTGGATTGCAATTTGTATTGGTTCCTATATATGTGAATAAATGTGAATAACTGTCTAATGTGTCAATCTGTTCAATGTATATGTGAATTTATCCTTCTTTGCATCTGTACTGTATTGTGTATCCAATCTATACTATATTGCATCTGTACTGTATATGTGAATGTACTGTATAGCATCTATACTGTATTTCTATCGGTAAATTCATTCACAACCGAGAGAGTACTATCATTTTTTCTATCGGTAAACTCATTCACAACCGGGAGAGTACTATGGTTTTTTCTATCGGTACACTCGTAATTAACCGTTAGAGGAGTGTAACTTTTCCTGTCGGTAAACACATACACAACCGAGAGAGTACTATCATTTTTTCTATTGGTACGCTTGTAATTAACTGTTAGAAGAGTAACTTTTCCTGCCGGTAAACTTATACACAACTGAGATAGTACTATCCTATTTTCTATCGGTAAACTCTTTCACAACCAAGAGAGTACTAAGGTTTTTTCTATCGGTACACTAGTAATTAACCGTTAGGAGAGTGTAACTTTTCCTGTCGGTAAACTCATACACAACCGAGAGAGTACTATCCTTTTTCTATCGGTAAATTCTTTCACAACCATCAGACTAGAACGGTTTTTCTACCGGTTGTCGCCTAAAATGCCGTTAGAATAGTGAACTTCTTCTATCGGTTATTTACTGTTAGAAAATGACCTATCTTGTTCTATCGTGTCTATCTCTAACGGTACAAAAATTGATAGTAGAAGGGTGTTTTTTACCGATAGAAGAAAACTTTTCTGTACTAGTGGATGCACATCTTGTTGCAGTGGCAACGCGGTGGAAGCTCATATAGCTCCATATCCTCATCTTTGGTCACTCTGGAGGACGAACCAGAAGCAGCCATAAGATCAGACAAGGAGTAATTACCTGTGAGTGTTATGAGGAAGTAGATAGGTTAAGTGTGAAAATGAGGGGGGATACACTTCATATTTGTAGGCAGGAGGCAGGGACTTATGGAATAGTGGAGAGGCATTTTTTTGGGCACGAGGTTCTATGACGGAAAGGTGAAAGGATGGAAAAGTTGAGGTGACAACTCAGGTTGCTTTCTGTCTTGAGAAGTTATAAAATCGAGAAAATGGAAAAGACAACTCATTTCTGCAGGTTTTGTTGGCGTAACGCTTAAAAGATGGAAAAGTTGACGTGAAAACTCGAGTAGACTGTTGTCACAGAAAGCTACAAGGTCGACTGTTTTATAATTCGTACCAAATTTTTGGAATATTAAGACATTCATATATTTTAAATTGTAACTTAGATTGATGATTCGTTTTGACCATTCAAACAATGAAGTCAAAACAATACGATCACCAAAAACGGATCATTAATTGGATTTACATATCTCAAAATGACCCAGCACAATTTAATCCAAAAAATAATGCATTTACTAAAATAAATAATATAAACATTGAAAAAATAAAGGCGTCAGTACATGTTCGCTATGGGTTCCGATGACCCCTCTTATGCCCATGCCTATCTCTCTGAAAAGAAGAGGGTGAATACGGATCAGGTGGCACATGAGACCGCCGCCCAGCCATGGTAGAAGGACCATGCAGCTCAGTATCTACATGACCCTGAGATAGCTGCGTCGGTGGAGGGCGATCTTCGAGCTCGCTTGGCACTAACTGATCCGATTGGTAGTACTGATGTGCATGAGGTTCCTGTATCCCTAGCATGCTCGAGACCCAATCCTCGTTGTCTCGCTGATGTGCTACCCACTCAGCCTCGTCCCGCTGTGGAGTGTACAAATCAGGATCACCGTGTTGATACATCTGGTCATGGGAGGGCTCCCCCCAGCTCAACTGCGTAGACCCCCAAGGTAGTGTGTGTCCCTAGGCCACTTGCTCGATACGAGCCTGGTCCCAATTTTCATCAGCCGCAAGCCACTCCGCCAACACCCTACTCGCATCCTCCTAGGCTTGACAGATGTCGTCCTCATCGTCGGAGTCATCTGAAGCGGGAGTGCGATGTCTCGATGAGCCCCCAATCTGCAGACCGGTGCATCGAGCAGTGTGCATCGACTATGAATGATGAAGCCGAGATGGACCAGTGGACGTACTCGGTACGTGATACCAGCCTAAACCGTCTCACAAGAGGACGAGGACGATGCAGTAGGCGAGTATTTTAGTCGTTCTTTCCATAGGGACTAGAGAAAACGAATCGTGTAAAACTAACTAAATCAATGGCAAATGAACTAAAACAGACGAAAGAAAGTGAGAGAAAATATCGGAAGAAATGAGAAAAAGAGAGGTAGTCACATCGCGACCATAGTGTTAGATCTATACATGTCGTCATGAGTACAAACGATAGAATCATAATTGTTTAGTAGTCTCGCAAGAGAAAGGCGAAAGCAACTAAAACGACTGCGTCCATCGACGGTATCAACGAACATGCATGTAAAGATAACACAGATCATCAAGAGCAACCCCACTCCTTCAGCCACAACCATAATATATTCAATCAATACAACACGACCACTAACTCAACAGCGAACACAATTGCAAATGAACAACTTCTTCAAAGAGCCAAGATGTTTAAGACAACAAGAATTGATCCTTTAATATCTCAACTTGACATAACATTACAACGCAAAAGATCACTGAGCAAACAGAAAGCTGTCCCAAAACCATACAAGTGACTCAAGAGATTGATTACAAGAGTTTAAACACAAATATCAATCACAGAACTTCACAAAAGATACCAAGACTTAGTTCAACTCGAGATGCTCCAGAACTTTGCAATGAACTCAGATTATTACACAAAGGTAGTTCTACTAGAGCAGAGCAAAACATGGGACAAGCCTCAATTCAATTCGACACTGCGTCAGCAATACATTCAGGAGAATTGAGCAGCACACAACAGGATAAACCAGGTATCAGTAGAAAGAAAATATCAATTAGTGCAACATAGGGTTTTATCCAAGACAACTAGAATTGGAGTTCAGCATCCCAATACACCAATTTCATGCAACTGATCATCCACAAACCACATAGAACACCAACAGATTCGGAACAGGCATGACAAAACAGAGTTCATCCAGTAGAAAATCCTAGACTTGCATTCACTGGATCGAGCTATGGGAGATTGTAGCTAATTTCAGTACCAATTATCACTTGTATTGAATTCAGTAAATTAAGTTTGATTCATCACATTTACAGCAGTGATCATCTCATACACACATCACATGTCATTCAAAATTGCAGAAGAAAAGAATTAGGGAGAAGAATTGATCACCACATTGTTGCTTGCTGCCAAGGCTGCTGGAGGAGTTCGATGCCGCAGTTGAGGTAGGGTGGTTGAAGTCGCCGAGGTTGAGGTCGAAGGGAGCATTGGTCGAGGAAGATGGCCGGTGAAGGTGCTCTCGTAGCAATGGTCGTCGTGGGCTGCAGTGACCGTCGGAGCAGAGGAGGCAGTGGCGCGCGGACGGGATCGGCGGTGGATGATGCAGATCTGGCGCTGACACAAGTCGTGGACGGCACGAGTTCTGGTGCCAAATCACGACGGCAGCACGGTGGAGAACTGGATCGGTGGCGCAACCGTGGATCAGCGGCAGATCCGGTGTCGTATGGTGGCAGATCAGCGTCGGAGGGAGAGTGGAGGCGCATGGCACCGGAAGGTCGAGGCGGCGGCGCTGTAGAGGCGGCGATGAGCGCGGGGACGGTGCGACGCTGGAGATGGAGGAGGAGAGGAGCGGCTCGGCGGCGCCGTGGAGATGGCGGTGCGGCGATCCGACCGTGGCTCGGGAGATCTGCGGCGAGGGCAGCGCAGTTTGGGCGCAGGAGGCCCAAATCCAGCGCGGGCTTGTGGGCGGCGCTGGACTTGGGCGTCGTGGCAGATCCCGGCGTCAGGCGCAGTGGAGGTGGTGAAGAAAGGGATTGGATGAGGGAGCTGTGGAGAGGTGGATTTGGGGAACAAGCACCAGATCTGAGTGTGTAGAGTCGCTATGATGGTGCTGTGAAATAGGAATGAGGAAGGAGCAATTGAAGAAGAGGCAGGAAGGAGAAAGGTGGAAGTCCGTTTTGGGCTAGAGATGGACGGAGGTGTGGAAAAACCGTAGGGAAGGCAGAGAAGAAGTCCGCCGACGGTCTACGGCCTGGCGGCCGCCGGCGTGGTGGACGGAGGTGAGGAAATTGGGGGCAAAGAGAGAAGGAGAAGGTAAAGTACAAAGAACCAGACTCAAGCTTCTTCCATGGTGGCTGGCTAGGGTTAAAGCCCTTGGCAGTTTCGCAGAAAAGGCCCCGGAGTACTGGAAAATCACAAGTTGGATCTCGTGGCTAGGGTTTGGAATTGTGGGCCGCCGGAGATTCTGATTTCAGCGCGGTTGGTTCCTATGCGACCGTGGGAACACGCACTTCCATCAGGAATCGATCGGGAGTTGGAATGAGTCGATGAAGTGCATCCGTTAGCCAAAAATCCATCCAATCGTCGCTAACCTGCGATAAAAATTGCAAAATGAGTAATCCGCTCGATTTGGCGACAAATCTGGAATAATCTAGGCATATACCGAGGTAAATGACTGATATGTGCAAAAGCATGGGAATGTACAGAAAAATAAGGTGAATCAAGTAAATATTAGTACGTCACCTCCCCAAGCCAACGATGTGCCATGCTGACTGGGGTGTGCTGATAAAGTGCTCTGTCGAGCACCACTCAGGCTAGGTCTAGCTGACATCGGGTAGGTGGCCCAGCCCCTCTCTGGTGCGGAACAGAGGCGTTTGTCCTTCGGCCACAACTCAGGTCAGAGACGAGTCACCATGCTTTGATGTTGATGGAACATAGGGTGCCACACAGCTCTATATGAAACTATCGTCCTCCCCGAGCAAGGTTGGACAGTAGGGAATGTGTCTGTCTCTCGATGGCCACCGCTATGTCAACCTGCACATGCGAAATTACTGTGGAAACTTTTGGAAAATAGATAAGATAAGAGACCAACGTAAGGATCCAGCCAACGCGAACATACCGAGCGATGGATCTGGCCCGGGAACTCAACATCAAGGCCTGCTCGGAGATTGTCTTGATGTGATAGTTGTGTCGGCGAAGGTGGGGCCGCACGAGCAAGTCGCGTACGGGTGCGCGACACATACCACTCAAGATAAGCCTGGTACGTCGCAGGGTCGTACGGCCACTCCTCCACAACAACATCGGTCGCTGTGTGGTCCTCCCACTCGTTGACCCATTTGGCATTCTTGCTCTAGCAGTTGTTGGAGTGTTTCCCTTTACACGTTTTTTTGCAAAAAGTAATTGACGAGGATTATTATCCGAGCTAGTTATTTATTGAATATATCACATTTAAGATATTTCGGATATGATATGTGAATCTGTGCATTTGTAGCCATTATGGTCACAGAAGTGATTTCCTGTGTACTAAAAGGTCGCAAGTGCAGAACCAGTCTATGGTCGCAGAGCTTGCGCAAACATAAGGTTGTAGGATATGCGCGACCAAGGTGATCCAATGGTTACATTTAACCTGAGTAGTGTTTGAACTTTACCAGACACGTTTCTAAGATAAGATAACTTCTTCTCCCACGTATGAAGATAACCGTCGAGGAGTTAAGATGTGCGGTTATCTATAACTGCACGTGTTAACCGGCGAAGAGATAAAGATTAAAGTGCAGTTATGCAACTGCTTGTTGGCAACCGTCCAAACTCCCGAACTGTTTCACGTTGGCATCCTTTCAATCAGTATAAAAGGAGGGAAGGAAGGACAAGATAAAAGAAGAAAGAAAAAAGATAGATTCAGGAGAAGACTTGAACAACTCAAGCAATAGACAATAGACAGAAGCATTGAGAGAGATTTTTAACCTCTGTAACAATCTCCTTCCCTGTAAACATTCATATACATAGTAGAAACTCCATAGGATGTACGGTTATTACTCAATCCGTTGAGGGCCCGAATCTATATAACTTTGTGTGTCTCCAATTCATACTTACCTTAACTTACATGATAAACACCTTGAAAGATCTCCACTTACTCACAAATCTGTGTAAGATTGACTAAGGACCCCAAGTCTCAATCGTTGACAGCTAGCGCCCACTGTGGGGCCTTCCTCAAGGCATTTCCTTCATCAGGAGCTCTAGTAAGTCATGTCTGGGGCATACAATTCCGAGAACAATTTCGATCCCGACGACTATGCTCATATTCAGATGCCTTCGCCCAACGACCCCGTTCCTATGGAAGAGGTCGACAACGAAGACGTCCACGAATCACATCCAGAGGGTACATCTTCTTCAACTCTGGTCATGTTTGTCGACCAAGAGACAGAAAAGATGGATCTTTCCCCTCATGTAAATCCCGCCACATTAGAGGCTGAGTACATGCCACAACACGTTATTCCAGAAGATGTGGAGGATGACAATCTTGAGTTTAGTCTTGGACAGTTTGATTCGGACAATCTCAAATCCATTTTGATTTCGAATCTGATTCGGAACAAGGAGGAATGTTTTCCCCGTCTGCAACCTCGATTCCTCAAGAATTTGCCGCGCTATCGGAGGAAAATCCTGAGCAGCGAATTGCCAGGGAGGAACGGGAGCACAAACAGAAGGAGGATCAGGACCGTGAACAATGAGAAAACGAGGTTCGTAAGGCCACTGAGGAAGCCTTATGTATTGCACAATCTTGCCACGATGCCGTTGTTCGAGATCCCGTTCCTAGCACTTCTCGTCATCCACATGGTCGCAGGCGTGACCAAACACCTTCTTTGGCCCCGGACTATCCTCCGGCGGTAGAAGAGACAGTGACTCCTATGGCACCCAGAAGGAGCACACAAGATCGAATTCGTGTTATCGCAGATACACTGCGTAATCCTCCTCCTAGTATCAAAGATGCGGATAGAACAACCTTTGCCAGAGTCCTTGTGGACACAGTCGACGAAGTTGTATCTGATGCAACTCCAACGGTGACATCCCGTTCGACTATTCGTTCCCATGAGTGGGATTATTCTCATTCCAGCCATGGGAGGCGCAATCGATGGCAGTAGGGCCGATTCGCCATGACAAGGTCAGGTGAGTTGGAAGCTCCCGCGATCGAGATCGCGTACCAGTCCATTCTCGCCTGGGGCCGTGAGGTGTATCTCCTCAGGGTAATGTCGCCCGCGACCATATATAAGGTCGCGGTGATAGACATTTCTGCAGTTCCTATGTAAGTTGTAAGGCTTTCTTACCAGGCCTCCGTGCAGTGGTCTAGCCAGATAAGTTTAAACCAGGGACGATTGAAAGGTTCGATGGAACTTAGAATCCATCAGAGTTTTTTCAGATCTATATCACTGCCATCCAAGTGGCAGGGGGAGATGACCGCGTGATGGCAAACTACTTGCCAACGGTTCTTGAAGGACCAGCGAGGACCTAGTTGTTTAATCAACCAGAAGGGTCAATTTATAATTGGGAAATGTTGTGTGATGCAATACTCAGTGATTTCCAAAATTGTTATCAGAAGCCTGGCAAGGAATATGATCTTCATCGCTTGCGCCAAACTTCTACCAAAACTCTTCGGCAGTTTGTCAAGAGATTCGTTGGAGTAAGAAATATCATTCCTAACATCTCTGACAGTTCTGTTATTAGGGCATTTAAACATGCCGTTCGATATTGGAGATTCATCGAAGATTTACTTATCCATCCGCCTCGATCAGTAGCCAATCTTGTCGACATGGCCGATCATTATTCTGACGCGGCCTAGACCGTGGAATGGAATAGGATGGTGGATAAAGGGAACTTACCGCCTCAACTAGGTCTCAAGAACGACAAGAAGGATTCTAGCAAGAAGCCGGAGTCATCATTGGGCGAGAAATAAAAAAAGCCCAAGAAGAATCGGGCTGGACAATACTGAGATGTCGCTGTTGCAGACAAACCATTGCCAGGAAAAGGTAATAAATTTTCATTTAAAAATAAAACTCCTTCTGGTGGCCGCGACAGCAACCATTCGGGAAAATTGGATAACTCGCGGGGAAATAAGAAATGGTGTCCACTGCACAATTCTTCTGGACATAATCTCAAGAATTGTCACAACTGGTTGAAAAGCTTGGAAGATTTCTACTAGAGAACCAGACCCATGCCAACCATACCACAACAAGATCAAGCCAGCGAGGTTAGAGACGCTGATGGAGATGAAGAAATGTCTTACCAGGTACCCCAAAATCATGTTAATATTATCTTTGGTGGTTCTTCTTCTTATGGTTCTAAGTGTCAATTTAAAACTTTTTATCATGAGGTAAATAAAGTTGAAGCCCCCTTGGGGAGCCTCAATATCCTCACTGGTCAGAAACACCCATAACCTTTGTCGTGGTATTGCGAATACCCCGGCATGTTTTGAGAATGATCCTAGTGAAGATTACGCGGCGTGGGTGACTGGATGACCGGTCCTCCCCCGCCGGACAAGCACAAAAAATGACACACGGGTTTATACAGGTTCGGGTCCCGGTGGGGGCCCTAGTCCTGTCGACGCGCTCCCGACCGGAGTCGGCTGGGGAGGCTCTCTCCGGGGGAGAGGCTTCCGGAGCACGTCTGTGAGTTTAGATATTCCAATAAAAGAACCGATCCTTTACAACAGAGGGGTACAAGGGCTATTTATAGCCCCAAAAAGAAGCAAAAGCCTAAACTACCCCAGAAGCCACCGTCGGATTGAAGGGCAGGACCGTCCTTCTCCCGGTCAAACGCCTTGGATGCTCGACAGGTGGTCGCTAGTTCCCGAGGCGCTCCTCGCGTGACCTGCACGTGATAAACAGTTCAAGACTTTACCTTTAGGAGGGCGATGAGGCCCAGGACGGCGCCGGAGGCCAGGTCCCGGGGGCCAAAAGGCGGCGCTCGGGACGGCACCGGAGGCCATGTCCCGGGGGCCAAAAGGCGGCACCCGGGGAGGGGCCGGAGGCTGTAGGATCAAGGATACCGACTAGAGGGGGGGTGAATAGGAGGCTTTTAAAATTTCTTTTCAATTAAGCAATTTTAAAGAATAATTGAGACACCTAAATTATACAATGAGGCTTAAAAGGAATTTAATCAACTAGTTGCATTCAATCAAATGAACTATTCAATAAGACATGCAACAATGGTAAATATAGCAATTGTGTCAAGATGAATGTAAAGCAAATATGAAATACGCAATTTGACACAATATTTTTACCGTGGTCTCGGAGACTCGCCCGGTCTCCCCTACTCCTCGTTGAAGCGCTCACTCGGAGCCTCGCTTCTATATCCACGAAGGATATCTCACTAGGATTGCTCCTTCTCCACACCGGATAGGCGAGCACCACACCTTTCACAATCTTTTGCCGGCCTCTCCGACAAACTTCAATTGGAGAGATCTCGGCTCTCCTCCGGCACCGTCTAGGCGAAGGCGATCGCCAAGAGTAACAAGCCGGATGCACTTTCACTTGAATCAATCACGTGCTAGAAGCTCAATGATGCAAATGAGATGCTCAACACTCTAGCACTAGCAATCTAATGGAGATGAAGTGCACTAAACACTCACACAATCTCCCTCAAGCTCTCTCTCAAATCTATTCAAGATTTGGGCTCAATTCTAGCCTCTAAATGCTATAACACATATGCAACTCAATTGGCTAGGTTTTCAGCTGAAGAATGAAGTCTTTGAGCACCCAAAAATGAAGCCAAACACGAAGTATTTATAGCCTCAACGAAAAACTAGCCGTTTGCAAGAAACCGGGCCAAAAGTTGTACAGGCCGGACATTGTCCGGTCACTTCAGACACTGTCCGGCCAGTACAAAAATTTCAGCCGTTGCAAACGTGTCAGTGACCGTTGGGCGAAATTTGTGAAGGCCGGACGGATACCATTTGTCCGGACAAAACGTCCGGACAAATGGATATGTCTCTGTTAACTCTCAGCTCAAAAAAACTTGTACAGGCCGGACAATGTCCGGTCACTTCAGACACTGTCCGGCCACTTCGGACAGATAGCCCCGGACGGATGCATTTGTCCGTTTCATTTCTCGGCTCAAAAAAATTGTACTGGCCGGACAATGTCCGGTCACTTCAGACACTGTCCGGCCACTTCGGACAAATAGCTCCGGACGGATGCATTTGTCCGGCCAGTGCACACTGACTGACAGTAAAACAAGCATAACTTTTGATCCAGAGGTCCGATTGAGATGATTTTTGGCTTGTTAGAAAGATAATTCAGAGCTCTACAATTTTGTCAACAGGAGCAAGACCAAGAAAGGTCTACAAACTTCTAGAAAACTCAGAAACTTTCCTGCTGTCAAAATGTCCAATCCAAAAACCATCTCAAATGCAATTTTAGAATATTTGCACATACGGATTTGCCGTTTTCTCGCGGATGTGATTTGTGTCACTTAGCAACGACCACGACCACACAGGTCTTGACATCCGATCGAAAACAGGTGGTCGATAGGGTTTGGTCGAGCGTACGCAAGTGAGTCGAAGACTGGTACGACCAGTCCGAACTCCTACGACCACGCCCAAACCCTAAACAGAAAGCCGCCAAACAAGCGATACGACCACGACCACGTATCAACACTGATACGATCAGAACATGCAAATACGACCACGACCAGCTCTAGATAAATAAACCAATTTAAACAGCTGGCGATCACGACTAAGTGCAGTTTTCAAAACATTTAATCTAATACACATGAACTACACTTAGACTCACTAACAATGCAAGACACTAGTGCAAGATGATATGAATGCATCTGAGCTTCCACACTAGATAGATTCAAGCTACTAGTTTCCGACCCCTCTTAATAGTACGGTCAAACTAGTAAAAAGAAACCTATCAACCCGGTCTGTCTCCAAACACCGAGACCGGTAAAATCCTAAGAAAACAATCCTTAATCTTGGATTTTACCTTAGGTGAAGTTCGACCTCATGAAGTTCGACCGCTCGACGCTTGTCCCCGCAAGGCTCGACCTCGCTATGCTTGACCTCGCGAAGCTCGAGATGTCTCATATCGACTTCATCCTCTTCACACCCTTGCTCGCTTTTATCCTGCAATCAAACTGAGACTAGAACATATACACTCAATGCGCAAACGTTAGTCTCATTTGCAGTTCGTCATTAATCACCACCAGATAAATCACTCCACACAGGAGTTCACTCAACAATTTCTTTCTTCGGTGAAATGACAAAACCAATTTCAATTGAACAACAAATGAGTAATGGATGAATCTCACAATCATATAGATCCATATATGATACAAGAAATGCGCACACGATCCATACTACTCAAGTTATGATATCAATCAATATGGATGACTAACATCATGAGCTCTCTCTCAATCATACATAGAGATATCAAATCCAGAACACGGAGTCATCAACCTTTTGCACAGACATGGATAACTAATCATCCTGAGCTCTCCCTCAACATGTGCATCGATATCAAATCCACAACTGAGGAAAACATCCAATTCAGGGTTTACCGATAATCAATTCAATTTACTTGTGCTAAATCAGGATTTATATAAATTGTCATTTAATCATCAAATCTGATATCTTCAGATTAACTTTAATCATCATGGATTTATCCAAAATATCATTAATCATCAAAACCTAGATACTAAGATCTACCTAGATCCAACAGAGGCCGCGTCCCCGGGCGAATGGCGGCGCCCGGGACGGCACCGGAGGCCGCGTCCCGGGAGCAAAAAGGCGGCGCCCGGGGAGGGGCCGGAGGCCGCGTCCCCGGGCAAATGGCGGCGTCCGGGACGGCACCGGAGGCCGCGTCCCGGGAGCCAAATGGCGGCGCCCGGGGAGGGGCCGGAGGCCGCGTCCCCGGGCAAATGGCGGCGCCCGGGACGGCACCGGAGGCCGCGTCCCGGGAGCCAAATGGCGGCGCCCGGGAGGGCACCGGAGGCCACGTCCCGGGGGCCAAAAGGCGGCGCTCGTGGAGGGGCCAGAGGCCGCGTCCCCGGGCAAATGGCGGCGCCCGGGACGGCACCGGAGGCCGCGTCCCGGGGGCCAAAAGGCGGCGCCTGGGGAGGGGCCGGAGGCCGCGTCCCCAGGCAAATGGCGGCGCCCGAGACGGCACCGGAGGCCGCGTCCCGGGAGCCAAATGGCGGCGCCCGGGAGGGCACCGGAGGCCACGTCTCGGGGGCGAAAAGGCGGCGCCCGGGGAGGTCCCGGAGGCCAGGTCCCCGGGCAATCGTGACACAACTTACCTGGACTTAGTCCCGCGGAGATTTCCCCTGACAGTAGCCCCCCATGCACGCCGGGGACGATGCTCGAGTCCCCAGTGGGTATGGTTCAGGTCACCGAGAAGATCTCCGGGCCAAGTCACCGGAGCCGCGGCGCTTCGGTTTCCGTGCCCCACGCTTAAAGCCGCGCCGTTTCGCCATAAATGCGCGCGCGGTTCGAACCGGGGCCTCGATTCATGCGCCCGTCCCTTCGTTTCCCGCGCACGGTTCGAACTTCCACGGTCCAGATTGATCCGCGGGTGCCACGTGGCGTGCATCTAGACCACGTCCCGCCCCTATAAATAGGCCCTTGGGGGGCCCGGAAGCTCATTTCAAATTTTTCATCCTCAGCGATTTTTGCTCTCCCGGTAGCTCCTTCCGGTAGCTCTTTCCGGTAGCAGACGTCCGGGAGTTTTTAGTAGTAGCCTCCTGCAAAGTTAGCCACCGAAAAAGAAGACTAACCTTATGGCACCCAAGGGTCGAGCGAAGACCACGGAAGTGCCCCCGGAGGAAATCCCCTCGGATTTCCTCTGGGCGTCGGAGTTCACAGCCGAGGACGCCGAGTCCTTGGTCGAAAGATGCATCGTCGCGGACGGGGACATCCGAGTCCCCGTGAAGAAGGACAGAGCCCCCCGCCCCAGGCCCGGAGAGGTCGTGGCCTTCGAGGCCTTCCTGGAGGCGGGGCTCCGGCTCCCGGTGCATCCCATGCTCCGGGAGTTTTTGAAGGAGTATGGGGTGGCACTCAACCACCTCACCCCGAACGCGCTCGTCCGGATGGGCCTCTTCATCTGGCTCTACGAGACAGCGACCGGGCGGGAGCCCACCCTTCGCGCCTTCCGGTACTTCTACGAACCGGCGGCGCGGACCTCCCACCTGGTGAAGGGGGGCCCCAAGTCCCCCTTCGGTTCGGTGATGGTCCAGATGTTGCCATCCCGGGTAATCGACTACCCGGCGGCGGCCTCCTGGGACCACTGGGGGGATTGGGTCCGGAGGTGGTTTTACCTCCGGGTCCGGGACGAGGCGGTGGTGTACGCCCCGGAGCCTCCCACCTACAGCCGGTCGTCCGCGCCGAAGCCTCCGGTGTGGACGGACGAGGAGTTCGAGCTCCTCGGCAAGGTGATGCTCTCCAAGAAGACCCGCTCGATGCGGGACGCCGCCGAGGAGATGGCTCTCCTCCGGATCTCCCCCTTCACCAGTGGGAAGAGGGGGATCGGCATGGGCCCCGAGCAGCGGCCCCCGGTGAAGCCGATGACGCGACGTAAGCTTCGGGAACCTGCTGCATTGAATTTACGAATTTTCAAAAATTTAACTAACTCTTTACCTCTTGCAGTCCGGCCGTACCCGGCGGCGCGGGAGAAGGCGGAGAACCTCTTGGGGAGGTACTTCGCCGATGAGCACGATCGTGTCGTGCGCGCCGTGGGGGAGGGCCCCCCCAAGAACTTGGTCGCGGCGGCCTTCGGGCTAAAGCTGCCGGAGAGGAAGCCTCTCCCCACCCCCGGGTCGCACAAACGGGGGAAGGAGGCGGCCGGGGGCTCGGAGCCCAAGAAGGCCCGGGTTCAAAAGACCCCCGGCCCATCGACGACGCTGGCGGCGACACCGGCGAAGCCCCGGGACGAGACCCCCGGGAGCGAGCGTGCCCGGGCATCGGCCCGTTAAGAAGCAACACCTCCTCCCCCGAAGGGCCTCGTCGAGGCCCGGGGGAAGGAGGCGACCCCGGGCGGGGCGGCGTCCGACTCGGCGAACTACGCCCCGTCGCCGCTCTTGGTGGAGCCCCTCCTGCCCCTTCCGGCCTCTTTAGAGCCGGAGAGGCTGGAGGTGAGATTCGCGGAGGCCTCGCCTCCGCGGGTTTGGCCGGTGGACTAGGGGGGGAGCCCCTCGGTCTACGAGGTTCCTCTGGAGGAGGAGGCCCCGAAGACCTTCCGACCCGGGGCAGGGAAAGGCCTGATGGTTCCCCCCGGGGCGGCGGCTCCCGCCGAGAGCTCCTCGGCCACGTCTTCGGGGGGCACTTCCTCGTCGACGAAGACGCCGGTGACGCCGGCCGCGCTGGCGGCGCCGGACGGGAGACCCCTTTGCTTCCGTCGAGGGAGGTCGCCCGCTACTCGGAGGGCCTGCATACCCGGAAGGTGCAGGCCTTCGTCGCGGGAGGGACGCTCCATGAGCGTTTCGAGGGGCTTCAGTCCCTCGGGGCCCAGGTAACCCGAGTCGATGACGTCTTTATTCATCCCCTGCGCTTTGAGATTTTTCTAACTCTATATATTTTGTAGGTGGCAGCTGTTACCTGGGGCCTTGAGCAGCGGGTCGCCCGGCTGCTTAAGGAGACGGAGGGCCGGGCCGCGGCCTCTGTAGGGCAACGCGAGGAGGCCCTCCGGGAACGCGACGAAGCCCTCGCGGAATTGACCCGGGTACGGGCCCAGGTCCATATTTCCGAGGTCGTCAACGGCCGCCTCCGGGAGGAGGCCAAGGCGAGGGAGGAGGCGCTCCGGGAGCTCGAGAGCTCGAGTGTCTGGGCGGTGGCGGACGCGGGCCGCTCCATCCGGTCGGCCCTCGAGGGCCTTGGCGTAAGCCTAGGCTCCGGGAGCAGGGAGGTGCCGCCGGCGACCCTCGCGGAGGCTGTGCGTTTTCTCAACGCACAGGTCTCCACCATCCCGGAGGCTGCCGACGTTCGGGCGCGGGGCTGCGCGATCCCCGTCGTCGCGGCTGTTGCGGGGCTCGTCGAATTCCTGGGGGTCGGCGCCCGGGTGATCGGGGGCCGCATCCCCCGAAGCTTCCCGGACTCCTTCGAGCCTTCGCGCCGAGAGGTCGAGCAGCTTGCTGGGGGGTTCTACGACCGGATCATCCGGGCGTGGTTCCCGGCTTCGGCGCCTCCGGCGGGAGACGTCCCAGCCCCGGCCTTGGAAGAAGCCCCCCGGGGGGAGGACGCCAATGAACATGTATGAGCCTCCCCCCGGGTCTTAGCTAGGGCCCTTTTTTGTTTTAGGACTTTTTGATTCCGGTAGCTTCTTAGAAGAAGCCTCGGGCACTTGTATAAAAACATTTTGAATGCAATGAAGTTAGAATTTTTTCTAAGTCTTTGAATTGAATTTACTGTTACCAGGGTTCCCGGGAGGTTGCTCCCGGGCGAAGGTCCAGGAGGGGCTCTCCGGGGGACGCCCAAGCGGCTATGATTTTGCTAAGCCTTATATCCGGGAATCGCGGCGAGGATAGTGTCCGGGAGCTGATCCGGCTGAGGTGGCGTCCAGAGTGGCACTTGGACAACTTTGATAATCATCGTGCCGAATTGTCCCCTCCGCGACCGGGGCTCCGGATGATCCCTCCCCTCCGGATACTTCCACCAGCGGGATACGAGTTCTGTCCTGAAGATGTGCTCTGGGACACTCGGCGCCGCGTACGGGCGTTGTACCGGGACTTGACCCGGGAGCTAGCGGAGAGCCTCTGGGAGTATTAGGCGTAGGAGCCTTAGGGCGTAGGGAATCCCCCGGGTTAGAACCCGGGTTGTATCGTTTTCGAAGCCCACCGGAGGGGCAAGATGTCCTCCGGGTTTGATAATCAATAAAGCTGTGTTGTTGTTTCCTTTCATTGCCTCTTTATTTTCTTCTTCTTGGATGGTCTGGACGACTCATCTTAACAAGGATGAGCTAAGTTTCCTCGTGGGTGGTGCGGTCGACACCCGGGGGTTCCTTATCCCCCCCGCCCACAGCGGGCCGGAGAATAGCTCCGCGCGCTGTGGGGGTAACAAGGCCCCCGGGATGTAAGTCACCTATAGCATAGGCAATTTTCTAAGTTAGAAAATTTTAAAACGAGGTTTTCAAGGAGAAGACCTTCCGGGAGACAATCGTCCGGTCGCCGTGAGAACGGGGAGCCGGGAATAAGGCCTCATGTGGAAGAAATGTCCAAGAGAACCCGATGAGGTTTCCGGAGGTGAGCTCCCTAGGAGACATTCGTCCGATCGCCGTGAGTACGGGGAGCCGGGAATAGGGTCTTCGGGGAAGAAAATGCCCGAGAAATCCTTGACTTCTCCGAGAGACAATCATCCGGTCACCGTGAGAACGGGGAGCCGGGAATAGGGTCTCCGGGAGGCATTCATCCGGTCGCCGTGAGAACGGGGAGCCGGGAATAAGGTCGCCGGGGACCAATCGTCCGGTCGCCGTGAAAATGTGGAGCCGGGAATAACGTCGACTCCCGGAGGAGGAAGATAGATCCAATCAAGCCGCAAGGGGCTGATCTTCCGGTCGCCATGAAAGCGGGGAGCCGGGAATAACGTCGACTCCCGTAGGAGGAAGATAGATCCAAGAAGGCCATTAGACGTCCCACTGGGGAGAACGTCTACTCCCGGAGGAGGAAGTGCCCGAAGACGGGTCTTGAGTGTTTGGGCAGGGGATTAGTCTCCCAAAGTGACTCGTTACCACGGCCATTGTGACCGGGTTGCCGCTTACACCCTCAGTCCACGAGGGCTGATCGTAAGCCGCCCTACGGGAGTGGGACTCCCGTTGTAGGGACTTGTTGGGCCTGGCCCACTTTCTCGCGGGGAGGGCATCCTCGCGGGGAGGGCATCGCCGCTAGGGGCGGTAATGAGAGAGACCTGCAATGAGACAGTTTGAAAAGCAAGACCTATGTATTGCTAATAAAATGAAGTACAGGGCCTCCCCCTGCGAAGCCGCGAAAGGGGAGGAAAATACAGTGTCCCTCCTCCCCCTCCGGCGTGAACGCTCCGGGGGAGGGGACAGGCCCGTAAGGCTAAACATGGAACATGCGAAGTAAACGCAAGTTCCACGTGTGCTTCAGCTCCTGCTCTTGAAGGTTGGAGAGCTTGTAGGCCCCCGAGCCCAGGATCGCGGAGATCCTGTAGGGGCCCTCCCACTTGGGGGAGAGCTTACCCTGGGCCTGGGGGTCCGTCACGCGCTTGAGGACAAGGTCCCCAAGGCGGAAAGCTTTCTCACGCACGCGCTGATTGTACGCGCGCGCCATTTCTTGCTCGTAGATGGCGTGGCGGAGGAGCGCTCGGTCGCGTTCCTCCTCCACGAGGTCGATCTCCAGGCGCTGGTTGGCCTTGTTGGCCTTGTACGCTGAGGGCGTAGCTCCCTCCAGGAGCTCAACCCGCAGTGATCGGAAGCCAATCTCCGGGGGGAGGACTGCCTCCGCCCCGTAGACCAGGGAGAAGGGAGTACGCCCCGTCGCCCGGGACGGGGTCGTGCGCATGGAGCAGAGGATGCTAGGGAGCTCCTCTGCCCATGCACCCCGCTTAGAAGCGGTTTGCTCGAGTCTCCGGCGTAACCCCTGTAGGATCACGCCGTTGACCCTCTCGACAGCCCCATTGCTCCGGGGATGGGCCACCGAGGCGAAGTGGATGACGAGCCCCAGGCCTTAGCAGAATTCCCAGAAATAAGCCAAGTCGAATTGGGTCCCGTTGTCCACGGTGATTTCCCGGGGGACACCAAAACGACATATGACGTTTTTCCAGAAAAACCGCTGAATGGCCCGGGACGTGATGCTGGCCAAAGGCTCCGCCTCAACCCACTTTGTAAAATAGTCGACTGCGACTACCGCATACTTGTATCCCCCGGGCGCTGGGGGGAAGGGCCCTAAGAGGTCCATCCCCCAGCGCACAAAGGGCCAAGTGATGGGGATCGTCTGCAGCGCTATAGGGGGAGGTTCGAGCCCTTGGCCATCTTTTGGCATGCCTCGCACGCGGAGACAATGTCTCGCGCGTCGCGCATGACCGTGGGCCAGTAGAAGCCCTGCCGGAGGGCCTTGGCCGCGATGGCACGCGGGGCTAGGTGAGAACCACAGCTACCCGCGTGGATGTCTTCGAGAAGTTGAAGTCCCTCTGGCCGGGGGAGGCAGCGCAGGAGGGCGGAAGGCCCCCGCTTGTAGAGCCTCCCCTCCAGCAGGAGATATGCCCGGGCCTTAGCCCGGAGGCGTTTAGCCTCGGTCTCACTAGGAGGGTCCCCCTCCCCCTTGATGAAGGAGATGAGGGGGTCCATCCAAGACGGAGTCCGGGTGATCTCGGCGACCTCCGGGACATGAGGCTCGTCGCCCGTGTCCGGGGAGGCCACCGAGGGCTTCGTGATGATCTCCAGGAATGCCCCCTTGGGGAGCGATTCCCGGGCGCTTGCCGCCCGGGCCAAGGCGTCGGCCCGGTCATTGTCCCTACGTGGGATATGCCGGGCCTCGAGGCCGTCAAAATGCCTCTCCATCTTTCGCACTTCCTGCAAATAAAGACTTAAGTTTGCGTCATGGCATAGGTAAGACTTGTCCATTTGGCAAACTACGAGCTGAGAATCTCCCTTGACTAGGAGGCGCCGGATCCCCAGGGAGCGCGCGAGGCGCATCGCGAGGAGCAAAGCCTCGTATTCGGCGACGTTGTTGGTTGCGGGGAACTCGAGCCGCGCGGCGTACTCGAGTTCCTTCCCCTCGGGGCTCCGGAGGACTACTCCCGCACCAGCCCCAGCGAGACACAGCGACCCATCGAACATAAGGGTCCAATGATCACTGCGTCGGGGCGGCACAGGGAGATCTTCGTCCCTGGACCCAGAGGCGAGAGTCCATTTTGCGACGAAGTCGGCGAGGACCTGCGACTTGATGGCGGAGCGGCCGGTAAGGGACAGGGAGAAGGGGGCGAGCTCGGCCCCCTACTTCCCGATCCGGCCGGTGGCTTCCTTGTTCCGCAGTACCTCCCCGAGGGGGAGGGACGTCGGGACGGTGATGGGGTGCCCCAGGAAGTAATGCCGAAGCTTCCGGGACACCATGAGGAGGGCGTAGCAGATTTTCTCCATCTCCGTGTACCGAGTTTTGGCCCCTTGGAGGGCCTCACTCACGTAGTACACCGGACGCTGCTGCCCCCCTTGCTCCTTTACCAAGACCGCGCTGACGGCGACGGGGGTCGCGGCGAGGTAGAGCAGCAAGGGCTCTTCCGGAGACGGACTCACAAGCATTGGAGGGCTCGTGAGGTACTTCTTGAGGTCGTCGAATGCCTCCTAGGCCTTGGGGGTCCAGCGGAACCTCTCGAGCCCTCGGAGGATCTTGAAGAACTGGAGGCCCCGCTCCCCCGACCGGGAGACAAAACGGCTGAGTGCGGCTAGGCGGCCGGAGAGCCGCTGGACATCCTTGACGGAGCGCAGCGGGGGCATATCTAGGAACACTCGGATCTTCTCGGGGTTCGCCTCAATACCCCGCTGGGACACGAGGAAACCTAGGAGCTTCCCCCCGCACACCCCAAAGGCGTACTTCTCCGGGTTGAGTTTTAGCCCGAACGCACGGACGTTGCGGAAGGTTTCAGCCAGGTCGTCGATGTGGGAGGCTGCGCGGGGACTCTTGACAACCGCGTCGTCTACGTAGACTTCAACGTTGCGGCCGACTTGCTCTTTGAAAACCAACGTCATGAGGCGTTGGAAGGTTGCCCCGGCGTTCTTGAGCCCGAAGGGCATATGGACGTAGCAGAAGGTTCCGAGGGGAGTAATAAAACTCGTCTTTTCCTCGTCCCCCTCCGCCATCCGGACTTGATGGTAGCCCGAGTAGGCGTCTAGGAAGCTCATGAGCTCGCACCCCGCAGTGGAGTCGACGAGCTGATCAATCCGCGGGAGCGGGAAGTTGTCTTTGGGGCAGGCGCGGTTAAGGTCGGTGAAGTCCACGCACATCCGCCACCTGCCTGTTGATTTCTTGACGAGGACGGGGTTCGCGAGCCACTCGGGGTGCAGGACCTCCCGAATGAACCCCGCCTCTCGGAGCTGGGTGATTTCCGCCTTGATTGCCTCTTGGCGCTCGAGAGAGAGTTTCCGCAGCTTCTGTTTGACCGGGGGGTGACCGGAGGCCACTGCAAGCTTGTGCTCAATGACCTCCCGGGCGACGCCCCGCATGTCTGAAGGCTTCCATGCAAAAACATCAGAGTTTTCGCGCAGAAAAGCCGCAAGTTGCGCTGCGTGTTCCTCGGGGAGCTCCGCCCCGATCCGGACGGTTTTGTCTTTGTTGCCCGGGGACAGCAGGACCTTCCGGAGGCCCCCTTCCGGACGCGGCTTGGGGAGGGGCCTCCCGGGCGGTGGCGCAGCAGCATCTAGTTCCGGGGAAGAAGCCTCCCCCCCGGGTGTCTTTATGAGGTTGACGCTTCCGATTGTGGCCGCAGCGCGCTCATATAGAGAACGGGCCATGTCTTGGTCTCCTCGGACGTTGATCACACCATGCGGCCCGGGGATCTTCATGCAGAGATAGTTTTGATGGGTGGCAGCCCCCAGCCGGTTGATTGTCGTCCTCCCCATAATCGCGTTGTAGGAGGAGGGAAGGTCCACTACATCGAAGCGGACCAGCTCGGTCCGGTTGTTCTCCGGGGTGCCGAAGGTCATTGGAAGATCTACTTTGCCCACGGGGTGGATCGCCTTCCCCGGGACAAAACCTTGCAGGGGCCCGGCAGCGGGCTGCAGGAGCTTCTCATCCACCTGCATTTCTTTGAAGGCCTTCAGGAATAGGACATCGGCGGAGCTCCCGCTGTCCACCAGGATACGGGCCAGGTGGCAGTTGTAGATGGTCGCGGAGACAATGAGCGCGTCGTCGTGGGGGAAACGAACCCCCCGCGCGTCTTCTGCCGTGAAGGTGAGGGGGACGTCCAACCACTTTGGTGGCGGGGACGTGTGTAACACCCCCACAACCTTGACCTCGTGCGCGTACTCCTTACGCTGGCGCTTAGAGTCCCGCCCGGAGGCAGATCCTCCCACGATGATGTTGATGTGCCGCTGCGAAGTTTGAAAGGGGAGAGCTTCTGAAGGCTCCCCCTCCTGCGTCTGCTGACCCCCCGTGGGAGCGGGAAGGGCCGGAACAGCTGGCCGAGGGGGCAAGGAGGCCGGAGTCCCCCCCCCCCTGCCCGCGCTGGTCGAGGAAGTCCGCGAAGTGCTGCAGCAGCTGGCTACAATCTCGGGTAGCGTGGGTATTGGACCTGTGGAGGCTGCACCACGGTCCTTCCCGCCTTCTCCCCGCGGGGCCTTCCCGGCCGCGCGAAGACTGTCCTCCCCCATGGCCCTTCGGTTTGGGGAAGGGGCGGTTGTCCCTCGGGGGGTCGCGCGAGCCGCCTCCGCCCTCGAGGACAAAAGTGTCTCGAGGCCGTGGCTCGCTACGCCCCCCTTGCCTGGGGCGTTTGGGGGGATCCCTGGCCCCCCGGTCGACGGGGGCGGGAGCCCCCTGGGTCTTCTTCCAGATGTCGTCTTCCTCCGCCCACGCGTACTTTTCGAGCACGTTGAAGAGCTCGTCGGCGGAAGAGGGGCAGCTCCGGGAGAGCCTTCGGTGGAGCTCCCCCGGGAGGATGCCGCTTTTGCAGGCTTCGATGACCGTAGAGTCGGGTACGTGGGCCACTTTGCTCTTCACCTGAGCAAAGCGCTTGAAGAAGCTTCTGATGGTTTCCCCCTTCCTCTGTCGGACAGTGTACAGCTGCGAGGAGTCCAGGGGACGCACATAGTTCCCCTGGAAGTTGGCACAGAACTCCCGCTTGAGCTGCGAGAAAGACTTGATGGAGCCGGCCTTCAGGTTGTAGAACCAGGAGCGGGCAATGCCGGAGAGGTAGAGGGGGAAGACGTTGCACTGTACTGTCTCGTCCCCCCCGGCCGCGGATATGGCAGTGGAGTAGACCTGCACAAACTCGTAAGGGTCTGCCTCACCGTTATAGTGCTTGATGTGCGGAGGGCGGTAAGGCCGCGGCCACCGGATGCTGCGAAGTCTTCGGCACAGGGGCTGGTTAGCCCCCTGCACTTCCCGGGGAGAGCCCCGGTCGCTGTCTTCCTTCACGGGACCTTCGTTGTCTGAGTCCGGAAGCGGTCCGAGAGGTCCGCCAGAATGGCGGTGGCGACGCTTTTCCTCCGGACCGGGACTGAGTTCCCGGACGTCCGGGCTCTCCGCCGGAGAGGTTGGCTCTTCAGCGGGTCTCTTCCCCCGGCCGGTGCGAGAGCGAGGCTCCCCTCGCCCGCGACCGGGGGGAAGTTCTTCCCCGCGCTCTGGTGAACGCATTCGCTCGACCTCCCCCGGGGCGAAACGGACCTGTCCCGCCGAGGGAGGGAGCTCGTGCGCTGTAGCTGCCGGCCCGGAGGCTTCTGGAGCCGGTTGGGGGGAGCCCCTTGCGACGACCCCCGGGACCAGAAAGGGGGAAGCCCCTGTATCACCCGGAACCGGGGAGGGGGCGCCCGCGGCGACGCCTGGAATCGAAGTGGAGGGGGCCATAGTGGCCGCGACCAGAACCGGGAAGGGGGCAGGCCCTGTAACACCCGGAACCGGCGAGGGGGGAGCCCCCGCGGCAACGTCCGGAACCGAGGAGCCCATGTATATACTCCACCACCAAGATTTGAAACCGTTCATGGGAGAAGAAGATGAGCTTGAGTCGAGGACGACTCCACTTCAAGAGGGGGAGGATGATGAGGACATCACTCCTATGCATACGCCCGAGACTCCTCCAGTTGTGATGCAAGGACCCATCACAAGAGCACGAGCACGGCAATTGAATCAACAGGTGAGCTCGTTCCTAAGTGCCCGTGTGTATACTTGTGAGGATAGTATGCTACCTAATGATATTATTGATTATATTGTACTTAGGAACTTTGGAGAGGATCATGAAGGCCTTGGGAACCAGCAAGGGCCAGGAGGGAGGCAAGGAGGGCGTCCAAGTCAAGTTGGAGTCCCAATTCATCTCGGAGTCGACTACCTCGGCCACCAGGAGCAGTGTTCACTAAAATCGTCGTCCAGGCCACAAACGGACTCCGATTTCAATGATCCACATATGTATCGAAAGCTAAGGAGATAACCTTTCCAATGGAACCGGTTTCAGGTCAATTTGACTGCTGAGTCGACGGGAATTCGCGTTAAAAGTTGGCGGACAGAATCTGTCCCAGGGTGCTGCGTCACCAATTTGGGCCGTTGGCCCATGTATTGTGTTGGAGTCCATCACGGACACGTCTAGGGTTTCTAGCACGTCCCTTAGCCCTTATATTCAGTAGCCTCCGCTAGGGTTTGGTTTGGGGTTTTGCTTAGATCAATTCTGTCTTTGAACAGTATCGCCGTTCATCGGTTTGTGAGACCCCAACTCGTGAGCTTCATCCTCAATTGCAAATTCAGTTGCATCTTTCTCGTTCTTGCTTGTGTTCTCGATTCGCATGCAGGGATAAGCCTTCTTGGCGAGGTCAATCGTGTTTGTGCATGGTTGATAACCAACGGAGCCGTGGTGTAGCGATTGCTGGGTTCGGATCGGTTCTGATCGGAAGCCGGATCGTCAACGTCGAGTCTCCACCAATCGAGAACACAAGCAAGAACGAGAAAGAAGCAATCTGAAATATTGCAAATATAAATTGAATCTCACGAGTTGGGGTTCCACAAACCGATACACGGCGAAACTGCTCTTTGACAGATTAATCTAAGCAAAACCCAAGTCTAAACGGCAGCCATGGCGGCCATATATATACTGTATGGGGCGGCCATGGGGTGGAGGAGGAAACCCTAGGGTTACATGGGCCTTGGGCCCAAAGTGGAGCGTCGCAGCGCACGTCAGATTCTGGTTGTAATCTTGTTTTGATGATTCCTGTTGATACATAAGGAATTTGGACATGGGACTGGATCCGTTGGAAAGCTCTCGTCATTCTCTTGTTTGTAGAGTCCAAGAACGTCGAAAACGGACTTCGTATGTGGCCTGTATGTCCGTTTGAATTTGGACTACGCGCAGATGGCCGAACCGGACTCGCGGATGAATTGAGCTCACTTGTGGGCTGGCCTTGGAGCGACGTGGCTTGTGCGACCTTAGAGGTGTAGAGGCGCCTTTCTTGAGCACGTCTTGTGTTTGGGGAGGTGGCCAACGTGGAGGCCGAACTTGTGGCGGCGACAGCACAAAATCCAGACGACGTACGTGCTGCCAGCTTTCGCGTCCTGGCCAAGGTGGCGGACGATGACATCTTGATGACCACCATGTTGATGTCGTCTTGGTCATAACCATGATGTACATGGTCTCATCATTCTCCCTTTCTTGAAGTGGAGTCGTCCTCGACTCCATTGTGTTTTTCTGCAAAATGTTAGCACCAACAGAGAGCACAACAATATGCATATCTTTGATAATCAAATCATTAGACACAGAACCATTAACATTTATATACTCCCTTTCTTGAAAACTATCATATACCTTGAAAATTGAATTAGAGTGACATGGCAAGACATGATTAGTGGCATTTTCATTAATTGCAGCAAGATCAGATTTTGTAGCAAGCAAGATGGGATTCCTCAATTTAATTTGGTTGGCTACATGCTGAATTTCAGATTTTTCATCAATGGTTTTCTTGTCATTAGCAAGCCGCTCCCTATTGGATTTAACAATTTCAACGGGGGTCAAAGGTAGAAGTGTAATTTTCTTTCCCTTATGCATAAAAGTGTATTTATTACTTCTACCGTGGTGAAGTGCATCAGTGTCATATTCCCATGGGCGACCCAATAAAAGAGAGCAAGCTTGCATCGGCACCACATCACAATCAGCAAAATCAGAATAGGAACCAATGGAAAAATGAACCCGAACTGTTTGTGTTACCTTAGCTCTGCCGGAATCATTCAGCCACTGAATGTGGTATGGATGTGCGTGCGGGCGTGTGGTCAAGCCAAGCTTCTTGACCAAATCTGTACTCACCAAGTTGTTGCAGCTGCCGGAGTCAATGATCACGCGCGCTCGTCGGTTGTTGATGACGAAGAAAATCTGGAACAAGTTGTGGTGCTGCTGCTGCTCGGCTTGCTCCATTTGTGCGCTAAGGACACGCTGGACAATGATGGACCTGTATGCAGCGGTATCCTCGGCACCAAAGGTGGCATCAGCATCAACCTCGTCGTCGTCCACCCTGGTGTCGTCGATCTCATCCTCAACATCGGAGGCGCTGATGTAACCTCCGTCGTCTGTGGCGATGTATGCCCGCTGGCTGGGGCACTCTTTCTTGACGTGGCCAATCCCTTGGCACTTGTGGCAGCGAATTACCGTCGATGTATGGCCCGTGGAAGCGACGGAGGAGGAGCTCTTGACCGGTGTTGGCGGGGTCGACTTGCTGTTGTCTGCGGCACGGGCGGGCGGTCCCGTCGATGCCGGTCGTGTGCTCGTCGAAGGTGGCGGTGCAGCTGGTCGGAAGGTGGAAGAAGGCACTGTCTTCGCTTGTCCCGTAGTCATTCGGGGCGTGAAGGTGCTGCCGGTGTTGCTCCTGCTCTTAGAATGGCGTCCCTGCAACTCCTTCTCTGCTAACATAGCAAGTTGAAACAAGCGATTGACAGTTGTATATTCTTTATAATCAACAATATCCTGAATTTCTGGACGCAAACCACCGTAAAAACGAGCAATTTTATCCTCAGGTTCCTCTACTACCCCACAACGTAACATACCCTTTTGAAGCTCTTGGTAATATTCCTGAACAGTCATACTACCTTGATCTAATCGTTGCAATCTCTTGCGCATATCACGTTGGTAGGAAGGAGGAACAAATCTATTACGCATAGCATCTTTTAATCTCGCCCAAGAATCAGGTTGTAAACGGGCATTTACTAGTTCATTCCACCAGATTATAGCAAAATCTTTAAATTCACTAGTGGCTTGTCTAACTCTATGAATCTCGGGAACTAGATGGGAATTAAATTTCTGTTCAACTATCATCTCCCAATCAAAGTAAATTTCACCATCATATGCACCATAAAAAGAAGGTAAGGCTATTTTACCATTGGCATTGTCACCTCCATTATCTTTTCGATCGTGATTCCAGCGTTGATATAGTTGTACATTTTCCCCAATGATCCATGAACCTGCCATTGTCAGTAGAAAACAAAAGATAACACAAAAGTATTATCCCTATCAACTACTAGGTTAGATCTCATGCTCTCAAGCAATCTTACCAAGTTCTTACCCTGTTCTTACCAACACAGCGAGGGACGGTGCAACCGGTGGCTGGTTCGTGACACCGTGAGAGCGTGATGAAGCGATTGCAAGGGTCAATAACCTGTGCTGATCAGAAGGATGTATTTGTGGAGCTTGGATATGCAATATTTAGTAGCAAGAAATATGCAATCATCGAAATCAGAATAGCAAAGCTGAATAAATATCCAAAGTACTTGTCAAAGTTGCTGGCCTAAACTCGTTCTCAGACCTAGCTCAAGCAAGCAAAACGAAGGACGTAACACTGTCGATACAAAGGATACAAGCACTTTTGATTTTTTTTTTCCTTGCTTTTTATTTATTTATTTTTTTTTATCTTTGTGCGGCTTCTTTTTTTTGCACTTGCCTTTTTCACCTTTTTTTTTAAATATCAATAGTGCCGCATATGAGAGATTACAAGATATATACACAAACACTCAATTTTCTCTCGCTGGAAAAACAGATCTACTATGCAGAAACTTCCTATGCTGTTTTCGGATTTTTGGAGGCCTCAAACGCTAAAACGTATAACAGAAAAGTTGTAGATCGTTTCGTGTTGATCAATTTGCATATATGGAACACCAATTTTGGATAACGGATCTAGGCGATATGGGCCCCGCAATACAGTCTGTGTAGGAAATCCGAAATCAACCAGATTCACTTTCAACGCGATTTCGGACTTGAAAACGGCGTTTCTAGAACTTCTCACAATGGACAAAGTTGTAGAGAATTTTCGGAGCTACAATTTAGACTCTGAATTTATCCAATTTGGTGTTCAGACGAAGGAGATAAAAGCAAAATACCGAACTTGACAGATTGACACCCGATTTGGACGCGGCGGCGACGACGACGTGATGGCGTTAGACTCGACGTCAAGATGCAAGACTCAAACTAGATCAAGAACTTACTCTAAACCAGCAACAAGATGATGACGATGGATACAAATTCAACAACGCGAAACTGAAAACGAAATCGCGAAGGGCACAAAGTGGCTTGGACAATGGATATGACGGCGAACTCAAATATTTTTGTGGGGCAATTTTCTGGACTCTAGGTGAAAGATGAATAATGAACAAAGGGGATACAAGTATACCTGACGGGCAACCGAGGCTCTGATACCACTTGATGCGCACGGTGGCCCGATCTTCCGACAGGTAGAGGTAAGTCGATTGGTGGAGACTCGACGTTGACGATCCGGCTTCCGATCAGAACCGATCGGAACCCAGCAATCGCTACACCACGGCTCCGTTGGTTATCAACCATGCACAAACACGATTGACCTCGCCAAGAAGGCTTATCCCTGCATGCGAATCGAGAACACAAGCAAGAACGAGAAAGAAGCAATCTGAAATATTGCAAATATAAATTGAATCTCACGAGTTGGGGTTCCACAAACCGATACACGGCGAAACTGCTCTTTGACAGATTAATCTAAGCAAAACCCAAGTCTAAACGGCAGCCATGGCGGCCATATATATACTGTATGGGGCGGCCATGGGGTGGAGGAGGAAACCCTAGGGTTACATGGGCCTTGGGCCCAAAGTGGAGCGTCGCAGCGCACGTCAGATTCTGGTCGTAATCTTGTTTTGATGATTCCTGTTGATCCGTAAGGAATTTGGACATGGGACTGGATCCGTTGGAAAGCTCTCGTCGTTCTCTTGTTCGTAGAGTCCAAGAACGTCGAAAACGGACTTCGTATGTGGCCTGTACATCCGTTTGAAGTTGGACTACGCGCAGATGGCCGAACCGGACTCGCGGATGAATTGAGCTCACTTGTGGGCTGGCCTTGGAGCGACGTGGCTTGTGCGACCTTAGAGGTGTAGAGGCGCCTTTCTTGAGCACGTCTTGTGTTTGGGGAGGTGGCCAAGGTGGAGGCCGAACTTGTGGCGGCGACAGCACAAAATCCAGACGACGTACGTGCTGCCAGCTTTCGCGTCCTGGCCAAGGTGGCGGACGATGACATCTTGATGACCACCATGTTGATGTCGTCTTGGTCATAACCATGATGTACATGGTCTCATACCACTTGATGCGCACGGTGGCCCGATCTTCCGACAGGTAGAGGTAAGTCGATTGGTGGAGACTCGACGTTGACGATCCGGCTTCCGATCAGAACCGATCCGAACCCAGCAATCGCTACACCACGGCTCCGTTGGTTATCAACCATGCACAAACACGATTGACCTCGCCAAGAAGGCTTATCCCTGCATGCGAATCGAGAACACAAGCAAGAACGAGAAAGAAGCAATCTGAAATATTGCAAATATAAATTGAATCTCACGAGTTGGGGTTCCACAAACCGATACACGGCGAAACTGCTCTTTGACAGATTAATCTAAGCAAAACCCAAGTCTAAACGGCAGCCATGGCGGCCATATATATACTGTATGGGGCGGCCATGGGGTGGAGGAGGAAACCCTAGGGTTACATGGGCCTTGGGCCCAAAGTGGAGCGTCGCAGCGCACGTCAGATTCTGGTCGTAATCTTGTTTTGATGATTCCTGTTGATCCGTAAGGAATTTGGACATGGGACTGGATCCGTTGGAAAGCTCTCGTCGTTCTCTTGTTCGTAGAGTCCAAGAATGTCGAAAACGGACTTCGTATGTGGCCTGTACGTCCGTTTGAAGTTGGACTACGCGCAGATGGCCGAACCGGACTCGCGGATGAATTGAGCTCACTTGTGGGCTGGCCTTGGAGCGACGTGGCTTGTGCGACCTTAGAGGTGTAGAGGCGCCTTTCTTGAGCACGTCTTGTGTTTGGGGAGGTGGCCAAGGTGGAGGCCGAACTTGTGGCGGCGACAGCACAAAATCCAGACGACGTACGTGCTGCCAGCTTTCGCGTCCTGGCCAAGGTGGCGGACGATGACATCTTGATGACCACCATGTTGATGTCGTCTTGGTCATAACCATGATGTACATGGTCTCATACCACTTGATGCGCACGGTGGCCCGATCTTCCGACAGGTAGAGGTAAGTCGATTGGTGGAGACTCGACGTTGACGATCCGGCTTCCGATCAGAACCGATCCGAACCCAGCAATCGCTACACCACGGCTCCGTTGGTTATCAACCATGCACAAACACGATTGACCTCGCCAAGAAGGCTTATCCCTGCATGCGAATCGAGAACACAAGCAAGAACGAGAAAGAAGCAATCTGAAATATTGCAAATATAAATTGAATCTCACGAGTTGGGGTTCCACAAACCGATACACGGCGAAACTGCTCTTTGACAGATTAATCTAAGCAAAACCCAAGTCTAAACGGCAGCCATGGCGGCCATATATATACTGTATGGGGCGGCCATGGGGTGGAGGAGGAAACCCTAGGGTTACATGGGCCTTGGGCCCAAAGTGGAGCGTCGCAGCGCACGTCAGATTCTGGTCGTAATCTTGTTTTGATGATTCCTGTTGATCCGTAAGGAATTTGGACATGGGACTGGATCCGTTGGAAAGCTCTCGTCGTTCTCTTGTTCGTAGAGTCCAAGAACGTCGAAAACGGACTTCGTATGTGGCCTGTACATCCGTTTGAAGTTGGACTACGCGCAGATGGCCGAACCGGACTCGCGGATGAATTGAGCTCACTTGTGGGCTGGCCTTGGAGCGACGTGGCTTGTGCGACCTTAGAGGTGTAGAGGCGCCTTTCTTGAGCACGTCTTGTGTTTGGGGAGGTGGCCAAGGTGGAGGCCGAACTTGTGGCGGCGACAGCACAAAATCCAGACGACGTACGTGCTGCCAGCTTTCGCGTCCTGGCCAAGGTGGCGGACGATGACATCTTGATGACCACCATGTTGATGTCGTCTTGGTCATAACCATGATGTACATGGTCTCATACCACTTGATGCGCACGGTGGCCCGATCTTCCGACAGGTAGAGGTAAGTCGATTGGTGGAGACTCGACGTTGACGATCCGGCTTCCGATCAGAACCGATCCGAACCCAGCAATCGCTACACCACGGCTCCGTTGGTTATCAACCATGCACAAACACGATTGACCTCGCCAAGAAGGCTTATCCCTGCATGCGAATCGAGAACACAAGCAAGAACGAGAAAGAAGCAATCTGAAATATTGCAAATATAAATTGAATCTCACGAGTTGGGGTTCCACAAACCGATACACGGCGAAACTGCTCTTTGACAGATTAATCTAAGCAAAACCCAAGTCTAAACGGCAGCCATGGCGGCCATATATATACTGTATGGGGCGGCCATGGGGTGGAGGAGGAAACCCTAGGGTTACATGGGCCTTGGGCCCAAAGTGGAGCGTCGCAGCGCACGTCAGATTCTGGTCGTAATCTTGTTTTGATGATTCCTGTTGATCCGTAAGGAATTTGGACATGGGACTGGATCCGTTGGAAAGCTCTCGTCGTTCTCTTGTTCGTAGAGTCCAAGAATGTCGAAAACGGACTTCGTATGTGGCCTGTACGTCCGTTTGAAGTTGGACTACGCGCAGATGGCCGAACCGGACTCGCGGATGAATTGAGCTCACTTGTGGGCTGGCCTTGGAGCGACGTGGCTTGTGCGACCTTAGAGGTGTAGAGGCGCCTTTCTTGAGCACGTCTTGTGTTTGGGGAGGTGGCCAAGGTGGAGGCCGAACTTGTGGCGGCGACAGCACAAAATCCAGACGACGTACGTGCTGCCAGCTTTCGCGTCCTGGCCAAGGTGGCGGACGATGACATCTTGATGACCACCATGTTGATGTCGTCTTGGTCATAACCATGATGTACATGGTCTCATACCACTTGATGCGCACGGTGGCCCGATCTTCCGACAGGTAGAGGTAAGTCGATTGGTGGAGACTCGACGTTGACGATCCGGCTTCCGATCAGAACCGATCCGAACCCAGCAATCGCTACACCACGGCTCCGTTGGTTATCAACCATGCACAAACACGATTGACCTCGCCAAGAAGGCTTATCCCTGCATGCGAATCGAGAACACAAGCAAGAACGAGAAAGAAGCAATCTGAAATATTGCAAATATAAATTGAATCTCACGAGTTGGGGTTCCACAAACCGATACACGGCGAAACTGCTCTTTGACAGATTAATCTAAGCAAAACCCAAGTCTAAACGGCAGCCATGGCGGCCATATATATACTGTATGGGGCGGCCATGGGGTGGAGGAGGAAACCCTAGGGTTACATGGGCCTTGGGCCCAAAGTGGAGCGTCGCAGCGCACGTCAGATTCTGGTCGTAATCTTGTTTTGATGATTCCTGTTGATTCGTAAGGAATTTGGACATGGGACTGGATCCGTTGGAAAGCTCTCGTCGTTCTCTTGTTCGTAGAGTCCAAGAATGTCGAAAACGGACTTCGTATGTGGCCTGTACGTCCGTTTGAAGTTGGACTACGCGCAGATGGCCGAACCGGACTCGCGGATGAATTGAGCTCACTTGTGGGCTGGCCTTGGAGCGACGTGGCTTGTGCGACCTTAGAGGTGTAGAGGCGCCTTTCTTGAGCACGTCTTGTGTTTGGGGAGGTGGCCAAGGTGGAGGCCGAACTTGTGGCGGCGACAGCACAAAATCCAGACGACGTACGTGCTGCCAGCTTTCGCGTCCTGGCCAAGGTGGCGGACGATGACATCTTGATGACCACCATGTTGATGTCGTCTTGGTCATAACCATGATGTACATGGTCTCATCAGAGCCCATGCGGGGGGAAGTCCGCTGCAGCACGGGGGCTGCTCTGTCAACCGCCCCCGGTGCGGTAAACGCGACGCGGGGGGCGGGACTGGCTCTCGGCTCAGGGTAAACCCCCGGCAAGAAGTGGGCTCCCGGCCCCGGGAATAGGCCGGGGACGGGGTACCCCCCTGGTGCCACGAAGGGCCCCGGCATGAAATAACCTCCCGGCACCGGGACGGGCCCGGGTGCCGGGAAGGGTCCGGACGTATATCCCGCAGGGGGAGGAAACCCCCCGGCAGGATCATACGGGACGGACAACCCCCCGGAGGCCGGAGGGGCCGCCGGGTAACCCATAAACGGGGGCATGTTCCCCGGATACGGGTGTGACGCAAATGTGGGGGCCGGAGGCCGCGCCAACACGCTAAGGAGCTCGTCCATAGAGCGCTGAGCGCGGAGTTGGCCTTCCACGAGAGCTTCGAGCAGGGCGCCCCGGGGAGCCGGGGGAGCCGTCGGGGGGAGACTGGTCCCGGCCGAGGTCCCCGCGGCCACCGGGAACGACCTGGAGGTGGAAGCACCTAAATTAAGAGGAAAGGAGGGAGGCGGTACCTGGGCCAGATCGCCTCCGGGACGGACCGCCGGGACTGCAATGTCCCGGGTGTTGCATCTAGGCCCTTTTATGTTGATTTTGATTATTGATGACATTAAGTGTTTTGGACTAACCTTGTCTTTGAGCTATTTCTATGCAGAGCGATTTCTGTAAAGTCTGCAAGTGATCCGGGAAGATCTGCAGGTCACAGGTCCAAAGTCGCAAGCGCAAGGTCGCAATGTTGGCTGTGGTCGCAGTTAAAGGTTGGAAGTCAAGGTCGCAAGTGCAAGGTCACCAAAACGAAAGTTGCAAGGATTAAAGATGCAAAGGACCTGAGGTAATATTTGTTTTATTTTGACCGATCTCGGTGTTTGGAGTTTGATCGGTTTAGGAAATTATTTTTTAGTTTTAACCGTACTATAAAGAGGGGTGGCGAAAGTCCTCTCTTTATCTCCAACACAAACCGAGAAATTTAGGTCATTGCATTGCATCATTTTGGTTGGATTTGATTTGTTTTTGGTTTGAGAGATTTGGATTTTCAAATGATTTTTTGACAGCAGAAGTGTTTTTCATTTTTCCAGAAAGATCTAGGTAGATCTGGTTTTTGCTTCTGTTGACAAAAATGTAACCCTTGAAATTATCTTTCAAACGAGCTATTAAACTATCAATTTGGATTTCTGGATCAAAAGTTATGGATGTTTTTATCGGACTGTCAGTTATTTGGTTTTTCAGTTTAGTTTTTGACAGCAGAAGAGTTTTTGCATTTTCTGGAAATATCTAGAGAGATCTGGCTATTTCTTCTGTTGACAAAAAGATAGTCCTTTAAAATATCTTTCAAATGAGCTATTAAACATCTCTTTTGGATTTCTGGATTTAAAGTTATAGCTGTTTTTGTTCAGACTGACTGTCAGTTTGCTGAACTGACTGTCAGTTTGAATGTCAGTTTGTGTTAACTGACAATTGTCCAGAGAGTGTGTTTTTCGGGCCAAAAATTTTTGTACTAAACTGACTGTCAGTATGCCCATGCTGACTGTCAGTTTGGGTTTCGACCACAACTGTTTTTATCTGTGTTTCTATTTGTTTTTGGTCGAGCTAGTACACAAACTGACTGTCAGTTTGTGTAACTGACTGTCAGTTGCGTGTTCCAGCTTTCCTGTTTTGGCTGCAAACGGCTAGCTATTTTTTATCCGTAAATTTTGTCGGCCGTTGTGCACTGAACTGACTGTCAGTTAGTCTAACTGACTGTCAGTTTGGGTTGCTGATTTTCAGCCCTAGCTCCAACGGTTCATTTGCTTCTTGAGGCTATAAATAGGGGCTTTGGGCATATGTTTTTAACAACAAGCAGCAGCATTTCATATACACTCTTGAGCATTAGTTTCTTATATAAAATCTTGATCTTTTGATCAAGTCGAGTGCTTTCCGATCCACCGAGAGTTTCTGTTCTTTTGCATTTGCATCCACTTAGCTTCTCGGTGCGTGTTTGGAGGTCTAGAGAAGACCTCGCTGCCTTTTACTCTTGGTGAGCGCCCTCACCTAGACGGTTCGGAGGCGTGGCCGTTGATCTCTCCGTTCGGAGATTGTCAGAGAGGCTCGGCAAGTGTGTACAAGGCATCGGTGCTCGCCTTTCCGGAGTGGACAAGGAGCAACCTTAGTTGATAATACTCTTCGTGAGTATTGAGGCAAGACTCAAGTGATTTGAGTGCTTCAACGAGGATTAGTGGAGACTGGGCGAGTCTCCGATACCTCGGTAAAAACCATTGTGTTCGTTTTCTTTCCCTTGCTTACATTATTTGTTCTTGATTTGTTCATTATTTGCTTTAAGTTTTAAAGTTTTTAAAGCCTCCTATTCACCCCCCCCTCTAGTCGGCATCCTTGATCCAACACGTGGTATCAGAGCTTGGTCTCTCGATTCATTAGGCTTTACCGCCTAGAGAGAGGATGTCGTCAAGCGGGGATTTTCTTCTTGGACATACCGGTCGTGCGCCCATCTTTGATGGAACAAATTATCCTTATTGGAAAGTGCGCATGTCGGTATTCCTAGAAGCCATGGGGCTTGACGTATGGGATATCGTTAAACTCGGCTTTACTCCTCCGGTTGATCCGGCAAGTCAATCCGAAGACGATAGGAGAAAGTTGCATTTAAATGCCCGTGCAAAAAATGCTCTCTTTGCCGGTTTATCCTTAAACGAGTTCAACCGTGTGAGCAATCTCACGACTGCTCATAAGGTTTGGACTACCCTCGAAGAAATTTATGAGGGCACTACAAAGGTTAAAGAGGCAAAATTGCTAATGGTGAGGCAAAAATATGAGACATTCACCATGTCATCAACCGAGTCCGTGGATTCCATGTTTACTCGGTTAAATAACATTGTGAATGAACTCAAGGGTCATGGTGTTGTTTTTACTGACCTTGAGCTTGTGAGAAAGATGCTTAGGGCCTTGCCGGAAAGCTTCGACACTTTGGTCACGGTTCTCACAAACTCCGATCTATCAACCACAACACCAACCGATCTTTATGGGAACCTCATCACCCATGAGATGCACAAGAAGGAAAAGAAGGAAGCCGCCGAACCCACGGAGACAAAGAAGAAAGCTTTGGCTTTCAAAGCAAACTCAAGGAACGATTCAAGCGAAGGCTCCTCCGATGAAGACCTTGCACTCATGGTAAAGAACACTCAAAAACTTCTTCGCAGGTTGCATAAGAAAGGTGTCAACATTGACACACGACCAAAGGGGCAAAAGCAAAACAACTTCAAGGACATCATTTGCTATGGATGTCATGAGAAGGGACACATAGCATCAAGATGTCCAAACAAGAACAAGGCGTGGAACAAGAAGAAGAAGTTCTTCAAGAAGAAAAATGAAGAAATTAAAGAAGCTTGTTTTGGAGAATGGATGTCCGGCGGAGAGAGCTCCGACTCCGACTCCGACAACGAAAGAAGTTGCTCCAAGAAGATGGCCGGACTAGCTCTCGGCAACATCAACACTTCAACTAGCTCATCCATTTGCCTTATGGCCAAAAGCGATGAAAAGGTACATTCAAACGATCCATCTTATGATGATTTAGTTGAAATGATAACCGAATTAAATGAAGTTTTTGGAAAAACTAAGAAGAAGTATAAGGCGCTTAAGGAAGAGCATTCTTCCCTACGCGCTCAATACTCTGAGCTTAAAGATTCATATGAAAACATGCTTATAAAAGATGTTACAAATACTTCATCTAAGGTAGATGCTTCAACTTCATGTAATTTGGATGATTCTCCCTCTAGTAGTCATCACATTCCATGTGTTTCTAATGATAACATCTTAAATGAAAATATTGAACTTAAGGCACAAGTTGAACAACTTGGAAAAGGCTTAGAAAATTGTTATAAAGGTAAAATATCTCTTGATCTAATCCTTAATAAACAAAGATGTTCTTTTAGAAAAGAAGGATTAGGATATTTTCAAAAGAAAGGTAGGAAACAAAATTCTAGAACTATATTTGTTAAAGCATGCAACTCATTTTGTCATAAATGCCATGAAACCGGTCATTCACATGAAGCATGTCCCCTAATGACTCCTAATTACTTTGATACTTGCTACATGCTTCAAAAGTCGAGAAAAGGCTATACTATTGCAAAGTATGTTGGTGCACCCATGTTAAACAAAAAGAAGAAATCTATTTGGGTGCCCAAAGCTTTGATTGCTAACATTGAAGGACCCAAAAAGGTTTGGGTACCTAAAAGAACTTAATTCTTTTATGCAGGTGAACTACAAGACCGGTGGGAGGCATTGGGTGCTAGATAGCGGATGCTCCGAACACATGACCGGTAACAAGAAGTTGTTCACCTCAATAGAAGACAACTCAAGCGAGAACCAAAAGATTACCTTTGGCGACAATCGTCAAGGAAATGTTGTAGGCTTGGGTAAAATCGCAATCTCAAACGATCTATCTATTTCAAATGTTTTATTGGTCGAATCTCTGAATTTCAATTTGTTTTCCGTTGCACAAATTTGCGATTTTGGTTTTAGTTGCACATTTTTCCCAAAAGAAGTTTTGGTTGAAAGTTTAAAAGATAAATCTTTGATCTTCAAAGGCTTTCGTTTTGGAAATCTTTATTTGGTTGGTTTTCACTCGAAAGATGCATCTTTGTCAACATGTCTTGTCTCTCAAACCTCAAAAGGTTGGCTTTGGCATAGACGACTTGCTCATGTTGGTATGCATCAATTGAGAAAACTTTTAAAACGTGATTTAGTTGTTGGCTTAAAGGATGTGAATTTTGAAAAGGACAAACCTTGTAGCGCTTGTCAAGCGGGCAAGCAAGTAGCTACTTCACATCCAACTAAGCGCATTCTTTCGACTTGCAAACCTTTGGAACTCCTTCATATGGATTTATTTGGACCTTCTGATTTCCAAAGTATCGGGGGTAGCAACTATGGTTTTGTGATTGTTGACGATTTTACTCGCTACACTTGGGTTTTCTTTATTTCCCAAAAATCTGAAACCCCCGATGTTTTCAAAAGTTTTGCAAAACGTGTTTCTACTGAATTCGAATTATCCATCAAGAAAATCCGTAGTGATCATGGTGGAGAGTTCGTTAATTCAACTCTATTTGATTTTTGTGACTCTCTTGGAATCAAACACGAATTTTCCACATCCTACACTCCACAGCAAAATGGAGTTGTTGAAAGGAAAAATCGAACACTTATAGAAATGGCAAGGACTATGCTAAGTGAGTATGATACTCCTACTCGCTTCTGGGCTGAAGCCGTGCATACCGCTTGCTATTCTATAAATCGGCTTTATTTGCATCCTCTTCTGAATTTGACTCCTTATGAACTTCTTGTTGGGCGCAAGCCAAATATTTCTTATTTTCGAGTGTTTGGTTGCAAATGTTATATTCTTAAGAAAAGAAATTTTGGTGGTAAATTTCAAAGAAGAGTAGATGAAGGCTTTCTAGTCGGATACTCCACCACTAGCAAAGCTTATCGTGTTTTTAATAAAAATACAAGTTGTATTGAAGAGTCGGGTGATGTCGAATTTGATGAAACTAATGGCTCACAAAAGGAGCAAGTATCTCATGAAGTTTCAGGTGAAGATCTTCAAGAAGCAATGAAGAACATAACCATTGGAGACATTAAGCCAACAGAGGAAGATCAAGAAGATGATGTCAACGTTGAAAATATTGATCAAGACGCATCATCATCTCATGTTGATCCTCCAGAACAAAGTCAAAATGAAGCAGTACAAGATGAAGAACCAAGGCAACATCAAACGATCACCAAGGATCACCCTCTAGACCAAATATTGGGTGACGTCAGTAAGGGTGTTCAAACTCGATCTCGTATTGCTGCATTTTGTGAACATCATTCATTTGTATCTTCTCTAGAACCAAACATGTTAATGAAGCTTTAAATGATCCTGATTGGGTAAATGCCATGCATGAAGAACTTAATAACTTTGCTAGAAATGAAGTTTGGACTCTAGTAGAAAGACCCAAAGATCATAATGTTATTGGAATAAAATGGGTTTTCAGAAATAAGCAAGATGAAAATGGTGTTGTAATTAGAAACAAAGCTCGTCTTGTTGCTCAAGGCTTCACTCAAGTCGAAGGTTTAGACTTTGGTGAAACTTTTGCACCGGTAGCAAGACTTGAAGCTATTCGCATTCTTCTTGCTTATGCATCATGTTTTAATATCAAACTTTTTCAAATGGATGTAAAAAGTGCTTTTCTAAATGGTGAAATTTCTGAACTTGTATTTGTTGAGCAACCTCCCGGTTTCGAAGATTCTAAATTTCCAAACCATGTATTTAAATTGTCAAAAGCTCTCTATGGTCTCAAACAAGCTCCTCGAGCCTGGTATGAGGGACTTAGAGACTTTCTATTATCAAAAGGTTTTAAAATTGGGAAGGTTGATACAACTCTCTTTACAAAGAAAATTGAAAAAGACTTGTTCATTTGTCAGATATATGTCGATGATATTATCTTTGGATCTACTAATGAACATTTCTGTCATGAGTTTGGAGAGATGATGTCTAGGGAGTTCGAGATGTCCATGATTGGTGAGCTGAGTTTCTTCCTCGGTCTACAAATCAAACAACTCAAGAACGGGACGTTCGTGAGTCAAATCAAGTACGCGAAGGACCTGCTCAAGCGCTTTGGGATGGAAGACGCTAAGCCAATCAAAACTCCCATGGCGACAAATGGACACTTGGACATGGACAAAAGCGGCAAATCGGTTGACTCTAAACTGTATAGGTCTATGATTGGTAGTCTTTTATATCTCACTGCATCCAGGCCTGATATCATGTTTAGTGTGTGCTTATGTGCTAGATTTCAATCTGATCCTAAGGAATGTCACTTAACTGCTCTTAAAAGAATCCTTAGGTATTTAAAATGCTATCCCAGTTTAGGCCTTTGGTATCCGAAAGATGCAAATTTTGAATTAATTGGGTATTCGGATTCTGATTATGCTGGGTGTAAGATTGATCGAAAAAGCACATCTGGTAGCTGTCAGCTGTTGGGGAGATCATTAGTATCATGGTCATCTAGGAAGCAAAATTCTGTAGTTCTCTCCACAGCTGAAGCTGAATATGTGTCTGCAGGTAGTTGTTGTGCACAATTATTATGGATGAAGCAGACATTTTTGGATTATGGAATTATCTTTGATAAAGTGCCACTATTGTGTGATAATGAAAGTGCCATTAAAATTGCTAATAATCCTGTTCAACATTCTAGAACTAAGCATATTGAAATAAGGCACCATTTTATTAGAGATCATGTGGCAAAAGGAGATATTGATGTGAATTGTGTTAGAACTGATTTGCAACTAGCAGATATCTTCACTAAACCCCTAGATGAATCAAGTTTTTGCTTTTTAAGGGGTGAACTGAACATTATTGATATATCAAATGCTAGTTGATCTAAAATAAGTGTATGATCTTTCTTGTCCTCCCGCCTTTTTGTGCTTGATGACAAAGGGGGAGAGATTCTTGAGTTTCTTGCTTCATTATTGTCATTGTTTATGCTTAGGGGAGAGATTGGGGAGAAAGATTTTTGTGATATCTCACGATCTATTATTATAAATTCATCATTATAGATTCACTCTCAAATTTCAAATGACTCATATGGGTATTTATATATACATGCATTTAGGGGGAGTTCCTGAATATCTGTTAATTATGCATGTACTTAGGGGGAGTCTTTTGATTTTATTCATTTAAACACTTGTTATCATCAATCATCAAAAAGGGGGAGATTGTTGCATCTAGGCCCTTTTATGTTGATTTTGATTATTGATGACATTAAGTGTTTTGGACTAACCTTGTCTTTGAGCTATTTCTATGCAGAGCGATTTCTGTAAAGTCTGCAAGTGATCCGGGAAGATCTGCAGGTCACAGGTCCAAAGTCGCAAGCGCAAGGTCGCAATGTTGGCTGTGGTCGCAGTTAAAGGTTGGAAGTCAAGGTCGCAAGTGCAAGGTCACCAAAACGAAAGTTGCAAGGATTAAAGATGCAAAGGACCTGAGGTAATATTTGTTTTATTTTGACCGATCTCGGTGTTTGGAGTTTGATCGGTTTAGGAAATTATTTTTTAGTTTTAACCGTACTATAAAGAGGGGTGGCGAAAGTCCTCTCTTTATCTCCAACACAAACCGAGAAATTTAGGTCATTGCATTGCATCATTTTGGTTGGATTTGATTTGTTTTTGGTTTGAGAGATTTGGATTTTCAAATGATTTTTTGACAGTAGAAGTGTTTTTCATTTTTTCAGAAAGATCTAGGTAGATCTGGTTTTTGCTTCTGTTGACAAAAATGTAACCCTTGAAATTATCTTTCAAACGAGCTATTAAACTATCAATTTGGATTTCTGGATCAAAAGTTATGGATGTTTTTATCGGACTGTCAGTTATTTGGTTTTTCAGTTTAGTTTTTGACAGCAGAAGAGTTTTTGCATTTTCTGGAAATATCTAGAGAGATCTGGCTATTTCTTCTGTTGACAAAAAGATAGTCCTTTAAAATATCTTTCAAATGAGCTATTAAACATCTCTTTTGGATTTCTGGATTTAAAGTTATAGCTGTTTTTGTTCAGACTGACTGTCAGTTTGCTGAACTGACTGTCAGTTTGAATGTCAGTTTGTGTTAACTAACAATTGTCCAGAGAGTGTGTTTTTCGGGCCAAAAATTTTTGTACTAAACTGACTGTCAGTATGCCCATGCTGACTGTCAGTTTGGGTTTCGACCACAACTGTTTTTATCTGTGTTTCTATTTGTTTTTGGTCGAGCTAGTACACAAACTGACTGTCAGTTTGTGTAACTGACTGTCAGTTGCGTGTTCCAGCTTTCCTGTTTTGGCTGCAAACGGCTAGCTATTTTTTATCCGTAAATTTTGTCGGCCGTTGTGCACTGAACTGACTGTCAGTTAGTCTAACTGACTGTCAGTTTGGGTTGCTGATTTTCAGCCCTAGCTCCAACGGTTCATTTGCTTCTTGAGGCTATAAATAGGGGCTTTGGGCATATGTTTTTAACAACAAGCAGCAGCATTTCATATACACTCTTGAGCATTAGTTTCTTATATAAAATCTTGATCTTTTGATCAAGTCGAGTGCTTTCCGATCCACCGAGAGTTTCTGTTCTTTTGCATTTGCATCCACTTAGCTTCTCGGTGCGTGTTTGGAGGTCTAGAGAAGACCTCGCTGCCTTTTACTCTTGGTGAGCGCCCTCACCTAGACGGTTCGGAGGCGTGGCCGTTGATCTCTCCGTTCGGAGATTGTCGGAGAGGCTCGGCAAGTGTGTACAAGGCATCGGTGCTCGCCTTTCCGGAGTGGACAAGGAGCAACCTTAGTTGATAATACTCTTCGTGAGTATTGAGGCAAGACTCAAGTGATTTGAGTGCTTCAACGAGGATTAGTGGAGACTGGGCGAGTCTCCGATACCTCGGTAAAAACCATTGTGTTCGTTTTCTTTCCCTTGCTTACATTATTTGTTCTTGATTTGTTCATTATTTGCTTTAAGTTTTAAAGTTTTTAAAGCCTCCTATTCACCCCCCCCTCTAGTCGGCATCCTTGATCCAACACCGGGCGGACGACGCCGGGTCTCTGAGACCCGGGTCACCCGGAAGGGTGCGAGCCCTTGTTCTTGGGGGAGCCATGGCGTCTTGTCACGAGTCCCCACGGACGGCGCCAACTGTCGTGGTATTGCGAATACCCCGGCAGGTTTTGAGAATGATCCTAGCGAAGATTACGCGGCGCGGGTTGACCGGATGACCTGTCCTCCCCCGCCGGACAAGCACAAAAAATGACACACGGGTTTATACTCTTTCGGGTCCCGGTGGGGGCCCTAGTCCTGTCGACGCGCTCCCGACCGGAGTCGGCTGGGGAGGCTCTCTCCGTGGGAGAGGCTTCCGGAGCACGTCTGTGAGTTTAGCTATTCCAATAAAAGAACCGATCCTTTACAACAGAGGGGTACAAGGGCTATTTATAGCCCCAAAAAGAAGCAAAAAGCCTAAACTACCCCGGAAGCCACCGTCGGATTGAAGGGCAGGACCGTCCTTCTCCCGGTCAAACGCCTTGGATGCTCGACAGGTGGTCGCTAGTTCCCGAGGCGCTCCTCGCGTGACCTGCACGTGATAAACAGTTCAAGACTTTACCTTTAGGAGGGCGATGAGGCCCAGGACGGCGCCGGAGGCCAGGTCCCGAGGGCCAAAAGGCGGCGCCCGGGACGGCACCGGAGGCCATGTCCCGGGGGCCAAAAGGCGGCGCCCGGGACGGCATCGGAGGCCGCGTCCCGGGAGCAAAAAGGCGGCGCCCGGGGAGGGGTCGGAGGCCGCGTCCCCGGGCAAATGGCGGCGCTCGGGACGGCACCGGAGGCCGCGTCCCGGGAGCCAAATGGCGGCGCCTTGGAGGGCACCGGAGGCCACGTCCCGGGGGCCAAAAGGCGGCGCCCCGGGAGGGGCCGGAGGCCGCGTCCCCGGGCAAATGGCGGCGCCCGGGACGGCACCAGAGGCCGCGTCCCGGGGGCCAAAAGGCGGCGCCCGGGGAGGGGCCGGAGGCCGCGTCCCCGGGCAAATGGCGGCGCCCGGGACGGCACCGGAGGCCGCATCCCGAGAGCCAAATGGCGACGCCTGGGAGGGCACCGGAGGACACGTCCCGGGGGCCAAAAGGCGGCGCCCGGGGGGGGGGGGGGGGGCGGAGGCCGCGTCCCCGGGCAAATGGCGGCGCCCGAGACGGCACCGGAGGCCGCGTCCCGGGAGCCAAATGGCGGCGCCCGGGAGGGCACCGGAGGCCACATCCCGGGGGCCAAAAGGCGGCGCCCGGGGAGGTCCCGGAGGCCAGGTCCCCGGGCAATCGTGATACAACTTACCTGGACTTAGTCCCGCGGAGATTTCCCCCGACAACCTTCGACAGGGACGATTGTCCCAAGGGGCTTACATGACCATTATGACTTCCTATGGTCATTACCCCTGTAATTAGCAATGCTAGGGTTGAAAGGGTTCTGATCGACGGGGACAGTTCTTTGGACCTACTATTGGTCAAGTCTCTTGACTAGATGTAATTCCCTCACTCAAAGATTAAACCCATGATTCATTCGTTTTATGGTATAATTCCTGGTCTCTCAATGATGCTGATTGGACAAATTGTGTTACCGATAACATTGGGAGAACCAGACAATTTTCGGACAGAATTAATTACATTTGATGTAATTGATTGCGATTTGGCATATAACGCTATTTTTGGTAGGCCAACACTTGCTAAGTTCATGGTGGCGGCGCATTACGCTTATCAATGCGTCAAGCTACCAGGCCCAAAAGGTGTGATTTCGGTTCGAGGTAGCTGGAATACTACTCTTACTTGTGATCAGTTATCTCTGGAGTTGGTGGATCAACTTCCCCTTCGGGATGTTCAAGTTGCGACCACAACCGCAGATGTGATCAAAGTTGCCCCACGACCAGATGAAAAGTTGAAGTTAGTTCCATTGTACCCAGATGATCCATCCAAAACCATTCGGATTGGATCAGGTTTGGATGACAAATAGGAACTCAAACTCATTACTTTCCGCTGGGCTAATGCAGATGTGTTTGCGTGGAAACTATCCGACATGTCTGGAGTCCCAAGGGAAGTGATTGAGCATAGGCTAGCTATTCGGCCTGGACAGCGACCAATAAAGCAAAAGCTCAGACGCTTTGCTATTGACCGACAAGAAGCCATTCATGTGGAGTTAGACAAACTCCAGAGAGTAGGATTTATTTGATAAGTCGATCATCCTGAATGGCTTGGGAATTCGGTCATGGTCCTAAAGTCAAATGGTAAGTGGCACATGTGCATCAATTACACCAACCTAAATAGTGCCTGCCCGAATGATGATTTTCCCCTTCCTCGCATCAATCAGTTGGTCTATTCTACAGTGGGTTGTGGACTGATGAGTTTCCTAGATGCTTTCTTAGGGTACCATCAAATTAGCATGGTGGAAGAAGATGAAGAGAAAACTGCCTTCATCACACCATTTGGCACTTACTGCTACGTCAGAATGCCATTTGATCTCAAGGACGCCAGTTCCACATACCAGCGCTTGATGCAAAAGACCTTTCTTTCCCAATTAAGACTTAATTTGGAAGCTTACATTGATGATTTGGTCGTAAAGAGTTTGAAAAGTTCTAATCACATATATTATCTTGCTGAAATATTTTGTAATTTGAATAAGCATGGAATAAAGTTGAATCCTGAGAAATGCTCCTTCGGAGTTTCTTCTGGTAAACTTTTGGGTTTCCTTGTTTGTTTGAGAGGAATTGAGGTTAATCCTAAAAAATCAGGGCCATTGAGCAAATGAGATTTCCTTCGACCATGAAGGATGTCCAGAGCCTAACAGGTCGCATGGTGGCCTTAAGCCATTTTATATCGTGACTAGGCGAACGTGGATTACCTTTCTTTAAGGTTCTCCGTAAGCACAATGGTTTTACTTTGTCGGATGAAGCCGAAAAAACCTTTCAAGAGATAAAAGCATACTTGTCTAGTGCACCAGTATTAGTTTCCTTGGTTTCGGGAGAACCTTTACTTCTCTACCTGGCCACAACCCCTCACGCGGTCAGCGCAGTTGATGAAGACACGAATGCCCGATCTTCTGGTGAGAAGGATAACTTCGATTTGATGGAGAGTGACCTTGGCGATCTGGCTACCAACCAAACAAGACTGGACGCCCTAGCAATCGCTAAACCACACTCACGAGTCGTTATTGTAGGATCAAGGATGCCGACTAGAGGGGGGGTGAATAGGAGGCTTTTAAAATTTCTTTTCAATTAAGCAATTTTAAAGAATAATTGAGAGACCTAAATTATACAATGAGGCTTAAAAGGAATTTAATCAACTAGTTGCATTCAATCAAATGAACTATTCAATAAGACATGCAACAATGGTAAATATAGCAATTGTGTCAAGATGAATGTAAAGCAAATATGAAATACGCAATTTGACACAATATTTTTACCGAGGTCTCGGAGACTCGCCCGGTCTCCCATACTCCTCGTTGAAGCGCTCATTCGGAGCCTCGCTTCTATATCCACGAAGGATATCTCACTAGGGTTGCTCCTTCTCCACACCGGATAGGCGAGCACCACACCTTTCACAATCCTTTGCCGGCCTCTCCGACAACCTTCAAATGGAGAGATCTCGGCTCTCCTCCGGCACCGTCTAGGCGAAGGCGATCACCAAGAGTAACAAGCCGGATGCAGTTTCACTTGAATCAACCACGTGCTAGAAGCTCAATGATGCAAATGAGATGCTCAACACTCTAGCACTAGCAATCTAATGGAGATGAAGTGCACTAAACACTCACACAATCTCCCTCAAGCTCTCTCTCAAATCTATTCAAGATTTGGGCTCAATTCTAGCCTCTAAATGCTATAACACATATGCAACTCAATTGGCTAGGTTTTCAGCTGAAGAATGAAGTCTTTGAGCACCCAAAAATGAAGCCAAACATGAAGTATTTATAGCCTCAATGAAAAACTAGCCGTTTGCAAGAAATCGGGCCAAAAGTTGTACAGGCCGGACATTGTCCGGCCACTTCAGACACTGTCCGGCTAGTACAAAAATTTCAGCCGTTGCAAATGTGTCAGTGACCGTTGGGCGAAATTTGTGAAGGCCGGACGGATACCATTTGTCCGGACAAAACGTCCGGACAGATGGATATGTCTCTGTTAACTCTCGGCTCAAAAAACTTGTACAGGCCGGACAATGTCCGGCCATTTCGGACAAAGTCCGCCCATAACGGACAAATGCCCCGGACGGATGCATTTGTCTTTGTTTCAATTTTCGGCTCAAAAAATTTGTACAGGCCGGACAATGTCCGGCCATTTCGGACACTGTCCGGCCACTTCGGACAGATAGCCCCGGACGGATGCATTTGTCCGGCCACTGCACACTGACAGTAAAACATGCATAACTTTTGATCCAGAGATCCGATTGAGGTGATTTTTGGCTTGTTGGAAAGATAACTCAGAGCTCTACAATTTTGTCAACAGGAGAAAGACCTAGAAAGGTCTAGAAACTTCTAGAAAATTCAGAAACTTTCCTGCTGTCAAAATGTCCAAGCCAAAATCATCTCAAATGCAATTTTAAAGTATTTGCACATACGGATTTGCCTTTTTCTCGCGGATGTGATTTGTGTCACTTAGCAACGACCACGACCACACAGGTCTTGACATCCGATCGAAAACAGGTGGTCGATAGGGTTTGGTCGAGCGTACGCAAGCGAGTCGAAGACTGGTACGACCAGCCCGAACTCCTACGACCACGCCCAAACCCTAAGCAGAAAGCCGCCAAACAAGCGACACGACCACGACCACGTATCAACACTGATACGATCAGAACATGCAAATACGACCATGACCAGCTCTAGATAAATAAACCAATTTAAACAGCTGGCGATCACGACTAAGTGCAGTTTTCAAAACATTTAATCTAATACACATGAACTACACTTAGACTCACTAGCAATGCAAGACACTAGTGCAAGATGATATGAATGCATCTGAGCTTCCGCACTAGATAGATTCAAGCTACTAGTTTCCGACCCCTCTTAATAGTACGGTCAAACTAGTAAAAAGAAACCTATCAACCCGGTCTGTCTCCAAACACCGAGACCGGTAAAATCCTAAGAAAACAATTCTTAATCTTGGATTTTACCTTAGGTGAAGTTCGACCTCGTGAAGTTCGACCGCTCGACGCTTGTCCCCGCAAGGCTCGACCTCGCTATGCTTGACCTCGCGAAGCTCGAGATGTCTCATATCGACTTCATCCTCTTCACACCCTTGCTCGCTTTTATCCTGCAATCAAACTGAGACTAGAACATATACACTCAATGCGCAAACGTTAGTCTCATTTGCAGTTCGTCATTAATCACCACCAGATAAATCACTCCACACAGGAGTTCACTCAACAATTTCTTTCTTCGGTGAAATGACAAAACCAATTTCAATTGAACAACAAATGAGTAATGGATGAATCTCACAATCATATAGATCCATATATGATACAAGAAATGCGCACACGATCCATACTACTCAAGTTATGATATCAATCAATATGGATGACTAACATCATGAGCTCTCTCTCAATCATACATAGAGATATCAAATCCAGAACACGGAGTCATCAACCTTTTGCACAGACATGGATAACTAATCATCTTGAGCTCTCCCTCAACATGTGCATCGATATCAAATCCACAACTGAAGTCATCAACCTCAAGATTTAACATATAACATCTTGATCAATCAATTAGCATAAGCTTGATGCAACCACCGAGCTCATCCTCTACATATGCATCAATATCAAACCCGCAATCGAGGAAAACATCCAATTCAGGGTTTACCGATAATCAATTCAATTTACTTGTGCTAAATCAGGATTTATATAAATTGTCATTTAATCATCAAATCTGATATCTTCATATTAACTTTAATCATCATGGATTTATCCAAAACGTCATTAATCATCAAAACCTAGATACTAAGATCTACCTAGATCCAACAGTTATCAATCGTGCCAAGACGCGGCTGACCTGATCACGAGGATTGATTCCTGCAAGCAACCGAGAACAAGCAAGAACAAGATAAAAGCAATCTGAAATTGCAAATATGGATGAAGCGCACGATAAATTTGAGGTTGTGTAACTTGTAGTTGTTGGTCTAGCCGACACAAGAATACAAGGATGAAGTTTCACACATGGGGAAAACTAATCTAAACAAAACCTGAGGAAGAACGGGAAGGGTGACGGTCGTATGTAACAGGGGTGGTGGCCAAGGAGGTGGACGTGAAACCCTAGGGGTACACGGGCCTTGGGCCCAAATTAGAGATGGCACAGCACCCGGCAGAATCTGTCCACAAATTATTTCATCGATTGTGGGCGATCCAGATGGAATTTGGCAGTGGGGCTAGATCTATTGGAAAGGTGGCGTCGTGGGCTTCTCCGTAAAGTGCTCATTCACCCCAAACGGACTCCGTACGTGGCCTGGGCATCCGTTTGAAGTTGGACTGCTGCTGGATGGCCGAGCTGGACTCGCGGATGAGTTGGGCTTGATCTTGGGCTAGGTTTGATGCGTCGTGAGTTGCTCCAACTTTGATGTAGCTCGCTGATCCTCTGGTGTGGGCGTAGTGAATGGCTCAGCACATGGATTCATGCTGACTCGCCGTTCTCCTTGATCTTCTCGTGGTGGCGAGGAAGTAGTGGAAATAGTGGAAGGAGTGGATGGAGCCTTGTTCATATCCGAGCTAGTGATGTCCTCGTCATTCTCCCCTTCTTGAATTTGAGTCGTCCTCGACTCAAGCTTAATCTCCTGCAAAAGGTTAGTACCAACATGAGGCAAAAAAACATGCATATACTCCCCTTCTTGAAAGCTATCATGTTGGTTCAAAGGAAAACTAGAGGAACTTGACGTGAAATAATTAGTGCTATGGCAATCCTCTAGTTGATCACATTGTTGCTTGTTATGACTTTCCTGCAAAAGATTAGTCACAAGTGGGGACACGGCAAAAGGCTGTTTTTCCAAAGAAAATTCTTCACCCTTTCAATTATGGACATTAATTTCAGATATATGTCTTTCATGTTCAATTTGATTTTCAGCCTCACAAGCAAAATTAAACAATTGAGACAAAGAATTATATCCCTTAGCAACAAGAATGTCCTGAATTTCCTTATCAAGCCCACCTATGAATCTAATCTCTTTAGCTTCCTCGGTTTCCTCTAAACCACAACGCAACAAGCATGTTTCTAATTCTTGGTAGTATCCTGTTACAGTGTTATTACCTTGTTTTATATGTTGTGGTTTCTTAAACAAAAATTCAGCATAGAGTTTACTGACAAATCTATCTCTCATAAGCCTTTTCATGTCTTTCCAAGTGTGAGGTAACTTATTACATGCACACAAATCCTTCCACCACATTGATGCAAAAATAGTTAAAGCACTAGCGGCACTCCTAATCTTTTGTTTATCACAGATTCTATATCGAGCAAAAATTTTGTCTACCACTATTTCCCAATCAATATATGCATCAGAACGAAATCCGTTAGAAGAAAGATGGGTTGGAATGATTTTACCCATACTCGTGGGGAACGATGCAGCAATGGTGGTGTGGCTCTCTTGCAGTCTCTCCCTTTAGCAGAACATATCAATTTGTGTTTCAATCTCCTTCTTAAATTATCACCTGCCATGATTAGTAGAAAACAAGAAACACACAAGAGTATATATCCCTATCAACTACTATGTGGCAGATAAGGAACAAAAGTCACTCTTGCTCAAGCTTCTTACCTAGCTCTTACAAGTTCTTACTGAAGCGAATGGCGGTGCAACCGGTGGCTGGTTCGTGATAACTTAAACTCGAGTGTGAGCAAAGCGATTGTAAAGTGCCGTACCTGTATGGTTAGTAGATGGTGGAGCTTGAATAGGCTATTATATGTGTAGCAACAATTCAAGATCAATAATACAAGATTGAAAATTAATGTGCTGGAACTAGCCTAGACTCAGACCTAGCTCAAGCAAGCAACTAGCAATACAAAGGACTAGAATCAAAAGATGCACCACAGAAAATTCTCCTCTTTTGCTGCACACATTTTTCTTCTCTGATTTTTTTTTGTGCGGCTCTTTTTTTTTGCACTTGCTTTTTTTTACTTCTTTTCTTTTTATGAACAGTGCGGCTTTTGTTGCACTTTGCTTTTTTCTTTTGGGCTGCACAACTAGGACAGTAGTGTTGTTTAGCAATTTCTTGCCCTAAGAACTCCGAATTAGAGGATCTGGTTAACACCAAAGTTGTAGAGGATCATTTTATCTTTCCAAAAAGTATAAGAACGTCAAAAACGGTGTTGGAAATCAAAAGATATGGCAATTTTACCGAAGCTGTCTCAGATTGAGTAATTTGAATCCGAATTGGACTAGAGTTCGAAGATTACACAACTAACTTTGCCCAAATTTCAGTGTGATGAAAATAGCAGAATTTGAAGATTACCCCAAATAACTTTTTGTGGGATTTCTCGCAATGATTCCAGAAAGTATAAATTTATCCCAATCTGAGTTTGGATGAAAGAATTATGATGAAAATACCGAAACAGATCTATTAGGTTCAAACTCTACGCCGTCGACATTAACGGCCCAATATATCATAGATGAAAGCCGAATCTTACTTCAATCTCAACTGTAAAGTTGTAGATCACGATCTGATGTTTTCAGCAAGTACAAGAATGTGAAAATCCGAGTTCGTATGAAGAAGATATGATGAAAAAACGAACTGGACAGCGGCAGATTAGAATTGGACGCGACGACGAGGAGATCGATGTGGAATTCGACTCCGCAACGAGATGCAAGACTAAAACTAAGAACCAACACTCGACAATGATGGATGAAAATTCAAAGATGCAAACTGACAAGAACGATGCAAGGCTAATGATGATGGTTTGGACAACGGAAAATAAATCTTTTTGTAGGACAATTTTCTTGACTCTAGGTATGAAATCAATCTACTAAACTAAGATAGATAAATTCTCACCAGTCAACCGGAAGCTCTGGTACCAACTGATGAAGATACGGATGCCCGATCTTCTGGTGAGAAGGATAACTTTGATTTGATGGAGAGTGACCTTGGCGATCCGGCTACCAACCAAACAAGGCTGGACGCCCTAGCAATCGCTAAACCACACTCACGAGTCGTTATCAATCGTGCCAAGACGTGGCTGACCTGATCACGAGGATTGATTCCTGCAAGCAACCGAGAACAAGCAAGAACAAGATAAAAGCAATCTGAAATTGCAAATATGGATGAAGCACACGATAAATTTGAGGTTGTGTAACTTGTAGTTGTTGGTCTAGCCGACACAAGAATACAAGGATGAAGTTTCACACATGGGGAAAACTAATCTAAACAAAACCTGAGGAAGAACGGGAAGGGTGACGGTCGTATGTAACAGGGGTGGTGGCCAAGGAGGTGGACGTGAAACCCTAGGGGTACACGGGCCTTGGGCCCAAATTAGAGATGGCACAGCACCCGGCAGAATCTGTCCACAAATTATTTCATCGATTGTGGGCGATCCAGATGGAATTTGGAAGTGGGGCTAGATCTATTGGAAAGGTGGCGTCGTGGGCTTCTCCGTAAAGTGCTCATTCACCCCAAACGGACTCCGTACGTGGCCTGGGCATCCGTTTGAAGTTGGACTGCTGCTGGATGGCCGAGCTGGACTCGCGGATGAGTTGGGCTTGATCTTGGGCTAGGTTTGATGCGTCGTGAGTTGCTCCAACTTTGATGTAGCTCGCTGATCCTCTGGTGTGGGCGTACTGAAACTCATGAGTTGTTATCAACCGTGCCAAGACGCGGCTGACCTGATCACAAGGATCGATTCCTACAAGCAACCAAAGAACAAGAAAGAACAAGATAAAAGCAATCTAAAATTGCAAATATGGATGAAGCACACGATAAATTTGAGGTTGTGTAACTTGTAGTTGTTGGTCTAGCTGACACAAGAATACAAGGATGAAGTTTCACACAAGGGGAAAACTAATCTAAACAAAACCTGAGGAAGAACGGGAAGGGTGACGGCCATATGTAACAGGGGTGGTGGCCAAGGAGGTGGACGTGAAACCCTAGGGTTACACGAGCCTTGGGCCCAAATTAGAGGTGGCACAGCACCCGGCAGAATCTGTCCGCAAATTATTTCGTTGATTGCGGGCGATCTAGACGTAATTTGGCAGTGGGGCTAGATCCATTGGAAATGTGGCGTCGTGGGCTTCTCCGTAAAGTGCTGATTCACCCCAAGTGGACTCCGTACGTGGCCTGGGTATCCGTTTGAAGTTGGACTACTGCTGAATGGTTGAGCTGGACTCGCGGACGAGTTGGGCTTGATCTTGGGCTGGGCTTGATGCGTAGTGAGTTGCTCCACCTTTGATGTAGCTCGCTGATCCTTCGGTGTGGGCATAGTGAATGGCTCAGCACATGGATTCATGCCGACTCGCCGTTCCCCTTGATCTTCTCGTGGCGGTGAGGAAGTAGTGGAAGGAGTGGATGGAGCCTTGTTCATATCTGAGCTAGTGATGTCCTCGTCAGCAGTTCTGGTCGCAGAGAGGGAGGGTGTGCAGCAACCAATCTATTATGTAAGTGAAGTACTTCATGGACCAAAGGAGCATTACCCTGAAGTCCAGAAGTTGCTTTACGTTCTTCTGATGGCTTCTCGCAAGCTACGACATTACTTTCAAGCACATAAGATTACTGTGCCTTTGTCCTTTCCATTAGGAGATATTATCTGAAATCCGAAAAAATCTGGTCGCATTGCGAAATGAGCAGTGGAACTTGGAGCATTTGACATTCATTTCACCTCTTATGTCGTAGTTAAATGTCAAATTCTTGGTAGATTTTGTGGTTGAATGGACTAATCCTGACCCTCCTACGCAAGAATCTGTAGATTTACAAGGCACCGATCATTGGACGATGTATTTTGCCAGCTTTCGTAGTTTTCAACACTCGGGGGTTGGAGTGGTCTTAATTACGCCTCAGGACGACCAACTCAAGTATGTCATTCAACTACACTTTGTTGGGACCAACAACGCAGTAGAGTTTGAAGGTCTTCTTGTTGGGCTTCGAGCAACCAAATTCCTCTGTGTTCATCAATTAGTGGTGAGGGGAAACTCACAGCTAGTCGTAAACCAGGTAAACAAGAAGTACAACACCTCTGATGAGACAATGGCTCATTACTTGGAAGAAGTGAGGAAATTGGAAAAACACTTCAGTCAGTTCGAAGTCCAATTTGTTCCGCAAAAGGATAATATACTCACAAACCAATTATTGAAAATTGGGTCCTTACGTACATCTGCTCCGGCAGGAGTGTTCGTTGAACACTTACAATACCCTTCGATCACGGCTTTGGTCAAGGATGATATGGTAACAATTTACGTTACCGACCTTGGACATGAAAAAGATTGGACCCGACCATTGCGGATCTATCTTGAACATGGGACCTTGCCCAAGGATGAAACCGAAAGTGCTCAGTTAGTACGAAAGGTGTGACTATATAAAATAATCGGTGGAATTTTATATAGAAAGGATACTCAAGGAGTATTCATGCGCTGTATATCTCAAGAGGAAGGTAAATCCCTCTTGAAATAAATTCATGATGGTGTGTGTGGTGCACATGCATCTTATCGGACGCTGGTCGGAAAGGCTTTTCGACAGGGTTTTTATTAGCCTTCGGCACTTAATGATGCTATGCATTTAGTCAAAACATGCACACAGTGTCAATTTCATGCACGGCAAGTTCATCAGCCTGCATATGCCTCACAAACTATACCTCTAACTTGACCTTTTGCGTTTGGGGAATAGATATAGTGGGTCCTATGCCCCAAGCGGTGAATGGATACAAGTTCTTATTCATAGCCACTGATACGTTTACTAAGTGGATTGAAGCTGAACCAGTCCGCAATATTACCGCCGCTGCGGCGAAGAAATTCTTTCATAAGAATGTTGTAACACGATTTGGTGTTCCAAGTCGTCTTATTACCGACAACGGTTCCCAATTCGTTAGTGGTCTTTTTTAGACTATTGCGATGATATCGGGACCAAAGTGTGTTTTGCATCTGTGGCTTATCCACAGAGCAATGGTGCCATTGAACGTGCCAATGGGCAGATATTACAAGGCATCAAGAACGAGTTTTCGATCGCCTTAAGATGCGCTTGGGGGCTTAGGTAGATGAGCTCTACTCCATTCTATGGGCACTACGCACTACATGTAGTCGAGCTACGGGTGAGACACCTTTCCAGCTGGTATATGGTGCCGAGGCTGTCTTACCTACAGAAATTAGTATTGGCTCTGTTCGTGTACATCAATTTGAACATTCTGATCAACATGAACAATGTGTCCAAGATATTACTCTTCTTGAGGAGAAACGCGATCGACATTGATTAAGTCTGCAGTATATTTACAAGCTTTGCGTAAATACCATAGTAAACGAATGCGACCTCATAGTCTTCACGTGGATGATCTGGTTTTATGGAAAATCCAAAACCACATGTAAGTTTTTCCATTTCCATTTTCCTTTTCAATTAGCATGATTTTGTTAAAAATAACATGTACTTTTTTCGCGTTACATTATGGTTTAATTCCTGACCTTTGTCCTCTCTTTATCAAGCTAAACTCAGGGGCTGGTCGCCAATGATCATCTTATTATAGTAACCAAGTTGGATTTACTGATCGATCTCATGGTCACATCTAGATAAGACATCCCTAAATAAACCATTTCTCAACGCATATGGGACTTACTAGCATGTTTCTGATCATTCGAGGGGCTGTCAGTTGTAATAAACTTTAGTATTATATTAAGGTCAGTATTGTGCGACCGGATGATCATAACTAGTTGAGACTTTTCTTTCTAAACCGTTTCTTAACATATAAGAAACTCACTAGGTACTCCTCGATCATCTTTAGCCCATATTTCTCTTGAGATTATAATACAATGTCTTTAGTATGTATGATCTCAGGAGGGGGCTAGGGGAATACGACCATAATATAAGACGAGATTAAGTACATTTTTTCTAAAAGTGAAAGGTATACATCTGCATATTTTCTATTATAATTGTATATGTGCAGGAACAATTCAAAAAGAGGATCATTGTTCATTACAATGAGATCATGATAAGCCAAGTTCTTTCAAGAGATTTTTGATCAAGGGCTTGATTTCTTCCATTATGTCTTGAAGCTGATCTTGACTCTCGAATTCGGCATCTCCCACCACCGGATTCAGATCCAACTTTGGGCCGTGGTGATGTCTTAACTTGCGCAAAATGGCAGAGGCTGCAGATCCTATGTTGGTCTTCAATGCCTCTTTTTGCCTCTTTGTATCTTCTGGAAGATACTTGAGAAGTGATTCAACTTGAGCCACAACCAACTTATAGGATTCGCCAAGGCTTAAGTTTTCCTTTTGAGGATCGATGATATCAGCCTTCAGTAAGTCCGCAACCATCTTCAGTTTTTTGAAAACTTCCGACTGAATGCTACTGCAGGTTGAGATTGTTCCCTTCAGGATTTTCCTCTCCTCGCAGATAGTTTTGATAGTCTTTCTGAATGATTCTATGGTTTTACGTTGATGCTCAATGGTTGCGTGAAGTTGCCCGTTTTGAGTTTCAGCCTGGGCATACTTCTGCTGGAAGTCGTCTCTTTCCTTAGAAAGAACACTTATCTATTCCTCTTGTGCTACATGAACAAAGTAATGAGGTTACAGCAGTTCATGGAAAGAAATAACATCCCTTGGCTGAAAGTAAACTTACAGCTAAGCTTTAACTGCGCCTTGTCGAGTTCTTTCTCCATAGAAAAAAATTTTACGACCGCAATTTCTTCCTGACCCCGTCGATCAGCCATGCTTTTCGTCAAGGAAGAATTTTCCTTGCGACCAGAGACATAATCATTACACTTGGATGACGTTTAGGTTAGTGTAAGCAATGTATGGATATTTACTATTGTATACGGCTGATCTCTTTTTGTGTGACCTCGATTTGTTCTGCTAGAGCTTTCGACTTGGTCGACATATGGGTCAGATCCTGAAACACAGTAAAACCTGTTGTTTAAACTTGAATATTCCTAAGATCTTCAATTTCGCAGAAGGTAAAAAGTTTTTTACTTACCTCTAAGAAATTGCTAAAAGTTGTCTTTAGCATGCTCTCGGATTCACTTGAAGGTTGAACCACGAGGCCAGTCCTTTCCTCGACCACGGGTGCGGCGAATGTTGTTTCTTGCTGATTTGCTCCCACGGTCGAGACAGATGGTGCGATTTCCATCCGATTGGATTGGAGATCCGCAATTATTTCTTCCACAATGGTCTGAGGAGCCATCTCAGCCATTGTGCTTGTGCCCGCATTTCTCGCGACTTCCACGGTAGATGTTTCACTGGATTTCAGTGGAGTCAACAGAGTGCTAGGCGCAGGGTTCCTGAAAAAATCACAATTTGCAATATTGATGATTCCAAAATCAGGATTTGCTAAGACGTGGTATTCTTACATGATTCGAAGCCCCATCCGACTTTTGGGGTTCGGTGATGTGCTCCTCGGAGAAAGGAGCAACCTTGTTGCGGTGTCATCAGGGCTCGTCTTTGTTTTCGTCTTCTTAAACAGGACAGAAGACTCCTCTTCCTGCATATTCAAAAGATGATTTATATATGCAATGGAGTAAAAATTGTGGAGTATGATGTTCTTATCGCAACAGCTCTTTCTGCATTTGAAGGAGGTGTCACCAGATCTGAGGTTGTTGAAACTATGGCCGTAGAGTCCTTCGCGACCATAGTTGTGGAAGTTCTGGCCTTAGGGCTGGCAACTTTCCTTGGGACTGTGAGTCTTCTCGCGGTCATGGGATCCCCTGCCTCAATAGCTGTTTCTGCCATTGAGGATAGTATATTGGCAATGGTAGGGGAGGAGGGTCTCTTTGGGATGGAAATCTTCAGAGGATTCATCGTTCTTCTCCTTCGGCGGATGAGAGGAACGTCATCTTCCTCATCCTCGCTCCCCTCACCTTGTACGATTAAGAAGTGACTCCAATTCATACATGGTATAACAGGGGAAGAAAAAACCTTACCGCAGTAACTTTCGCGGTGGTTTTCTTCGCCTTCGATGAAGCCCCTCTTATGGACTTTACCTCGGTTGATCCAGAGGTTGGCTGCTTCATCTTCTTGGCTTTAGAAGAGATAACTTTTACTCTCTTTGATGCTGGGCTCCCAGAAGGCCCAACATCATCCCCAGGATGCTTTGTCTTGATAACTTGCCCCTTGAGTAGCTGCATCATTTCATGATTTGTGATTTGATGATCGATATCAACAAGCATTTATGGACAAGGTTTTTCATCGCACCTAAAACGGTGTGATTTTGTAATACCGCAAGTGGACGGTTGAACGTTGAGCACTTGAGGGTCGAATTCCATGAGGAACAAGCGTATTCGTCTTTCTATCTTAATAGATCACTGATTAAGTCTAAACGAGTTTTGGAGTTATTTTTCTATAACTAATTCTACTACTAAAGCTATCAATCTAGGGTTTTAAATCAGTAAATTGCAGATATGAAATCTGAATTTATAAAGCAGGAATTAAAACCTAGGGCTTCGGGAATTCCATAACCATCCGGCGTAATTCAATCCAAGGTCCGAGGATTGTGAGTTAATTTCCATTGTTTTCCAAGACAAATTAAGTTTCCAGTTCAGGGCGCTGGGTCAACAGTTAGAGGATCGCTTCCACTATCACATTTGGCGAGAGCCTCTCTCCTGTTTAGGGTCCTGCGTCAAAGTGCTAAGGACTCAAGAACTCCCCTAAATTCTAGCTAAGGCTCAACTGTTATGTCTATTGTTGAAATGAGAATTTAGGGTTTAGAAGAAGAAAACATTAGAAAATAACTCCAAAACTTGAGATCAGAACCAAGGAAGAATCACGCCTTCTGGATTAGGTCATCCCTAACCCCAGAAGGGATCTACTCGCAAAAAGCCATAAGAATGCAAAAATAATAATAAGAAATAAATAAAAACTTACTTAATTGCTTGAGAATTGAAATTGTCATCCTTGCAGACTTACAAAAGCAATAAAATAGAGAAGGGGGCTTTTCTAAGAAAATTAGACTAAAAACTAAGCTCTAACGGCGTCTAAACCTAAGAAAAAGCACGTCTAATTGAGCCAAAAGCTTCTCTATTTATAGTACATAACTCTTAGAATTAACCAATTACAACTCAAGACTTATTTAGGAAGAAAATTGTCTCAGATTCGGACTTTAAACTGACTAATGGGTCTGTTTTGAATTCGGAAATTGGGTTTCGGGTCGGGTTCGGGCCCAATTTCGGGTCGGATTCTTGTGTTTTTTCAGATTTTCAGCATCCTCTTTCTTCACTTTGTTTCCTATTCAAACGATGTTGAAATAACTCCAAATTTGGTACGTTTGTTCCTTGAAATATGATGAACACACTCATGAAAGTGGATTGTAAAAATATTACAAAAAGTCACATAAAATGACGTATTAAAAGAATTTTAAGTATCATTTTTGCACATTTTCAATACTAAACCTAGGGTAAAATTCTACCAAATTAAGACTTATCAAATTCCCCAAGCTAGTATTTTGCTTGTCCTCAAGCAAAGAATGTGAATAATTTTTCCAAAAATTGAGATGCCTTGGTAAATCAGATTCTCTATAAACAATCTTTCGAAAACTCTCATCACATCTATGCATATTAGGCAGTTGATCTAAGCAATTTAAACTCTCCAATTGCAAATATTCAGATTATCAAATTTCAACCCTAGAAAAGAGAGAGCTTAATCAATTAAATCATCTTGAAACTTCTTTCATATAGGATTTAGAACAAACCATAGCTAAGCAAAACACTCATTATGCTACAATTTATACAAAGTTTGCTGGATTGCCTTTTAGAAAAATTAAAACACTTATATTTCTGTTTTTTTATTCAATTTTTTTTCTTTTATTTATTTCTTTATTATTTTTTTCTTCTTCAGCTTTTTCGTGCTCTTGGCCAGAATGTTTTTTACTGGATTATTCCGTCACGGCTAGAGGAGACACAGCTGAAGACGCTTACTTAAGTGCACTTACAGAAAGGCAGCTTTGTCGGTTTCCCGAGCCCTGTAAGCAACCTTAATGCTTCGTATACCTTCCCTTCACCAGCTGGTCGACGATTCACCACCGCCTCCCCCTAGTGGGTCGCATATATGTTACACGAGACTAGACAAAGTCGCATCTTAAGCAACCGTTTTATTGAAAATATAACTTTTTTTGTGTTCATAAGTTAAGTAAATCTTCCCTTCCTCAGCTGGTCGACGATTCACCACTGCCTCCCCCCAGTGCGTCGATTATACTTCACTCTTACACATTTTTATTTTTAAAGAGAAGGGTAATTAGCAATTTAGGCATAAAAAGTGACATAAGAGAGTTAATTTTAGATAATAGTTTATTAGAAACCTTCAATTTGGAAGAAGTCAATGATAATTTAAAAGACAAGTTCAATCTTTAATGGTCAATTTAAGATAAAAACTAAACATAAGCAATTGAAATGTTTAAAAGAGCTAAGTTCAATGGATCATATGCAAACATGTGATAGAATAGTCATCTAATTGATTAAACATCATCTTCAAAACTAGGCATTCCAAGTGATAAATCTCTCTTTTTTTTTCAGTTTATGATGGAATGTGGTGGAATGATGATTCGATAAAGACTAAGCAAATGGTTAAGGAACACCCCCAAGCTAAATTAAACTAAGCAAACGGTTAAGTGAACACCCCCAAGCTAAATCAGATATTGTCCTCAATGTATGGAAAGAGATACAAATTACCGTTTGCGGTCGTGGTGGAAGATGACATAGTGAAAGAGGATGTTGCGGTCCACGTAGCTCCAATGGTGCAGTCCAAGGCGTCGCAAGTGAAAACCTTGGAGATCACACAACGGATTCACAATTTTTTTTTGAACATGCTGTGATGTAGACTTGAATGTCGTAATCTGAATTTGATTGGCCCTGCAAAAGAAAAAGAAAAAGAAAAGGAAAAAGAAAGAGAAAGAAGAAAGGAAAAATAAAAGAAAGAAAAAGCATAGGGTTGCCTCCCGATAAGCGCTGGTTTAATATTCCGCTTGACATTGATCTGTTTGGGACCTAGCCTTGGTTTTCGCATTAGGCTCGCCCAGATTCTAATATGCGGAATAACGGGATCTTACTCGGAAATACCAAAACCCAAAGGTTGGTCGAAAACACAGTTCAAAGTAATTGCACAACTCTTTATTTCAAAGAGGGCTTTACACGTCGAACGTTAGGTCGCACTCGCCTATGTCGAAGGAACTATGTGTCTAAGACTTCAATCTAGACTCGATTGTATTCGATGATCTAAACTACACCTATAACAAGGTATTTATAGTCTAATTGTATGAGTACGTATCAGACTCAATAACCTAAACGTATTAGACTCATATAGCTAACTAATTCTAAACGGATAAGCTTAGTTATATATATTCGGATCGGATTACAATTCTGAATAGGGAACGAATTCCTTTTCATGGTCGCGAACCAATCCATGGTCGTGGACCCATCTATAGTCGCGAAACCTTTCCGAACACGGTTAAGGTCGCGAAGCCGTATGCGATCAGGACTTGAAGATCCTCCCGGATCATGACTCCCTTGTTGAGAAGGAGTCAACCCCTGTTGCGACCTCTCGATCAAACTGGAGATGCGGAAACTGATCTTGTCCATCTTCTCTGGTGTACCAGTTTGCCGCACGTGCTCGTTGATCTTTCCGACTGATTCGAAAAGTCTCCTCTATGCCACTGCGGGTGGTAGTCACCTTCTGCTCCAGAATCACATCTTCACGTAGAGGTTCGTCTCGTTGATAGACCAAGTCTTCAATAGATGGTACTATGGTATTTGGCTCATCATCCAACATTGAAGGCTTGAAGAGTTTGAGGTGCTCAACATTGACAGCCGAGTAAATATCCATGTATGGAGGTAACTCGAGCTGACAAGCATTATTACCCACTTTCCGCAAAATCCGAAAAGGACCATAACGAATGAGTTTAAGTTTCTTACCTTCACATTTAAGTCTCGCCTTACTCAGATGTAACCATACCATATCACCTTCTTGAAATTGTGCATCAACTCGGTGCCGATCATGTTGCGCTTTGTACTTGAGTTGAGCTCGCAGCAAGTTCTGTTCAACCTCACGATGGAGTCATTGAATACCTTCCAGGAACTTTTGTGCTCGATCCTGATTAGATGCTTCCTTGCTATTTTGTGCTAAGGTAGGGATCACAAACTCCATGTCGAATGGACTCTGTGGTAGAAATCCTAAACAGACCTCAAACGGTGACTTTCCAGTCGAACCATGCATTGCTTGATTAAAAGCAAACTGCAGGCACGGTATGCTTTCATCCTAGGTCTTCGGGTGCTTCGAGTTATATCCTCTCAAAAGATGAGCGACTGTGTGATTTACCACCTCAGTTTGACCATCAGTTTGTGGATGAAAAGCAGTATTCCTCTTTAGCTTGGTGTCCATCATCGTCTAGAACGATCGTCAAAAGTGACTAAGGAACCGGGTATCGTGATCAGACACAATAGAAGTCGGTAGTCCGAAGTGTGTCCAAACGTTTTGAAAGAATACCCGAGCTGTTTATTCTCCCGTGATAGTCTTTCGATAAGGTATGAGAATAATCATTTTAGAGAACCGATCAATGACCACGAATAGATAGTCGTTGCCACGTCGGGTCTTAGGCAATCCTCCCAAGAAATCCGTGGATATGCTCTCCCATGGTCGCGATGGAACTGGCAAAGGAGTGTACAAACCTAATTTTTGGTTTGCCGGTGTCGAGATGCTGCAGAGACCACAACCTCGAAAGAAACTAGCCACATCTTGCTGTATACGCGGCCAGAACACATGTCGGTGAACATTTTGCAACGTCTTTGTAACCCCAAAGTGACCAACTACCTTCGATGTGTGCGCTTCTCGCAACCATTGAATTCGAGGTGCTCCACGAGGTAGGCAAAGTAAGTTGCCCTTGTACAAGAGTCCTTCTCGACGAACGAACTCTGTAGGTTTCCCTGTTTTGAGCTCAGTCAGTGCTGTTTGAAAATCAGGGTCTTCACTGTACATAGTGGCATAGTCATCATGACATGAGGGCTCGATCTACATGAACGCTGATAAGCAGAGGGTCGTAACTGGTGGTCGCGATAACATGTCCACCAATTTGTTGTGTACGCCCTTCTTGTACTTAATCATCATATTAAACTGCTGCAGATACGACATCCACTTCATGTGCCGAGCTTGCTGTAGCTTGGACTGTGTTTGCAAATATTGCAACGGTTGATGGTCAGTGTGGACAACAGTCTCTTTACCCAAGAGATAACACCGCCAATATTTTACGGCTTGATGTAGTGCACACAACTCTTTGTCATAAGTTGGGTAGTTCTTCTGAGCTCCCTGGAAGAACTCGGAGTGATATGCCACTGGTCAACCTTCTTGCATGAGCATTGCGCCCATCGCATCCTGAGGCATCGGTTTTTAGCTCGAATGGTTTCTGGAGATTCGACAAAGCTAACACAGGCGCCTCGCTGATCTTCCTCTTTAATAAGAGAAACGTGTCCTCATGTTTACCTGTCCACTCGAACTTCTGATCGATCCTGGTTAATGCATGCAATGGAGAAGCCACAATCGAGAAGTGTCGGATGAACTTCCAAAGATATTGGCATGCTCCCACAAAACTACGCACGTCCGTAACTGTTCGCGGTTGCGGCCATTCATGAATCACTTTTACCGTATCCGGGTCGATTTGCAATGTATCGTTGCCAACCATGAATCCGAGGTAAAGTAGAGTTTGTTGGCCGAACTCGCACTTCTTACGGTTGAGGCAAAGTCTATGTTGCCGAAGCTGTTTGAACACCTTTCTGACATGAATGAGGTGCTCATCCCACGAACGACTATAAACTAATATGTTGTCGAGGTAAACGATCACAAAGTCATCGATGAACTGTCTCATTATGTCATTCATAAGACGCATGAAAGTTGTCAGGGTGTTGCAGAGACCAAACGGCATGACCAGCCATTCGAACATACCTTGTCGTGTTTTGAATGCAGTCTTCCACGTATCCTCCTCTCGGATGCTGACTTGATGATATCCTGACTTAAGATCCAACTTGGAGGTGACAACAGCATGCTTCAATTGGTTTAGCAGGTCGTCAATACGAGGAAGGGGGTATCGGTTCTTGATGGTAATCTTGTTCAGTGCTCGGTAGTCGATGCACATACGCCAAGTCCCATCTTTCTTTGGCACTAACACCACAGGAGATCCACAAGGTGAACTACTCGGTTGAATGACACCATCATTCAACAACTCACCAAGTTGTCTCTTGATCTTTTCATTCTCCAATACTGAGTTGCGATACATACTCAGATTGGGCAGTGTCGCATCGGAAACATGTTGAATTTCGTGCTCGACTGGACGTTTCGGCGGACGACCCTAGGCAGTCTCGAATAGATCACTATATTCCTCCAGTAGTCCCGACAAACAACCATAACCCTCTCGGCACACCAACAACAATGCTGGTCGAGTACCCTCACCTTGACCAATGGGTCGAATCATGACAAGCACGTATTTGTGACATGCATTAACAATTCGTTTGGCTTGATTTGCGGTAATCAAGTTCGAAATGTTGACGTGGATGTCTCTACTGATCACAAACTTAACTTCGTCTTTGGTGAGGTCGTACTCTTGCCCTCGCCGATGGAAGTGAGCATCTCGATCATACAGATAAGGACCTCCAAAGATCACCTGACAGATATCGATAGGGACAACATTGCATTGCACCTCATCGATATATCGTGCAGGGATTGCAAACTTCAACACACACTGACTTGTAATCTATTGGTTCACATCGGATGTAAACCAACCCAGCGGATATGGTCGCGGGTGTGTGGTTGTCTTCAAACCAAGTCGCCGAACCAGTCCAGCGGAGACCAGATTCTTCTGACTTCCGGGATCGAATATCGCTGCGACTACTTCGTGCTTCACCTGGATGTTGATAGTGAACAAGTCCTCCGTTGGGTGATGGTCGTTTGGTGGATTTGAACCCTTCTCCTTCGGCATTGCCATCAAAGACAAGGTCGTATCCGCCTCATTAACCGAATTCACTCGAACAATTTCTTCGTCGGGTGAAGTCACAGTAGCCGTGGCTGTTCTTTTCCCTAGTCCGTTTTTCTTTGGTCGAAGTTCAAGATGAAGCTTGTAGCATTTGTCCTTGGTATGCCCTATGACTTGACAATGTTCACAAAAGGCACCCGTGCCCGATTTTGAAGCGTTCTTCTTCGGACTCGGCGTTTTCTTTGTCGAGGTCGCACTTTCCTTCGTGCTTTTGTCGCTGCGGGATTTGTTCTTCTTGTCGATCGCCATAGCAGTTGTGCTTGCGGTCGCAATGTCTTGGACGCCGAACAGACTTAGCTCAGTACTGATCGATTTTTGAAGTCCATATGTGTATTTCTGAAATACCTGAGGATCAGAGAGTGAGATGCCGATGACCATTGCTTGTCTCCGGAATTCCGTAGTATAGTCTTGGACGGTTTGGTCGCGCCGTTGGTACAATCTGTGCCAACGCAGTAGGCGAGTATTCTGTCGTTCTTTCCACAGGGACTAGAGAAAACAGATCATGTAAAACTAGACTAATTTGATGGCAAATGAAAATAAATAGGACGAAAGAGAGGGATGTCAGAAGAATGCAAAGAAATGGAGGTGATCTCGCCGCGACAGGCGACTAATGTTTATTCTGGACTAGTGTTCGCAATACAAGCAATAAAAAGAAATCGTGTAGTAGTAGCGCGCGAGGCAGCGCAAACTACCATCATCGATCGCAATCTACGGCGAGTATCTACGAAACACAAGTACAAAGTAAACACTAAAGCCCAGCCAACTCCACTCGACAACTCAACCTCAAACAGCCAACTTTGTGAAAAACACAATCCAAAATAATTTGCAAATAGATTCAGCACAGGAGAGGATCAAGTCAATTCAATGCAGAAATGCAATTCAATTAAACTACAGCTCAATGCCAATTGCAACAATGAACAGTTAACCAGAAGATGGATCAAAGAACATGTAATACAACTCAAATATGTAGATCATTACTCAAGCATCACACAGAGATTCAACAGTGAGACAATCATAAGAATTCAGTTCAACTCAGCCCAAAACACACTGGTACAGGAATCGACACATTGATTAAACATCACTAACAGCAATCAAAGTTACATAAAAAGGTGATCAACAATTTACCATCACAATTTATCATCATAGAGAGGAACCTGTCAAGCTCATTCAACTGAACTTTGAACTAAGCCACTCAGAACATTTCAAATCAAATAGAAGGTGGAAATTAATCCAGCATAGTTTCATTTTGATTCAACTCAGAAACAGAAAACAGATTCCATCCAAGACCCCAAATCTTATACATAGTGAGCAAAAAACATTCACAACACTTGGAGGTAAAGAATTGACCACTGGTTCATTCAGAAATAAATGTAATCAAGGTCTTGATCAATAGAAGTCATCAAACAAGAACCAATGAAGATTGAGGCAACAATATGGAAGCAACAGAGACAATGAACTCGATTCAGTTTAATCTAACCTTGCTATCTGCATTTGATTTAGAAATTGTATCTTGATTCTCAACATATACATTCATTCAACATCTCATACAGTGATTCCAGTTCATCTTAATTCAAGCACTGAGAAGGTGAGAAGAAATAGAACCAGTGTGATGGCTGCTGGAGTAGCTGGAGAAGAGGTCGTCGGTGCCGAGGTTGAGGATGAAGCCCGTGGCAAAGGGGACCGGCGAGCTCGGAGGCGGCCCTGTAGAAGGGGGCGGCGCGCACTGGTGTGGAGACCGGGGAGGAGGCGTGGCGACGTGGGAGCCTTGGAGGCGCAGATCCGGCGAGTGGCTGCTGGATCTAGGCGGTGGAGACGCGGCGGCGCAGCGCCGGAGCGGATCGGCGCAGTGAGAAGCAAAGCGCGGCTCGGCGGCGCCGTGGAGATGGCCGAGAGGGAGGCCACGGCTCGGGACCGTGGAGATGGAGGCGCGGCGCGGTGGCGCGCACTTGGATCGGCACCGGCTCGGGTTGGTGGAGGAGCGGCTTGGCGCCGGAGCACGAAGATGGTGGGATCCGGCAGGATCGGCGGTGGTGGCGCCGCGCGGCGGCTGTGGTGGAGCAGATCGGCGGCGCCGTGGAGCAGTAGGGGAGGCGCCGGCACGGATCTGCGACGGTGGAGTGGTGTGGAGGAGATGATGTGGTGGTGAAATGGGGAAGATGAAGACAAGAAAAAGGAAGAAGAAGGGGAGGAAGGGGAATGGAGCACCGCCGGCGGCGAGGTGGACGGAGGTGTGGAGGAGGATTTGGGGGAGAAAGAAAAGAAGGAAAAAAATAAAAGCCGGGCTTGAATCCTCAGATGGCCGGCGGCTGGACAAAAAAGGAAGAAGGTCCTTTTGCAGAAAAGCCCTCGAGGTTTTGGAGATTTAGAACTGAGACCTCGTGGCTAGGGTTTGGGATTCCGGGCCCCCGGAGACTCCGATTTCGGTGCAGTCAGGTCCTACGCGTTCGCGAGAATGCGCACTTCCATCAGGAATCGTCCGATGGCCGGATTAAGTCGAGGACGCGTGTCCACTAGCCGAAAATCCATCCAATCCTCGTCGACCCGCGATAAAAATTGGAAAAACGAGTAATCCGGTCGATTTGGCAATTAATCTGGAATAATCTAGGTATATATGCCGAGGTTAATGACTGATATGCGCAAAAGCATGGGGAAAATGTACACAAAAATGAGGCAAATCAAGTAAATATCATCCCCCCAAACTTAATTCTTTGCTTGTCCTCAAGCAATGTGACAAGAAATAAATCCAAGGAGTCAGGCAAGCAAGCAAATGTCATGAAAGAGTAAAATGCAGCGTATAGTAAACTCGGCAAACTAAGATATGTATCAAGCGCTCAACCATCTAATAATTGCACTGAAATTGCAAGTAACTAGCTTAGTTCTAGATACGGAGGAAATAAGAATGCTTAATCCTACTCATACCACCTACATCCATACGTGTATATAGAAATTCAAAGTGAGCATAAACAATACACAGGCATCGAAGAACTACGGTCTCCATAAACATCAAATAAGCAGTTTCAACCTTATTAATTTTTGAGCTCTCTTTATTTGAAAAACGAAATCTGGTGCTCATGTAAGTCTCTACCCTTCGACTTATTTAGGCGGATCTCTCCGTACTTCTCTCTAGGGTAGGTAGTCCACTAGAGTGTTTTATAAACATGCTCATGAGTCAAAAGATGTAGCGGGAAAGCTTGTGCACTTATTAGATTTGAAAATGTGCAAACCATGCTTACATACCGAAGACTCGGAGGAGCAACGAAGCAGAAGAGCTTTTATTCAAAAGAAAAGAAAATTTGGCAGTGTCTACAAGGTAGAAAACGAACAATTGCGACCTTATTAGCAAGATTTTTTTTTTTTTTTTTCAAATCTGGTTTACACAAGTTATATGATTGTTTAGGAGACTCGTGTTCTAAACATGTGTGTAGAGATTAGGTTCACAATTGACATTTCAGTATACAAGATAGAATGCGGTAATAAAGATATTAGTAAGCATTCAAATTTCCACAATATCCACAACGAAACTAAGTACAAGCAGTTTTAGTACCATTAGAAGATGATTAATCACAATTCAACCTATAATAGATTGTCGAGCTACTAAACCATGCAATAAAAAACTCAACACGACATGCAAGAGGCTCCAAAAGCCAAATGAGGACAGTGAAACGCAAAATGAAAAGCACATTTAGTCATAACCACAACAATCACATATATATACAAATCTGCACAAGTCTAGAATTTCCAGAAAATTTTGACATGACCTTTCTAGATTTTTCATGCAATCCAAACAAAACAAGTATACAACAGGTCATATCACAACATAAACAAGCCCACAAGGCTGGATAAAGATCATTCACACATAGGAAAGGCAGGATAAGCAAGTACATACAACAGATCTCATACATGAGCACAAACTTGCACATAGAAGCTCAAATTTGAAAAATTTGATCCATATTTTCAGAATTACAGCACAACAAGAAATGCATTCTCCCCCCAAGCTTAAATGGTTGCATAGTCCACAATGCAACAACATGAGATGAACACATGGAGATGGGAACACAAAATAAATTTCATGCACAAGGGTCATATGAGAGGTCCGCAATAGCTCACCGGGTGAAGGATGAAGACGATGACGCTACGATGAGCCATCCAAAGTATCCCAAATGTGCCAAGCCGCCATATGAGGATGAAGCCCTGAAAGAACAACCAAAGAAGAAACTAAGAACAATCTTACAAAATAAAGGAAAATAAATAACAAAAAGAAAGAAAGAGAGAAAACACTCGGGTTGCCTCCCGAGAAGCGCTTCTTTTAGGTCGGAAGCTCGACCCTCAAAGGATATGGCGTTGAAGCGCGAGTGAAGGAGAGGCAAGCATGGGACGTAGTGGAAGCTCCACGTCCACCCTCCTGTCGAAAGCAGCATACTGTCGAAAGCAGCATACCAGGGAATCCACCAGGATCCCAAGGAATGTCGACTCGGAGCAAGTCTGCTCGCGGTCGAGAAACCACACGTGCTAACCTGCAAATAAGATCGAGAACAAACAAGCACGTGTGTATGGTAGGGACAAGGCCCTCCAGAAGGTCAGCTGACGAAAATCCTTTCTCGTAGATCGACTGACTATACATATCATGAGGATGGCATATAATGATGCAGGATGAATGACAACTCAAAGGAATATGAATAACCTCGTCAGAACTAGACAACTCATAATGATACGAGAGGGGTTTTGAGTCTACCTGAATAGTGGATGGCGTGAAGTCTGGGGTAGGAAGGACCTCCACGGGGGTCGTGTCTGGTAGAGCAGGATGAACTGGCACCCCTATGTCAGAAGGAAGTCCCTCATCAGCAAATAAGAATGTCTCCCTCTCAATCTCGTGGCTCAAGGAGTAGTCCAGAAGGTCTGCAACGTCGAAACTGACACTCTCCATCTCTGGTCCGTCTGCCAATGGATCATCAAAAGAAAACGGTCCAAATGGACGCAGAGGAGTCTCAAAAACAAGCTCTCCATCATCATCATCAAACATGATCAAATCAATAGGAGGCGGAGGTGATTGATGCGACGTTGAAGAAAGAAGATCGGGTCGAAGCTCGTCGCTCAATACTGTGGTCTCTCCGTGAGGGTCTCCAAGATAGATGTCATGGGTGAGCTCCGGGACACTCAACGGAGGTGTGATGGCCGCAAATGCGGGTACTTGAGATGGCAAGATGTGGACTGGATCTCGATATCCTCTGAACTCAGCTATGCAAGATCGCACACCTTGCATCTCAGTCCGCAATAATTCCACATCCCTTGAATGCTGGGTCATGAGTCGCTCAGATTGCTTAACCAAGCCCTCCATCAGTGCCTCAAGTCTAGATGTATCCTCAACTTCGGGAGGCGACTGTGGTGGCGGATGTAGAAACTCGCTCATCTTTTCCAAATGATGCTCAAACATCTCCTCAAGCCTAGATGTGTCCTCGTATGCAGGAGGCTACGGTGAGCACTGCTGATGTGACAGGTACGGAGCCTGATTTGATGTACATGGAAGCTGCACTCCGTACCTAAAACCCTGCGAAAGATGACTAGGAGAAGATGATGAGATAACAGGGTGGTTGTTCCTATATGATGAATTTGGGTATGCAGGCCATCCAGGACGATATGTAGTGGATGCTCGACCACGCTGACAAGCGGCGGGCGAATGACCTCGAATACCGCAAATAGAACATATAGGAACAACACTAATATGAGCAAATAATCCACGAAGGGCTGTATCCATCTGACGAGGCAAATCATCTAGTTTAGCACTGAGATTGTCACATGCATCACTAAAAGACTGTGAACCATCCATAACCTTCAATCAGTGAAAATCAATCAACGAGAAAAGGACAAGAGGAAAGGCGAGAAATAAAAGAGCTGGGAGGGAAAAGGGGGCGGGAAAAGATGCAAACAAAAACCGAAAAGAAAAACAAAAACAAAATGATTTAATCTAGTTAAACACATTCACTTTCAATCTAGTCCCCGGCAACGGCGCCAAAAATTGATACCGGCCTACACCGTCTCGCAATAGAACGAGGACGATGCAGTAAGGCGAGTATTCTAGTCGTTCTTTCCACAGGGCCTAGAGAAAACGAAACGTATAAAACTAAACTAAATCAATGGCAAATGAAAATAAATAGGACGAAAGAGAGAGATGTCAGAAGAATGCAAAGAAATGGAGGTGATCTCGCCGCGACAGGCGACTAATGTTTATTCTGGACTAGTGTTCGCAATACAAGCAATAAAAAGAAATCGTGTAGTAGTAGCGCGCGAGGCAGCGCAAACTACCATCATCGATCGCAATCTACGGCGAGTATCTACGAAACACAAGTACAAAGTAAACACTAAAGCCCAGCCAACTCCACTCGACAACTCAACCTCAAACAGCCAACTTTGTGAAAAACACAATCCAAAATAATTTGCAAATAGATTCAGCACAGGAGAGGATCAAGTCAATTCAATGCAGAAATGCAATTCAATTAAACTACAGCTCAATGCCAATTGCAACAATGAACAGTTAACCAGAAGATGGATCAAAGAACATGTAATACAACTCAAATATGTAGATCATTACTCAAGCATCACACAGAGATTCAACAGTGAGACAATCATAAGAATTCAGTTCAACTCAGCCCAAAACACACTGGTACAGGAATCGACACATTGATTAAACATCACTAACAGCAATCAAAGTTACATAAAAAGGTGATCAACAATTTACCATCACAATTTATCATCATAGAGAGGAACCTGTCAAGCTCATTCAACTGAACTTTGAACTAAGCCACTCAGAACATTTCAAATCAAATAGAAGGTGGAAATTAATCCAGCACAGTTTCATTTTGATTCAACTCAGAAACAGAAAACAGATTCCATCCAAGACCCCAAATCTTATACATAGTGAGCAAAAAAAATTCACAACACTTGGAGGTAAAGAATTGACCACTGGTTCATTCAGAAATAAATGTAATCAAGGTCTTGATCAATAGAAGTCATCAAACAAGAACCAATGAAGATTGAGGCAACAATATGGAAGCAACAGAGACAATGAACTCGATTCAGTTTAATCTAACCTTGCTATCTGCATTTGATTTAGAAATTGTATCTTGATTCTCAACATATACATTCATTCAACATCTCATACAGTGATTCCAGTTCATCTTAATTCAAGCACTGAGAAGGTGAGAAGAAATAGAACCAGTGTGATGGCTGCTGGAGTAGCTGGAGAAGAGGTCGTCGGTGCCGAGGTTGAGGATGAAGCCCGTGGCAAAGGGGACCGGCGAGCTCGGAGGCGGCCCTGTAGAAGGGGGCGGCGCGCACTGGTGTGGAGACCGGGGAGGAGGCGTGGCGACGTGGGAGCCTTGGAGGCGCAGATCCGGCGAGTGGCTGCTGGATCTAGGCGGTGGAGATGCGGCGGCGCAGCGCCGGAGCGGATCGGCGCAGTGAGAAGCAAAGCGCGGCTCGGCGGCGCCGTGGAGATGGCCGAGAGGGAGGCCACGGCTCGGGACCGTGGAGATGGAGGCGCGGCGCGGTGGCGCGCACTTGGATCGGCACCGGCTCGGGTTGGTGGAGGAGCAGCTTGGCGCCGGAGCACGAAGATGGTGGGATCCGGCAGGATCGGCGGTGGTGGCGCCGCGCGGCGGCTGTGGTGGAGCAGATCGGCGGCGCCGTGGAGCAGTAGGGGAGGCGCCGGCACGGATCTGCGACGGTGGAGTGGTGTGGAGGAGATGATGTGGTGGTGAAATGGGGAAGATGAAGACAAGAAAAAGGAAGAAGAAGGGGAGGAAGGGGAATGGAGCACCGCCGGCGGCGAGGTGGACGGAGGTGTGGAGGAGGATTTGGGGGAGAAAGAAAAGAAGGAAAAAAATAAAAGCCGGGCTTGAATCCTCAGATGGCCGGCGGCTGGACAAAAAAGGAAGAAGGTCCTTTTGCAGAAAAGCCCTCGAGGTTTTGGAGATTTAGAACTGAGACCTCGTGGCTAGGGTTTGGGATTCCGGGCCCCCGGAGACTCCAATTTCGGTGCAGTCAGGTCCTACGCGTTCGCGAGAACGCGCACTTCCATCAGGAATCGTCCGATGGCTGGATTAAGTCGAGGACGCGTGTCCACTAGCCGAAAATCCATCCAATCCTCGTCGACCTGCGATAAAAATTGGAAAAACGAGTAATCCGGTCGATTTGGCAATTAATCTGGAATAATCTAGGTATATATGCCGAGGTTAATGACTGATATGCGCAAAAGCATGGGGAAAATGTACACAAAAATGAGGCAAATCAAGTAAATATCAGCTCCCATCTTGCCTTGAGGTAACCCATCGGATAGAATTCTTCTCGCAGCAGTCGTTTCAATTGACCCCATGCAAGGTCGTCAGCTTCACCACTGGCGACAAGGGCCTTCCACCAAGTCTTGGCGTGGTCCTTCATCTTCAAAGGTGCAAATTTGACCTTTTGAGCGCTACTAAACCCTTTCAGGTCAAAGTAGGTCTCAAGCTGATCGAGCCATGAATCTAACTTCTTGGCATCGATCTCCCCATCATATATGGGTATTTCAATCTTAGCGTCGACCTTGAAAGATCAGACAGCTAAGGAGGTATTGGCGAGGTTGTCGGTCTTGTGGTCGCCTTCGTCTTCATCTTCGTCTGCCCTGCGCAAGTCTTCACCAGTCTTTACACCCATAACCTTCCCTATTTCAGGAGATACAATCATGGCCTGCTGCATAATCCAAGCAGCACAGTTTCAATGTCGGTGAGAGCTTAGCCACTTGTTTGGTTAGGTTAGCTTGAACGGAGGTATCGTCAAATATTGTCGGAGACGCGGCTATAGGAACCGTCAATTGATCGCTTGGAGTTTCACCGGAGGTTTTGTAACCCTGGCGAGTCTTCACCATCCACAGGATAGGAAAGTTGCCCTGATACCAACTTGATTAGTTTGAGACCTAGCCTTGGTTTTCGCACTAGGCTCGCCCAGATTCTAATATGCGGAATAATGGGATCTTACTCGGAAATACCGAAACCCAAAGGTTGATCGAAAACACAACTCAAAGTAATTGCACAACTCTTTATTTCAAAGAGGGCTTTACACGTCGAACGTTAGGTCGCACTCGCCTACGTTGAAGGAACTATGTGTCTAAGACTTCAATCTAGACTCGATTGTATTCGATGATCTAAACTAGACGTATTACAAGGTATTTATAGTCCAATCGTATGAGTACGTATCAGACTCAATAACCTAAACGTATTAGACTCATATAACTAACTAATTCTAAACGGATAAGCTTAGTTATATATATTCGGATCGGATTACAATTCCGAACATGGAACAAATTCCTTTTCATAGTCGCGAACCATGTTGCATCTAGGCCCTTTTAGGTTGATTTTGATTATTGATGACATTAAGTGTTTTGGACTAACCTTGTCTTTGAGCTATTTCTATGCAGAGCGATTTTTGTAAAAGCTGCAAGTGATCCGGGAAGATCTGCAGGTCACAGGTCCAAAGTCGCAAGAGCAAGGTCGCAATGTTGGCTGTGGTCGCAGTTAAAGGTTGGAAGTCAAGGTCGCAAGTGCAAGGTCACCAAAACGAAAGTTGCAAGGATTAAAGATGCAAAGGACCTGAGCTAATATTTGTTTTATTTTGACCGATCTCGGTGTTTGGAGTTTGATCGGTTTAGGAAATTATTTCTTAATTTTAACCGTACTATAAAGAGGGGTTGCAAGTCCTCTCTATATTTCCAACATGAACCGAGAAACTTAGGTCATTGCATTGCATTCATTTCGGATGGATTTGATTTGAATTTGGTTTGAAAGATTTGGATTTTTCAGTTGAGTTTTTGACAATAGAAGAGTTTTTTCTTTTTCTAGAAAGCTCTAGGAAAATCTGGCTTTATCTTCTGTTGATAAAAATGTAGCTCTTTAAATTATCTTTCAAACGAGCTATTAAACTCTCAATTTGGATTTCTGGATCAAACGTTATGGATGTTTTTAACGGACTGTCAATTATTTGATTTTTCAGTTTAGTTTTTGACAGCAGAAGAGTTTTTTCATTTTATGGAAAGATCTAGGAAGATCTGGATTTTCTTCTATTGACAACAAGATAGTACTTGAAAATATCTTTCAAATGAGCTATCAAACACTTCAATAGGATCTCTGGATTAAAAGTTACAGCTGTTTTATCCATGCTGACTGTCAGTTTGCTAAACTGACAGTTGTCCAGAGAGGTTGTTTTTTGAGCTGAAATTTCTTGAACTAAACTGACTGTCAGTTTGCATTTCGACCTTGAGCCGTTTTATTTGAGTTTCTATTTGATCTGGTCGATGTTTTGGTCGAACTGACTGTCAATTTGCATAACTGACTGTCAGTTTGGTGTTTCAAGTTTCCATATACGACCACAAACGGCTAGCTATTTTTTATCCGTAAATTTTGTCGGCCGTTGTGTATGTAACTAACTGTCAGTTAGGCGAACTGACTGTCAGTTTGAGTTGCTGATTTTCAGCCCTAGCTCCAACGTTTCATTTGATTCTTGAGGCTATAAATAGAGGCTTTGAGCTCGTATTTTAAACAACAAACAGCCTTCTCTCATATTCTCTCTTGAGCTTTAGTTTCTTATACAAAATCTTGATCTTTTGATCAAGTCGAGAGCTTTTCGGATCCACCGAGTATTTTAGTTTTAGAGCATTTGCATCCTATTAGTTTCTCGGTGCGTGTTTAGAGATCAAGAGAAGACCTCGCTGCTTGTTACTCTTGGTGAGCGCCCTCACCTAGACGGTTCGGAGGTGTGGCCGTTGACCTCTCCAGAACGGAGATTGTCGGAGAGGCTCGGCGAAAGTGTACAAGGCATCGGTGCTCGCCTTTCCGGAGTGGATAAGGAGCAACCAATAGTTGATAATACTCTTCGTGAGTATTGAGGCAAAACTCAAGTGACTTGAGTATTTCAATGAGGACTAGTGGAGACTGGGCGAGTCTCCAATACCTCGGTAAAAACTGTTGTGTTCGTTCTCCTCTTCTCTCATTTATATTATTTGTTCTTATTTGCAATTATTTGTTTTAGTTTAAAGTTTTTAAAAGCCTCCTATTCACCCCCCCCTCTAGTCGGCATCCTTGATCCAACAAACCAATCCATGGTCCGAAACCTTTTCGAACACTGTTAAGGTCGCGAAGCCGTATGCGATCAGGACTTGAAGATCCTCCCGGATCAGATATAGACCATAGCATGATCTTTTTGGAGGTTCCCAATACTGATTTTGAATGTTTGGTGTAGTGGGAGACCTAAGCCTATTGTCTAGCAATTCATATTTTTTAGGTTTCATCGTAGCTAGGTTTAATCGGTGTGGAGGCTCCATACCAATTAGATCATCAGTAGAATATCCTAATGCCTTGTGATGCAGTGTTAATGTATTGATTAATGTACTTGATGGTTTATCAGTTATATTGGCATCTACAAGCATAGGATTTGGTTTATCTCTATCAAGAAGCATATATTTCACCGAGGAAGGACGGGATGTGAGATTTGGTACCTTGTTCGCATAGGGATTGTCATGATTTCTTACTATTAAGAGTCGATTGGGCAACGATGATATGTTTGTAGTGGCATGATCATCCTTTTATTTCTTGTCTCTGTGTTGTCATCTAGAGCGTCATTTCCAATTTAAACAATATTTTCTCATTCCCCACATGAAAAGCAATTGTACCCTCACATGTATCAATTTGAGTTGTTTCTAAATCAGCCAAATCCCTTTTATTTGTAAGAATTTCTTTTAATAATTTTCCATATGAAGGAATTTCAGTGATAAGATCAGCAAAAGGCATAGTCACATTCAGTTTTTTTAGGGTATCAAAGGATTTGTCATTAGAACTAGACTGGAGGTAACAACTTGGAAAAGATGGAGTCAGTTTAGAAACATGTGTTCCCTCATTATTACCTGATTCTATTTCTTTTGATTGTTCATCCTTTTCGAGGTCGTCTACCGGCGCAGGTGGATCATCATACTTAAGTTCGGTTGTCGGCGTCGAATCCTCGGTAGGCATCTTTGTTGGTTCCGATTGCATCTTCTCTTTTTGGAAAGTTCCTGCACCTTTCAAATCAACAGTATCAACACAAGATATAACATTAATATGTTCAGAATTATGAGGGTTGATAGGTTGAGAAGGAAGAGAGTTAGAAATCATTGGTGCGTGATTGGCCATTTGCACGAATTGAGTCTCAAGCATGCGAACATGTGTAGAGATGGAGTCGATCTTTTGGTCCAGTGCAACTTTTTCCTTCTCTTGATTTGCTAGAAAAGCTTCTAGCATGCGCTCGATGTTGGATTGTTCAGGTTGATTTTGTCATTGATGTGGTGGATGGTACGATGGTTGTTGTTGTTGTTGTTGATGAAACGATGGCCATGGTGCTTCATATGACTGTTGTTGTTGAGGGAGTTGGTGCTGCGGTTGGATCAGTCTTGATGCAGCATGTTCATTCCCCCATTGCATGTAGTTTTGTGTCATACCTTCAATTAGATCATACGCTTCATCAACACTTTTGTTCATGAGTGCATCGCCAGCTGTGGTGTCAACATTCATTCGTGCCGTGTAATTTAAAGCATTATAAAATGTTTGAACTACAAGGCACTTTTCCAGGCCGTGGTGTGGGGATGACCTTAAAAGTTCCTTGTACCGCTCCCATGCTTCGTAGAGTGATTCTCCTCCCTGCTGAGTAAAACAAACAATCAGGTTTCGAATATATGCAGTTTTAGATGGAGGAAAAAATTTATTGAGAAAAATGCGTGAGAGTTCATCCCACGTTGCTATTGAAGCGGGCGGTAGAGTGTACAACCATGCTCTCGCTTTATCTCGAAGAGAGAAAGGGAAAAGACGAAGTAGTAGCGCATCCTGTGAAACCCCATTAATATTAAAAGTATCACAATGCTCAAGAAAAATATGGAGATGCAGTGAAGGATCTTCAGTGGCAAAACCACTGAATTAATTTTGTTGTATTAGATTCAATAGTGTAGGGTTAATTTCAAAATTATTTGTTTCGATTGTTGGTTTAAGAATACCTGACTGAAACCCCATGCTGAACAGGATTCCATAATCCTTCAATTTCTTTTGTTCACCCATCTTTGGTGATTTGGCTTCCTCAGTGTTTGATTGTCCAATGTGGCTCATTCTTGATTGTATCAGATTTGCAGTACTTCCCTGAAAGGTTAGTGGTGCACAAAGAAGAAAAACAAAAATAGAAGCAAGATTGAGAAGTGAGATTGACTTATATCAGCAAAAATTAATCTAAAAAGATGAATTACCGTTGCTCCCTGGCAACAGCGCCAAAAACTTGATCGCACCTAAAACGGTGTGATTTTGTAATACCGTAAGTGGACGGTTGAATGTTTAGCACTTGAGGGTCGAATTCCATGAGAAACAAGCGTATTCGTCTTTCTATCTTAATGGATCACTGATTAAGTCTAAACGATTTTTGGAGTTGTTTTTCTATAACTAATTCTACTATTAAAGCTATCAATCTAGGGTTTTAAAGCAGTAAAATGCAGGTATGAAATCTGAATTTATAAAGTAGGAATTAAAACCTAGGGCTTTAGGAATTCCATAACCATCCGGCGTAATTCAATCCAAGGTCCGAGGATTGTGAGTTAATTTCCATTGTTTTCCAAGACAAATTAAGTTTCCAGTTCGGGGCGCTGGGTCAACAGTCAGAGGATTGCTTCCACTGTCACGTTTGGCTAGAGCCTCTCTCTTGTTCAGGGTCCCTCGTCAAAGCACTAAGGACTCAAGAATTCCCCTAAATTCTAGCTAAGGCTCAACTGTTATATCTGTTGCCGAAATAAGAATTTAGGGTTTAGAGGAAGAAAACATTAAAAAATAACTCCAAAACTTGAGATCAAAACCAAGGAAGAATCAGGCCTTCCAGATTAGATCATCCCTAACCCTAGAAGGGATCTACTTGCAAAAACCATAAGAATGCAAAAATAATAAGAAGAAATAAATAAAAACTTACTTGATTGCTTGAGAATTGAAGTTGCCGTCCTTGCCAGCTTAGAAAAGCAATAAAATAGAGAAGAGGGCTCTTCTAAGAAAATTAGACTAAAAACTAAGCCCTAACGGCTTCTAAACCTAAGAAAAAGCATGTCTAATTGTGCCAAAAACTTCTCTATTTATAGTACATAAATTCTAGAATTAACCAATTACAACTCAAGATTTATTTAGGAAGAAAATTGTCTCAGATTCGGACTTTAAACCGACTAACGGGTTTGTTTTGGATTCGGAAATCGGGTTTTGGGTCCAATTTCGGGTCGGATTCTTCTGTTTTTTCAGATTTTCAGCATCTCTTTCTCCACTTCGTTTCCTATCCAAACGATGTCGAAATAACTCCAAATTTGGTACATTTGTTCCTTGAAACATGATGAACACACTCGTGAAAGAGGATTGTAAAAGTATTACAAAAAGTCACAAAAAATGACGTATGAAAGGAATTTGAAGCATAATTTTTGCACATTTTCAATACTAAACCTAGGTAAATTTCTACCAAATTAAGACTTATCAGTTCTCAAAAGAAGGCTTACCTTTTGACGTTTTTGTCTCAAATCGTTGCGGCTGTTGATTTGAGGACGGGGTGAACCCAGAGCTCCTTCTGTCGTTGCATTATACGACTTCAGAAGGCTGTTTATCCTCCTATCAGTCTTAGTATGACATTGATCATCAGTAATAATGCGTACTTTGTGAACAAGTAAATTTTATCATTATTGTAGTAAAGGGGTACTCTTTCTTCTGCCTTAGGTGAAAATATATACACCCAGCTGCACTGGTGCTCTTTGACCATGCAGAAAAATAGAATTGCTAGAACAGGTTCACGCATGGCAACACCCCGATGAATGCCTCACAAAGGTGCTGGAACACAGCCAAGATAGGAACAACATTGGGGTGAAGGTTTACCAGTTCCAGGTCATAATGTGCAAGGACATCCAAGAGAAATTTACTCTCTGGAAGACGGAATCCACGGCGAAGAAAATCTTCAAAGATCACCAATTCATTTTCTTGCATGATTGGGGTCTCTTCCTTTTTCTCCGCTGGCCGCCAGTTGATCAATAGTTGCGGGGGGAGGATTTTCTCTTTCTCCAACGCCACCAAACTCTCAGCATTGTAGTGGCTCAATTGGCTCCAAAACGCCATTGCAATAATCAAATCTTTGCAAAAAGATGGGAGTTTTTCTAGAGGCGGAGTTCACAACTGATGGAGAAGAGGGTTTTTTGCGGTGGAGTGGCTAATGCAAAAGAGGGTTTTCTGAAAGCTTCTCAAGCAAGGTACCTTCCTTTTATCTGCCCAGAACAACTACCTGTTGTGTTCATTATTTTAGTATTTCCTCATAACGGGTCTTTCATGGATTGAACCCGAAACCATATCATTAACCCTGGTGGAATTTGAAACAAAATGCATCTTTTTGGAAATTAAAAGGTCATTTTATTTCACATTCACAGGCTACGGTACATGTAATTATATTAGAATTTTTTGCCATTTGAATACCCTATAATTTCAGGGTAATCTTGTAATTTCAGTACTGTTATGATCTCAAAGTAATTTTGTGATCTTAGTACTATGCATGATCTTAGTGTTCCCTATGGTCTCAATGTTATTCATTGACCTCAGTGTTCCTTATGGTCTCAATGTTCTGTGACCTCAGTACTGTCCTGGTTTAATCATGGACAAAGTATTAATTACCTATGGATGTTATGGTCACAGAGACATTTACCTGTAACCATTTTTCACACAGAGATATTTATTCATGAATTCCAACTAATAATTATAGATTATACATAATCATTAAAAGAATTTGAGATGTAAAGAAACATTCTTTACATAGAAAAGGGATACAGGTGACCAAAGCGTCAACCTGATCCGAAAATAATTTACATTATTCTCCAAGGGACAGATTGTCATTAGTGGGATCAACACTAGCTGCCTCAAGGGAATACGCAACGTTTCTTAACCTATCAACGTCATCTTTTATTGCAAAGAAGCAGTTGTCCCTAATTGCATTAGAGAGGTCCTTCTAATCTCGAGCGAGATCTCTCTGTATGCAGGCCAACCACGCCTCTTCGCGAGCCCCATTATAGCTCACTGACAGGCATTCCATAACCATGAGGACAGCCTCAAGGTTGTGTCCTCACCTGTTAAAGTGCTCCTGCAGCTCCTCTTTTTCTTCTTGGAGAGTTCTACACAAACCAGACTTCTCTCTTAGAAGAACCTGGATCTCAGCAAGCTGTTTGCTGAGGACCCAGAGAGCCTTGTCCTCTTGTACATATATGGGTCAGTTCCAAAATTATGTAACAAGGAGGGAGGATAAAGATGATAACCTGGGTTGTAGACTAGGTGACAAAAGATGAGGGTGGAAGAGGACTTGGTGACAAAGGCACTGTAGATGCAGTGGTAGCCAACACCTCAAAAGATGGATGCAAAGAAAGAGCTGAGGGTAATGTGGCAACACAGTCTTTGGTTCCCATTAGTTTTTTTGATGAAGCTCAACTAGATGATCCTGCATTGTCTCCAGACTGCTTCTTTGAAGGTGTTGAATCTTCGAACATCTAAAGAATTCCAAAATACATTACTTTGGAAATATTCAAATCACAAAGAAAAGATTCATGCAGATTTCTCAGAAGAGAATTACCTTCTAAAGAGCCTGCTCAATCTTGTCTTCTATTTCTATTTCTTCTTCATCGATCTCAACAATCTTTTTGGAATCTCGACTCACCATTAAGATGAGAACAGAGAAGGAGAAGTGGAGTAAGAAGATGAGCAGAAGTTCTAAAGACTTAGCCAATGAAAGCTTGTAAGTCTCATAACAAAGAACTTCGCTATTTATAGAGCCCAGAGGTGACGGTTGGTATTTGCAGAGGCCTCGAGCTCCTAAACGCACTTACATTTTGCCTTGAATATGTGGTAAAAGACTTCATGATTACCTGTCAAGTTAAACCCAGAGTTTTTCTTGGTAAACGAACCACCACACAGTGTACAATACAACAGAGGAAGGTGAAGCGTCGGGTACTGTATCCAAGGATTCTTAAATTTGAAGTAAATAATCTCTTGATCACTTCAAATTTGGGGGCTAGCTGACAAGGATTATTACCCGAGCTATCTATTTATTGAATATATCATATTTAAGATATTTCGGATATGATATGTGAATCTATGCATTAGCAGCCACTATGGTCATAGAAGTGATTTCCTGTGTACTAGAAGGTCGCAGGTGCAGAACCAGTCTATGGTCGCAGAGCTTGAGCGACCATAAGGTTGTAGGATATGCGTGACCAAGGTGATCCAAGGGTTACGTTTAACCTGAGTAGTGTTTGAGCTTTACCAGACACGTTTCCAGGATAAGATAACTTCTTCTCCAACATATGAAGATAACCGTCGAGGAGTTAAGATGTGCGGTTATCCATAACCGCACGTGTTAACTGGCGAAGAGATAAAGATTAAAGTGCAGTTATGCAACTACATGTTAACAACCGTCCGAACTCTCGAACTGCTTCACGTTGGCATCCAATCAGTATAAAAGGAGAGAAGGAAGGACAAGATAAAAGAAGAAAGAAAAAAGATAGATTCAGGAGAAGACTTGAACAACTAAAGCAATAGACAATAGACAGAAGCATTGAGAGAGATTATGAACCTTTGTAACAATCTCTCCTTCCCTGTAAACATTCATATACATAGTAGAAACTCCACAAGACATAGGGTTATTACTCAATCCGTTGAGGGCCCGAACCTGTATAACTTTGTGTGTCTCCAATTCATACTTACCTTAACTTACCTGATAAACACCTTGAAAGGTCTCCACTTCTTACTCACAAATCTGCATAAGATCGACTAAGGACCCCGAGTCCCAATCGTCGATAGTAATGCGATGCACATAAATGCGAAGAAATAAAGAAATGTTCTGTACGTAACTGAGATATAGAAATTGTTGCAAACAAACATGTGAATCTCCCGCGAGAGATGGAGTTATCGATTTCTTTCCGAGGGTGGTATCTACTGGTGTAGCCCGAACTGGCACTTCACCCTCTCCGGAAAATATGGCTCCACTACATTTGAGAAAATCATGTGTCGGCACGTAAGATAGCAGTCCTGGCTTGCGGTGCACTGCGAGGAAATGTCGTGCGGTGCAATCTGAGATATGTGCGCAGGTGTCCACGGTCTTCATATAACGCGTGCGTCTAGTAGGAGATCAAGCTCTCCCTGGTACGCCTCATAGCAGTTTTGAATCTGGGATGATGACCACCTAGGCCGACCTTCCAACCAACGGGCTCCCATGTTGGGTCGATCAACCCAATCCTCATAGTCCGCTGGCGCACCATATGGGTGGATGGGTCGCTCCAAACGTGGCCCACCAATGGGGAAGTGTTCCCATTGTTGGATCTAGGTAGATCTTAGTATCTAGGTTTTGATGATTAATGACGTTTTGGATAAATCCATGATGATTACAGTTAATCTGAAGATATCAGATTTGATGATTAAATGACAATTTAGATAAATCCTGATTTAGCACAAGTAAATTGAATTGATTATCGGTAAATCCTGAATTGGATGTTTTTCTCGATTGCGGGTTTGATATTGATGCATATGTAGAGGATGAGCTCGGTGGTTGCATTAGGCTTGTGCTAATTAATTGATCAAGATGTTATATGTTAAATCTTGAGGTTGATGACTTCAGTTGTGGATTTGATATCGATGCACATGTTGAGGGAGAGATCAGGATGGTTAGTTATCCATGTTTGTGCAAAAGGTTGATGACTCCGTGTTCTGGATTTGATATCTCTATGTATGATTGAGAGAGAGCTCATGATATTAGTCATCCATATTGATTGATATCATAACTTGAGTAGTATGGATCGTGTGCGCTTTTCTTGTATCATATATGGATCTATATGATTGTGAGATTCATCCATTACTCATTTGTTGTTCATTGAAATTGGTTTTGTCATTTCACCGAAGAAAGAAATTGTTGAGTGTACTCATGTGTGGAGTGATTTATCTGGTGGTGATTAATGACAAACTGCAAATGAGACTAACGTTTGCTCATTGAGTGTATATGTTCTAGTCTCAGAATGGTTGCAGGATGAAAACAAGCAAGGGCATGAAGAGGATGAAGACGATATGAGACATCCCGAGTAAGGTCAAGCTTAGTGAGGACGAGCTTTGCGAAGATAGGCGTCGAGATGTCGAGCTTCGCGTGGTCAAGCTTAACGAGATCGAGCTTTGCGATGACGAGCATCGAGCGATCGAGCTTCGTGAGGTCAAACTCCACCTAAGGTAAAATCCAAGGTTAAGGATTGTTTTCTTAGGGTTTTACCGGTCTCGGTGTTTGGAGACATACCGGGTTGATAGGTTTCTTTTTACTAGTTTGACCGTACTATTAAGAGGGGTCGGAAACTAGTAGCTTGAATCTATCTAGTCGGAAGCTCAGATGCATTCATATCATCTTGCACTAGTGTCTTGCATTACTAGTGAGTCTAAGTGTAGTTCATGTGCATTAGATTAAATGTTTTGAAAACTGCACTTAGTCGTGATCGCCAGCTGTTTAAATTGGTTTATTTGTCTAGAGCTGGTCGTGGTCGTATTTGCATATTCTGATCGTATCGGTGTTGATACGTGGTCGTGGTCGTGTCGCTTGTTTGGCGGCTTTCTGTTTAGGGTTTGGGCGTGGTCGTAGGAGTTCGGATTGGTCGTACCAGTCTTCGACTCGCTTGCGTACGCTCGACCAAACCCTATCGACCACCTGTTTTTGATCGGATGTCAAGACCTGTGTGGTCGTGGTCGTTGCTAAGTGACACAAATCACATCCGCGAGAAAACGGCAAATCCGTATGTGCAAATACTCTAAAATTGCATTTGAGATGATTTTTGGATTGAACATTTTGACAGCAGGAAAGTTTCTGAATTTTCTAGAAGTTTCTAGACCTTTCTAGGTCTTTCTTCTGTTGACAAAATTGTAGAGCTCTGAGTTATCTTTCTAACAAGCCAAAAATCACCTCAATCGGATCTCTAGATCAAAAGTTATGCTTATTTTACTGTCAGTGTGCAGTGACCAGACAAATGCATCCGTCCGGAGCTATTTGTCCGAAGTGGCCGGACAGTGTCTGAAGTGACCGGACAATGTCCGGCCAGTACAAATTTTTTTGAGCCGAGAGTTAACAGAGACATATCCATTTGTCCGGACTTTTTGTCTGGACAAATAGTATCCATCCGGCCTTCACAAATTTCACCCAACGGTCACTGACACGTTTGCAACGGCTGAAATTTTTGTACTGGCCGGACAGTATCTGAAGTGACCGGACAATGTCCGGCCTGTACAACTTTTGGCCCGGTTTCTTGCAAACGGCTAGTTTTTCGTTGAGGCTATGAATACTTCGTGTTTGGCTTCATTTTTGGGTGCTCAAAGACTTCATTCTTCAGCTGAAAACCTAGCCAATTGAGTTGCATATGTGTTATTGCATTTAGAGGCTAGAATTGAGCCCAAATCTTGAGTAGATTTGAGAGAGAGCTTGAGGGAGATTGTGTGAGTGTTTAGTGCACTTCATCTCCATTAGATTGCTAGTGCTAGAGTGTTGAGCATATCATTTACATCATTGAGTTTCTAGCACGTGGTTGGTTCAAGTGAAAGCGCATCCGGCTTGTTATTCTTGGCGATCGCCTTCGCCTAGACGGTGCCGGAGGAGAGCCGAGATCTCTCCAATTGAAGTTTGTCGGAGAGGCCGGCAAAAGATTGTGAAAGGTGTGGTGTTTGCCTATCCGGTGTGGAGAAGGAGCAACCCTAGTGAGATATCCTTCGTGGATATAGAAGCGAGGCTCCGAGAGAGCGCTTCAACGAGGAGTAGGGGAGACCGGGCGAGTCTCCGAGACCTCGGTAAAAATATTGTGTCAATTGCGTATTTCATACTTGCTTTATATTCATCTTGACACAATTGCTAAATTCACCATTCTTGCTTGTCATATTGAATAGTTCATTTAGTTGAATGCAACAAATTGTTTAAATTGCCTTTAAGCCTCATTGTATAATTTAGCTCAAACAATTATCGTGATTAAAATTGCTTAGCGGGGAAGAAAATTTAAAAGCCTCCTAATCACCCCCCCTCTAGTCGGCATCATCGATCTTACACCCATGACCACAACTGCAGCAATATAGGGCATGCAGACAACAATGACTCGGTCGAGGTCCTGCAACATGCCATGCACAACCCCCCTGTATGTCGCACATAACACTGCCACCGCCCAGTTGTAATGTGGCATGGCCCCTGGGTCCGCATCAACGATACTCTCCACCAGGAGAATGAACCACGTGTACATAGTGTCACCATGCGTCGAAGGGAACAGAATATACTATAGCGTAACCAGCAAGTAGGCAAAAAGATGCAGCCGAACTACATCACCCGGGGCATCATCGGGGCACTCACGGTAGCATGTCAAAAATCTATGGGGGACATCACGTTTGGATGCCGGAATCTCATCATCGTGGTTACCGATGTCGAATCGGAGGTGCATCTGCGTGCGCCAATCTGTGCGTGCGGGCCGGGGGACGATGAGATGTCCATTGGTAGGTAAACCAAGCAGCATGGTCACATCCTCCAGTGTGATCGTCATCTCCCCCCAGCGGAAGTGAAAAGTGTGGGTCTCTGGATGCCATCAATCTACCAATGCAGTGATCAATGACCTATCCAGCGTGATATGTTGACCTATCTGTAGCATACGGGCGAACGACAATAAACCTACATCCCGAAGGATGGGGATGTAGCCCTCATGGAGAGGCCAGTAGTCCATGGGAGCACGCCCTACAAGCGGCTCCAGGTCCCGGCCCTTGAACAACATGCGACCGCGATGTCCACAATCATATATGCTGGCCAGCAGCTCTGGAAGATCCCTGTCCCCGCCGGCCATGTCTGTGAAAACTGTGATCCATTAGTGGAAAAAATGAAGCATTGACATCTCAACTCAACACGAAAATAAAATACAATATGAAGATAGCCCACAACATGAAAATAAAATAACATACAACAGGAACCATTAAACCATTAAGATGTCCACATGACACAATAAAATAACATATATATTACAATCTGTCGACGATTCGGACTCGGAGTCCTCAGCCGAACTTATGCAGAATTTGTAATTGTGAGACCTTTCAAGATGACCCTTCGGGAAGGTATGCTGAACAATAGTGAACAGGAGCACAGAGAGTTTAGATAGGTTCGGGCCCTCGATGGTGGGAGTAAAAGCCCTACGTCCTGTTGAGATTTCACTAAGTGTGGTAAAAGGTTTACAAATGGAGGGAAAAGTCCTCACAGGCGAGGATTTTCCCTGTAAGAGTGTACAAGGATAAGCCAAAGAAGGCTTACTAAAATGCTATATGAGGTGTGCCGTAGACTTGGCTAACTTGGATGATTTTGGGTTTCTTGATCTTCCGATCTCTCGGTTGATGTTTCGGATGATCCCCCTCCTGATTGATGCTCCATGCCATCCTTTTGTACTGTTTGAAAGGGTGCCATGTAGAGGAAACTGCATCAAACGGTTGCACGGACGGTTGGATGCGGTTTTTTGGAACTGCTCTTAACCTCCACGCAGGTTAAACACGTGTTATTCACGGATAACTGTATGTGTTAACCTTTTGACGGTTGATTCTCCACGTGTAGGATTCTTCGGGATACTTAGAATATCCTGTTGTATGGGTAACCGAATAAATAGATCTCAAGTATCTTGATCGGTAGATGTTCTGACCGCGGGATATTAGCTGACCGCGCAATATCCCGAATGTGTAGTTCGCGTACAGCCTACGAACTTCTGACCGCGCAAGGCTTACGGTCTGACCGCGTAAAGCTGCGACCTGATCGCGTAAAGCTTGCGACCTCATGGTGATGCCCCTCAGAATAGCTTGAATTCGCATCACCAGATACATGTCTGGTTCGAACCTGTCTTGAACCAAAAGTTTATTAGAAGTGACCCGGGTGTCAATCCTCGTCACAATCTGCTAGTGGAAATTCAGGTCTAACTTGGCCGATGATGCTTGAGTTTTGTTTCACCGAGAATATCTCTCTTCATGGGAAAATTGGCCCCTTTTTTGTGGTGCGGGCGTGCTAGTATACATAAATATACAAATAAAAGAGTAGAGAATGCACAATCTTAGGAAACACTGTACTTTATTAATTCTAAAAAAAATTACAAGTTACAAGTCCCTTTGATATTTACAATCTCTCATTGCACCAAAGGAAAGTACATATTTGCTTCAGGGGATTGCATGGTTCATGGTTCCTCAGTTCTTTTGAAAAGCTCCTGGTTAATTACATCTGCAGAACAAGTCCACAGAAGACCTCTGATTAAGCTGTGCTGATGGTCGCCGTCTTCAAGCTTCAAAATAACTTTACCCTTGAATGAATAAATGCAATGCGTATGCCCATGCATGCAAGTATGAAAATCCATAGCCTCGTCAGTCTATGGTGTTATCACAAGATGTGGCCTTTGCCTCATCGGTGCCCGGCCAGGGAGTTGTTCGGCTTCGTCGGTCACGAACAAATGGATGCCTTCGCCTCATCAATATCCGGCATGAATGGTGTCTGGCTTCGTCAGTCACGGACAAAAAGCATGTTGTCTTTGCTTCATCAGTACCCAGCAACATGTAAATTATGGATGGATGACTTGTGATAACATCTTTGACTTCCTTAGCTTCAGGAAAAGCACGTTGCATGGGAGACAGCCCATTGAAATATCCATCAAGGACTTAGTAAGATTTCAATTTGACATCTTTGCACACAATTGGTCATTAGCTCTCATTCGCCTACTTGGATGAGAGCTTTTCTGACTTATGATAGGTTTAAAAATTGAAGGAATAGTTTCTAGACGAATCCTGGATTGTTCATCAAAATTTGAGATCAATCAGACCGTCGGATTAGAAACTATCTTCATTGCATTGCTTATACATTAAGCTGGAATTCAGCGAGACAGAGCTATTTGCAATGGTTTTGATGATATTTTGAACATCTGATCAAGGTGAAACTTGAATGAATAGTTTCAGTATGAACCTACTATTCTCTATAAAAATTTGGGGTCAATCAGACTTCTGGATCATAAGTTATCATCGATCTTCTCCCATGGGACAAAGTGAATAAGTTTCTAAATAAAGCATCTCCGTTGGTCAAATTTCACCTTAGAGATTTTTGATTGACTTGAAACTTGGTGGAGAGTTTTCTCATAGAGTCCTCTGTTCACCATAAAAATTTGGGATCGATCGTACTTCTGGATTAGAAGTTATCATCGATATTCTCCCTTGGAACAAGTAAGATTAGATTGCTGTTTTCAAGTCTTTGCCCGAAAATACTCGGTTTCGACTGAAAACACACTTGATTTCAATCAAGCTGCTGTTATTTGGTCTCTGGCCGAAAATACTTGTTGGTTTCGACTGAAAAAGCAATTGAAGATCAGATAGAATACTGATGCGATCAACTGCTCAAAAATATATATTCGAGGAACTTCGATCGAAAAGCAATGTGGATCTTGATCGGATGTGATTAGATCGAATGCTAATCAGATCTACTGCTCGAATTGAGTTCGACGAACTTCGATCGAAAAGTGATTTTGGATCAGATCGGATGTGATCAGATCGAATGCTAATCAGATTTATTGCTTGAACTAAGTTCAAGGAACTTCTATCGAAAAGCGATTCTGGATCAGATCGGATATGATTTGACCGAATGCTAATCAGATCTACTGCTCGAACTGAGTTCGAGGAACTTCGATCGAAAAGTGATGTGGAACTTGATCGGATGTGATCAGATCGAATGCTAATCAGATCTACTGCTCGAACTGAGTTCGAGGAATTTCGATTGAAAAGCGATTATGGATCAGATCAGATGTGATCAGATCGAATGCTAATCAGATCTACTACTCGAACTGGGTTCGAGAAACTTCGATCGAAAAGCGATTCTGGATCAGATCGGATGTGATCAGATCGAATGCTAATCAGATCTACTGCTCGAACTGAGTTCGAGGAACTTCGATCGAAAAGCAATGTGGATCTTGATCGGATGTGATCAGATCGAAGGCTAATCAGATCTACTGCTCGAACTGAGTTCGAGGAACTTCGATCGAAAAGCAATTATGGATCTGATCGAGGCACTTGCTAACTCAAGGCTCCCTTGTGCAATGGACCATAATCTTCAATATTGCTTCATAGTCGGGCTCGGGTAGGCACCAACGAACGGGCCTCTACCTCTGATATGATGCATGATGAATGCTATGCTTATGATAAGCACTCACCCATGATCATCTTCAGAGGGGACAAGGAGAAGAGCTTCTGGTCTTCATGTCGTCTTCTGGCCCATTTGCACCTCTGCCCTGCACCTGTTTCTGTCTTGCTCCTCCTGTGCCCTTGTGGCCGTCTGAAAAAAATTAGCATCCCCTCTCTATTTATAGAGGCTCCAGGTTGGTTACAACCATCAAACAACCAGAGATTTTTATGGGATTTGAATTTGAATAGGAGATATACTTTGTTATTTAAATAAACAAAAGGATAAAGAGAGGGATTATCTTCTTTTTGAATTTGAATAGGAAATATACTTTGTTATTTAAATAAACAAAAAGATAAAGAGAAATTATCTCTTTTTTTGAATTTGAATAGGAGATATATTTTTGTTATTTAAATTAAAGATAAATCCAGTTCGAACTTGGGCTGCATTGTCGGTTTTGACCAGGTTTGACTAGGTTGTTGACCAGGTTTGACCAGTCCAATTTTGACCAATTTGTTAACCAGGTTTGACCATGTTTGACCAGGTTTGATCAGGTCAGTTTTGACCTTTTTTGACCAGTAGAGTTTTTGTCTGGGTTTTTTCATCATTTTTTTATAGCCCAAATATACGTGTATCTTTATTGTAGCCCTTTTGGTCATATCAGACTTTTCTAATGGATTTTTATTACAAAAATTCATCAAACAAGTTTATTACAAAATTTCGTCGAACACATACAACATAGCTAGGTCCATGGTCCTGGTGCATTCAAACAATCCTTCGTGCTATGTTCGGGCTATCTGTAAATCGTGCATTTCCTAGCTCGTGAGCTACCCCTCTGTGACTCATCCATGTCATTATGTATTTGGCGTGTCTTCTGTCTCCCAGGGCCCATTCTTCTAAGATTTACATCTAGGATCCAGGTCATCTCACCCGCAGGGATAACTCTGTAGTCACTGAGCATCATGAAAACTCTCCACACGCCACTCCATGTCTTAGAAAGGTTTTCAAGACTAGAGTACTCCGAAAGGTAAGGCGCAAGGCTCACACCAAGTGCCGCAAATGAACTAAGGACATGTGAGCAAGGCTTGTGTAGTAGCTTCAGTTTGTTGCATGTGCATTTAGCGACATCCCCAAGAATGACCTTGTGCACCTGTCCAGGCCTAAGTTGGCCGCTCACGTTCTTCTGCCAGAGGCAGACTTGAATTATTCGGTGAAGCCTGTTTCTTACTGTCATCTCGTGCCTCTAGGCCTTGTCTTTGCGAGCGGTGAAGTAGGATTGTACAACATCAGGCAAGCTTCTCATGGGATCATCGACTAGCATTTTGGCCGCAACGCTTCTATTGTTGAAGTACTTGGCTGTGCGGTACCATGCCATCTCCACTACAGCAATCACCAGCAAACACCTCACTCCCTTCAACACATAATTGCACAACTATGAAAGGTTGGTTGTCATTATCCCGTACCTTGCGCCATCTTCATCGTGGAACAAGGACCATTTCTCGATGTCCTTGTCATGAATCCATTGAGAGAATTTGGTGAAGTTCACATTGTCGGCCACATTGGTGGCCCTCCTCGTGGAGTACTTCACTGTCAATGCCTCCAATTTGTCAAACACGGCTTGGAACTTGCTCGGTTGGTTTTGCAAGCATAGCCTCTTGAACAGATCCATGATTTGTTTGCTGCAGAAGTGTGTGAAAAGGTTTGCCGCAATGTGCCGCATGCACCAACGGCTGCGCACATCCTCCCACTTGTATGGAGCATCTGGGGCCCCACGCATTACCTCAATGGTGTGGAGAAACCCTCAGTGTCAGTCTGATATGATGCAGACCTTTTCTCGATCACCAACAACCGCTTGCTTCACATTGACTAGAAACCATAACCAGCTTTCTGAGTTCTTTGACTCAACGATCGTGTACGCCAATGGAAGCAATTGGTCATTACCATCTGCAGCAACAGCAATGAGAATCGTGCCCTTGTACTTTCCAGTCAAGAATGTACCATCCACGCATATGACTAGACGACAATAAGAAAATGCCTCGATGCACTGGCAGTATGACCAGAACAATCGACGGAGCACTCGAGTGTTCTCTATAGGGCTACCGTCTCGACATACAGCTGGCTGAATGAAGACATCCACAAACGTGCCTGGGTTGGTCTGAGCGATGTTGCGCAGCAACCGCATTACATTGTTGTATGCATGGTCGAATGTGCCGAGCATGCCCTCAATTGCCTTCTGTTTTGCTCTCCACACCTTTGCAGACCGTATAGTGGATTGACACCTATCGGCAACTTGTTTCATAATTTCTCTTGGCATTATGGAAATGTTCTCTTGCATGGCCGGCTGGATGATGTTACTGACGTACGAGGACGTCAGGTTCATGTGTCTGTCCAGTGCCTCCATAAGCAGGTATGTGTGCGCGGTAATTCTTGTCACCACAAAACTAATGTCATCCTTCGGCCGCATTGCACGAATCTTCCATGGGCAGCCCGGTGTTACGCAGGCTACGACATATAGGTTGGGGTTTGAATTCACAACCCTGTATTGCCGGTTAATTGCAAGAGACCAGCTCTCCACGGCATTCTTCAGATCTTCTTCGCTCTGAAACTCCTGCTCTACTTGTATGCCACCTCGCTCAAAAGACCATTTGGAACCCTGATCCGTTGGCAGCACAGCTTGATTATATGCTGAATGATCGAGCCACTCCGGCGGGGGACCAGGATTATCCTCATCGGACACTAATGGAAGGCAATCCAATACCTCGCACACATCCACGCGAGTGTGGCAGAATACATCCGACCACTTGCTAGCCCTGAATGTTGTAGGACTGGACACGTTGCTTGGCTCATCCAGTATGGCTTGTTATCTACCTCCCTTACGATCAGCCCTTCAATTAGAACCATTTCGTCATAAGGCCTCTTCCTGAACAGATTCAAGATCTATAAATTTAGGTCTAGGAATGAGGTGTTATGTACGCTCAACTTGCCTGTCACATACTAGCAACGACTCATATCAACACCGCTTTGCCCCTTGCGAGCTAAGCCGTCACCGTAAAATATGCAAATTTTTTCTAGACTCTCCATTCCTTACACACATTCATCCCATGCATAAATAACAGGACACCATTATGTCTAACAACCCAAACTCTATGGACCCATTTTTTTTAAGTTCAGCAACCATGCATCCATGTATTTTCATAATTTACAAATACATTCCTTTCTATCCCAAAAACTTCCAACTCCTTCCTACTAGTTCAGATATGCATTATTATATATGTTATACGAATTTGTCTTCTGAAAGGAGATCAAATTCATCTCCTATAGCCCTTAAACCAAACACACTTCTGTTTTTGAAAACAGTTTCCTAAATTACTTCAATTACCCTAATTACCCTATACTTACTACTACATTTTTTAGTTTTATTAATTTCTTTACAGATTATTTTAAGTAAAAATTATTTTTACTGCACCAAATGATGCATTGCATTTGTACTACATCTGGCCTAAAAACACACATGCACATAATTTCTAAAAACATACATATATACATTTAGAAAAACCTAATTTACAAACATAGAATATGCACATAATTGCTAAAAACATATACATTAAAAAACCATAATTTCTAAACACAAAACATGGACATAATTTCTAAAAACATACACACATATATTTAAAAAAACCTAATTTAGAAACATAGAACATGAACATAATTCCTAAAAACATATACATTAAAAAAACCTAATTTCTAAACATAGAACATGCACATAATTTTTAAAAACATACACATATACATTTTAAAATACATAATTTACAAACATAGAACATGAACATAATTCCTAAAAACCTATACATTAAAAAACCCTAATTTCTAAACACAGAACATGCACATGCACATAATTTCTAAAACATAAATATATACATTTAAAAAAAACCTAATTTATAAACATAGAACATGCACATACACTACCACAGAAACAGACATCCAGGATGGCACATCACAGACGGTTATGAACTTTTCAATTGAACACCATCTGCGAAGGTCTGTTGGAATATGTTAAGTTATCACAGTCGGTTCTGATGTCAAAACCAACTGTGATAGTCAACCAGACAGTTTTGAACACAAAACCGTCTGTAATAGTTTACTTATCACAGACGGTTTTAAACTAAAACTCGACTATGATAGATACAATCGGTTGTCAACTAAGAACCGTCTGTGATAACTAGAATATCACAAACGGTTCCGTTATCAAAACCAACTGTGATATATACAAACGGTTCTGAACTCAGAACCGACTATGAGAGTGTAGTATTAGAGATGGTACTAATATCAAAACCGACTGTTCTAAACAGTGCCGGTGCTTCGAATTCTCAACTGTGTTCATTTCGGTCTCCGATCTTAGCGTGGCGCCTAGGAGAACACGAAGCGTCGCCTTGGAAATTCTATAAATAGCTTGACAGTGGAATAATTGCCATTTACTTTACAAGTTTTTATAATTCTCAAACTGTTTGACTCCTTAGCTTCTCTGCGCCAATGGCATCCTCAATGGCATCGTCAGCCTCGCCCTCCCCGGTAAGAACTCTCAATCTTTTGGACTTACCCCTGTATTGTTAATCTCTGTTCAGTACATTCTTGACCTGTTGATTTGCATGGGGGAGCCGTGGAAGACTTGGGCAAGGTGAAAGCCAAGCTGAGAGCCCTCCAGGAGGAGCACAAGCTCCTTACGGAGAAGCACACTCAGCTACGGTTTGACCTGGACGATCTCTTCCAGTGCATTCAGCGCATGAAGACGAATGGTGATAATGCTAGGGCGAGGACGAGGTGTCTTCACGAGGAGAAGCAAGCCGCGGATATGACCATCGCTGGCTGCAGTTTGACTATGAAGGATACCATCGCGAAGTTGAGGGACATCGCAGGCCTTCTCGACGCGGTAGTAGTTGATCCTAAGAAGGACAACTTGTCGCTGGAGGAGTCCTGCATCCTTCCTGGCTACAAGTCAAACAGACTTTATTCTAAATGCTGCCAGGGCTAAGACCACTGCTTGATCTAGCATTTTGTATTTTTACTTTTTTTTGTAAGTGATGAAAAAAATTAATGAAAAATTTGTTCTTATGTCAATTTTTTAATTTTTCAGCACGTTCTTGGACTCAATGCTATCTTCCCTCTTTCTTTATCTTTCTTTAGCTTTTGGCTAACATTCGACCATACAAAGGTATGTGCACTGTGTGCGATCAAGGAACGACTATCGCGATTATATACATAGAAACGACAATCTTTGGCACATGAGGGTAGTCCATCGGAGCCCTGCAAATAATATAGAAGCAATATAGAAGTCGCAGGTTCCATGAAAATAATATAGAAAGAATATAGAAGTTGGGCTTATTTGGCTGGATGGCACTGTGGCATGCCAAACGCGAGTGTGGTGCAACATATTTTTTATGGCGAACAAAAAAAATTTAGAAACAATATAGAAGCTGGGCCTATTTGGTTGGATAGTCCCAAAAGTGTCCGAAACTTCGAGTTCTCAACGTGCTTTGAATATCACAGACGGTTCTGAGGTAAAAAAAATCTGTGATAGTCACATTACAGACGGTTTTTATGTAAGGACCGACTGTGATAGTCCTAACAGTAACCGACGCTTCGAATTCTCAACGTTCTTTCCATATCATAGATGGTTTTTAACTCAAAACCATCTATAATAGTCACATTACAGACGGTTTTTATGTAAGGACCGACTGTGATAGTCCCAACAGTGATCGACGCTTCAAATTCTCAACGTGTGTTGTGTCATTTCGGGTTCTGATGTTCGCGCGGTGAACTAGCCTGGGAATATGAAGCGTCCCCTTGGAAATTCTATAAATAGCTTGTTTTTCATTAATGATGAAAAAATTAATTAAAAATTTATTCTTATGTCAATTTTCTAATTTTTGAGCACGTTATTGGAATATCACAGATGATTCTGATTTAAAAACCGTCTGTGATAGTTATATCACAGACGGTTTTGAGGTAAAAATCATCTGTTATATTACCGTTTGAAGTCAGACGGTTCTGAGTTAAAAACCGTCTGTGATAGTTCTATCACAGACTGTTTTCACCACAAAACCGTCTATAATAGTGTTGTATTACACATGGTTCTGATATGATAACTGTGTGTGATATTTTTGCGATAGTTCTACACAAATACACCAGTTCACACATTGAAGTATATGTCTGAAATAGCAATACAAATACACAAATATGCACCAATACAAATATACAAATACACCAATTCACATATCCAAGTACATGTTCCAAATAGCAATACAAATACACAAATATACACCAATACAAATACACCAATTCACACATTCGATGTATATTACAAAAGTCATATCTGAAAGAGTTACTTTGCAATCAAACAACAAATGTAACTACCGACTACAAGTTAGACCTGATACATCACAAATTCATTCATATGAAACAGCAAATGTATGAACCACGTTTGACTTAACCATAGGAGTTCAGTTCAGAGACGCCCGAGGAGCTGGAACTGGCGTTGAGTTACATTTGTCTTGGTGATCTCTTTTGGCTCAAACTCAACTCATCAATGCAAATCAACTCAACTCAGTTGAGTTGAGTTGAGTTGGAGCCTGAGGAAATCACTAATACAAATGTAAGATGCTTTCTATAGGTCCTGATTTGAGAAACAAGCTGAGCTTGAGGATCTTCTCGACCGAGCCAACTAAGATCTCGCCCTTCACTAACTTCCAGCTCTCGACGGTGATCTTCACCCTTTCTTTCGCCAACAAGCCAACGTACGCAGCGTACTGTGACGAAGAACCGTGAACTACGTTGCCCCTCGTGAACATCGTCCAAGGACCTGCACAGAATCATGTTGAAAAGAAGACATATAAAAATGGAAGATACATGAATCGCAGGATAATTGCCATCATAGGATTAGGATAATCTAACAATGCCGAAATTTTACTTGCCTTACTTGCAATGCCGAAATCTAGCCGAGGGAGTTGAAGCTACGATCGATTTTGGACTTGATTCACCAAAGAAACTAGTGGCCCTCGATGGAGGTGCGGCGGCCATCAATGGAGGTTACGGGTTAAGGCTTGTTGTGCCCAAGGAGAAAAAGAAGTGGAACGGTTCGACTGGAAGCAAAACTCCAAGGAGGGAACAAGTATTTGTAGAAGTTGAACGGTTCGACTTCAAGAAAAATTGCAGGCATATTAAAGATGGTTTGGACATCAGAACCGTCTGTAATAGTAAAGCAGAGAGTTTTGATCTCCCAACCGTCTGTGATAGTCCCAACAGTGCCGACGCTTCGAATTCATGCAATTGTGGATAACCGCACATAATAACTGCGCAGATGAAGAGACTTAATTATTTACTTCAAATTTAATTTGCATCGAATTATGTAATATGACGCTTCAACTTCTTAAGTGGACACTGTTCCGCCGTGTGGCAGTTTATCTCCTGATCATGAATTTATTGACCTTGGAAACCAGTAGAGCGCTTTTTAAAACTCGAGGCACCCGCGCATATGAACCGTCACCTTCTAGTTCTATAAATAGTGAGGCTCTTCAATTCTTAAGACTTACAAATTCTTGGCTAAGTCTTTTAGGAATTCTGCTCCTAAATCCCTGTCTTTATTCCCTCCTCAACTCGCACCTTGATGGCGAGCCGAGATTCCAATGAGGTTATTGAAATTGAGAGTGATGAGGAAGAGATAAGGAATGAACTCGATCAGGATCTTCAGAAAGTAAGTCCTCTCTGAAACTCTAATGCAGATTTTTCTTTTATGACTTGATTACCTCCAAATAAATGCATTTCGAAATCCACAGGTGCCTGAGGAAATGCTCCCTCCAAAGAAGCGACTCAAAAATGATGAAAGATCCTCCAGTGGAGCTGCAGCGAAGACGCTAGAGGGTGTTGAGGCCTGTGTTGCCACATTGCCCCTTGCAACCCCTCCAGTTGCATCGACTCCACCTTTGGAGATCCACAACAATCCTTCCAATATCCCCTCTTCAACACCTTTGGATCATCAGCTTTTCTTGGATAATCAACTTTCTGGGGTAAGTCGCACACTTCCACGTCCAAATCTACTCTGAAGCTTGGCAATCATCTTCACCCTCTCTGCTGGTTGTTAGGTCTTTCAAAACTAACCCATGCATGTGCAGGAGGAGAAAGCTGCCTTGTGCAGAACTCTCTAAGAAGAAAAAGAGGCGCTGGAGAAGCGTTCTGAGGAGATGTCTTTTGCCATTCTGCACTTGGCAGAGTGCTATGAGGGTTCTCATGAAGAAGCGCGCAGGTTCCGGTCGGAGAGAGATTACGCTCGGTAGCAGCGAGAACTCTCCGATACAATAAGGAACAGCTGCACTCCTTTGCTGAGAGATGATGTAGATGGGCTTAGAGCTATTGCTAGTTCTCTTGGGGCGGCCAGTGTAGATCCTACTGATGCCAATACGTCCCTAGGAGAACTTTGTAAATTACTTTTGAATTAGGTCGACGCTTTGGTTGCTTGTATCCCTTATGTATGCAAAGATTGTAAGAAATAAGAAATTTATTTTCCATATATATCTGGCTTTTCGATTGATTATGTATAACTGATAATCACCAAATGATGTTCTCTGTGTGAAAATGTTAACAAGAAAATACTTCTGCGATCAAGACGGTTTTTAACTCAAAACCATCTCTGATAGTAACATTACAGACGGTTTTAATGTCAGGACCGACTGTAATAGTCTCAACGTTCTTTGAACATCCACAGACATATATATACACCATAACACCATAATATATCATTTTTTAAATACTAACATTGAAAATAAGATAAAACCAAATATGAAAAACATTTTATTCAATCATTTGGTCACGTTTCTAATATTATATCTACCCATCCCATTGGTATTGGTGGCTTTTACATGCAGATTCATCATCATATACTAATTCACTAGAGAAACTAGTGGCCGTCGATGGAGTTGCGGCGGCCATCAATGGAGGTTACGGGTTAGGGCTTGTCGTGCCCAAGGAGAAAAATAAGTGGAACAATTCAACTAGTCGAACGGTTCGACTGCAAGCAATCCAGGATATTATAGACGGTTCGGACCTTATCACCGTCTGTGATAGTAGAGCAGACTGTTGATTTTACAATTATCACAGACGGTTATGAAGTAAACACCGACTGTGATAGTAAAGCGGACGGTTTTGAGCTCGGAACCGTCTGTGATATTCTAATTATCACCGACAGTTCAGATGTCAAAACCGTCTGTGATATTTCTATCATAGTTCTACACGAATGCATTGATATTACCGACGGTTTAAAGTGAAACCCGTCAGTGATAGTTTCTGTGATATTCTGTTCTACAAAAATGCACCGATATTACCGATGGTATTATATAGAACCGTCCGTATTGAACCTGGTATAAAAGGTCTTTTGGCGGATGTTTTGAGCTAGTCGTACACTCTTGCTCAACATACTGTCCAGTTGGAAGAGATATGGGGAAAGGAAGAGCAATATCTCAAAAAGGGAGCATTTGAGGGCAACAAATTTGAAGATCCAAGGTTGGTACTTGCTCCTAAGGCATACACATTACTTGATTTCATCATCAATATCGATCTCCATTGATTGATCAAATTAGAGAGAGAGAAAGGGGAAGCTACAGTAGCAAATCCTGGTTGTTACTCATTTTCAACCTGTAGCTATTTAATTGCTTTATGATGTGTGTTATCCACGCCCCCAACTAATTGTTTGCAGTTCAAGTAGTAGTTAACTAGTTATACCGCAAACTCCACATCAAATACTAACTAGCTAGATTTATAATTTATTGCATGTCGACTGTACGTAGAGTATTACTAATTAGCATGTGTATGAATTTAATTAATTGCAGATGGTCCATCGAGACTGGATGTATAATGACAACCGAGTGAGTGAGGAATACATGAAAAGTGTTTTAGATTTCCAAAAAGTTGCTGAGCAAGACATGGCGAAGAAAGGTTTACCATATATGTATTGTCCTTGCATAGACTGCCAGAATCTTAAGATGTTCACCAACTCATCTCAAATTGTCGCCCACTTGATCCAACGTGGTTTCAAAAAGGGGTACACGTGTTGGGTCCACCATGGAGAAGAGCCAACTGCAGAAACAAGTGCCACTCAGGTTGAGGAACAGGACATGTCGGATGCCAACAACAACTTCGATGAGGATATACCAGAGGATGACAATTTAGATGACATGTTGCGTGATGTGGAAGAAAATTATAGTGAAAGGGAGTTTGGCGAATTCAAGTGCTTGATTGAGGACTCAGAAAGCCATTGTTTCCTGGTTGCAAGTGGAAGTACACAAAGTTGGCCTCTGTGCTTGAACTGTTAAAATTGAAGGCAAGTAACAGCTGGACCGACAAGAGTTTCACGGCATTGTTAGATCTTTTGGCAAACATACTTCCGGAAGGAAACGAGTTGCCAAAAAACACCTACCAAGCTAAAAAGCTGTTGTGTCCTTTGGGAATGGAAGTAGAAAGGATACATGCATGCCCTAATGATTGCATCCTTTACTGTAATGACTACAAGGATATGCATGTTTGTCCGGTGCGCGGCGCATCCCGCTATAAGCGTAAGGACAGAACCGACGACGGCGACTGCACTGAGATAAAGCAAGGACCTCCTGCTAAGGTGTTGTGTTATTTGCCCATCATTCCCCGCTTGGAGCGTTTGTTTGCAAACAGTAAAGAGGCAAAATTATTGTGTTGGCATTCGGAAGACCGAAAGAAGGATGGAAAGCTGAGACACCCCGCTGATTCTTCACAGTGGAGAAACATCGATAGGGAATTTGTTAACTTCAGAGCAGAATTGAGGAATATAAGGTTTGGGTTGAGTACCGATGGAATTAATCCTTTTGGTAACATGAGCAGTCGGCATAGCACTTGACCGGTTCTTTTGTGTATCTACAACCTTCCTCCTTGGTTGTGTATGAAGTGCAAGTACATCATGATATCTCTATTTATCTCAGGACCAAAATAACCCGGAAACGATATTGATGTGTACCTAGCACCATTGATAGATGATCTCCTAACAATGTGGAGCGAAGGGGTGCAGGTATGGGACGTATACAAACGAGAGACCTTCATCCTACGTGCTATGATATTCTACACCATCAACGATTTCCTTGCCCTTGGAAATTTGTCGGGCCGTAGTACGAAAGGAGCCAAAGCCTGTCCCCACTGCGAAGATGAGACTGAGAGTGTGTGGCTGAAGAATTGCAGGAAAATAGTGTACATGCATCACCGTAGGTTTCTTCCGAAGAATGACGCGTATCATAAGAGGAAGAGGGAATTTGACGACCACAAGGAAGATGGTTCAGCCCCGAAGCCTATGTGCGGGAAAGAAGTTTTCTCACGGGTGAAGGACATAGACATTGTGTTTGGAAAGGGTCGTAAATTGAAACCCCGCACGAAGAACACTTGGAAGAAGAGATCGATATTTTGAGACTTACCGTATTGGGAGCATTTAGAGGTTCGTCATTGCATTGATGTCATGCATGTAGAGAAGAATGTTTGTGACAGTTTAATCGGCCTATTGCTGAACATTCCGGGGAAGACAAAGGATGGTGTCAATGTGCAGCGTGACATGATCGAAATGAAAATCAGGCCCGAGCTAGCACCGAGAGAGGACGATAAAGGCCGTATATACCTCCCTCTGCATACTACACTTTGTGCAAGGCTGAGAGGATAGAACTCTGTAAGTGTCTCTATGGTGTTAAAGTTTCATCGGGTTACTCCGCAAACATGAAAAAGCTTGTGTCCATGGGCGATTTGAAATTGCTGGGTATGAAGTCTCATGATTGTCACGTGTTGATGACACAAATACTTCCTGTTGCCATCCAGAGTATCCTGCCGCATAAGGTCAGAGAGACAATCACGAGGCTGTATTATTTCTTCAATGCAATTTCTTGCAAGATCATTGATCTCGAGGGACTAGATTCTCTACAGAGCGAGGTGGTTCGAACTCTCTGTCAGCTTGAGATGTATTTTCCTCCGTCGTTTTTTGATATCATGGTCCATCTCACCGTCCACCTTGTCAGAGAAATCAAGATATGTGGACCCGTGTTCCTACGTTATATGTATCCATTCGAGAGGTACATGAGTGTACTTAAGGCCTATGTGAGGAATCGGTCTCGGCCCAAGGGTAGCATTGCCGAAGGTTATCCAGTGGAAGAGGTTGTTGAGTTCTGCGTCGATTACATGGCCGAGGTAGAAGCAATAGGAGTTCCTGTGTCTCGTCACGAGGGGAGCCTTGATGGTGTTGGCACTATTGGATGGAGAGCCATCACTCCTGATTTCGATATGTACTCCAAAGCTCATTTTTGGGTCTTGCAACACATGACGGAGGTGTCTCCGTACATCGACGAGCACAAGGAGATGCTACGACAAGACAATCCTGGCCGATCCGAGGTTTGGATCACGGGAGAACATAACAGTCAATTCAACGCGTGGATGAAAGTGCGAATCACCGGAGAGTCCGCAAGTGAGAACCTTAAATGGTTGGCAAAAGGGCCCACATTTACTGTACAAACATGGCAGGGATACGACATCAATGGGTACACATTTTACACGAAAGCTCAAGATCGAAAGAGCACTGTGCAAAATAGTGGAGTGAGCGTAGAAGTTTTTCATGAGGAGTTCAGCGAGACAGGCCCAACAAGGGTAGTACATGGATTGAACTCGTACTACGAGTTCATTGAAGAAATTTGGGGGCTCGATTACGTACTGTTCAAGATTCCTTTGTTTTGATGCCGATGGGTCCAAATCCCACAGGGTGTGAAGGTTGATAGTTACGGTTTCACTTCGGTGGATCTCAATCGAGTTGCTTATAAAGATGAGCCATTCATACTTGCAAAGCAAGCCATTCAGGTCATTTATGTCACTGACCCGGCCAATAAGAAGTGGCACGTCATCCTTCATGGCAAGAGAAGGATTGTTGGAGTTGAAAATATCGTAGACGAGGAGGAATACAATTAATTTGATGAGATGCCTCCATTTGGAGATGGCGTACAGGTCGATACTGAAGACACCGATGAAACCAGTTACGTGCGTATGGATCACCAGGAAGGGTTATACTTTAAAGGTAATCAACCGTCCTTATCTCTCTGTTTCCATCGGTATAGCTTATACATCTCCTCTAATTCTCGTCTTTGTAGGGCCGCGGCAAGTGAAAAGTTGAGGATAACATGGCTGTGTATGTGGAACTTGTCGGTCAAAGTCCCCATTTGTATGTAACATTTATTTGAGCATACTCCACATTGTATGTTAAATTTATTTGAGCATGCTCCACATTGTAACCAATTTTTTGATCTACATTGTAACCAATTTACGGAGCATTTGGACTCCATTTGAAATATTTGAGTGTTAATTTAAAACAAGTTTTCGAGCATTCAGAGTTGCAGAGCTATAGAGTTTCTGGTTGTAAAACTCTACATATTGCGTAGAAGACGTTCAGAGTTAAGGTTCTGAAGTTACGTGCATTCGTGTAGTCATAGTCAGTTCTGAAGTCAAAACCGTTTGTGATAATCTCTCTAGAGATTATCACTAGAGAAATTATCACAGATGGTTATGAATCTAGAACCAACTGTGATATTCTCAACAGTGTTCGACGCTTCGAGTTCTTAACGTGCATTCGTGCAGTCACAGTCGGTTCTCAAGTCAAAACCGTCTGTGATAATCTCTCTAGTGATAATCTCTAGAGAGATTATCACAGACGGTTTTGAAGTGAGAACCGACTGTGATAATATTATCACAGACGGTTATGAATATAGGACCGACTGTGATAATCTCTCTACGTGGTACATAGTTCAAGGTGGGCTTTGTCCTGCTCATTTCCAGACTTCGCGACTGTTTGCCCTAGCTCTCTCCACCCTTGCACCGTCCGTCGCGATCACCTCCATCGCCTTTCCACCGTCAGGCGTGATCACCTCCATCGCCCTCCCACCTTCCGGCGCGATCACCTCCGTCGCCTCCCCACTGTTTCTGCCATTCTTGGTTAATTATAAGTATATGGGTTTTGTTATAGAATTATTAGTTTCAGATTTACTTAAACTGTTCTCTCTTTCACTTATGTTAGGAACTGATATGTCTTGTGACGAAAAGCACCACTCGGGGAGTCAGAGTGACCTCACTGGTGATGTGACGCCTGGGCCGAAGGTCGCCACGCCCACCGTGACCTAGTCACAGAAGAGAAAGGGCCGAGGCTGGATGACATGCGCGCGTCTCGACAAGTGGGAAAAGCAGCACGTACAGTTCGATGACAATGGTGTGTCGGAAGCTCCGGACAAACTTGTCGATTAGTACCGCTCACTATGTGGCAAAGTGGCAAGGGAGCGGGTACCCATCACCACCTCCGATGGAGTCAAGTGCCCCCAGAGTGCAAGGATGCGCTGTGGGAAGAAGTGTAGGCGGTGTTTCACATTCCCGAGAATCGCAAGTTCACTGTCTGCCGGACGACACTGATTTCAATAAACAAGGCGTGGAGGAACTTCAAGAGCCACCTTGTAAGGCACTATGTGAAAGAGTCGAAGACCCCCTTCAATGACTACCCTTTCGTGACTCCCGAGGCATGACAACAGTTCGTGGAGATGAAGGGCAAGCCTGAGTTCCAGGAGCTTAGTGCGAAGGGCCAGGCTAACCAGGCCAAGAATACTCACCCACACAGACTAGGCACCGATGGGTATGTGGGGAAGAAGGGGTTGTGGAGGAAGCAGGACGAGGAGGCTTCCCAGTCTTCTGCCGACGCTCCTTATGCGGGCATAACGGACGTGCGCGCTCGCAATTGGTGCCGAGAAAGATCGACGATGACCTCCTCCGAAAGCGTATCTGTGAATAACCCTGCGGACAGGGAAGTGATCGACCTGCTGGTAAGATTGTACGATCATGTACTATTCTTGTAACACACATGCAATGGGTTGTATTGCTAAGTTCTCCTGTTGCAGGTGACGCTGAGTGCGCAGGCGGCATCCGGAGTGTTCAACCCGAGGAGGAACAGGGATATCCTCATGGAGGCGCTAGGAAACAAGGAGCATCCAGGCCGCGTGCGCGGCCTCGGTGCCACTGTGCCTTGGAGGGATGGTTTGCCTGATGATGAGGAGGCGGCTAAGAGGAGAAAGAGATCCCACAAAGCCCGCGATGAACGGCTCAAGGAGGTGATATGATCAGAGTTCGCTGCTCGGGACAAAGCACTCCTGCAGCAGTTGTTGGAGATGCGGGCCATGTATGACGAGCTAAAACAGGCGACCCAGCGCACTCAATGGAATTACCGACCCCCATTCTTGGCCACTGTAGTAGCTGCGCGTCCACGCCAGGGTCTTCGCAGACGGAGCCCTCTCCAAATTATCCAGTGGACTTTCTACAAGTAATGACCGTTTTTCTATGTTAATTCATTCGAAAGTGAAAAGCGGTGAAATTCAATATGTTAATGCGCATTGTTTGTAGGAACCCGCCTCCTGCAAGCTTATGGTGCTGGCCGGTCTCTTCCCGATCGAGGCTAGCTGTGGGATGGCGCAACCATGCATGGCAGGGGCCACAATCCACGGTGTCCCTCTATCTGAGGGTTTTGCACGAGTCCAGGTGGACAGTGTCTCCGACCATTGCAAGGGTTTTCCGTTGGAGAAGCCACCGAACGACGAGATTTCCACTCTCGGGGATGCAGTGCACACGTTCGTGCAATGGCCCAAGAAAGACGTCGTCCTGGATGAGGTAATTCCCCCACCAGTTTCATAATTCGTACTGTAATAGTAGTCCTCGGAGTTAGTGTCCATTATTACACATAGGTTCTTACATCATAGACGGACATCGACACTGGGCCTACTAGCCAGCCAACCCCTCCGAGAAGCCAACCAACTGGTCCGATGATGAAGCTGACTCCGACTAGGAGGCAACCATTCAAGAAGCTGGCTAGTAGGGGAAAGCAAAGAAGAGCTCGGCGAAGGAGAGTGAGAAGAGTGCGTTAGCTCTCATGCCGTTCGCTCTGGGGATGCCCATGGTCTCCGATGCTGTAATTTCTAGCATGGGGTTAGCATGCCAGAGCCTGCATGGATGGTACATGAAGAGGACAAACAAGACAAGGACGTAGTGTCCGACGCACATCATGGTCAAGTACACCATGGCAGAGTTCCATAACGACGTCGGGACCTACCCAGTGACCTTCGAAGACCTGCACAATTTACTCAACAAAGATTCGCTCGACTTGTCAATCCTACGGTCTTGGGTGCTGTAAATATCCTACTATCCTACGCCTGTCTATGCATATACGGATATATGTCATTTATTAATTGGTTACTTCCGTGCAGCTGCATGACCAGATATGCCAAAGCTAAGGGCGAACCTGTCGGTTTCTTGGACCCCCAGATGGTCATCGAGGTGATGTTTACGGCCGACGCGGACTTCGTTGTCGACTACATCAAAAGAGGGTTGCTTGCTCAGGTCGACAAGGAGTACATACTTGTATCCTACAACCAGAGGTGAGTGCTTTCATCAGTACTTCATCGGTAGATTAGTGTCTCCATATGCACACCCCCAAACTTAGATTAAATTATTAATTCTTTACGTGTAACATGTAACTACCACTAGATCCTACTAGTACTTATTTTGAAAAGGAACAAGGTGTTCTACCTTGATTCATTGCATAGGAAAGGGTATGAGTATTGCGGTGCACGAGATGTATTCGAAAGGTTATGATATTCATGTGGATCTGTCTTGCATCTAGATTTACTGTCCTCAAATTGTCAATTTCGACTATCCTCAAACTGTCAATTTTGACTATCTGTAGGGCTTTCACGAACTACTTTGCCGAGGGAGGGCGACAACACAAGCGGCGAGTGATAAGTTTCAGTAGTTACAATTTTCGGTACAAATTTCAACTGGCATTTGTTTTACTTTATAACGTGTCCCCAGCTAACTCTCGGTGTCTAAATTGGCAATGCCATCAGCAGCTAGACGATAATACATGTGGGTTCTACATGATGCGCCACATGTATGACCTGATCATCACCCCTCACCGGCCAGATTTCCCCGAGGTATACAACTGCTCCCCTTTGTATCGATTTGGTAGAATTTACAACTGCATTGAGCTAATTTTTCTGTACCAACTCTTGCTGCAGGGGGTCGACTTCCCTTCGGAAAGCTTTGACCCTCGGCAGATTGATTTGGTCCGAGGGATACTCGCTGAGTTTTTCCTTGCGGAGGTCATATCAACCAAGGGGAAATTTAGGGACCCGCAAGGTTTGTATTAGTGCGGCCTTACTAATTGAGATTATCTGAAGGAAAATAGGTACATATAGTATAGTACATCTAACATACTGACTTTAATTGTCGATTACATTTATTTGTTCAATCTCAATTGTACATATTTATGAGTTCTGTGCTGTATATATGAAATGCATGCTATTGTACATGTTTCTAATTTGTGTGCATGTATGAGATGAACTGTATATATTTGAGTATTGTGCATGTATGAAATGAACTGTATATATAAAATGCTATTGTACAGAGGACATGCTAGCATGATTCCTGAGGCTAGCCACAAAAAAAAAGAAATTTATTAAAAAAAATTATTAATATGCACAGATGGTTTTGATCTTATAAACCGTCTGTGATAGATCGAACTATGTACGTATCACAGAGTATCACAGACTGTTCTGAGCTAATAACCGTCTCTGATAATGAAACTATTATAGATGGTTTTGACCTGAAAACCGTCTGTGATACTATCACAGACTGTTATAAGGTCAAAACCGTCTGCGATACTGATACTATCACAGACGGTTCTGAGATTATAACCGTCACCGATAATGACACTATCCAGATGGTTTTGACCTCAAAACCGTCTGCGATACTCATACTATTACTGACAGTTCTGAGATTATAACCGTCGCCGATAATAACACTATCCCAGATGGTTTTGACCTCAAAACCGTCTGCGATACTTATACTATTACTGATGGTTCTGAGATTATAACTGTCTATGGTAGTATGAGTAATCACAGACGGTTTTGACTTTAGAACCGTCTGTGTAGTAAGAGTATCACAGACGGTTTTGATCTTACAACATCTATGATACTCATACTATCACAGACGGTTATAATGTCATAACCGTCAGTGATAGTATGAGTATTGCAAACGGTTTTGAGGTCAAAATCATCTGGGATAGTGTCATTATCAGCGACGGTTATAATCTCAGAACCATCTTCGATACTCATAGTATCACAGACGGTTCTGAATTTATAACCCGTCGCCGATAATGACACTATCCCAGATGGTTTTTACCTCAAAACCGTCTGCGATACTCATACTATTACTGACGGTTCTGAGATTACAACCGTCTGTGGTAATATGAGTAATCACAGACGGTTTTGATCTTATAACAGTCTGTGTAGTAAGAGTATCACAGACGATTTTGATGTTATAATAGTCTGTGTAGTATGAGTATCACAGACGGTTTTGCTCTTATAACAGCCTGTGAAGGAAAAAATCACAGACGGTTCAAAACCATCAGTGATGATACTCGATTATCACTGACTCGAATATCCTTGACGGGTCAAAACCGTCTGTGATGACTGTTTTGACTCGACTGTGATAATGAATTCTGTAATAGTGATAATTCCTAAAAACATATATAATTAAAAAAATCTAATTTCTAAACACTTTACATGCACATGCACATAATTTCTAAAAATATACACATATACATTTAAAAAAACTAATTTATAAACATAGAACATGAACATAATTCCTAAAAACATATACATTAAAAAACCTAATTTCTAAACACATAACATCATGCACATAAATCCTAAAAACATAATACCTGCAATATACATACACAAAAACATGTACAAAACCAGAACATTACATACATACACATAAATATAAACCCAAGTTCTTCTATTTTATATTATTGATAATTATGTGATTACCAACATACTTAACAGAATTGTAATTGCATTTAAAAAAATTACCTCTTTTCGAAGAGTTCGGAACCCTCTACGAATTTCCCTTCTGCACTAAATCAATTTAACAGTTGTAATTTACTAGATCTAAATCGAAAGGCGGAAATGAAAATGAGAGGGAGAGGAGGGAAGGTCTCTGTTGGTGTGTGGTGGTGTGTTGAAGAGGAGGAAAGTGAATGAGGGAAGCAGCAGAGGGGACCAGGTTACGGGAGAGGGGATCAGCACCTTGTCGAGTGCTGGGCACTCGACATGTGTCTTGTTATTATCTTGTGCAATGGCAACAGGTTGACAAATCTCTTCTAACCTAAATGGTTAAGACACTACTCCCTCACCCCTTGGTCCTAGGTTCGAATCTTGCTTGCTACCATGCAAAATATCTTTTTTGGTTGAGTGGAGCTTGTCGAGTTCTAGACGCTCAATAGGTCTCGTGACGATCCATTTCTATAAAATTTTCGAATTGTTGGTTATTTTTATAATTGATTATTTTATGTGGGTTATTAATAAAAAAAACTCAGTCATACACATCTAAATGATTGGGAGATCACATTAATCTCATCATTACCAACTTAATCTTTGAGAATAATAATATATAATAATCCACACGCTGTCTCTGGAGTGACTAGAACTTTGGATCTCGGTAGAGCTCTAAATAAGGGGTGGACTATAAATAGCAAATACATGAGGGTTACAATGTAATAAACCAAAATAGGACACGTCACATGAAATTATTTTTGACTAAAAAAATCCTGATTTGAGATTTAATTACACTATGGAATCCACTGCATTGTTGCAACAGGTTCACTTCGGCCATCAATTTTTTACCAATAATTATAGCTCTTTAATTGATGATTTGATAGAAGTCTTCAAATTTCAACACCCTAACAGTCAGCTAGTACATCCTATCTGTAAGGCCATTTTTTTAAAATATACAGTCGGCGTTAATTTGGGGGCGATTTGATCTAATTTAATTTCAGTTTATAAAAAAACTTAAATTTACAATCTTAATAAGTTGATGGAGTAATTTAAATTTATCTGAAACTGAGTTTTTTTTACTGTTAACCCAGAATTAAAAAATAATTTCGAAATTAACCCACAGTTTCAAAAATTTGCAAAAATGGCCTACCACGTCAGCTTGTCGAGCTCTGGGAGCTCGACAAGCTGCTAGTCGCACGGGCAGCCTCTTGTCGTGCTCCAGGAACACGACTAGAGTTTGTCGTGCTCCCAGAGCTCGACAAGTCCTTGTCGTGTTCCTGGAGCACGACAAGCTCCCAGTTCAGCCATCTGCAGAATATTAAAATGTCCAGTGCTTATATAACAGATAAATGCCTTAGACCAACCGGCTCGGCGCTCGCTCCTGAGTCCTCTGGCCCGGGTTCGAATCCCTGTTTCGGCAAATGAATGTTTTAACTTGTCGTGCTCGGGACCCGCGACAAGTTGTTGTCGTGGTTGGGGAGCGCGACAAGTGGCTGTCCCGTGCGACTAGCAGTTTGTCGAGTTCCCAGAGCTCGACAAGCTGACGTGGCAGGCCATTTTTGCAAATTCTCGTAACTGTGGGTTAATTTCGAAATTATTTTTTAACTCTGGGTTAACAGTAAAAAAAACTCTCTGAAACTTCTATATCAAAAAGAGTTCAATTTAAAAGATAAATCTAAAATTTAAATCTTTTGTGACCCAACTTCAATTTATCTAAAAAATTAAAACTCAGATAAGTAGCAAAGTACCTTTAGTTTGGTGGTTTTCTTACTAGTTGTTACTTTACAATAAGAAAAAGTAGGCAGTTGGTAGTTCGAATTGTTTGGTCTCCTTGTCGATTTTCTAATGCTTTAACCAACCAACTATAGCCTAATTAATAAGACATCTAGAGTCTAGTAAAAATTAGGATTGAAATCTCAACTCCTGCGGTCAGTTTATTGGATATATGTCTAGTGAAAACCATATTTGTGTGTTAACATGCTAACATTCCATAAAATTTAAAGTCCAAGCTCAATCAAATTTGAGAGAAACAAAAAAGAGAAATTTTCTGTTAGTGGTGACTTTTGTTTTTTTCTTTTTCTTTTTAGTTTTATTTCTTATTTATCAGAAATTTCTCTCTTTTTTCTCATAACACCGATCGAATTTCGATTTGAAATTTTACAAGATAATAGATGAATTATATGACTACCTACACAATTTTTTTGAGAATTTTTCTTGATAATTTAGTGATTAACTGGTGTAGTTAACATGTTAACACCCAATTGAGGGTATATACTAGATATCTTCCACACTTTGTTACTATCTTCATACAAAAAACATATATTTTTAGCATGTGGATAGTCAATCTTGTTTAATTTTGACCATTAATATATTTATAAATATCTAGATTAACCACATAAAATGATTTAGTTAGATTCGTTGTCAAAGATGCTTTTATGATATTATATTTTATAACTTGTAGTAACATATTATAATAAAAATTAATTATCAAAGTTGTTTATTAGAGTGCGAAATATCAGATGCAACAGGTTTTTGTAGATGGAAGGAATAGTTTAAGTCTCATGTTTCATATGTGCGGCTTATTATGAATATTGGAAATTAACTTAATAGTATTGAGATTTAATCTACAGCTTTTTATATGTCTAGGTGTAACTGTGTAAGTGCCATATCCAACTCCTCTAACTAGCTAAAAATTGAGTGTTGAATCAACGGAAGGATGGATGCCACATGATTGATACTTTTACTAGTTCCTTTCATTAGCAAATTTTTCACATCATATGAGGGCCCCACAAGGGTAATTAAATGAAGTGATATGGTGCATGCACAAGACTTTGTTATGTATTATGTCTTTTCAAATAAACAATTGACTTTTGTAATCCATTTCTTGAATTGAAATTAGTTCACAATTTTAGAGATTTTTCCTTTTAGACAAGACAGTTTTGGGAGTTAGCCAAGCACTATAATTGAAATGCAGAAAATGATGATTTTTTTTTTCTCGCTTCTAACCTGTCGTCGTTACAAGTCAAAGTCATGCTAAAAAATTAGGGCAGACTGCAACCAATGGTGTCACAATTGGAGAGACAAAACTTCGAATCTATAAGATGAGTGGAACAGTGTAAATCCGTGTGAGTTGTGGCACCAAGAACTCAAGAAGTTAGAATTTCTGATTTTCTATTTTTGAAATTTTAGTGATAATCACTCTATAGGATAAGTTTTATGGTGTGGATAGTTCACAAAAAAACTTAAATTATTAGAGAAAACAGATAATCTATTCATATTTTAATTTTCTCTTCACGTCTATGTTCTATCAGACCTACAATATAGACTCAACATATCGTAGAACTCTTCAATTATCATAATTATTTTTCTCTCTTAAATTATGATAGTCATGTCTCAAAGTCAATACCTCTAGATGTGGTATCATACTGAGTCTTATACATTGTCTAGTTCACTAAAAAACTCAAGTTATTAGAAAAAGACTGACAATTTATTCATATCTCAACAATATATGATGTTTGCTATATGCAATCAAACTTATTCTACTTTGATAATATATGTAAAAGTATCTTGATTGACCACACAAAAGATGCCAATTGGTTTTTCTTCAAAATAACTTCATAATATTAAATTTCTAATTTTTACTAACTTATTGCTATAAAAGAATGTGTCTAGAAAACCATGAAAAATCAAAAATATCATAAATTCTGGAAAATTTTGAATTTGACTATATGATATTAGTGTTTCAATAGCATGTGAATTTTAGATTCACATATTGACTTCACAATCAATATTATATTATAATATCTTATTTTTACAGTTTCTTTCAGCTAATTTTTTCTAAATTTTTTAGCATCAATGCATTTTACTAGTTGGGTCACGTCGGAATTGAACATGGGACCTCTTATGTAATAACAAGAAGTTGCAGTCACTAAGGTATCACTTGATTCCCATTACTTGGATACTTAATTAATTAGGCTGCGAGATATACATCAATTGTGTTTAAGAGTCATATGATCAACAAATACAATCATATGTTAAGTTTCTGCATCATACAACTGTCTATATATTGAATGCAAACATAGCACCTTATATTATCAAATTTTTTGCAGTTACGCCTATCTATTTAAAATTGAAATAGAGAACGCCCTTCACTTTCTAGACGGTGTAATTGGACTCCTTGGTATTGGATGAAGAATTAGAATGAGGGGTTCAATTGCAATGTGAGTGAAAACTTTATTTGATTCAATCGGAATTACATTCATGTGTTATTTTTTTAGCTTATATATCTTGATACATACTTTTTTTTCCTGTAATACAAGCTTTATTTAGATGATGTTTTCTCTCCTTTTAACCTTTTCCTTCTCGTGTTCTCCTGACGGCAAGAGAATAAAACAAAAACACTTCCAAGTATATGATAATTTTCTTTGGGTGTATTTCAAAGAGAACATAAGTATTGTCATCTGTAGAGCATCAAGTGTTCTCACCAAGAGGTGCGCCTCTTCACTGAAATAGTGTGTCATGCTCCAAGAGACAAAATGTAAAACAATTGTTCACAACACCATCCCATTGATTAGCAACTTCCATTAACCGCCTAACTCTTTTTAAATGCTCTTCCTTCCATATGAGCACGAGTGAGGTGCACGTGAGTGTTCACTGTAATGCTCCAATTAGTCATTTGACCAATAACCATGATGAAATTAAGTTTCTTTAATGACTTCAATCAACAACTTGATTTGACGATGTGATTGTGAAGACCCACCCTAGGATAACTATGATAACTCATCTCAGACTAAAAAAACCTAATGATGGAATGTACTGACAAGTGGTTAGATCAAATTTGTTTTCAAAGTATGGGTTCAACCAGAATTTTTGGAGGTATTAGAATTGAGCTAAAGATGGATCCTAATAAAACAATTTATGAAGGTAAAACCAGAGCATTCATTTTCCAATAATAAGATAATCTATGGCAATGACCATAGTGTTGGCTTGAGTTACTATGATACATGAAACTGGTTGGTAGTTTGAGGTCACAAAGCTGGTTAGAGGTCATGATCGCACCTAAAATGGTGTGATTTTGTAATACTACAGGTGGACAGTTGATTGTTGAGTACTTGAGGATCGAATTCCATGATGAACAAGCGTATTCTTCTTTTAGGTTAATGGTTATTGATTAAATCTGAACAATTTTGGGGTTTGTTTGTCTACAACTCAATCTACTACTAAATCTATCAATCTAGTGCTTAAAGCGGTAAATTGCTAGTATGAAATTTGGGGTTTAAAAGCAAGAATGAAAAGTTAAGGTTTCAGGGGTTCCATATTCATCCAGCATAATTCTATCTAAGGTTCTAGAATTGAAGTTAATTTCAATTATTTTTCAAGACAGATTAAGTTGCTAGTATGGTCGCTGGTACAACAGTCAGAGGATCGCTTCTATTGTTATGTTTGGCAAAAGTCTCTCTCTTGTTCAGGATCCTGTGTCAAAACGCTAAGGACTCAAGAACTCCCCTAAATTCTTGCTAAGCCTTAGCTGTTACGTCTGTTGTCGAAACGAGAATTTAGGGTTTAGAGGAAAAAAACATCAAGAAATAACTACAACACTTAAGATCGAAACCAAGGAAGAATCATGTTTTCCAGATTCGGTCATCCCTAACCCTAGAAGTGATCTACTTGCAAAAAGCCATTAAAATACTGGAATAATAAGAATTAAATAAAAACTTATTTGATTGCTGGAAAATTGAAGTTGCAGTCCTTGTCGACTTACAAAAATAGGACAAAATAGAGAAGGGGGTTCTTCTAAAAAAACTAAACTAAAAAATAGCTAAAAACTACCACTAAAGCCTAAAGAAAACATGTCTAATTGAGCCAAAAGTTTCTCTATTTATAGTACAAAAGTCATAAAATTAATCAATTACAACTCAAGACTTATTTAGAAAGGAAACTGACTCAGATTAGGACTGTGAAATGCCTTAAACTGACAATGGGTCTAGGCACGTGTCAAACGGACTAACGGGTCTGTTTCGGATTTGGGATTCGCATTTCGGATTTCGGATTTGGATTTTGGATCCAAATCCCTATTTTTCAGATTTTCAGCATTTTCTTTCTCCACTTTGTTTCCTATCCAAACGATGCCGAAATATCTCCAAATTTGGCACTTGTTCCCTGAAACATGATGGACACACACATGAAAGAGGATTGTAAAAATACTATAAAACGTCACTAAAATGACGTATCAAAGGAATTTTAAGTATCATTTTTGCACGTTTTCAATACTAAATCTAGGGTAAAATTCTACCAGATTAAGACTTATTAAATTTTCCCCAAATTAGCATTTTGCTTGTCCTCAAGCAAAGAATGTAAATAATTTTTCCAAAAATTGAGATGCCTTGGTAAATCAAATTCTCTATAAACAATCTTCCGAAAACTCACATCACATCACATCTATGCATACGAGGCAATTGATCTAAACAATTTAAACTTTCCAAATGCAAATATTAAGATTATCAAATTTCAACCTTAGAAAAGAGAGAGCTTAATCAATTAAATTGTCTTGACAATCTTATTTCATATAGGATTTAGAATAAACCATACAAAGAAAACACTCGTTATGCTACAATTTATACAAAGTTGCTAGATTGCCCTTTAGAGAAAAATTAAAACACTTATATTTCTGTTTTTTTATTCACTTTATTTATTTATTTTTTCTTCTTCAACTTTTTCGTGCTCTTGGCCAGAATGTTTTTACTGGATCATTTCGTCGCGGCTAGAGGAGACAAAGCCGAAGACGCTTACTTAAGTGCACTTACAGAAAGATAGTTTTGTCGGTTTCTCGAGCCCCTATGAATAATCTCAATGCTCCGTATACCTTCCCTTCACCAGCTGGTCGATAATTCACCACCTCCTTCTCCCAGTAGGTCACATATACGTTACACGAGACTAGACAAAGCCGCATTTTAAGCAACCATTTTACTGAAAATATTTTTTGTGTGTGCATAAGTTAAGTAAATCTTCTCTTCCCCAGCTTGTCAACGATTCACCACTGCCTCCCACCAGTGGGTCGATTATACTTTACTCTTACACATTTTTTATTTTTAAAGAGAAAGAAAATTAGCAATCTAGGCATAAAAAGTGACATAAGAGAGTTAATTCCAAAAAAGGTTTTATTAGGAATCTTCAATTTGGAAGAAGTGAAGTACAATTTAATAGATCAGTTCAAGCTTTAATGGTCAATTTAAGATAAAAACCGAACATAAGCAATGAATTAAAATTTTTAAGAGAGCTAAGTTCAATCGATCATATGCAAAGATGTGATAGAATAGTCATCTAATTAATTAAAGATCATCTTCAAAACCAGGCATTTTAAGTGATAAATCTCTTTTTTTTATTTTTCAATTTATGATGGAATGCGATGGAATGATGATTCGATGAAGACTAAGCAAACGGTTAAGTGAACACCCCCAAGCTAAATCATACATTGTCCTCAAGGTATGGAGATAGATACAGATTACCGTTTGCAGTAGTGGCTCCTGGAGGTAGATGTTGTTGAAGATGTCGTGGTGAAAGATGATTGTCGATGATTAGAACCAAGGGTCCCTCTGCCAAGCTTATGCAAAGAAGAGAGTGAGAAAAGATGGAGCAAATTAGACAAGTTCTCAAGATGTTCAAAGTATCTATGAATTTAAGACACCAGGAGAGAATTATCCAGGTTTGGGCCCCTTTTCAGCTGGGTAATAGCCTTACGTCCTGTGTATTTTACTATATGTGGAAAAAAGGTTACAGAGAGGTTGTTTACAGTAGGTAGCTGGCTAATCCTATTTCACTAAGCCTAGTTTTCTCTCTGTCGTCAATTTGTCCATCCCCTGATCCTCCCTTTTAAGGCCTTTTTGTACTTGTCGAAGAGGTTGCCTGTTGTTCTCCTGAAGGCGTGCCCCACGATCTCTCTTAACCGTCCAGAAGTGGGGGTAGTGAGGTTGTGGATGGTGGTTGCTGTGAATCATGGGTACGTGGTGGTTTGGATAGTCTTGACTGGGTTGTCATAGAATTACCTCACCGTCTTAACCTCCTATCGACGGTTACCTTGCCAGGGGCTTATGATTGTCTCGGGGTATATCATAAGGATCAAAGTAAAATAATGTTTTAGGAATGCCCACATAGTACTGTGATCACGGTAATAAGACTAGTTCTTGTATATGTGAGAGACGAGGGCTATGGGAATTGTCTCCGCGACCTTGTCGCTCCTGGATACAGCATAAAACATAAGCTCTGTGATAACAAATGTCTTGTATTTTGCGTGAATTAGGTATGATTTTTTGGTTATATCTAGAATGCCCTTGGATTACTCGATTTCCCTCTTTCCGGCCTTTGGTGACCATAGTTAGGACTGCGACCATGGTCACACACGACCACGTAGCGTCAGTGCGACCATTGAGGTCTAAAAGAGTAGGTAATAATCCTCGTCAACTAGCCCCTGAATTTGAAGTGACAAAAGGCTTACTTAATAGTGTGTCGCTTCGAATTCGTAATAGTGCTCCGTCGTTTCGAATCCCCATGCTGCATTACGCCGGTGGCAGTTGTGATACACCTTGGAGAGCGAGCTGCAGGCACTAGGGAAGATTTTGAGATTTTTGCCTTAGGCCCGAGGCCCGGAAAACTGAAGCGTCGCATGAGGAGTCTATAAATAGTTGCCCACTTGTGGTGGAAACTTCAACTCCTTCCTCAAAATTTTCTATGTCAAAAACCTTTCCAGCTTCTTTGCCTCTGTTCTAATGGTGTCTCCCAACCAAGAGTGTTTCAATGAAGGAGATGAGATGGAGTTTATCAGTCCTCAAGAGGTAATGCTCTCTTGGTAGTGTGAACTTCTTTTGTAGAATGTGACTTTTCCTAAGGTTCGTTGCCTCGTGAAGTCACTTGAGCATTCGACATCTTTGAAAAAAATGAGTCGGGGATGATCTTGGGTTATGTATTGGATTTCCATTGAAAAGGCTAATGTCTGACGCGTACCAGGCTTCATCCCAAGCACACCCATCCAGGGTCACAGAAGCTTCTCATCATCCTTCTTTCTCTACGGAGGATAAGGAAGCTCTAGGTCCTGACGTGGCTCTGGCACAGCCCACGGCCACACAAGTTTTGCATCATCCACGTCTCTCAACAGAGGATGAAATAGCTTCGCCCGTCTTCCTCAGTAAGGATTTTTCTACCCTTTGGACTCGTTATGGTTGGTAGATCTTTTTCTTGATGCGAGTTGATGGCGTCGGACAGAGCTGTGATTCTTGGGAAGAGCCGCAGAAGGTGAAGGCCGAGCTCCGAGCCCTCCAAGGGGAGTACAAACTCCTTGGGGAGAAGTATGCCCGGCGGGGGCTTGACTTGGATGACTTCTTCAAGCGCATCAAGCATTTGAAGGCGAGTTTTGACTGGGCCAGGGAGACCACAAGGCTTGCTTGACAAAGGGAGTAGCTCGCGCATGAGGAGAAGTATGCCGCTGATGTAACCATCGCCGGCTGTAGTCTCACTATGAAGGACACGCTCGTGTAGCTTCTAGGCTCTTAATCTTGATTTTGATGATAAATGACAACAAGTGTCTTGGACTAATCTATTTGCTTTGAGTATAATCAATAAGATTAGGTGAAAAGAAGAAACGTTAAATGGGAGTCGCAAGACGGAAGCCGCAAATACCTAAGAGCCATTTTCATAAAGTCTGGATCTGAAGGTCGGAAGGCGCGAGGTCGCAGTGTCGCGAGCCAAGGTCGCTCGAAGACGTGAGCCAAGTCGCCAAGAAGGAAGCTGCAAAGACCTAAGGTAAGTGCTTGCTTATTTTACTGGTCTCGGATTTTGGAGTTTGACCAGCTTTTTATAAATTCTTTTTTAGTTTAACTGTACTATTAAGAGGGGTTGCGAAATCTCTTTTAATTCCAGCAAAAACTGAGAAACCCTTAGATCATATGTTGCATTCGCATTTATTGAAAATCTTGGTCAAGAATCTCAAAGAGGGACTGAAACTGGTCATCTGAGCACTGTTCATTCGACCAGACACTATTCATGTACTGTTCATTTGACCAGTTACTGTTCATACGACCAGACACTGTTCATTCAACAGACATTATTCGTGTATTGGTCATTTGACCAGTTGCTGTTCATACGACCGGACACTGTTCATACGACCAGACATTCCAATGGCTATTTACTAGCCGTTTGAGGTTAGCTGGCTGTTAGCTGTACTGATTTCTTTTCTTTTCATCCACAACGGCCAGCTGAGAGGTTGTACTATAAATATAGGTGTTTTGAACAGTATTATCATCCATCTCAAGCCATATTCTCATATACGCCTTCAAGCATCATCTCTATACTTTTTTGAGCAGTTTTTAGAAGAAGTTTTAAACACTTTTGAGCATATTTTCACTACTATTTTTGAGCAGTTCTTAAAACACTCTTGAGCAATTTTCTCTACTGTTTTTGAGCAGTTTTTAAAACACTCTTGAGAAAATTTTCTCTACTGTTTTTGAGCAGTTTTGAAAACACTTTTGAGCAGATTTTCTCTCCTGTTTTGAGAAATTTTTAAAACCATATTTGAGCAGTTTCTGTTCACATTTTCGAGTAGTTTTTACACAGTTTTTTTCAGCAGATTTCTCTATTATTTTGATCAGTTTTATAAACACTTTTCTAGCAGATTTTTGATCAATTTTATAAACAATTTTGGAACTGATTTTTGATCAGTTTTACAAACACTTTTGAGCAGATTTTTGAGAAGTTTTTGTTCACATTTTTTATCAGTTTTACAAACACTTTTGGGCAGATTTTGATCAGTGTTCATAAACATTTTTTTGAGCAGTTTTGCTAAAGAACCAAGAGGTATATTCTTTTATATACACATGAGCTCAAGTGATATAATCTTGATATTTTGATCAAGTATCATTCATTGTGATTGAGAGAGAACTTTTGAGAGCATTCATTTGCATCATTTGCATCCTTAGAAGTTTCTCAGTATTTGTTGGGGGTTAAGAGAAGATCTTGCAACTTGTTACTCTTGATGAATGCCCTCACCTAGACGGTTTAGAGGCGTGGCCGTTGACCTCTCCATTAACAGAGGTTGTCGGAGAGGCTGAGCATATTTTGTGAAAGGCATCGGTACTCGCCTATCCGGAGTGGAGAAGGAGCAACCTTAGTGAAAAATATCCTTCGTGGATATTGAAGCAAGACTCACTCATTTGAGTGCTTCAACGAGGAGTAGGGAAGATCGGGCGAGTCTCCGAGACCTCAGATAAATCATCGTGTTTAATTTTCTTACTCTTTCTTAGTGCAAAATATTGTTAAATTGTTTTAGTTTATTTGCTCTTTGTCCTTTCCTTGCAAAAATTATTTTTAGTCAAAAAGTTTTAAAGCCTCATATTTACCCTCTCTAGTCGGTATCCTCGATCCTACACCTTGCAAGACTGAGGGAGGTCGCAAGGCTTCTCGAGGCGTACGTGGTTGAACCTAAGAAGGACAACTTTGTTGCATCTAGGCCCTTTTCGGGTTGATTTTGATTATTGATGACATTAAGTGTCTTGGACTAACCATATCCTTGAGCTATTTATATGTAGAACTATTTCTGTAAAGTTTGCAAGTGATCCGAGAGGATCTGCAGGTCGAGCCAAGGTCGTCCGAGAACGCGAGCCAAAGTCGCAAGTGCAATGTCACTAAGAAGGAAGCTGTAAAGACCTAAGGTAAGTGCTTGTTTATTGTACCAGTTTTGGAGTTTGGAGTTTGACCAGTTTTATAGAATTTTTCTTTTTAGTTTAACCGTACTATTAAGAGGGGTTGCAAAATCTCTTTTAGTTCCGGCAAAAACTGAGAAACTCTTAGGTCATATGTTGCATTAGTATTCATTCATATTCTTAGTCAAAATCTGATAAATATATAGATTTCAAAGAGGGACTAAAACTGGTCTTTTGAGCACTGTTCATTCGACCAGATACTATTCATTCGACCAGAGGTTACTCGAGTACTATTCATTTAATCAGATACTGTTCATACGACCAGTAACACTGTTCATTCGACCAGACATTCCAACAGCTATTTACTAACCGTTAGACGTTGTAGTTGGCTGTTAGCTGTATTGATTTCTTTTATTTTCGACCACAACGGCTAGCTGAGAGGTTGGGCTATAAATACAGATGTTTTGAGTAGTATTCATCCATCTTAAGCTACATTCTCATACACATTTTTGAGCAGTCTCAGTACACACCTTTGAGCATCTTTTCTACATATTTTGAGCTGTTTTTAGAAGAAGTTTTGAGTAGTTTTTAGAAGAAGTTTTTGAGCAGTTTCTGTTCACTCTTTGAGTAGTTTTTAAACAATTTTTGAATAGATTTTTGATCAGTTTTTACAAATATTTTCGAATAGTTTTATAGATAGTTTTTGAGCAGTTTCTATCCACATTTTCAAGTAGTTTTTAAACAGTTTTTTGAGTAGATTTCTCTACTGTTTTGATCAGTTTTATAAACACTTTTCGAACAGATTTTTGATCAGTTTTAGAAACACTTTTGGGCAGACTTTGATCAATGTTTATAAACATTTTTTTGAGCAGTTTTTTTTAAAAAAACAAGAGATATAATTTTTGATATACACTTGAGCCCAAGTACCAAAATCTTGATCTTTTGATGAAGTATCTGAGTGCATTCATTTGCATCCTTAGATCGGTATTTGTTGATGGTCAAGAGAAAATCTTGCAACTTGTTACACTTAGTGAACACCCTCACTTAGACGGTTTGAAGGCATGGCCATTGACCTCTCCATTAACGGAGGTTGTCGGAGAGGCTCGGCATATTTTGTGAAAGGCCTCGGTGCTCGCCTATCCGGAGTGAAGAAGGAGCAACCTTAGTGAAAAATATTCTTCGTGGATATTGAAGAAAGACTCATTCATTTGAGTGCTTCAACGAGGAGTAGGGGAGACTGGGCGAGTCTCTGAGAACTCGGGATAAATCACTGTTTTTGTTTTTCTTACTCTTTCTTAGTGCAAAATATTATTAAATTGTTTCAATTTATTTGCTCTTAGTCTTTTCCTTGCAAAAATTGTTTTTAGTCAAAAAGTTTTAAAGCCTCCTATTCACCCCCCTATAGTCGGCATCCTCGATCTTACACGTGGTATCAGAGCGTGGTCTCTCGTTTGAGTAGGCTTCACCTCCTAGAGAGAGGATGGCTTCAAATGAGGGTTTTCATCTTGGTCACACCGGGCGTGCGTCTATCTTTGACGGGACTAACTATCCCTATTGGAAAGTGTGCATGACGGTTTTTATAGAGGCCATGGGGCTTGATGTTTGGGACATTGTTAAGATTGAGTTTACTCCTCCGGTTGATCCGGCAAATTACTCCGATGATGATAGGAGAAAACTTCACTTAAATGCCTGTGCAAAAAATGATCTCTTTGCCGGCTTGTCCCTAAATGAGTTCAACCGTGTGAGCAACCTTACTACCGCTCACAAAGTTTGGACCACCCTTGAGGAGATATATGAGGGCACCACTAGGGTCAAGGAGGCAAAATTTCTAATGGTTAGGCAAAGATATGACATTCACCATGTCACCAACCGAGTCCGTGGATTCCATGTTCACTCGGTTGAACAATATTGTGAATGAGCTCAAAGGACTTGGAGTTGTTTTTACTAACATTGAAATTGTAAGAAAAATGCTTAGGGCTCTTCCAGAGAGTTTCGACACTCTTGTGACGGTCCTCACCAACTCCGACTTATCATCCACCACACCTACCAATCTCTATGGGAACCTCATCACCTATGAGATGCATCGGAAGGAGAAGAAGGAGGCGGCTGAATCATCAGAGACAAAAAAGAAGAACTTGGCATTCAAAGCCAACTCCAAAGGATATTCAAACGATGGCTCCTCCGATGAGGATCTAGCCCTTCTTGTAAAGAACACCAAAAAAGCTTCTTCGCAAGTTGCACAAGAATGGAGTCATCATCGACACAAGACCAAAGGGATCAAAGCAAGTAAACTTCAAGGACATCATATGCTATGAATATCATGAAAAGGGACATATAGCTTCAAGATGCCCAAATAAGAACAAGCCTTGGGATAAGAAGAAGAAAGATCCTAAGAAGAAGAAATTCTTCAAAAACAATGGTGGAAACCAAGAAGCATGCTTCGGAGAATGGTTGTTCAGAGAAGAAAGCTCCGATTCCAACTCTAATGATGAAGAGGGCTGTTCCAAGAAGCTAGCTGGATTAACTCTTGGCAACAACAACACATCGACAAGTTCGTCCTTTTGCCTTATGGCTAAAGGTGATGAGAAGGTACACTCTCTTGACCCTTCATATGATGATCTAGTTGAAATGATTAGTGAATTAAATGATTCTTTTGGAATCACAAAGAAGAAGTATAGAGCACTTAAAGGAGAGCACTCTTATTTACTTGCAATTTACTCCGATTTAAAAGAATCTTATGAAGGACTACTCATCAAGGATCTCACTAACTCACCAACTAAGGTAGATGTAGTTATTTCTTGTGACTTAGTTGATGATATACCAAATGTAGTTTCTAAAAATGATATGTCAACTAGTTACAATAATCTACATGATACACCATGTTCATCTAGCTCTAGTGATAAAGATTTGCAATGTCATGTATCACCCTCTAATGAGATAATCTTAAATGAAAATAATGAACTAAAGGTACAAATCAAGAAACTTAGCAAAGGCTTAGAAAATTGTTACAAAGGGAAAGCATCCCTTGATCTTCTTATTAGTGAGCAAAAATGCTCATTTAGAAAAGAAGGACTTGGATACTTTCCAAAGAAAGGAAATAAACCAAACACAAAAACTATTTTTGTAAAAGCATGCAACAAATTTTGTCATAGATGTCATGAAATTGGTCATTCATATGATGCTTGTCCTTTAATGACTTCAACTCATTTTAATGCTAGATGCTTAAGAGGTCAAAGAAAGGATATGTGATAGCAAAGTCTGTTGGAGCACCCATGCTAAGTAAAAAGCAGAAATCTATTTGGATGTCCAAAACTTTGATTGCTAACATCGAAGGACCCAAAAGGGTTTGGGTACCTAAACGGACTTGATTCTTTTGTTTTTTAGGTGAACTATAAGACTGGTGGAAAACATTGGGTGTTAGATAGTGGATGCTCCGAACACATTACTGGTAACAAAATGTTGTTCACCTCATTGGAAGATAACTCAAGTGAAAACCAAAAGATCACCTTTGGCGACAATCATCAAGGAAATGTGGTAGGCTTGGGTAAAATTGCTATATCTCATGATCTTTCAATTTCAACTATTTTACTTGTTGAATCATTGAATTTTAATTTGTTATCCGTTGCACAAATTTGTGATCTTGGTTTTCGTTGCATATTTTCTCCTAAAAATGTTCTAGTTGAAAGTTTAAAAGACAACTCTTTGATCTTCAAAGGTTTTCATTTTTGAAAATCTCTATCTTGTTGATTTCAACTCAAAACATCGAAGGGTTGGCTTTGACATAGAAGACTTGCACATGTTGGAATATATCAACTTAAAAAGCTTTTAAAACGTGATTTGGTAGTTGGCTTGAAGGATGTGAATTTTGAAAAGGACAAACCTTGTAGCGCTTGTCAAGCGGGCAAGCAAGTAGCTACTTCATATCTAACCAAGCGCATTCTTTCAACCTGCAAACCATTGGAACTTTTGCATATGGATTTGTTCCGCCCTGCTGAACATCAAAGATTGGAGGAAATAGTTTTTGCTTTGTTATTGTTGATGATTTCTCCAGATTTACTTGGATGTTTTTCTTAGCTCACAAATCTGAAACTTCCTCTTGTTTTAAAAGATTTGCAAAAAGAGCTGAAAAGGAATTTGAACTCTCCATCAAGAAAATTCGTAGTGATCATGGTGGAGAATTTCAAAATTCTGATTTTATTGATTTTTGTGATGAGTCTGGAATCAAACATGAATTATCTGTGCCCTACACACCTCAACAAAATGGTGTTGTAGAACGAAAGAATCGGACATTGATTGAAATGGCTAGAACAATGCTTGATGAGTACAAAGACCTACCCGGTTTTGGGCAAAGGCGGTTTACACAGCATGTTATGCCATTAATCGTCTTTACACCCATCCGCTTTTGAACAAAACTCCTTATGAACTGATTATAAGGAGAAAACCAAACATTTCATATTTTCGAGTCTTTGGTTGCAAATGTTATATTCTTAAAAGGTGCATGCATCTTGAAAATTTCAAAGACGTGTTGACGAGGGTTTTCTAGTTGGCTATTCATCCACTAGTAAAGCTTATCGAGTTTTCAACACTACAACAAAATGCATTAAAGAATCATGCAATGTAGAATTTGATGAATCTAGCTAATAGCTCTCAAGGAGAGAATGAGGATTTTGATGATGTAGGCAATAGTGGCTTGAGGGAAGCTATGAAGGAGATGACCATTGGTGATATCAAACCCAGAAATGAAGAACAAAAGTCACCTGGTCGAAAGGATAAATCATCCGCAACTTCTCAGGCTGATGTCGAACATGGACCTGCGACCACAAATACTGACGCTGCTCAACCTGCGACCACCCACAACAATGCTGGTCGAGAAGACCTTGAACCAGAGACTGAAGAGAATGACGATCAAGCATCACAAAACCTGTGACTTCATCAAACGCTCACCAAAGATCACCCCCTAAATCAAATGTTGGGTGATGTTAGTAAGGGTGTTCAAACTCGATCTCGTCTTGCTTCTTTTTGTGAACATAATTCTTTTGTTTCTTCCTTAGAACCTAAACTTATAGATGAAGCACTTAGTGATCCAGATTGGGTAAATTCCATGCATGAAGAACTAAATAATTTCACTAGAAACAAAGTTCGGACACTAGTAGAAAGACCTAAGGATCATAATGTGATTGGAACAAAATGGGTTTTTAGAAATAAACAAGATGAGAATGCAGTAGTAGTATGAAACAAGGCTCGTCTTGTTGCACAAGGATATTCTCGAGTTGAAGGTTTGGATTTTGGTGAAACCTTTGCACCTATAGCAAGATTAGAAGCTATTCGCATTCTTCTTGCATTTGCATTAAAGTTTACTATCAAATTATTTCAAATGGATGTGAAAAGTGCATTTTTAAATGGAGAAATATCCAAATTAGTGTTTGTGGAACAACCTCCCAGTTTTTAAGATTCAAATTTTCCAAATCATGTATACAAGCTCTCTAAGGCCCTTTATGGACTTAAACAAACTCCTCGAGTTTGGTATGGATGTCTTAGAGACTTTCTTATTTCAAAAGGTTTTAAAATTGGGAAGGTAGACACAACCTTATTTACAAAAGTAGTTGAGAAAGATCTTTTTGTGTGTCAAATATTCGTTGATGGTATTATATTTGGGCCTACTAATGAATCCTTTTCTCATGAGTTTGGAGAAATGATGTCTAGGGAATTTGAGATGTCAATGATTGGAGAGATAAGCTTCTTCCTTGGACTTCAAATCAAGCAACTCAAGAACTGAACGTTCGTGAGTCAAACCAAGTATGTGAAGGACTTGCTCAAGCGCTTTGGGATGGAAGATGCTAAAGCCATCAAAACTCCCATGGCCACTAATAGACATCTCGATATGGACAACGACGGAAAAGCAGTTGATTCTAAACTTTATCGATCTATGATTGGTAGTTTACTCTATCTTACCGCATCTAGTCCTGACATCATGTTTAGTGTTTGCTTATGTGCTAGATTTCAATCATCTCTTACGGAATGTCATTTGATTGCTATTAAAAGAATCCTTAGCTACTTGAAATGCTATCCCAAAATAGGACTTTGGTACCCTAAAGATGCAAACTTTGAATTAATTGGTTACTCAAATTCAGATTATGCGGGGTGCAAAATTGATAGAAAAAGCACATCTGGTAGTTGTCAACTTTTGGGGAGATCACTAGTGTCTTGGTCATCTAAGAAATAAAATTCCGTAGCTCTCTCCACCGCTGAAGTGGAATATGTTTTAGCAGGTAGTTGTTGTGCTCAAATTTTATGGATGAAGCAAACCCTTTTGGATTATGGAATTTCTTTTGACAAAGTGCCACTCTTGTGTGAATTATGTAAGAACTGACTTGCAGCTAGCAGACATCTTCACCAAACCTTTAGATGAGACCAGATTTTGCTTTGTTAGAAGTGAATTGAATATTATTGATAGATCAAATGTAAGTTAAATGTCTGCTTTGCTATCCTCCCGCCTTTTTGTGCTTGATGTCAAAGGGGGAGAGATTGGGGAGAGATTCTTGTATCTTGATGACATTATTGATAGTTTATATGCTCGTTGTTTATGCATTCAGGGGGAGTTCTTGTATATCTGATGCCTATGCATACACTTAGGGAGAGTCACTAAATTTTATTTGTTTTCAACACTTGTTGTCATCAATCATCAAAAAGGGAGAGATTGTTGCATCTAGGCCCTTTTTGGGTTGATTTTGATTATTGATGACATTAAGTGTCTTGGACTAACCGTGTCCTTAAGCTATTTATATGCAGAACTATTTTTGTAAAGTCTGCAAGTGATACGGGAGGATCTGCAAGTTGCGATCCAAGGTCATCCGAGGACGCGAGCCAAAGTCGCAAGTGCAATGTCACCAAGAAAGAAGCTGTAAAGACCTAAGGTAAGTGCTTGTTTATTGTATCGGTCTTGGAGTTTGGAGTTTGACCGGTTTTATAGAATTTTTCTTTTTAGTTTAACTGTACTATTAAGAGGGGTTGCAAAATCTCTTTTAGTTCCAGCAAAAACTGAGAAACTCTTAGGTCATATGTTGCATTAGTATTCATTCATATTCTTAGTCAAAATCTGATAAATATATAGATTTCAAAGAGGGACTAAAACTGGTCTTTTGAGCACTGTTCATTCGACCAGACACTGTTCATTTGACCAGAGGTTACTTGAGTACTATTCATTTGACCATACACTGTTCATACGACCAGTAATACTGTTCATTCGACTAGACATTCCAACGGCTATTTACTAACCGTTAGAGGTCGTAACTGGCTGTTAGCTATACTGATTTCTTTCCTTTTCGACCGCAATGGCTAGCTGAGAGGTTGGGCTATAAATACAGGTGTTTTGAGCAGAATTCATCCATCTCAAGCTACATTCTCATACACATTTTTGAGCAGTCTCTGTACACAATTTTGAGCATCTTTTCTATATATTTTGAGCAGTTTTTAGAAGAAATTTTGAGCAATTTTAGAAGTTTTTGAGCAGTTTCTATTCACTCTTTGAGTTGTTTTTAAACAATTTTTGAATAGATTTTTGATCAATTTTTACAAATCTTTTCGAACAGATTTTTGATCAGTTTTTACAAACATTTTCGAACAGTTTTATAAATAGTTTTTGAGCAGTTTCTGTTCACATTTTCAAGCAGTTTTTAAACAGTTTTTTGAGCTTTCTCTACTATTTTGATCGGTTTTATAAACACTTTTCGAACAGATTTTTGATCAGTTTTACAAACACTTTTGAGCAGATCTTTGAGCAGTGTTTGAGCAGATTTTTGAAAAGCTTCTGTTCATATTTTTAATCAGTTTTACAAACACTTTTGGGCAGACCTTGATCAATGTTTATAAACATTTTTTTTGCTCAGTTTTTTTTTAAAAAAAATCAAGAGATATAATTTTTGATATACACTTGAGCCCAAGTGGCAAAATCTTGATCTTTTGATCAAGTATCATTTATTGTGATTGAGAGAGATCTTCTGAAAGCATTCATTTGCATCCTTAGAAGTTTATCGGTATTTGTTGGGGGTCAAGAGAAGATCTTGTAACTTCTTAGTTTTGGTGAACGCCCTCACTTAGACGGTTTGAAGGTGTGGCCGTTGACCTCTCCATTAACAGAGGTTGTCGGAGAGGCTCGGCATATTTTGAAAGACATTGGTGCTCGCCTATGCGAAGTGGAGAAGAAGCAACCTTAGTGAAAAATATTCTTCGTGGATATTGAAGCAAGACTCATTCATTTGAGTGCTTCAACGAGGAGTAGAGGAGACCGGGCGAGTCTCCGAGACCTCAGGATAAATTACTGTGTTTGTTTTTCTTACTCTTTCTTAGTGCAAAATATTATTAAATTGTTTCAGTTTATTTTCTCTTAGTCTTTTCCTTGCAAAAATTATTTTTAGTCAAAAAGTTTTAAAGCCTCTTATTCACCCCCCTTCTAGTCGGCATCCTCGATCCTACAAACTTGTCGCTGGAGGAGTGTTTTGTCTTGGTCGCAAGCCAAACTGACTTCATATTAGATGAGGTTAGGGCTAAGGCCAAACCTTACGCAGCCTTTTGTATTTTTTTTGCTTTTTTGTAAATAGTGAAGAAATATTGATGGAAAATTAACTCTTGAATTATCTTTCGATGAATGATATCCAGCATATCCTTGGATTTTACCTCCTTCCTGGTCTCTGGGCGACCGTAGAAAGGTACATGCACTGTACATGATCACGGAACAACTATCGTGACCATATAATGTTAGGTGGTTATGCGACCATGGGAGCGGCAATCTTTGTTTTCTAGCCCCCGATGTCGAAGTGAAAAGGCTGTTTTTCAACTGGAAAAAGGCGTTTTGAACACTGAGAAAGTCATTTCAGCTACGGAAAAGGCGCCTTTTCGGTTTGACTTCCCGCCAAACACTGTAGAGTGTGAGTGTCAAGAGGGTTTTGACGTGCATTTAATGCAAAAGACACTTTTTGTCACGTGGCGTGAGCGACGATGAAGGACCCGAGGGAAGTGGGTTTTTAAATCTTTCATCCTAAGCCTTAGCTTCTCAGCGAATTCTCATTTGAAAACATCGAACTTTTGTAAAGTTTTTTTCATTGCACTGTAGCAAAGACTCTTTTCGATGGCGTATTGGACGCAATCAAGTCACCGATCGGAGGAGAGCTTATTAGCACTGGAAGCTGAAGGATATCTTCCCTCCAGGTCGCTGATTCCATGGCGGTCTACTGGGGAGGAGGAAGAAAGCCCAGAAGTGCGGGAGGGTGAGTTAGTGATGTTCGAGGACTTTTTGCGCTGTGGCTTTCGCCTGCCAGAGAGCGATCGCCTACAAGAGGTTCTCGCGCATTTTGACTTGGAGCTAGTGAACTTGAATGCCAACTTCGTGTTGATCCTCGCCACCTTCTAGCATTTGTGTAAGGCGTTCTTGGGAGTTTTTCCCAGCATGGCATTGTTCTGCCAGTACTATTTCTTGGCCATGTCTAAGGGCACAGCGGCACCGGGTTGTGTGTACTTTTGCCTGCGGGAGAAGAACTTTCTCCCTTTTCCTTTGCACAATTCGGTGCATAAGTGGTACCAGAGATGGTTTTATTGCACCATGCCTGAGGAAAGTCATCTCTGGTTTGCTGAGCGGTGGCCAGAGAAGAGCAAGGAGAGAGATGTTGCTCCTGCCCTTGATGAAGAGCAAAAGAGGCAAGCCCAGGCGCTGAGGTGCCTCATAGATGCGGGCTTGACTGCTTGAGATGTGATCCTTGATTTTGTAAAAAAATCGGGTCAGTCCGTTGAAGAAGAGGGATCACCCTGCATGGGAGATCAAGGCCAAGGAGGACGCAATGAGGGATGGTAGCCCTGGTACGTTGATGAGGTATTGCTTGTTGAATTTGACTGTTTTCAGATGTGTCGTTTGAACATGTAATGTTGTCCAGAGCTATCCCCGTCTGATGTCACTGTTAGAGCCAGTTATTTGTTGAAGGCTTTTAACCCGGTTGAGGAAGGCGATCCAAGTGCGTCAAGACCGGAAAGCCTGGTTGGGGGCACTGACAATCTGTTGTAGGTGCACCGAAAGGTATGTTTTGTTTGACGGGCTGTTGCAACTTGCACTGTTGATGTAAATCAACCAATAATTCTCTTGGCTTGTGTAGTTGGCCGAGGGCCAATTAGCGAGGACAAACAGGCCATTGGGCGATGAAGGTCCTTCCGGTGGTTCCTCCAAGAAAGCGAGGACAACCCCGAAGTCCAAACAGCCTAAGGCTTCAGCCCCCAGCAAAGTAAAGTACTATCTGCTGAGGCGTCCTTGCACAAGGCGACAGTGACCAGCGCCAAGGTGACCACGGTAAACATCTCTACCTCTTACGTCCCAACAAGGAGGATGGGGAGTTATATTTTGCTTATATAGGGGAAGGAAGCGAGGAGGAGGACGACGAGACCCCCCCTAATCCTTCGAAGGAAAAGGTTAGCGGAGCCGCCAAAGAAACTTGTGCTTAAAGAGCTATCCTCCCTGCTATCTCCCCAAAGCTGTGCGCCGAGTTCCCGTAAACCTCTGGGACTCAGCATCAGGAAGGGAGTTTTGACGAGGATTGTTACCCGAGCTAGTTCAGAATAAATGCACTCCTGGTTCCAGGAAGATTCGAACCAGGTAAGCGTCCGTTGATGTGATCTCAGATGGCCTGAGAAGCACGGACATGTGGTCGCAGGCTTTGCGCGATCATAAGGCTGCAGACAGTGCGCAGTCAGGAGTCTGTAGGCAATGCGCGGACAGGAGGTCTCAGACAATACGCGGTCAGAAGGTCATGGACTACTCTCGACCAGGACGACTCGGGGTTGCTTAGGCTCTACGACAAGCATATCTCGAGTACCCCAGAGATTCTTCCACGTATGAAGACAACTACCAGGAGGTTAATATGTGCGGTTATTCCTTAATTGCACGTGTTAAGCTTGCATGGGAGTTAAGTGCAATTGCCAAACCTGCACACGAGCAACCGTTCAAAACCGGTGTGCATTGGCGCCCTTTCGACCAGTATAAAAGGGTGAGCAAATGCACTAGACAAGGAGAGAACACATTGGGAACAGATTCAATAGATCCCAGAGATCGACAGCAGCAAGATTTCATAGGCTAGTTTAGTCATTTTCTAGATAATCACACGGAAAAGATCTTCACCTGTGATGATCTTTTCCACAACTTTTTAACCCTTTTTCCTACACATAGTGAAATCCCAACAGGACTTAGGGCTATTACTCCCACTATCGAGGGCCCGAACCTGTATAAATTCTTCTATGTTCCAACCGACTTTGGCTCATCATCCCTTCCCGGAGGGACACCCTGAAAGGCCTCATAACTCACAAATTCTGCATAAGTTCGACTAAGGATCCCGAGTCCGAATCGTCGACAGCTGGCGCCCACCATGGGGCCTTTCTCAAGGCATTCTTATTTCTATCCGGAGGTTCGGTGAGTCATGTCTGGAGCATATGATTCCGAGAACAACTTCGATTTCGAGGATTATGCCCACATCCATATGCCTTTACCTAGTGGTCCTGTTCCAATGGAGGAAACCAGAGGCGAAGACGTCCCAGAGGTTGATTCGATCACTCAGGTCATGTCCATCGACCAAGAGGCGACCGACGCAGAACCAGAGCCCACTGTGGTTCTTAATGTGTTAGAGGTTGAATCCGGCCCATCGTATGACCCTGCTGAGGGTAAAGGCGATGTCGACCAGGAATTTAGCCTGGGGAGGTTTGATCCTAATAACCACCACCGTCTCTTTGATTTCGAGTCTGACTCGGAACAAACAGAGATGTTTTCTCCATTGGCGACCTCGCTCCCTAGATAATTCACTGCCTTATCGGAAGAAACTCCCGATCAATGGGCTGTTAGGGAAGAACAGAAACGCAAACAAAAGGAAGATGAAGATCGCGAGCAACAAGATAACGACCTTCGTAGAACAGCCCTAGAGGCTCTTCAAAATGTGCAAGCTCGTTACGACGCTGCTCCGAGTTCTTCCCGTCGATCATGTGGTCGCAGACGCAACCAGACACCATCTTTACCCCCGGAACGTTTGCCGATGGATGAAGAGACGGTGACACCTGGTGCGCCTAGGAGGAGTACGCATGGCCGGCTCCGATCCATCGCAGAGGTCCTGCGTAATTTTCCTCCTACGGTCACAGAGGCGCAGAAACCGGCTTTCGCCAGAATCCTGGCGGAGAGGTTGGATGTGGTCGCATCTGAGGCGACCCCAACGGTCTCTTCCCGGTCAGCAACACGTTCCCATGACCGAGAGTACTCTAACACTTGTTCTAGTAGACGGAGTCATCCACCACCAGTGCCGTCTCAGCATGACAAAGCCAGACGGGCGGAGAACTCTCGTGATAGGGAACGAATTCTTGTCCACTCTCGCCTGGGACCACGAGTGACCTCTCCTTCGTGCGAGGTCGCCAGAGATCAGGTCGAGAGTCGCAGGTCCATTCATGGTCCTTATGTTGGTTGTAAAGCTTTCTCGCCCGATATTCGTGCGGTCATTTGGCCAGACAAGTTTAAACCAGGGGCCATAGAGAGATTTGATGGAACTTAGAATTCATCCGAGTTCCTTCAAGTCTACATCACTGCTATTCAGGCAGCGGGCAGTGATGACCTGGTCATGGCCAACTATCTGCCTACAGTCCTCGAAGGACCGGCAAGAACTTGGTTGTTCAATCAGCCCGAGGGTTCAATCTATAACTGGGAAATGTTGTGCGATGCCATCCTCAACAATTTCAAAAATTGTTATCAGAAGCCGGGTAAAGAGGACGACCTCCATCGACTGCGACAAACTTCGACCGAAACTCTTTGTCAGTTTGTCAAGAGATTTGTTGGGGTGAGAAATACCATCCCGAGCATATCTGATAACTCTGTTATTAGGGCGTTTAAACACGCCGTTCGATATTGGAGGTTCACCGAAGATTTGCCCCTCCATCCTCCTCGATCAGTAGCCGATCTCTTTGATATGGCTGATCAATATTTTGGCGCGGCCGAGGCCGTTGAGTGGAATTGGATGGTGGATAAGGGAAACCTACCGCCTCAACCAGGTCTTAAGGACGTGAAGAGGGAAGATTCAAGCAAGAAGCCAGAATCTTCATCAGGCGGGAAGTCGAAGAAATAAAAAAAGAGTCGATTTGGACAGTACCGAGAGGGCGCAGTCGCAGAGAAGCCTCCATCGACCAAAGGTAACAAACCTTCGTTTAAAAATAAAACTGCTTCTGGTGGTCGCAGTGTCGGCCAGTTAGAGAAGTTGACTAACCCGCAGGAAGACAAGAAATGGTGTCCGCTCCACAACTCCACAGGCCACGACCTCAAGAATTGCAAGAGTTGGTTGAAGCAGTTGGATGACTTCTACCAGGGGATCGGACCTATGCCGACCTTGCCAACAAAAGAACAGACTTGCGGGCTAAGAGACGCCAACGGGGTCGAAGAGATGTCCTACCAGGTACCTCGTAATCATGTTAATGTTATTTTTGGAGGTTCCTTCTCTTTTGTTTCTTGTCGACGATTCGGACTCGGAGTACTCAGCCGAACTTATGCAGAATTTGTAATTGTGAGACCTTTCAAGATGACCCTTCGGGAAGGTATGCTGAACAATAATGAACAGGAGCACAGAGAGTTTAGACAGGTTCGGGCCCTCGATGGTGGGAGTAAAAGCCCTACGTCCTGTTGAGATTTCACTAAGTGTGGTAAAAGGTTTACAAATGGAGGGAAAAGTCCTCACAGGCGAGGATTTTCCCTGTAAGAGTGTACAAGGATAAGCCAAAGAAGGCTTACTAAAATGCTATATGAGGTGTGCCGTAGACTTGGCTAACTTGGATGATTTTTGGGTTTTTTGATCTTCCGATCTCTCGGTTGATGTTTCGGATGATCCCCCCCCTCCTTGATGCTCCATGCCATCCTTTTGTACTGTTTGAAAGGGTGCCATGTAGAGGAAACTGCATCAAACGGTTGCATGGACGGTTGGATGCGGTTTTTTGGAACTGCTCTTAACCTCCACGCAGGTTAAACACGTGTTATTCACGGATAACTGTATGTGTTAACCTTCTGACGGTTGATTCTCCACGTGTAGGAATCTTCGGGATACTTAGAATATCCTGTTGTACGGGCAACCGAAATAGATAGATCCCAAGTATCCTGATCGGCAGATGTTCTGACCGCGGGATATTGGCTGACCGCGCAATATCCCGAATGTGTAGTTCGCGTATAGCCTACGAACTTCTGACCGCGCAAGGCTTATGGTCTGACCGCGTAAAGCTGCGACCTGATCGCGTAAAGCTTGCGACCTGATCGCGTAAAGCTTGCGACCTCATGGTGATGCCCCTCAGAATAGCTTGAGTTCGCATCACCAGATACATGTCTGGTTCGAACTTGTCTTGAACCAAAAGTTTATTAGAAATGACCCGGGTGTCAATCCTCGTCATTTCTAAGAGGCAATTTAAAGTCTTTTATCGGGAGGTGAACCAAACGGAGACTTCCCTTGGTGAACCTCAGTACCCCCGTTGGTAGGATACACCTTTGACGTTTGATCGCTCTGATTGTCCTGCGGGCTTACTCGACAATTGAGGTTGCCTCTGGTCATTACCCCTATTATCAGTAGTGCGAGAGTCGAAAGGGTCCTGATCGACGGAGGGAGCTCCTTGGACATTTTATTGGTCAAAACACTCGACGAGATGCAAATTCCTCGTTCGAAAATCAAGCCCATAATTTATCCATTTAATGGGATAATTCCTGGTCCCTCTATGATGCCATTGGGACAGGTGGTCCTCCCGGTCACGCTAGGAGAACCAGATAACTTCCTAACAGAATTAGTTACTTTTGATGTAATTGATTGTAATTCGGCTTATAACGCAATCTTTGGCAGGACAACTCTTGCTAAGTTCATGATGGCTACGCACTATGCTTACCAATGCGGCAAGTTGCCTGGTCCCAAGGATGTTATTTCGGTCCGAGGTAGTTGCAACGTGGCATTGACGTGTGATCGGTTATCCCTGGAGATGGTGGACCAACTTCCCCTCTGAGAAGCCCAGATGGCCACAGTGTCCACTGATACGATCAAAGCCACTCCTCGACCAGATGAAACACTAAAACTGGTTCCATTGTACCCAGATGATCCGTGCAAGACGATTCGGGTTGGATCAGGCTTGGATGACAAATAGGAACTCGAGCTCGTTGCTTTCCTCTGGGCTAATGCAGATGTGTTTGCGTGGAAACCATCCGACATGCCCAGTGTCCCAAGGGAGCTAATTGAGCACAGGTTAGCAATTCGACCTGGACAACGACCAATAAAGCAGAAGCTCAGGCGTTTTGCTGTTGATCGGCAGGAAGCCATCCAAGTGGAGTTAGATAAACTCCAGAAGGCCGGGTTTATTCGTGAAGTCGATCACCCGGAATGGCTTGCAAATCCGGTCATGGTCCGCAAGTCAAATGGCAAGTGGCGCATGTGCATCGACTACACCAGCCTAAATAGTGCCTGTCCGAAGGATGACTTCCCCCTTCCCCGCATCGACCAGTTGGTCGATTCTACTGCGGGTTGCGAACTGATGAGTTTCCTGGACGCTTACTCGGGATATCATCAAATTAGTATGGCAGAAGAAGATGAAGAGAAGACTGCCTTCATCACACCATTCGGCACCTACTACTACGTCAGAATGCCGTTTGGTCTCAAGAACGCAGGTTCCACGTACCAGCGCTTGATGCAAAAGACCTTTCTTTCCCAGATGGGGTGTAATCTTGAAGCTTACGTAGACGACCTAGTTGTAAAAAGTTTAAAAAGTTCATCTCATTTAGACGATCTTGCTGAAACCTTCTGTAATTTGAATCGATATGGAATAAAATTAAACCTGGAGAAGTACTCTTTCGGGGTTTCATCAGGAAAACTTCTTGGTTTTCTTGTTTGTTCCAGAGGAATCGAAGTCAATCCTGAAAAAATCAGTGCTATCGAACAGATGAGGTCTCCCTCGACCATCAACGATGTTCAGCGCCTAGCAGGTCGCATGGCGGCATTGAGCCGGTTCATATCGCGACTAGGCCAAAGGGGACTTACCTTTCTTCATAGCCCTGCGCAAACATCGCAATTTTACGTGATCCAATGAGGCCGAAAAGGCCTTCAGGAGGTAAAAGCATATCTGTCCAGTCCGCCGGTCTTGGTTTCCCCCGTCAAAGAGGAGACATTACTTATTTATTTGGCGGCCACACCTCATGCGGTCAGCGCTGTCCTGATCGCAGAAAGGGAGGGTGTGCACAAACCCGTCTACTACGTAAGCGAAGTACTTCACGGTCCTAAGGAGCAATACCCTGAGGTCTAGAAGATACTTTATGCACTACTGATGGCTTCCCGTAAGCTACGACACTACTTCCAAGCACATAAGATCACAGTGCCCTCATCTTTTCCATTGGGGGACATTGTCCGCAATCCGGAGAAATCTGGTCGGATCGCCAAATGGGCCGTCGAACTCGGAGCGTTCGACATCCATTTCACGCCCCGCACTGCGGTCAAGTCTCAGGTCCTGGCTGACTTCGTGGTTGAGTGGACTAACCCTGAGCCACCAGTGCAGGCGTCCGAAGATTTGGAATGCCCTGATCACTGGACGATGTATTTTGATGGCTCTCATAGTTTTCAACACTCAGGGGCTGGTGTGGTCTTGGTCATGCCTCAGGGCGAACAGCTAAAGTATGTCATCCAACTTCACTTTGTTGCGGCCAACAACGCAGCAGAGTATGAAGGTCTTATTGCAGGGCTCCGGGCAGCAAAATTCCTCGGAGTCCGTCGATTAGTGGTGAGGGAAGACTCACAGCTGGTCGTAAACCAGGTAAACAAGGAGTACAACACCTCTGATGAGACAATGGCTCATTACCTGGGGAAGTGAGGAGATTGGAAAAACACTTCAGTCTTTCAATGTCCAATACATCCCGCGAAAGGACAACATTCTCGCAGACCAATTATCCAAAATTGGGTCTTCACGCACATCCGCTCCGGCAGGAGTGTTCATCGAATACTTGGAACATCCTTCGATCATGACTACGGTCGAGGATGATTCGGTAACAGTCTGCGTTACCAACCTTGGAAAGGAACGAGATTGGACCCATCCATTGAGGGTCTATCTCGAACACGGGACCTTGACCGAGGATGAAACCGAAAGCGATCGGTTAGTTCGAAAAGCACGTCTATACAAACTTATAGATGGAGTATTGTACAGAAAGGGTACCTAAGGAGTATTCATGCGCTGTGTATCTCAAGAGGAAGGTAAATCCCTCTTGAAGGAAATTCATGACGGTGTATGCAATGCGCACGCGTCATATTGAACACTGGTTGGAAAGGCTTTCCGACAAGGATTTTACTGACCTTCAGCGCTTGATGATGCCAAGAATATGGTCAAGGCATGTCCTCAGTGTCAATTTCATGTGAGACAGATTCATGAACCTGCCTACGCTCTACAAACCATTCCTCTGTCATGGCCCTTCGCGGTCTGGGGGATGGACATTGTCGGTCCTATGCCACAAGCGGTCAATGGGTACAAGTTCTTGTTCGTAGCCATTGACACGTTTAGAAAGTGGATTGAGACCGAACCAGTATACAACATTATCGCTGCTGCCGCACAAAAGTTCTTTCATAAGAACATTGTGACACGATTCGGTGTTCCAAATCATCTCATCACTGATAACGGTTCCTAGTTCGCTAATGGTCTTTTTCTGGATTATTGTGATCAGGTCGAAACCAAGGTGTGCCTTGCTTCTGTAGCTCATCCGCAGAGCAATGGTGCCGTCGAACGTGCCAACGGGAAAATATTACAGGGCATCAAAAAGCGTGTTTTTGATCGCCTTAAGACACGCTCGGGGGCTTGGGTGGACGAGCTATATACTGTTCTGTGGGCACTACGCACTACTTCTAGTCGAGCCACCAGTGAGACACCTTTCCATTTGGTATACAGGGCTGAGGTTGTGTTACCCTTGGAAATTAATATTGGTTCTGTCCGAAGAGATCAATTCGAACAAGTTGATCAGAACGGGCAACGATTACAAGATCTCATCCTCCTAGAAGAAAAACGTGATCGAGCTCTGGTCAAGTCCGTGGTATATTTGCAAGCTTTACGCAAATACCACAACAAAAGGGTGCGACCACGTAGTCTTCACGTGGGAGATCTGGTTTTACGTAAAATACAAAACCAATCTAGTCGCAACAAGTTCTCCCCACAGTGGGAAGGTCCCTACACTGTTGTTTCGATGTTGCGACCAGGATCAGCTCGGTTAGCGATGGAGGATGGTCGGATCTTATCCAATACATGGAACATCGATCAACTACATAAGTTCTATGTGTAAGTTCCCAATCCTTCACTACTACAGAAATGCTTGTCACTATCGGTTCAAAATCAAATCTACTATCGGTTCTCTTACCGCTAGTGATCGGCACGATAGAAGAAATGTAACACACCCCTATCGGTTAAAAACCGATAGTAAAATACCTACACCTCCAACGTTTAGTAATCGCTAACGACAATTCTTCTATCGGCTCAATGATCTCAACTGATAGTGATGTTATATTTCTTGTAACGGTTATTTACTGGAAACCGATAGTAATGTATAGTTTTTTCTATCGATTAGGTACTCGACACGGTTAGTACCACAACTCTCTTCTATCAGTTGTAGGATATGAACCGATAGTATTACAAAGGATCATTAACAGATACAGAAATACAGTGATACACTAATACAGCAGATTTAATTTATTCACAAATACACTAATTATTTAGAGATTTAATTTATTCACAAATACACTAATACAAAGATATACACATGCATTGGACAGATTGAATTTATTCACATATTGAGTTTATTCACAAATACACCAATGAATTTATTCACATATTGAGTTTATTTGCAAATACACCAACAAATTTACACACATACACCAATCAACACATTCAATATATATTACACAAATCATTTACGATCGATCGTTGATAGCTACTTCTTCCACCACATATTGAGCCCAAATTGTTCGCAGCTCCTTCAATTGAGGCAACTCATATTGCTCTTTCAACATGGCGCTCTGCATGCGTGTATGAAGTTAGGAATGTACGAGACATCCAATGTTCGACTTTGAGTCAGGAAAAATGGTTACCTTAGGGAATTGGGCAAAGTTTCTCTTGATCAGGTCATACATAAATCTCATGACATAGAAGCCACATTCCCACGATTGTGGCTGCTGATGGCACTGGGATAATTGCATATGCAAAGACATAAACCCACATTAACTCGAAAGAACTAATTAAGCTTAAATTAAAAGACTCATCATGAGTAGTTTCATCCGTATTAATTACCTCATATTCTTTCCAAGAAATTGTTGTGCCCTTCGACACGCCATGCCTCCCTCCAGCAGTAACATAATTTTTGAAAGCCTTGTATTTAATTTAGCATTGCCGGTTAATATGTTATTATTAATTAGCTAGTCAGAGAAAAATTTAAAACAACTATGTTACTTACGTGTCTATGTGCCACATGAGGGTGAAAAGATGCGCCACCCTGTCGCTCATCGAATCGAGGTAATAGACCTCATCATCCATGGGAAAATGACGGCGAGGACCCAGTGGCCCCTACATTGCATATATAAGCGAACCGTTTCATACATATGTTAGGCGTAACATACAAGAATGAGTTAAATTAGTAGGAAATGCATTGGTGGTACAGTGCAAGAATGAACTCTCGGTCCTACTGCGCTAGTAGTGCCCTTGATATGTATTCCTCCGCATATGCTTGGTCGTGCTCTAGCATCGTGAGGCTTATTTTGTCTGGGTCGAGGAAACCCACCTTGTCATATGCCCTCATCGACGCCAGCCTACACATGCAACTGGATGCAAAGTAGACATTTGTAACACCCTAGTTCTGGGGGTGTAAAGTTTTGCATAAAAACCCTGAATGCATGTATCTCTGTAGTAGTAGCCAGATCAGCTGAACTCTAATCTCTCCCAAACCCTAAAAATCTCCAAATCTATTCTCTAGATCCAGATCAAGATCTGACCATCCAGATTTAATCTACCAGTTACCCTGAAGATAAAAGTCTTCAGGAGCCAGATCAAATTCTGACCCTAACTCCCAGTACCTAAGTCTCTCTCTGTTTTCGAAAACAGGAAAATTCAGATTTACCCTAAGTACCCCAGTTTCCAGATGATTGAGTTATCTTGATTTGACCCTATTCAGACTCAAGTAACCCTTGGAATATGTTCCTAGGTTCATCCTCAACTCACTTCAAAAAGTTGGGAGCCAGATTAATTCATCTAAACACTTTTCGCAGTTTAGTCCAAATTTTACTGCGAATAAGTCCTTTTCTGTTTACCTGGAAGCCTGAAAAGGCTAAAATCTGCAAATCAATTCCAACTCCAGAATTTCTTCAGGAAACACTTTCCAAATACTATTTGATACAGATCTCCCTTTTGATCAGACTTCAAAATCTCTCTCCAATCACCAGAATTCGAAATCGACAAAATCCAGATTTATTTTACCCTAATTTTACCCTATTTTCGAAAATAGGTGAAATCCCTCAAATCTTATCAAATTTTCTCTAAATTTGAGCTGGATGAGTATTAATAGAAATATTATACTCAGCCATGAAATCAAATCTCAAATTAAACCTCTCAAAGACCAGATTTGCAATTTAGTCCAAAGCCGAACCAAAAATCATCACAACCAGGCCCCTGGTTCGACCAGGCTACTGTGCACGACCACGAGCACAGGAATTTTTGGTCGTCGCCGTTGCCGCTGCTGTGGCTTCGTCGCCGGCGATCTCCAGCGTCGCCACCTCCGCCACTGTCTCCCTGCCGCGTGTGCGCACCGTGTTCGCCACTGTGGAATCGCCTCGCCCGCCAGCAGCGCCTTCGTTCTCCCGCGCGCGCGCCCGACAACGGCAGCACAGTTGCGCCACGTTGCAAGCATGCCTGGGGGAAGCATCAACTCGCCGTTGCATCAACCAGGACTGTGCGCCAGGCTGCAAAAGCCGGCACGGCCGCTGGAGCGCGTCACTTCGCTGCTGTCCCGCCCGGCCAGTCAATTCGCCGTCGATTCACAGCTCCAAGTCTCCAGGCACTTTCAACCGTTGCTACTCACTTCGCCTATTTAAGCTTGCTCTGGCCATCTCCTTCAACCACACACACGCCAGAACCACTCAAGTTCTCAACTCGCCGTCGTCTTCGTCTTCTTCGGCGAGCTCGAGAAGAGGCTCACGGTGCCAGGCCAATCCACTGCACCAAACTTCAAATTGAAGCTACCAGTGAGTTACTCTCAACCACTTACCTGTGTAGTAGCAGCCAATTGAGTTCTATTGCACCTCATCGCCGGGAATTGCTGTTTTTCCCCGACAACTCCGGCTAGCAATTAATCCTTAACTAAGTCAAATTAGCTCTCGAGCCTGTAATCAAACATGATCAGTGGACTGTTTAGAACACATCTAAGCAACCAGAATCACCAATTTCGCTAAAATATGAAAAATCCCAACTTTGCACCTTGCATGTAAGCTGGAGCTCGCTGTTAAGCTTCTCTGGTGTTTCTCCAGACAATCCAACTTCACACCTAGCTCTGTTATGCCCCAGAGACCATCCTCAAGCAAGGATTCGAGTTCGTTTGCCCTAGAACAGAAATGCCCAATTTTGGTGTCTTCTTCCCTAGCTCCGGTCGCCGGATTTTGTTCCCGGCCGTTTCAACCCCAACCACCTTGTCTATTAGATGTGCCTCGACCCCATGAGTATTTTTGCCTTCTAGCTCGACACCTGGATCGGCCCAGATGAAGAAATATCGCCATGCCAAAGTTTTGTCCAGAAACTGCTGAGAACAGCTCGGCCACCGTGTTCTTCGCCGGTTTTCATCGCTTTCCGGCCATCTCCTGCCCTAGGTCCTGTTGAGACATCTGTTCCTGTTACAAATTCCTAACCACCAGACAAAGTGGTGCATCATTTGGAGCCCTGAATCAAAAGATATGGCTAACCCTAGTTTTTGGCCGTGTCAAGACTATGCCAGGCTATGTCAGCCAGTGGCATTAGCCCTGTTCACCCACCTCTGGTCATGTAAAACAGAAATTACTTTGTCAAATAGCTGCCTCACTACCTTGTGCACCATATGCTTGAATCAAAACCTACTTTGGCCACTGGAAATTGCTCAAACCATGCCAATGCCATTCTAGAGCACTGTCAGCCTATGTCAGCCAGTGGCATTGAGCCTTTTCACCCACTTCCAGCCATGCACTTTGAAAATAACTTTGTCCCTTAGACTCCTGATGTTGTGATCTACACTTTTCTCTACTGTCACAACATGAGTTGAGCCCTCTATCACCCATCGACCTTATGTCGATGCCTTGAACCGAATGCCAACCTAAAGACATTCGCTGTTTTTGGGCGAACCAGTCACCACCTTGATATCACCCTGATATTTTGGAACCTTGTAAACCTTAACAACTAATCTTAACCCTGGTTTCCGTAGTTAAACTCAATTGCTTTCAAAACCTTGTATCACCAGAGTATTTTCTCCTTGCATCTTTGCATGTAGTAGATTAGTAAGAATAGGATTGATTGTAATGCCTGTTTGCTTGTTTGATCTTGTTCAGAGCAAGAGTCCGGGGTTGAAGATCTTGTCGCTGAACCATCATCGACTGCTGATACTTACGACGCGGAAGGCAAGTCATACTTTGATTATATTGAAACCCATATTTTATGAATTGCTATGCTATTCCATGAGTAGATATCTCATTAATATTGCATGTGTTGAGATCAATGATATTATGGCAGTGGTAGATTGAATACTTGAGAAATGCGAACTTGATAAGATAGCAAGCCACGAACTAATAAAAGTATAAACATGTACATTTATATTCATGAAATAGAACCCCTAGCCGTGACCAGTATTTTGGTATGGAATGGTGGAAGCACTGGAGGTGCTTGGCTGCACTGAATGTGTAGGCACTGAAGGTGCATGGTTTGTGGTATGATCTGGTCACTGGCATGTAAGGACTAGAACCTTGTGTTATGCGTCTAGTGGCATGAAAAACGTACCAACCACTTACCTGGTATGGGACAGGCGCAACCTAGTAGCTTTCTTAGTATTATCAGTTCCCTGCATGGCTTGTCGATCCGGTTTCTCGCGTGGAAACTGGTGGGACGCAGTTCGTCCATGAGTGATGTGAGATCAGAAAAATTATGAGAGGATAAGGTGTAAAGAAGGAAGACGCCCTACGCCAGATTAAGTCGTGCGCGACTGTAATCAAAAGAGGTTATGTGTCCTGCGGGAACATAGACCCAGGCTAGGAAGTAAGGCAGTGGGGAGGACCCACAACGGTACTTGGGACGGTATTGTCCATTTACCGGGCAGGGATACTGTTAATACTAGACTGCAAAAACGTTGTGTGATCTCGGCCTTGTCACATGCGTATAAGTCGCATGGAGTTGGCCCGACTTGGAAGTCGAGTGAAAAGTGGATTTAAAAAGAGGTACATCTCTGCAGAGTTTAAAAATGTATTCGAATACTTCGTGCTCCCGAGTTTTAGGAGTATGCCGCGGTGGATTAAATCCATGGGGTGTGACACAAGTATTGTTTTATAAACTAAAATTTGTTAGTTCAAGATTACCCAAGTGACATGTGTTGTCACGATAAGGGGCGTTGCCGTGGACTGTCATGTGTTGACGTGTCGCGGTAATACCATAATATAGAGATCATATACTAATTAAGAGGCATGTGGTTTATGCCCTAAGTTATGAAATACTGTTATGAGTATGAGATTGAAAGGCTTGAATAAAAATAATGTGATATGAGGTTATATCGCCTTGGATATGGGATATATGTATCACCATCAATATGATTTATTTACTGCCATGGGTATGATCGGAATTTGAATAAGAAAAGAGAAAGAAATGTATTTTGGAAAACCTTTCGCTCTTTCCCCAATAGTATAGGTTCATGTCATTTATACTATATGTATCTCTACCTTCCCTATGACTTGCTGAGTACGTAAGTACTCACCCCTGCAACAACTCCTCAATAGATGGAGCGTTCTACGACCTTGGAGGATACCCTGAAGATGCTGCGGACCCAGGAGATGATGAGCAGTTTTCTTCGGAGCCCTGATGTGGTGCTGTCTTGCTGTCAACCTCTGTTTCCTGTGGATTGCTTTTGGGCCTAGCTTCCGCCGACTAGATGTGTTATTTTGTTAGACCCTTGTGCCTTGTACGGCACTGTACCTCGTTTTGTACTAAGGCCTGATGGCCATACAATTATGACTATTGTACTATTTTGCTGCTGCAATGTAATCCTGTGATTGACTCATCCTGGGAAGTCAAGTGGTTTATGGGACCAGCTGCACCGAGCTGGGCCCCTCACAGGTGATGTCACAGTCGTGGCAGACGCGACAACATTAGTAAGTAGTGCATACAAAGTGATTAGATTTATGAAATGAACTGTGATAACTTCACACAATAGCAAACTCACAGGACTCCAGTCCGTATGATGGACATATCATGCTCCCGCCAGTTGAGGAGGTCGAACAAATCCTTGTGGGCAACCGATATGCTCCCGGCCTCAGGGTGAAAATGATCTGGCCTGAAGTGAACTAAGAAGTTGATGTGGCGCCCAGACCAGGCCAGGTACCACTCGTGGAGACTTCTGGTTATTTGATCCATATTGCGCAGAAGGTACTCCGACACGAGTGGGAACCCGTTCTTGAACGTACCCGGCTGGCTTTGTTTCGCCTTGCCTTTGACCTTGCCTTTGGCCTTGACCTTGCCTTTGGGTGGGGAACGAGTGTATACCTTCGAAGGTTGGGGCGCGGTGCCGCTGGCCTCATTTGATGGCAAAGGGTTTGAGGCCGTCGGAGGAGCCATGGGGGCCGAAGGAGCTCGGTCATGCATTGTGCTGGGGGTGGTGTCCTCAAGAAGTGAGCTGGCATCCTTCGTCCACTTTAAGTTACGAACGCATAAGTTAGATTTTGCAAATTGAGTATATTAACTGAGTTGTAAGCTAGAATGGCTAGGGTTTACCTCCTATAGTCTAACACCCTTCTTGGGCCACTGTATGTACGAGCCTAATGCCTCGCCAATTGTCCGCATTTCGTCCGTTGGGACGGGCAACGGAAAAGAGCTGTAGCCCGGGAGGGCCATGTCCACCTGTACCTTTGCGAATCCAGGCTCCAGAGGTACGCAGTGGATCCAGACATCCTCCCAAGACTGATATACGACCCCATTTGCAACTACTACAGGTTTGTCGCCTATGTTGATCAATAGGCTACAGCTCTCTGGCTTCTGCAATTTGTAACAATTATAACAGGTTAGCGAAACATTTCTAACGTAACGGGAGTGGCATCAACCGAACTGCATATATAGCTCAAGAGTTGCAATACCTCAATTAGGTCCACCGGATCCATGTGAACCTTTGAGCCGCAACTACTCAGCTTGGCAACAACGACCTTAGCAGCTGGATCTAAACCCTTGGATTGCACATATCGGCTGAGGCGTTCATACTTCTCGTTCATTTGAGCGAACATGTTCGCGAATTGTGCAGTCACATCTGACCATATCTTTTGAGACAGCTCTGATTCCCTTTCCTTCCAGCTGTGAGCCTTCTTCACCTTTTGCCCAGGCTCTGAGAAGCCTTCCTTCCATGGCACCACACCCCCCACGGTTCTCGTCCGCCCTGGATGCTCCTTGTTCCCTAGAGCCCGGGTAAGGATGTCATTCTCCCTATGGGGAGTGAACAATCCCTCGGTCGCTTCCTTCGAGCAAGAGATCTGTTACATTCAAAGCTCTCCATTGTGAGGAAAAAATATATACAAACTTGTACAAACTTGTGCGCACACTAGTGATCATAGTTTTTTCTACCACACTCTATGATTCCAACCAGGAAGTTAGCCAACTTACGATTCGTTGCACGACCTCGACGTCCCTGGGGTTTGGGAACTCCACAGTCCCCGTGGACGACACGGTCCCTCTGGCCAGCTACCAGTGCTTGCATCGCGAATCGCGGATCTCGGAGAGCAGTAGGTCAGGGGAGTCGACGAAATGCGACGCCTCATCGTCAGCCTTCTTCCACTACTCCTCCTTCCCCACATAGCTGCGAGAGCCCAGCCGGTGCGGGTGGTCATTCCTCCTCTGGATTGCCTTGTCCTTATCACTAAGGGCCTTCGTACCACAAACAAGAAAATTAATGCACCGCTGGTTACTGCATACAACGGTGTAACAAAGCAAATGAACCATACATACCTTGAACTCAGGGGTCCCCTTCTGTTGGGTGAATTGCTCCCATACCTCCTCCGTTATGAAGGGGTACTTCTCGCATGGAGATTTGCCTTTAGCGAGGAAGTTACTGACGAGGACGCTCTTGAAGGTTTTCCACGTGTTGTTCATGTCCTTCAAACAAGCTATCTTGGGACCATCGTCGGGGATGTTCCAGTTGGCCTGTTTCAAATGGTGCATATAAGCAGGACTTACTTAATCTCTGGGATAAACCAAGGGAATGTGATTACTCAAGAGTTCAGTGATTTTGATTAATTTTACCTTCACTTCCGCCCACAGCCTATCCCTCTCGTCGCCCTTAACGTCCTTCCAGCTCTGGACGGTGATTTTCACCCTTTCCTTCGCCAACAAATCAACATAGGCAGCGTACTGGCCGGCATTCTTCCCGATCGGTCTCCCGAACTGGTTGAACTCACATGAAAGATCCGCGCATTTGACCAAATGGCACAACATCGTCGTGCCTCGTGCCTCCCTGCTGCGCTGGGACGAGGCAGCGTCATCTACGTTCGCCCTTGCCGAATCACTACTATCAGCCGAGGAAGATGCCGACATGGCTTTACCTAAAATTCCATGAACAGACCATCAATTGATATGAAGAAAGGTACATGACAAAGTTCATACCTAAAATGGAATGGCAATGATGGACCACCTCTTTTTGTTAAAATGTCAAATTTTCATTCAAAAGGCCAAAAATCATCAATTTCTATCAACATGGTCTTCAAAATGGATTTAAAAGATTTTTAGAGGCTTTCGACTATCTCACCGAAAAACTTTCTTTGACTCGAAATATCTTATACATGCAAAACATGAGCTTCGGCTGTTTCTATGGTCTTTACTCATGACCTTCGGCTCAAAATGATATGAATAACTGATTCAAGCTCTTTCATGTGAAAAATCTCATGAAAATCAAATTTGAACTCAATTTGCAAAAGGTTGTCGAACTTCAACATTCTTGCTTAACATAAAGATCATTTGACCATAACTCTTGATTGTAAAATCCTTTTTGGAAATTTTTTTAAGAAAAATATATTTCATGCAATGAAAATCATTTCTGTAAATTTTCATTTCAAATGTATTTGATTTGAGCAATAGTTGATTCTTTTCACAAATCAAATATGAAATCTGCAAAATTCAGACATTTCAATGTACTATCGGTTGACAATAACAAACCGATACGAGATATTCAATTTCCTATCGGTTTTAAATTAAAACCGATAGTATTCAAGTTTGTATTCAGGAAAATAGATAAGATTAGCAGTGCAAACTATGCTAGTCTCTCTGCAGGAACATAAAGAATCATGGCTTTGTGATAAGAATTTAAATGAACCAAAATTTCAGATGAAAATTAGAAATGGGAAATAATTAACAGAAAATTCAAATTATGGTCTTTTACTATCGGTTCGAAATAAGAAACCGATAGTGGATGACTATGTAACAAAAATTCCTAGTGATTTTCATCAAGTCGGTAATTCTCATAGCTATCAAGTTTGTAATTCATGCACTTTTCATCTAGATTTATATTTGTAATACTTTGAACGACATATGAACTATTCAATATAAATTTAAGAAATTGACGTGAGCGGCAAGATCAACGATACTGCAGTTTGGTCAAGAATACTTACAGTCGTTCGTGGAGTGGCCTACGATGGTGCGATGCAGTGGCCGGAGGCGGTAGTGAACCCAATTGCGAGCGGCAATGGTGGCGCAGAGGAGCGAAAAAGGGAACATCGGGGAGGCTAGAGTTTTCCGCTCGCGAGTATTTGGAAATGTGATCAGTTGCACTGGAGGGAAAATCGTGCGAGGTTAACCTAATATATGAATCTTTACTATCGGTTAATAATCAACAAACCAATGGTAAATACAATGGAAGTTAGGGTTTGGAGTGTTAACATTGTTCACTATCGATTTTATGTTTATTAACCGATAGTAAATTAATCCACTATACAAGATCAAACCAAAAGGGTCTCATAACACAATATGTAGTATTATCAGTTATGAACAAGAAACCGATAGTAGATGTTAAATTTATATCGGTTTGGAAATTGAAACCGATAGTAGAATACAAGTTATTGACCCTAAAGGGTTTTCTTGAGAATAATTACAGATGGGTCTTAGTACATCATTTTGCATTGGTAAAGACTCCTGAAACCCCATGCAAATGACTTCCAATAATTTTGAAATAAATTAACAGTAAAGAACAATCATGGAACATAAGGAATCATGCAAGTTATATACGTCACTTACATATTGAAAATTAGTCAAGAATGGTTGTCCACCCATAATCCTTCTTCGTGGTCGTCTCGCAGGTAACTTGTTTCGTCAATATCCTCGGTAGGGACAAATTGAAGAATTCCATCTAAAAATGGAGGTAGTTCGTCGAACTGATCATACTCTTCTTCATCCACAACGTCTTCGACCCCAAAAATACGTCTCTTACTGTGAAGGACAACGTGCAACTTTGGATTGGCCGGGTCAACGATGTAGAACACCTGTGTGGCTTGCTCAGCAAGTATAAATGGATCATCTTGGTGTGCGACTCTACTGAGATCGACGAGAGTAAACCCATAATTGTCAACTTTAACACCTCGAGAGATTTCGACCCATTGGTAGCGAAACAGAGGAATCTTAAGTAATACATAATCGAGCTCCCATATTTCCTCAATAACACCGTAATATGAGTTGAGTGCCCTTACTGCCCTGGCATCCTTTGAAATAGCAAGTAGTGTCACTCCACTACATTGCATAGTACTCTTCTCATCCTGAGTTCTTGTGTAAAATGAATAACCGTTGATGTCATACCCCTGCCGAGTCCCTATAGTAAATCTAGGCCCTCTGGCCAACCATGTAACAACTTATCTACGTTGCCCTCAGAAGCTTGCAGGACTCTATTTTGGGTCCACCCAGCAAACTTCCTCTTATGTTCTCTGGTGACCCAAATCTCTGGCTTCGAAGGATTCTGTTTCCGTAACATTTCCTTGTGCTCGTGTATGTATGGCTCCACCCCCGTCATGTGCTGTAAGACCCAAAAATGGGTCTTTGCATACAGATCACTAGAGGGGACGACTGCTTTAAATCCAATCATTCCAATGCCCTGAAGCCTGCCCTCATGCCGGGACGTAGGAACACCAATTGGGTCAACCCCGGTCATATAGTTGGTGCAAAATTCAATCACCTCCTCGGCGGCATAACCTTCAATGATACTGCCCTTAGGCCGATGTCGATTCCTTACATATTCCAAGATACCCATAAATCTCTCAAATGGATACATGTAGCGCAGGAACACGGGTTCACAAAACTTAATTTCTCTGACAAGGTGAACAATTAGATGGACCATAACATCAAAAAAGATGGAGGGAAATACATCTCCAGCTGACAAAGAGTTGTAGTCACATCGCATTGCAAATCATCCAGTCCATCCAGATCAATTACCTGCAAGGACATAGTCGCAGCAAATATTCAGATCCAAAAAAACTTGCTAGGAGAACACGCTTACCTTGCCAGATATTGTGTTGAAGAAATAACATAGCTTTGTAATTGTCTCTCTGACTTTGATTGGGAGAATGCCTCTGATAGCAATGGGAAGCATTTGTGACATCAGTACATGACAATCATGGGACTTCATACCAACCAGTTTCAAGTCTTTCATGGACACAAGTTTTTTCAAGTTCGCAGAATACCTGCATGGAACTTTGACACCATATAGGCACTAACAGAGTTCTGTTTTTTCTCTTTTTGACAAAGTATAGCAGGCCGGGGGGAGGTATGTACGCTTTCCCTTCTCCAACGGTGCAAGCTCAGTCCTTATGCCCATGTCGAGCATGTCACGGCGAACGTTGATGCCATCTTTCGTCTTTCATGGAATGTTCAACAGCAAACCAATCAAACTGTCACAAACATTTTTCTCTACGTGCATGACATCAATGCAATGTCGAACTTGTAAGTGCTCCCAATATGGCAGATCACAAAGAATCGATCTCTTCTTCCAAACATTTTTTCCTGGAGGTTTAGAACATTTACCGAACTCAACTTTGATGTCCTTCACGGGCAAGTAAAGCTGCTTACCAGTCACAAACACTGGGGCTGATCCTTTCTCAGGCTTCCCATTAAATGACTTCCTCTTCTTACGGTAGGCATGATGCATCGGAAGAAATCTGCGGCGACCCATATACACGGTATTTCTACAGTTCGATAACCACATGCTTTCAGTTTCATCCAGACAAATAGGACAAGCCTTGCCTCCTTTCGTACTACACCCCGATAAATTTTCATAGGCCGGGAAATCATTTATGGTGCAAAATATCATGGCCCGCAACATGAAATTCTCTCGCTTATGTGCATCCCACAGCCGCACCCCTTCGCTCCACAATTTATGTAAGTCCTCGACTAACGGTGATAGAAACACGACAATATCATTCCCGGGTTGTCTGGATCCTGAAATTAGTAACGACATCATGATGTACTTATGCTTCATACATAACCAAGGAGGAAGATTGTAGATGCATAAAAGAACCGGCCAAGTGCTATTCTGACTGCTCATATTTCTGTGTGGATTCATACCATCCGTACTCAGCCCAAACCTTATATTCCTCACTTCGCTGCCAAACTCACCGAATGTTCTGTTAATGTTTCTCCATTGAATAGAATCAGCTGGATGTCTTAGTTTTCCGTCTTGTTTCCGACCTTCACCATGCCAACGCAAGTACTTCGCATCTTTCGGATTTGCAAACAGCCGTTTCAATCTAGGAATCACAGGCAAATACCACACAGTTTTGGCTGGAGGCCCTTTCTTTACCTCATCACATCCATTGTGATAAATTCTGTCCCCATGCTTATACCGCGATGCACCGCATCTTGGACAAACATGCAAATCCTCGTACTCGTTACGGTACAGAACACAATCATTTGGGCATGCATGTATTCTTTCGATTTCCATTCCCAACGGACACAATACTTTTTTGGCCTGGTAAACCGATCTTGGCAACTCATTTCCCTATGGAAGCATGTCCGCTAACAGATCTAATAGCGCCGTGAAACTCTTATCGCTCCAACCGTTGCTTGCCTTCAAGTTATATAATCTCAACACAGAAGGCAACTTTGAAATTTTAATTATATGAAACTCTAATTAACTTGATGCATTAATTGGAAGAGCCAGCTAGCTAGCTGGTTAACTTGAGCCATAAATCATTCCTAGTTTAACTTCAGCAAGCTATAGCTAGCTAGCCAACCTAGCCTTCTAGCTAGTTTGGAGCTACATGTATCTAGTTTAATGAATTGGAAGTAGAGAGAGAGGGAGAGTGTGAAAGAGTGATCGAGAGAGAGAGGTGATGAGAAGATGACAATACCGAGGGGGATCGAATTATCAACCTCTCAGCTAGCTTCTCTAGATCACTCTAGCTTAGAGCGTGGATGCACGTAAGGTAGAAATGAATCGAGGATGCAGAGCAGGGGTCGGGATAAGTTGTGCAATTTTACTATCGGTTCAAAACCACAACCGATAGTAAACTTTTCTCTCTATTAAGGTCCCCACTGTCATAACCATTAGTTTATATGACGTCATTTTACTATCGGTTTGTTTTATATAACCGATAGTAAAATTTTCTATATTATATCGGTTGGTACAGTAGTAACCGATAGTAAAAATTCCGTAATTTCACTGTCAATTACCAAAGACAAACCGATAGTAAAATTTACTCTATTATATCGGTTGGTACAGTATGAACCGATAGTAAAAAGTCTGTAATTTCACTATCAGCTACGAAGACAAACCGATAGTACTATTTCATCTATTATATCGGTTGGTACAGTAATGACCGATAGTAAAAAATGTTTGCATTTCACTACCGATGTACCAGAATATAACTGATAGTAAAAAGCCTCTTCTCCACCGCTGTCGTTGTACTCTATCGGATTTTTTTCAGATTACTTATAACTGTTAGAAGATATGGGTTAGTAGATTGAATTTTTGTAGTAGTGCTTTTTCCTTTTTAATTAGCATGATTTAATAAAATCAGTACTTTTAGTTGTTTCATATGTGGATTATTCCTTTTTGCCCGTATGTTATGAGTCTGGCTCGGGGGCTGGTCGCCGATGGTTGTATCACCACAATACCCTAATTGGATTCGCTGGCCGATCTCGTGATCACTTCCAGACAAGATACCCCTCAATAAGCCGTTTCTCAACGCACACGGGGCTTGTTGGCATGTCCTTAGTCATCAGAGTGGCTGCCGGTTTGCAATAAGGTTGGGTATTGTATCGAATATGATTGTCAGTCTGGTCGGGTATCCCTGGTCATCGTTACACCCATATCTTTCCTATGCTTATAATACTAAGTCTTCAGTATACATAATCACAGGCGGGGGCTAGGGGAATATGGTCGCAACATGAAACAAAAAGAAGTGCTTCCTTTAAAAAAAATGCATAAATACGCATTGTATAAATTGTATCTGTACAAGTACAAAGATTTACATTATGCCGAGCTCTTTCAAGAGTTTTTCTACAAGGGGTTTAACTTCCTCCATGATGACCTCAAGTTGGTCTTCACTCTCGACCTCTGCTTCTCCCACCACTGGATTCAGATCAAGATCTGGGCCATGGTGAAGACGAAGTCGGCAGAGGATGGCGGAGGCTGTTGATTGTACTCTGGTCTTGATCGCCTCTTTTTGCCGCCTTGTATCTTCAGGAAGATACTCGAGAAGTGACTCTGCTTGGGTCACGACCAATGTGGTCCAGTCGCCAAGGCTAAGGTCGTCCATCTCGGGTTCGACCACACAGCCCTTAGCAGACCGGCCACCATCTTCAGTTTTTCGAAGATGTTTTGTTGAGCGCTGCTGCAGGCAGAGAGTGACATACTCAAATCTTTGTTCTCCCTGCAGAAAGAATCAATGGTCTCCTGGAGGTCTTTTTTCTCTTGGCCGAGCTGGCTTATTTGGTCGTCTCGCGTTGTGATGAGAGACCATTACAAAATAGTTCACATAGCAAAATTAACTCACTCTGGTCGTTAGTATACTTACAGGAGAGCTGTGACCGCAGTTTTTGGAGTTCGGTCTCCAGGAATGAGATCTTGGTAGCCGCCCTGAACTCCTGGTCTTCCCGATTAGTGAGGCTCTTCATCAGATAGGAATTTTCTCTGTGACAAAAGAGATAATTGTCAAGATAGGGCTTACATTCGGGAAAATAAAGAAACGTCTTCCTTACCGCTGCAGGCGACCCATTTCCTCTTGCGCGACCTTGATGCTATTTGCCATAGCCATCGACCTGGTCGCCATACGGGTCAGCTCCTATGACATGGGAGGGGATCGATTTCAAAACCTGGATATTCCTATGCAAATGCGAACTTAAAAATTGCAAGGGGTGTTTGACATACCTCAACATACTCCCGGAATGAGCCACTTTCCAGTTCAACTGAAGGCTGAGTCGCTGGACTCACCTTGTCCCCAGCAAGAGCAACGGATGAGTTTTCCTGCTGAGCCTTATTTGTTGCTGGGGTTGCAGATGCCAATAACTCCGATTGGACTTCTGCGGCCAACCCATCTACAACGGCCTGAAGAACTTCTCTGGCTGAAGGGATGGAACTTTGCTCCCCAGAGACCTCAGTAGCCGGGGAAGCTTCAACACTAGCCGAGGCCACTGGAGGGCTTGGCGCTGTATCTCTGCGCCTAAGCAAATGGAAAGACCATCGGTTAGAATCTTTTCAGTCGATCATTGTAATCCGACCCTGTCCAAACAGGAGAGATTCTTACCTTACTCAAAATCCCACCAACTTTTGGGATTTCGAAGATGGTTCCCCGAGGAAAAGAGGACAGTCGTCGTCTGTCCTGGTCTTCCTCTTTGTGAATAAAACCTTGTCTTTTTCTCCATGTGTATGCAAACCTATAAGAACATACATGAGGAATGATGGAGAACAATGCTATAAGAGTCCTTACCGGGGTAACCTTCTCGGTCGGTAGGGATGCGGCCACTGGTCCAGACGTCTCGTCGACCACAGGCGCTAGGACTTCATCCGCGACCACGAGGTTGGTAGTGGTCGCGGTGTCCTGCTCGGTTATTCCCACTCCCGTCGGTAGGAGTGGAGTGCTCGCCGCCCCAGGACTGGCAGGAGTCACTTCGTGTCACGTCTGCCACGACAGTGACATCACCTGTGAGGAGCCCAGCTCGGTGCAGCTGGCCCTTTAACCACTTGACTTCCCAGGATGAGTCAATCACAGGATTACATTGCAGCAGCAAAATAGTACAATAGTCATAATTGTATGGCCATCAGGCCTTAGTACAAAACGAGGTACAGTGCCGTACAAGGCACAAGGGTCTAACAAAATAATACATCTAGTCGGCGGAAGCTAGGCCCAAAAGCAAACCACAGGAAACAGAGGTTGACAGCAAGACAGCACCACATCAGGGTTCCGGAGGAAACTGCTCATCATCTCCTGGGTCCGCAGCATCTTCGGGGTATCCTCCAAGGTCGTAGAATGCTCCATCTATTGATGAGTTGTTGCAAGGGTGAGTACTTACGTACTCAGCAAGTCATAGGGAAGGTAGAGATACATACATATATATGACATGAACCTATGCTATTGGGGAAAGAGTGAAAGGTTTTTCCCAAAATACATTTCTTTCTCAATTCTTACTCAACTTCTGATCATACCCATGGCAGTAAATAAATCGTATTGATGGTGATACATATATCCCATATCCAAGGCGATATATCCTCATATCACACTACTCTTAATCAAGTCTTTCAATCATATGCTCTTAGCAGTATTTCATAACTTAGGGCATAAACCACATGCCTCTTAATTATCATATGATCTCTATATTATGGTATTACCGCGACACGTCAACACATGACAGCCCACGGCAACGCCCCTTATCATGACAACACATGCCACTTGGGTAATCTTGAGCTAACAAATTTTAGTTTATAAACAATACTTGTGTCACACCCCATGGATTTAATCCACCGCAGCATACTCCTAGAACTCGGGAGCACGAAGTATTCGAATACATTTTTAAACTCTGCAGAGATGTACCTCTTTTTAAATCCACTTTTTCACTCGACTTCCAAGTCGGGCCAACTCCATGCGACTTATACGCATGTGACAAGGCCGAGATCACACAACGTTTTTGCAGTCTAGTAATAACAGTATCCCTGCCCGGTAAATGGACAACACCATCCCAAGTACCGTTGTGGGTCCTCCCCACTGCCTTACTTCCTAGCCTGGGTCTATGTTCCCGCAGGACACATAACCTCTTTTGATTACAGTCGCGCACGACTTAATCTGGCGTAGGGCGTCTTCCTTCTTTACACCTTATCCTCTCATAATTTTCCTGATCTCACATCACTCATGGACGAACTGCGTCCCACCAGTTTCCACGCGAGAAACCGGATCGACAAGCCATGCAGGGAACTGGTAATACTAAGAAAGCTACTAGGTTGCGCCTGTCCCATACCAGGTAAGTGGTTGGTACGTTTTTCATGCCACTAGACGCATAACACAAGGTTCTAGTCCTTACATGCCAGTGACCAGATCATACCACAACCATGCACCTTCAGTGCCTGCACATCCAGTGCAGCCAAGCACCTCCAGTGCTACCACCATCCCATACCAAAATACTGGTCACGGCTAGGGGTTCTATTTCATGAATATAAATGTACATGTTTATACTTTTATTAGTTCGAGGCTTGCTATCCTATCAAGTTCACATTTCTCAAGTATTCAATCTATCACTGCCATAATATCATTGATCTCAACATGTGCAATATTAATGAAATATCTACTCATGGAATAGCATAGCAATTCATAAAATATGGGTTTCAATATGTTCAAAGTATGACTTGCCTTCCGCGTCGTAAGTATCAGCAGTCGACGACGGTTCAGCGACAAGATCTTCAACCCCGGACTCTTGCTCTGAACAAGATCAAACAAGCAAACAGGCATTACAATCAATCCTATTCTTGCTAATCCACTACATGCAAAGATGCAAGGAGAAAATACTCTGGCAATACAAGGTTTGAAAGCGATGTGGTTTTAATTATGGAAACCAGGGTTAAAGTTAGCTGTTAAGGTTTACAAGGTTCCAAAATATCAGGGTAATATCAAGGTGGTGACTGGTTCTCCCAAAAACAGCGAATGTCTTTAGGTTGGCATTCGGTTCAAGGCATCGACATAAGGTCGGTGGGTGATAGAGGGCTCAACTCAAGTTGTGACAGTAGAGAAAAGTGTAGATCACAACATCAGGAGTCTAAGGGACAAAGTTATTTTCAAAGTGCATGGCTGGAAGTGGGTGAAAAGGCTCAATGCCACTGGCTGACATAGCCTGGCATAGGGTTGACACGGCCAGAAACTAGGGTTAGCCATATCTTTTTGCTCAGGGCTCCAAATGATGCACCACTTTGTCTGGTGGTTAGGCATTTGTAACAGGAACAAATGTCTCAACAGGACCTAGGACAGGAGATGGCCGGAAAGTGATGAAAACCGGCGAAGAAGTTGGCTGGCCTGGAGCACATGCAGTGTGAACAGTACAGCAAACTAGGGCATAGCTATATCTCACAATCTAGGCCGAATTAGGAGTCGTGATAGAAGACAAAGTTGCTCAGAATGGTCCAAAACATCTAGATGGCAAGGTTTCTATGGCTGGATTGGCTGGATTTAGGGGATATTGGCCGGGGAAAAGATTAACTCAAGCCTGATTTGGGCATTTTTGATCTAGGGCAAATAAACTTAATTCCTTGCTTGTGGATAGTCTCTGGGGCATAAGTAAGCTACTGGTGAAGTTAGATTAACTAGAAATGCACCAGAAAAGCTTGAACAGCAAGCTCAGTTCACAAGCAAAGTTCCAATTTGGGGTTTTTCACATTTTAGCAAATCTGTCGATTTTGGTTGCTTAGGGATGTTAAGCAAGGTCTAGTGAGCATATTTGATTACTAGTTCGAAGGTTGAATCGATCTGGTTGAGGATTAATTGCTCGCCGGAGTTGCTGGAGAGAAATGGAAATTGCCGGCGACCGGAGAGGTTTGAAGTCAATTACATGCTCGAGTACGATGAGGGAGGTAAGAGGAGCTTACTGGAGTAGCTGGAATTGAGGAAGAAGCAGTGTAGAGGCTTGGCACCGTGAGCCTCTTCTCGAGCTCGCCGAAGAAGAAGAAGACACGGTGGAGGGTGGCGATTTCTGGTGCTTTGCTATGTGGTGGAGTTGGCTAAGTCCTGAGGGCTATTTATAGGCGAATTGGGGAGGCTGCAACGGCTGGAAAATGCCTGGAGACTTGGAGCGGCGAATTGACCGGCCGGGCGGGACAGTAGCGAAGCGACGTGCTGCAGCGGCCGTGCCGGCTTTGCAGGCAGGCGTGCGCTGTCCCGGGTGATGCAGCGGCGAATTGATGGGCTCCTCCGGCATGCTTGCAACGTGGCATCGATCTTCTGCAGTGGCTGCAGCGATGGCGTGCGCGCGCGGGCAAAATCGGCGATGCTGGTGCGGCCGCGGTGGCTCCACGGTGGCGAACGGCGTGCGCACACGTGGCAGGGACGCAGTGGCAAGGGTGGCGACCACGGGGCTTCACCGGCGATGAAGTTCCTGGCGTGGCAGCGCGGTGGTCGCGGTCGTGCACGGCTGCTGGTCGCGCACAGTGCCTCTGGTCGAACCAGGGACCAAAATGCAAGGATTCTTATTTGAAATCTGGACTGATTTGTAATTTCTGTCTTAGATGTGGTTAATTTGAGAATTGATTTCATGGCTGAGTATAACATTTCTATTAGTACTCATCCAACTCAATTTTAGAGAAAATTTGATAAGATTTGGGGGATTTCACCTATTTTCGAAAATAGGGTAAAATTAGGGTAAAATAGATCTGGATTTTGTCAAACTCGAATTCTGGTAATTAGGGTGAGATTTTGAAGTTTAAACAGAATGGAAATATGTATCAAATAGTATTTGGGAGGTGTTTCCTGAAGAAATTCTGAAGTTGGAATTGATTTGTAGATTTTAGCCTTTTCAGGCTTCCAGGTAAACAGAAAAGGACTTATTCGCAGTAAAATTTGGACTAAACTGCGAAAAGTGTTTAGATGAATTAATTTGGCTCCCAACTTTTTGAAGTGAGTTGAGGATAAACCTAGGAACATATTTCAGGGGTTACTTGAGTCTGAATAGGGTTAAATTAAAATAATTCAATCATCTGAAAACTGGGGTACTTAGGGTAAGTCTGAATTTTCCTGTTTTCGAAAACGGAGAGAGGCTTAGGTATTGAGAGTTAGGTTCAGAATTTGATCTGGCTCCTGAAGACTTTTATCCTCAGGGTAACTGATAGGTTAAATCTGGATGGTCAGATCTTGATCTGGAACTAGAGAATAGATTTGGAGATTTTTAGGGTTTGGGAGAGATTAGAGTTCAACTGATCTGGCTACTACTACAGGGATACATGCATGCAGGATTTTCATGCAAAACTTTTCACCCCCAAAACTAGGGTGTTACAAGCCTACCCTCCTTAAAGAAATCTCGCCCCGAGATTTACCTAGAGAAGGGAAGAGGTAGGGATAAGCCTGCCGCAGATCATCCTCTTTCTCCCAAGTCGCTTCTTCCTTTGAGTGATCTTCCCATTGAACCTTGCAAAGCTTGATTTTCTTTCTTCTGAGTTGACGCTCATCACTGGCCAGTATTTGCAACGGTTGAGTGAGGTAGGTGAGATTCTTCTGAAGCGGAATTCCCTGGTGTTCTATCTGATCCGTTGGTTCCTTGAGGCACTTACGGAGTTGCGAGACATGAAACACGTCATGAATTTCTCCAAGATATGATGGTAAATCCAGTTTGTAAGATACCTCTCCTTTCCTCTTAAGGACTTTGAATGGTCCAATGTACCTTGGGGACAGTTTTCCTCTCTGATGGAATCTTCTCATCCCTTTTAACGGCGTAACCTTGAGATAAACTGATTCGCCTGGTGCAAACGACAATTCCCTTCCTCGGTTGTCGGCATAGCTCTTCTGGCGTGACTGTGCTGCCTTTAATCGTTCTCTGATGAGCTTGACGTGTGCTTCAGCTTCTTCGATGAGTTCGGGTCCAATGACTTGCCTTTCTCCTGGCTCGTCCCAATGTAGTGGAGTTCTACACTTGCGTCCATACAAAGCTTCAAAGGGTGCCATTTGCAGACTAGCTTGGTAACTGTTGTTATAAGTAAACTCCGCAAATGGTAAGCACTTTTCCCAAGAGGTTCCGTACTCTAAGATGCAAGCTCTGAGAAGGTCTTCCAAGATTTGATTTACCCGTTCCATCTGTCCTCCTGTCTGTGGATGATATGCAGTGCTAAACTGCAATTGGGTTCCCAAAGCTTCGTGGAGTCGGTTCCAGAATTTGGATGTGAATTGCGTTCCTCGATCTGAAACGATCTTCTTCGGGATACCATGCAGTGTCACTATTCGCTGCAGGTATAGCTCCGCTAACTTGTTGCCATTATACGTTTTCTTGACTGGTATAAAATGAGCAACTTTTGTGAGTCTGTCCACAATGACCCATATGGAATCATATCCCCCTTGTGTTCTGGGAAGTCCTGTGATAAAATCCATACCAATCTCTTCCCATTTCCAAGTTGGCACTGGTAAGGGTTGCAGCTTTCCAGCTATCTTCTGATGATCGGCCTTAATCCTTTGGCAACTGTCACATCTTGCGACATATTCCGCGATTTCCCTCTTCATTCCATTCCACCAGAATTGCGTCTTCAGATCCTTGTACATCTTGGTGTTTCCAGGGTGTAGTGAGTATGGGGTTTTATGAGCTTCGAAAAGAATTAGTTCCTTAAGGTCGGTATTTCGAGGCACACAAATCCTTCCCCGATACCATACAATTCCTTGATGATCTTCAATGAAATCCTGGGTTTTTCCTGATCTGATGTGGCTCTTGATCTTATGTATCTCCTCATCTTCTTTCTGAGCATCCTCAATCTGCTTTTGGAGTTGAGACTCCATAGTCAAAGTAGCTAACATCCCAGATGGCACTATGGTTACTTCAAGATTCTGAAATTCCTGCCGTAAGCACGGGTTCTTAGGTGTAGCTCCTTGTAGGGTATAAGCCTTCCTGCTCAAGGCATCTGCCACTACGTTGGCTTTTCCTGGATGGTAGAGTATGCTGAGGTCGTAGTCCTTGATCAGTTCGAGCCATCGGCGCTGACGCATATTGAGCTCTGTCTGTGTGAAGATATACTTGAGGCTTTTATGATCTGTAAAGATCTCACACTTATGTCCAATGAGATAATGCCGCCATATCTTTAAAGCGTGCACCACTGCCGCTAACTCCAAATCATGAGTCGGATAATTTTCCTCATGAGGTCTTCATTGGCGTGAAGCATAAGCTACTACTCGACCTTGCTGCATTAACACACAGCCTATTCCTTGCTTTGAAGCATCACAGTAAACTACAAAATCTTCTTCGCTGTCCGGTAAGGTGAGGACCGGTGTTGTTGTCAGTTTCTGCTTTAGCTTCTGAAAACTTTCTTCACACTTGATGGTCCATTCAAATGCAACATCCTTCTTTAGCAGGTTCGTGAGGGGTTTGGCTATTTGGGAAAATCCTTCAATGAATCTCCTATAATATCCTGCTAACCCCAAGAAACTTCTAATCTCTGTAACTGAGGTAGGTTGCTTCCACTCCTTGATTGCAGAGATTTTAGCCGAATCTACTGAAATTCCTTCTGCTGTCAACACATGTCCAAGAAATGAAATCTTTGTCATCCAAAATTCACATTTATCAAACTTGGCATAAAATTGCCTCTCTCGTAGCCTTCCCAAGACTAGGTGTAAATGTTGCTCATGTTCTTCCGTACTCTTGGAATATATCAGAATGTCATCTATGAATACTATGACAAACTTGTCAAGATAATCCATAAACGTACTGTTCATGATGTTCATGAAAGCTGCCGGAGCATTGGTCAATCCAAAGGGTACTACTGTAAACTCGTATAAACCATATCTGGTAGTGAAAGCAGTCTTCGATATATCTTCCTTCTTGATCTTCAGCTGATGATATCCAGATTTCAAATCTATCTTGGAAAATACTTTGGCTCCTCGAAGTTGGTCGAACAAGTCATCAATTCTTGGCAATGGGTACTTGTTCTTAATGGTGACTTCATTCAAAGCTCGGTAATCTACACACATTCGTAAGGTTCCATCTTTCTTCCTTACAAACAAAACTGGAGCTCCCCAAGGTGAAGCACTGGGTCGGATAAATCCTTTACCCTCCAGTTCCTCTAACTGATTTTTCAACTCTTCTAAATCCGTTACCGGCATCCTATATGGTCTCTTGGCTATAGGTGCCGCTCCTGGTTTAAGCTCGATGGTAAACTCTATCTCCCTGTCAGGTGGCATCCCTGGGAGTTCTTCTGGGAATACATCCGGGTATTCTTGCACTGTGGGCACTTGATCCAAGCATACTTCCTGAAGTGCATGGACTGATCCTTGCAGTTTTTCGACCGATGCTCTTTCCGCATGGAATAGGACTTCCTTCCCTTGGTTACTAACAAGGCTTAGAGTTTTCTTCTCACAATCCACTAGACCTTTATGCTAGGATAACCAATCCATTCCTATTATAATGTCTAGGCCTTGCAGTTCTAAGACTAATAGATTAGCCAAGAACTCTATTCCATCTATTCTGAAGGTTATATGACGACAAGCTGAATATACAGGCAGCTTAGCTCCTGGGGTCTGTATAGCCATAGGGTACTTTAGAGGTACCATAGGTATTCCCACTTTAAATGCAAAATCTTCTGATATGAATGAGTTTGTAGCTCCAGGGTCAAACAGTATTAAAGCAGATGCAGATTGGATCAGGAATCTACCTAGGAGAATGTCAGAGGCATTGTCTGCTTCTTGAAGGGAGGTGAAGTTCAGTCGGCCTCCTCGGCCTGCCATTGGTCTTCCTCCTCGCCCTCGTCCTCGGCCTGCTACATTTCCCCCTCTGTTGGGCAAACCTCCTCTGGGGCTCTGCAATGGTGGTGAAGCTGTGGTTCTAGGTGCCATCGCTTGTGTTCCAGCTTGCGATCTTGCTATCGCCGTTGGGAGTTGGATCCACGGGCAACTGTCTTTGCGGTGTCCCATCTGTCCGCAATGATAGCATTGAGTCCTTGCCTGAGGGCAATCCCGTTGATAGTGTGCTCCTCTGCAGTTGGGGCATATTGGCGTGAATTGTGGTCTTGGCGCCGGGTAGGGCGGACGAAAATTTGGAGATGTTGGGGCCCTTCCCCTAGATGAGCTAGCTGGCAGTCGTGACTGTTGCATCATCTTTCTCTTCCGATTTTCTTCCCCGAGGCTTCGCTTTTCTTCTATCTTTAATACTCGATTCACCAGGGTCTGGAATTCTGTGAACTCATGGGAGGCAATCTGATACTGCAAATAGTGCTGAAGTCCTTCGGTGAAGCGTTCAATCTTCTTCTCTTCCGTGTCGATGTCGTTGGTCGCATACCGAGCTAGATGGTGGAATTGGTGCAGATACTCGGTGACAGTCCGATTCCCTTGAGTCAAGTTCCGGAATTCTCGGCGTTTAGCTGCCATGACGCCTGTAGGGATATGGAATTTTCGGAACTGATCCTTAAATTCCGTCCAAGTGATGTTGTCTTTGTCCATGTGTGCTTCTTGATAATTCATCCACCAAGCAGCTGCTGCTCCAGTGAGTTGGTGTGATCCGAATAACACCTTCTCTCGATCATTGCAACGGACAGTGTCCAGTTTCCTTTCAATGTCCCGCAGCCAGTCATCTGCGACGATTGGGTCGGTCGCGCTTGCGAAGGTTGGCGGTCGAGTCTTCTGGAAGTCCGAGAGTCGAGTTCCGACGGCAGTACCTTCAGCAGTCCCTGGCATTTTCTGAATGACTTGAGCTAGCAATTGGGTATGTGCAGCCTGGGATTCTTGGCGGCTCCTCTCCATTGAAAAAAGAATTTCCTGGAGACTTGGTGAGTCCTCTTGTGGTGGTAGTGAGCTCTGCGATCCTGGATGAGGTGTGGATCCTCTTCGTGGCGTAACTGGGTCTTGGCCCTCTTGGTCATCTTGGGTCCTTCTCCTTGTGTTGACCATTCTGATCTTCTGAAGAGAGGAGTAGACAGGTCTAACTAACTAGAGAGAATTAAGGTACTAATGCGGAAATTAATGCGAAACTGATTCATTAATGCACAAGTAGTCAATACAAAAGCGGCTAAGCGCCTTAGTCTGATACAACCAAAATACAAGTAATGGTGATGATAACAACCAAAAGCATCACCAAACCTAGAAAGTCTACCCTGGCCTGAGGATCTAAAAGAACAGGCAACTAACTACTCCCACAGGGCTCAACCTCCTCTGGCTCCACCTCGTCGTCGGACTCCTCCAGAGTGACAAACCCGGGTGGTCCAGACTCATGGAACAGTAGCGCTGACCCACTGCCCTCTGCTCGGCGGGTGCTAGGGGTAGAGAACGAGCGTCGGTACCCAGCTGCATTAGCAACCCTTCGAGGAATCAAGCTAGGTCCTGCACTGGGTCCAAAGGTACGAGCTGGGGAGACAACTGTCGGAGCAACCTCCTCAACTGTGCGGCGTCTCTGAGCTGCAGGCTGAGAAGTCGACGACGGGGAAGCGGTTCGGCCACGTTTCTTCTGCTCCTCCAACTCCTTGCGGAGCTCCTGATGCTCAGCAAGCAACGTAGAGTAGCGCGAGTCGAGGGTCCTCAACAGACCTACGGTGCCTGCCAGACACGGGTCCGGGTACTCCACGATGGGTGGCAACCCAGAGGGAGATGAAGGCACGTGACGGAAAGGTGACTCCTGGAGCCGGCATGAGTACACCTGGCGTACCTGATGTACCGCCTCTCGAGCTGCGTCCTGGATAGCATCCAGTCGGCTTGCCCTGCTGGCCTCCACTCTGATCACCTGTCCCTCACGACTATCGAGAGCGTGCACCAGCACTTTGGCCTTGAAGCCATAGCGACGCCCCTCATAATAGTCCCAAATGGTCTCGCAGATCGGCCGCTCATCAATCCCTAGGAACTGAGCCATATGCCACAGCAATGTGGCCCATCCACCGAGACGCTCGATGTAGCTGAAACGTTCCTTGGCCATCCTGCCGAGAAATTTTGGAAGCAAAATAAGATTTTGAAATCAACATTTTTAAAGGAGCAGAACAACCTTTTGAAAAAATAAAATTTTTCAGAGATAGTTTTTAAATAATTTACGAGGTCCTGGCGCTACCAAGCCCCTAGGGTACCGTCCTACAGTCAAGGTCTGTGCTGCTCTGATACCACTATTTTATGTCACGTCTGCCACGACAGTGACATCACCTGTGAGGAGCCCAGCTCGGTGCAGCTGGCCCTTTAACCACTTGACTTCCCAGGATGAGTCAATCACAGGATTACATTGCAGCAGTAAAATAGTACAATAGTCATAATTGTATGGCCATCAGGCCTTAGTACAAAACGAGGTACAGTGCCGTACAAGGCACAAGGGTCTAACAAAATAATACATCTAGTCGGCGGAAGCTAGGCCCAAAAGCAAACCACAGGAAACAGAGGTTGACAGCAAGACAGCACCACATCAGGGTTCCGGAGGAAACTGCTCATCATCTCCTGGGTCCGCAGCATCTTCGGGGTATCCTCCAAGGTCGTAGAATGCTCCATCTATTGATGAGTTGTTGCAAGGGTGAGTACTTACGTACTCAGCAAGTCATAGGGAAGGTAGAGATACATACATATATATGACATGAACCTATGCTATTGGGGAAAGAGTGAAAGGTTTTTCCCAAAATACATTTCTTTCTCAATTCTTACTCAACTTCTGATCATACCCATGGCAGTAAATAAATCGTATTGATGGTGATACATATATCCCATATCCAAGGCGATATATCCTCATATCACACTACTCTTAATCAAGTCTTTCAATCATATGCTCTTAGCAGTATTTCATAACTTAGGGCATAAACCACATGCCTCTTAATTATCATATGATCTCTATATTATGGTATTACCGCGACACGTCAACACATGACAGCCCACGGCAACGCCCCTTATCATGACAACACATGCCACTTGGGTAATCTTGAGCTAACAAATTTTAGTTTATAAACAATACTTGTGTCACACCCCATGGATTTAATCCACCGCAGCATACTCCTAGAACTCGGGAGCACGAAGTATTCGAATACATTTTTAAACTCTGCAGAGATGTACCTCTTTTTAAATCCACTTTTTCACTCGACTTCCAAGTCGGGCCAACTCCATGCGACTTATACGCATGTGACAAGGCCGAGATCACACAACGTTTTTGCAGTCTAGTAATAACAGTATCCCTGCCCGGTAAATGGACAACACCATCCCAAGTACCGTTGTGGGTCCTCCCCACTGCCTTACTTCCTAGCCTGGGTCTATGTTCCCGCAGGACACATAACCTCTTTTGATTACAGTCGCGCACGACTTAATCTGGCGTAGGGCGTCTTCCTTCTTTACACCTTATCCTCTCATAATTTTCCTGATCTCACATCACTCATGGACGAACTGCGTCCCACCAGTTTCCACGCGAGAAACCGGATCGACAAGCCATGCAGGGAACTGGTAATACTAAGAAAGCTACTAGGTTGCGCCTGTCCCATACCAGGTAAGTGGTTGGTACGTTTTTCATGCCACTAGACGCATAACACAAGGTTCTAGTCCTTACATGCCAGTGACCAGATCATACCACAACCATGCACCTTCAGTGCCTGCACATCCAGTGCAGCCAAGCACCTCCAGTGCTACCACCATCCCATACCAAAATACTGGTCACGGCTAGGGGTTCTATTTCATGAATATAAATGTACATGTTTATACTTTTATTAGTTCGAGGCTTGCTATCCTATCAAGTTCACATTTCTCAAGTATTCAATCTATCACTGCCATAATATCATTGATCTCAACATGTGCAATATTAATGAAATATCTACTCATGGAATAGCATAGCAATTCATAAAATATGGGTTTCAATATGTTCAAAGTATGACTTGCCTTCCGCGTCGTAAGTATCAGCAGTCGACGACGGTTCAGCGACAAGATCTTCAACCCCGGACTCTTGCTCTGAACAAGATCAAACAAGCAAACAGGCATTACAATCAATCCTATTCTTGCTAATCCACTACATGCAAAGATGCAAGGAGAAAATACTCTGGCAATACAAGGTTTGAAAGCGATGTGGTTTTAATTATGGAAACCAGGGTTAAAGTTAGCTGTTAAGGTTTACAAGGTTCCAAAATATCAGGGTAATATCAAGGTGGTGACTGGTTCTCCCAAAAACAGCGAATGTCTTTAGGTTGGCATTCGGTTCAAGGCATCGACATAAGGTCGGTGGGTGATAGAGGGCTCAACTCAAGTTGTGACAGTAGAGAAAAGTGTAGATCACAACATCAGGAGTCTAAGGGACAAAGTTATTTTCAAAGTGCATGGCTGGAAGTGGGTGAAAAGGCTCAATGCCACTGGCTGACATAGCCTGGCATAGGGTTGACACGGCCAGAAACTAGGGTTAGCCATATCTTTTTGCTCAGGGCTCCAAATGATGCACCACTTTGTCTGGTGGTTAGGCATTTGTAACAGGAACAAATGTCTCAACAGGACCTAGGACAGGAGATGGCCGGAAAGTGATGAAAACCGGCGAAGAAGTTGGCTGGCCTGGAGCACATGCAGTGTGAACAGTACAGCAAACTAGGGCATAGCTATATCTCACAATCTAGGCCGAATTAGGAGTCGTGATAGAAGACAAAGTTGCTCAGAATGGTCCAAAACATCTAGATGGAAAGGTTTCTATGGCTGGATTGGCTGGATTTAGGGGATATTGGCCGGGGAAAAGATTAACTCAAGCCTGATTTGGGCATTTTTGATCTAGGGCAAATAAACTTAATTCCTTGCTTGTGGATAGTCTCTGGGGCATAAGTAAGCTACTGGTGAAGTTAGATTAACTAGAAATGCACCAGAAAAGCTTGAACAGCAAGCTCAGTTCACAAGCAAAGTTCCAATTTGGGGTTTTTCACATTTTAGCAAATCTGTCGATTTTGGTTGCTTAGGGATGTTAAGCAAGGTCTAGTGAGCATATTTGATTACTAGTTCGAAGGTTGAATCGATCTGGTTGAGGATTAATTGCTCGCCGGAGTTGCTGGAGAGAAATGGAAATTGCCGGCGACCGGAGAGGTTTGAAGTCAATTACATGCTCGAGTACGATGAGGGAGGTAAGAGGAGCTTACTGGAGTAGCTGGAATTGAGGAAGAAGCAGTGTAGAGGCTTGGCACCGTGAGCCTCTTCTCGAGCTCGCCGAAGAAGAAGAAGACACGGTGGAGGGTGGCGATTTCTGGTGCTTTGCTATGTGGTGGAGTTGGCTAAGTCCTGAGGGCTATTTATAGGCGAATTGGGGAGGCTGCAACTGCTGGAAAATGCCTGGAGACTTGGAGCGGCGAATTGACCGGCCGGGCGGGACAGTAGCGAAGCGACGTGCTGCAGCGGCCGTGCCGGCTTTGCAGGCAGGCGTGCGCTGTCCCAGGTGATGCAGCGGCGAATTGATGGGCTCCTCCGGCATGCTTGCAACGTGGCATCGATCTTCTGCAGTGGCTGCAGCGATGGCGTGCGCGCGCGGGCAAAATCGGCGATGCTGGTGCGGCCGCGGTGGCTCCACGGTGGCGAACGGCGTGCGCACACGTGGCAGGGACGCAGTGGCAAGGGTGGCGACCACGGGGCTTCACCGGCGATGAAGTTCCTGGCGTGGCAGCGCGGTGGTCGCGGTCGTGCACGGCTGCTGGTCGCGCACAGTGCCTCTGGTCGAACCAGGGACCAAAATGCAAGGATTCTTATTTGAAATCTGGACTGATTTGTAATTTCTGTCTTAGAGGTGGTTAATTTGAGAATTGATTTCATGGCTGAGTATAACATTTCTATTAGTACTCATCCAACTCAATTTTAGAGAAAATTTGATAAGATTTGGGGGATTTCACCTATTTTCGAAAATAGGGTAAAATTAGGGTAAAATAGATCTGGATTTTGTCAAACTCGAATTCTGGTAATTAGGGTGAGATTTTGAAGTTTAAACAGAATGGAAATATGTATCAAATAGTATTTGGGAGGTGTTTCCTGAAGAAATTCTGAAGTTGGAATTGATTTGTAGATTTTAGCCTTTTCAGGCTTCCAGGTAAACAGAAAAGGACTTATTCGCAGTAAAATTTGGACTAAACTGCGAAAAGTGTTTAGATGAATTAATTTGGCTCCCAACTTTTTGAAGTGAGTTGAGGATAAACCTAGGAACATATTCCAGGGGTTACTTGAGTCTGAATAGGGTTAAATTAAAATAATTCAATCATCTGAAAACTGGGGTACTTAGGGTAAGTCTGAATTTTCCTGTTTTCGAAAACGGAGAGAGGCTTAGGTATTGAGAGTTAGGTTCAGAATTTGATCTGGCTCCTGAAGACTTTTATCCTCAGGGTAACTGATAGGTTAAATCTGGATGGTCAGATCTTGATCTGGAACTAGAGAATAGATTTGGAGATTTTTAGGGTTTGGGAGAGATTAGAGTTCAACTGATCTGGCTACTACTACAGGGATACATGCATGCAGGATTTTCATGCAAAACTTTTCACCCCCAAAACTAGGGTGTTACAAGCGTGGCAGATATGGGGGATGTATTCTTCTTCCTGTACGAGCATAACTTGATAGATATACACAGATGAATGCGAACATTTAGGACTGTGAGAAATCTTACCATAGTCACCCCTTCTGTCAGAAGGGGAGGTGTTGCAGATCCTGAAGCTTCCTGGGCTTCAGGTACTGGGGTTTCACCCGCAACCACAAGGTTATCAGTGGTCGTGGGTCCTGTTGCAGTCGTCTTTGTCCCTGCGGGCAAAGACAGGACCTCGCTGGACGAGGGGGCGATCGTCTTCCTCTTGCGATGAATCAGAGGAACGTCATCCTCGCTCCCTTCACCCTGTACGACGAAGAAATAATTCCAGCTCGTACCTAGGCTTACAGGAGGCATTGAGTATCTTACCACAGTTCTTTTCGTGGTAAGAGGAGTCTTTTGCGAGGAGGCTTCTCCCAGAATCCTCTTGGACTTCTTGGGAGTGGGTTCCTTCGCCCTGCGCTTCGAAGAGATCTTCTTCACCCTCTTCGTAGCCGGTTTTCCCAGGAGACCAACGTCCTCGGTTGGACGCTTCGCCTCGGTGAATTTCCCCAGGAGCTATGTCATTCCAAATGTTCTTGTTAATGCAAGATGAGTGAATGATCTACAAACAGAGCTTGTTGAAAAAGTCCATACCTTTCGGTGCTCCTGTTTGAGATCGTCGCTGGCATTGATTAAGCTCTGGGGGCGAGGCGATCCCCTGGTTCCCTCCACATCGGCACTATACGCCTTGAGGCAGAGTTGTGTCACCAGCAAACAGGTTAGCAAATACGACATTTTTCAGAAGAAACGTATGTTTTGTTGACTGGAAGACGTACCATTATTATAGTCCAAGGTGCTATCCGCCATGGACTGGATTTCCCAAGCCGGATGAGCCCTTTTGACCAGGGGGCTCACCCTGTTCTTCACAAAGTCGAGGATGATGTCGCGAGTAGTTAGTCCTTGCTGGACTAAGTGAAGAATCACTTGGGCTTGTTTCTTCTGCTCCGCTCTCAGAGCAGGAAGAGAATCCAACTCGCTGGACTTCTCTGGGCGAGAGTTCTCAAACTACAACCGGCTCTCCAATGGAGGGGTGCAGTAAAACCACTTCTGGTACCACCCGTGAACGGAATCTCGGAGGGGTGGGAATGGATACTCTTTCTTCTCCCTTATCCGGAAGTAGATACATTCGGCGGCATTGGCGCTCTTCGACCATGCCGAGTAGTAGAAGCGTCGGAAGAGCTCCACACTTGGGAGCACTCCGACAAAGGCTTCGCACAAATGCTGAAAAATCGCTAGGATGAGGACAGCATTTGGGTGGCGATTCACCAACTCCAACCCGTAAAGCTCCATGATTCCTTTCAAGAATTGGCTCTCAAGGAATCGGAACCCGCAACACAGGTGTTGATCGAAGGATGCCGACTAGAGGGGGGGTGAATAGGCGGTTTTAAAATTTTCTTCTAAATTAGGGTTTAACAACCTAAGATTGCAATAACAAATATTCTAAGGGTATGAAAACTAATTCAATTCAGATTTAGCAATCTCTATGATACTACTAGCAACAATTCAATCACAATGGAAATTAAACAAGTAGTAGAGATAACCGAAGAAATCAAGTTTTTCCCGAGGTCTCGGAAATTTGCCGATTTCCACTAATCCTCGTTGAAGCGCTCTTCACTTGAGCTTAAGCTTCGATTCCACTAGAGGTAGCCCTTCTCCACTCCGGATAGGCGAGCTCCAAGCCTTTACAACCACTCGCCGGGCCTCTCCGACACACCGTCGATGGAGAGATCGCCGGACCTCCCGGGTCGTCTAGGTGACGGCAATCACCAAGAGTAATAAGCCTAGCACCTTGCTTGATCAACCTCAAAGCTTGATGAACACAATGCAAATGCAACAAGGCTTGGAACCAAATTCACTCAACTAGCACTCAAGAATTCTCAAGTTTTGACTCCAATTGCTAGAGAATGGATGCGTAAGAGCTTGCACACTGTTGCTCAGGGTTTATGAAGTGTATTTCGTGTGTGCTTGACATCTACAACAGTGATCTATTTATACTCTCAACAAAAACGGTCTAAATCAAGAAGATTGGGCGAAAATTGTACTGGCCGGACATTGTCCGGCCACTTCGGACAATGTCCGGTCAGTACAAAAATTTTGACCGTTATTCACGTGAATTGCGAGTGTCAGTAGCCGTTTGAATCAAAATGTGAAGGCCGGACAGATGTATTTGTCCGGACAAAATGTCCGGACAGATGCATTTGTCTCTGTTAACACCCTTGTTAAAAATGAAGTGTACACGCCGGACAGATACATTTGTCCGGACAAAATGTCCGGACAGATGTATTTGTCTCTGTTAACACTTAACATAATATACTCCAGATTTTTGTATAGGCCGGACATATAGGATTTGTCCGGACAAAATGTCCGGACAAATAGATTTGTCTCTGTTAACACGGCCCTAACACTAGCCAGGATTTTGTATTGGCCGGACATTGTCCGGTCACTTCGGACAATGTCCGGTCATTTCGGACAAATCCTCCGGACAGGTGTATTTGTCTCAAATCACTAAGCTGCGAACATTTGTACTGGCCGGACATTGTCCGGTCACTTCGGACAATGTCCGGCCTTCACCGGACAGATGTCCCGGACAAATGGATTTGTCTCTGTTGCGCGTGTTTGCAAAGAACTGAGATTGTTTGTATTGGCCGGACATTGTCCGGTCACTTCAGACACTGTCCGGCCAGTACAAACCGAAAACTGACTTCTGAATTTTTTACTCAGCTATTGATTTGGGGCAAAAGCAAATGCAAATATGCTTCTAAAAACTTCAAGGTTGATCAAGATACTTGTGCTAAGACCCCTCTTAATAGTACGACCATCTAACCTAGAAAATTTCAAAACAAGAAGACGCTAGGTTTAGGAATTTGTACTTTTGTCGAGATTTTCGTCGTTTTCGCTTCACGGAGTCTTGATAACCTTGCTTTGTCTTTTCTTGATGCTTTCTCCTTTGATTTACCTGTGTCTCACATACAGAGATTAGTCGCAAATCTAACGGGTGTCATTAATCACCAAAATCCTAATCGGGGCTCAAGATTCAACAATCTCCCCCTTTTTGGTGATTGATGACAACCGTTATGCATAAAACATATGGATATAACAAATATGAGTATAAGCAAGAGATGCTCCCCCTTAATCTTGCATTCAAGTTCATAAGCACATTCATGACAAGGTATAGCGAGATGACCATACGTATCAACACATACATACATACACAAGAGAGATATCAAAGTAGCATTTTTATAACACATCTATTTCCATGTTCATGTTCATAATGATAAGACGACATAAACATAACATAAACATAATGACAACACATATAACCATACATAATTCTCCTCCTTTGTCATCAAACATCCATAAAAGGAGAGAAGACATAGATACAACCGATCATAGAGACAGGAGACGGATAATCTAGGACTGCGGAGGATGATCGGAAGAAGAATCGCCGCGACGACGACGCTGATACTGGCCTGCGTCGAAACGTCCCCGCAGCTCAGAGATATCCTGACTCATAGAATCGATGCGAGGCTCGATGACGTTGAGGCGATGGTCGATGGAGCTCAATCTGGTGTCGACCTCATCGAAGCGAGTCTCAAATCGCATGGACATCTGATCCAGTCGCTCCATGATCATCATGTATGGAGCTGAGACATCAGGGCTCTGGGAGATGGAGTAGGACTGAAGTGGAGAGGGAGCTCCCGCGACTGGAGACATAGGCGCGTCTCCATGAACTGGTGATCCAACTTGATTTTCATAACGAACAAGGATCCCCAGGCTCTTCAACCGATAGTACTCCATAGAGGAAGGACGGGAAGCTCGATGCAGTCCAAAGTAGGTCAAGGTGTGAGCAATGAAAGGTGCGAAGGGCAAAAGCCTCTTCGGGTCCATCTGAACTTCCTGCATCTCGTGGAACATGAACTCCACAAAGTCGAAAGGTGTCTCGTCAACTTGGGCTCTTAGAAGTCATAGCATGGTGGAGGTGACAACCCCGCGATCTCCGGTTTTTGGCAAGATAGTCATGCGATTCAACTTCTCTAGGATTGCCACTGGAGGGATCAGTTGAGAGACTTTACCAATATTTGGATCAGGATTGTCGAAGAGATGAGCCACGTCTTCAACTCGAACTTCATCAAAGGTGAAGAGACTGTTGTCAACATGCTCGATTTGTAGAGCCTCTTCAAACTGTGCCTTGGTGAGAGTTCTTCTGGAGTTGTTGTTCATGAAGACGACATGGGATCGATCCGAGGCAACATGAAGAGTCGCGAAGAATGAGCGGATGATATCCACGTTCCACTTCCAGTCTTCCCTCATCTCGGTGAAGGAGCGCAATCTGACAGCCATGAACTTGCCCCGGAGAGGATAGTGAACTTTGCTCTCGATCAAGTTCCAGTCAATGGCCTGATGCCCGAACACTTTAGCAGAGGAGAATCTGGTTTGATACTGAGACATCTGGAAGGCATTCCAGAAGTTCCTCTCAGTACATGTCCTCGGATGCTCATAAGGGTTCTTTCGACGAAGTTGTCGAATAGCACTAGCGGTGAAGGTTGGATGGCCTCTGGGTTGCTCATCACCACTACTGCTGCTACTGTCGACCGAGTCAGAATCATCAATGGGAGATCCAACGGGAGATGCTGGAGCTGCATCATCCTCATCAATAGCCAAGGAGTCCCAGTCTATAGGTTGAGCCTGTTGAGATGATCCAGGCCCATGATGACGGCTAGTTTGCTTCATTCTTCCAGTCATAGTGACTCTGGAGAGAAAAGATAGATAATTTGATCGTGATATGACTCGAAAGAGTTGATAATGAACTAATTTTCCGAAGGATGTGGATGCATGACCTAGTTCTTCTGTGAATCAATTCTTACTCATGCATTTGCTAATAGATGTTAATTTTTACTCCATATCATCCTTTTCTGCTCTTTGATTCAATTTTATTCTACTCAATTTGCTTTGATCAAAATCAAGGATCTAGGGCACTCTAAAGAAATCATCTACGATATTGTTCATCTTAGCCACTCATCTTGTGCATTGAAAATAATCTAAACAAATCCGATAGAAATATGTCATTTAACTCTAGATATTTTGATTTTATCAGACCATCATCTTTCCATACAAACATATTTGATATTGCTCCAAAATCTAACTCTAAATGGCAGTTTGATCCTCTTATATCATGCATGTCAATGATAAACTGCTATTTTGTACAAATCATCTCAAATATGACTACTCCTAGATGTTAATTTCATGAATCCATATCTAGATCTAACATGCAACCACATTTGAGTAAAATCAAACCCTAGTATGGCATGAGATGAATGCATGAACCAGAGGAGGAGGAGACACAAAACTGACCTAATCCAGGAAAGAGGAGATGCCCAAGAGATCAACTTTGAGGCCGGACGGGAGATGGCCGGACTTATCCTCTTGTCCGGAGAAGAGAGGATGAACAGTGGATGTGGTGGAGGAGAGCAGCAGCAAAGAACTTCTAATCGATTTGGGGAAGAAAAAGGATCACGGGTGGATTTAATAACTGAACCAACGTGCACAGGCCGGACAATGTCCGATCTTACCGGACACTGTCCGATATGGCCGGACAAAGTCCGATCTGGCCGGACACTGTCCGGTCAGTTCAGATTTTCCTCTGAAACTTCTGAATTTTTGCAAATTTGTCAGATTTGACTCAAATAAGGATTTGAATTTTGGATAAGCTCAAGTATCATGTTTGGAATATATCCAGCTAGCTTTGAGGAGAAATTTGAGAGAAATCGACTTTAGAGTGAGCCTCCTAATCGCATTTTAGGGTAAAAGGGTAAAACAGAACGGTTTTTCACCAATTTGTCAAATTTTCATGAAACTTGAATTTTTCTGAGATGTTTGGCCTTGTATGAATTCTAAATACTATTTCAAGCCAAAACATGGAAGAGATCTTGGCTCAAATAGCGAAATTCACAAAATGCACATTTTGGGTATTTTCGTGTCAAAGCTCGTTTTCGGGCGATTTGCAAAATGTGATAACTTTCAAACCATAGGTCTTTTGAGAAAAAGTTTAACATGAAATGTCTTCGAATGACTGATCTCTAAGTGTTTCATGTAGAAACTTTTTGTCAAAACTCAACTGATTTTGATTTATAGAAATAAGTCATTTTAGGCCAAAACAAGATCTTTAGATGTTCAATTTTTGTCAAAATTCAACATTTTAGCTTGAAACCCTTTATTTTCACTTTCAAAACCTTTGAAAACACTTTTGAAAGATATTTTTGAAGATTTTGTTTTATTTTAACATAATTTGAACATTTTAGCATTTTTAGCCCTTTTGATTTTAAAATTGACCCTTTTTATAAACAACATGCATATTTTTCCTTTTTGTACACAATTTTGGGGTATACAAGCATTCAATGATCTTGAAATTGCTCCCCCTTAATGTGTTCTCCAAATTTTGTTGAAAAACGACAAAGTGGTGAATTTTGGACTTTTTCTTCAAAATAGGAAGTGATGGGCATAGATGCCTACATTGATATATAAATTTATAGCCAAGAGAGTATATGCTAGATACAATCTAACTAACAATCAATTCAAGATAAGCAAGAGATTAAATGACATTTGAAATATCAATAACATTCAATTCATTTCTTAACTTACTAAATCTTGACTCATCCAAGGGTTTAGTGAATAGGTCTGCTAATTGATTTTCGGTTGAAACATGACTAATCACTATATCCCTTTTTGATACATGATCCCTTAGAAAGTGATGTCTAATGTCAATGTGCTTTGTCCGAGAGTGTTGAACAGGATTGTTTGCAATTTTAACGGCACTCTCATTATCACATAAAAGTGGAACACAATTGACTTTTATGCCATAATCTAACAGGGTTTGCTTCATCCAAAGAAGTTGTGCACAACAACTACCGGCCGAAACATATTCCGCCTCGGCGGTTGAGAGTGCAACTGAATTTTGTTTCTTTGAAGTCCAAGAGACTAATGATCTTCCTAGAAGTTGACAACCACCGGAAGTACTTTTTCTATCAATTTTACAACCGGCATAATCAGAATCCGAATATCCTAGGAGATCAAAGCTAGCATTTTTAGGATACCAAAGTCCTATGTTTGGTGTATGTTTTAGATATCTGAAAATTCTTTTTACCGCAGTTAGGTGACACTCTCTAGGAGCAGCTTGAAACCTAGCACACATGCATACACTAAACATAATATCCGGTCTAGAGGCAGTAAGATATAATAAACTACCAATCATAGAACGATATAATTTGAGTTCTACCGGTTTACCTCCTTCATCCAGGTCCAAATGCCCATTTGTAGCCATGGGAGTCTTGATTGGTTTTGAATCATCCATACCGAATCTTTTGAGCAAATCCTTCACGTATTTGCTTTGACTCACAAATATGCCTTCTTTGATTTGCTTAATTTGAAGTTCGAGGAAAAAGCTCAATTCTCCTATCATAGACATCTCAAATTCTTTGGACATGGTTTCACCAAAAGCTTGGCAAAGAGACTCGTTAGTGGAACCAAAAATTATATCATCGACATAGATTTGGCAAACAAAGAAATCATCGTCTATGATTTTGGTAAAGAGAGTTGTATCAATTTTTCCAACTTTAAAACCTTGTGAAATTAGGAAATTTCGCAACCTTTCATACCAAGCCCTAGGGGCTTGCTTTAGACCATAAAGAGCTTTTGAGAGTTTATAGACGTGATTTGGATATTTTGGATCTTCAAAACCCGGTGGTTGCTTTACAAATACAAGTTTCAAAATTTCACCATTTAAGAAAGCACTTTTAACATCCATTTGAAATAGTTTGATTTCAAAACATGATGCAAATGCAAGTAAGATGCGAATGGCCTCTAGTCTAGCTACGGGAGCAAAAGTTTCATCAAAATCTAATCCCTCAATTTGAGAATAACCTTGTGCTACCAATCTAGCTTTATTTCTCACAACTATGCCATTTTCATCTTGTTTATTTCTAAAGACCCATTTTGTACCAATTATATTATGATCAAGAGGTTGTTCTACAAGTTCCCAAACGTTATTTCTAGTAAAGTTGTTTAACTCATCATGCATAGCATTTACCCAATCCGGGTCTGCTAAAGCTTCATCAATGCATTTAGGCTCAATACTAGAAATGAAGGATGCATGTTCGCAAAAAGATGCAATTTTAGAGCGAGTTTGGACACCTTTACCGACATCACCTATTATTTGATTGACGAGATGATCTTTAGTGATGGTTTGATGAAGTCTTGGATTTTGCAATGTTTGATCTTCATTTTCCTTTATTTCCGAATTAAGATCAACTTGAGTGGGAGCTTCCGGAATCATAGAAGCTACTTCATTTTCTTGATCGGGGGACTTTGAATCTTCATCTTTGGGCTTGATATCTCCAATCGTCATGTTCTTCATAGCTTCTCATAATTCTTCATTTCCTACATTCTCAATATCTTCATACTCTTCTTGAGAGCCATTAGATTCATCGAACTCAACATTACATGTTTCTTCAATGCATTCGGTTATGATGTTAAAAACACGATAAGCCTTACTAATTGACGAGTATCCAACAAGAAAGCCCTCGTCAACACGTCTTTGAAATTTTCCAAGATGCATGCGTTTTTTAAGGATGTAACATTTGCAACCAAAAACTCGAAAATATGAGATGTTTGGTTTTCTTCCAATAATTAGCTCATAAGGAGTTTTGTTTAATAAAGGATGAGTGTAAAGCCGATTTATGGCATAACAAGCCGTATTTACGGCCTCGGCCCAAAACCTAGTGGGGGTTTTATATTCATCCAATAAAGTTCGAGCCATTTCAATTAATGTTCGATTTTTCCTTTCCACAACACCGTTTTGTTGAGGAGTATATGGTACGGAAAATTCGTGTTTGATTCCAGATTCGTCACAAAGTTCAACAAAATCAGAATTTTGAAACTCTCCACCGTGATCACTTCGAAGTTTCTTGATGGAGAATTCAAATTCATTTTCAACTCGTTTTGCAAATCTTTTAAACACACTTGGAGCATCGGATTTGTGATTTAAAAAGTAAATCCAAGTAAATCGAGAGAAATCATCAACAATGACAAAGCAATAGTTACTACCACCAATACTTTGAGTTTCCGATGGTCCAAACAAGTCCATATGCAAAAGCTCAAGTGGTCTAGATGTTGACAAAATATTTTTAGCGGGATGAGTGCTAGCAACTTGTTTTCCCGCTTGACATGCACTACAAAGTTTATTCTTTTCGAACTTTACATTTTTCATACCTAGGATTAAATCTCTTTTTAAAAGTTTGTTTAATTGATGCATCCCAACATGAGCCAAATGACGATGCCAAAGCCATCCCAAAGAATTTTTAGCGACCAAACATGTTGAAATGCAAGAGTCTTTTGAACCGAAATCAACCAAATACAAATCTCCATATCGAAAGCCTTTGAAAATTAAAGACTTGTCTTCTAGACTTTCAATGATAACACAATTTGGTTCAAAAATACATCTAAGGCCCAAATCACAAATTTTTGCAACCGAAAGCAAATTGAAGTTCAAAGATTCAACAAGTAATACATTTGAGATGGAAAGGTTGTTTGTGATTGCGACTTTACCTAATCCAATTACCTTTCCTTTGCTATTATCACCAAACGTGATTTTATCAACGTCATTGCAACCATTCTCAAATGAAGAGAACCGACTTCCATCACCGGTCATGTGTTGGGTGCATCCACTATCAAGCACCCAATGCCTCCCACCGGTTTTGTAGTTTACCTAAAAGAAGGGTTAGATGCTTTTAGGTACCCAAACTTGTTTGGGTCCTTGAAAGTTAGCAACAAGAGTTTTTGGTACCCAAATTTTCTTCTTATGTTTATTTTGATGAGGTAAACCAATGAATTTTGCAATTACTCTTCCGTGCTTTGTTTTCTTTAGCATGTAATGGGAGTGATACTTATTTTCTTTAGCTCTAGAAGTTGAGGGACAATTTTCCGGCAAATGATCTACATTATGACATTTGTGACAAAACATATTAGTGGCCTTTACAAAAGTCATTTTAGTACTCAATTTCTTTCTCTTGTTTGGTTCATATCCTAAGCCTTCCTTTCTAAATGAACATCGTTGTTCACTAAGAAGTTTGTCCAAAATTTCTTTTCCTTTAAAGCATTTTGCTAGTCCTAGATTTAGTTTTTCTACTTGTGCTTTGAGTTCTAAATTTTCTAAAATCAAGTTCGAGTTGTTATCAACAATTTCATCACAAACATTTTCATGATTAATTTCTAAAGCATTACAAGTGAATGATTTTGAAAAAGAGACATCATGAGTTAATTCGTCTAGAATATCACACGTAATGCCTATTTCATTTGTTTGTTTAGAATCAATAATTTCATTTATTAGAAGTGCCTCATGCGAGTCATTTAGTTCTGCATATAATTCACTAAGTGTTGAATATTCTTTCTTAAGCAGTTTGTTCTCTTTAGTTACTCTACCTAATGCCTCATTTAGTTCCATAACCATATCAACAAGGTCCTCATAGGAAGGTTCAAGATCCGATACCTTAGCATCATCACTTGCCATAAGACATAATGATGACTTGTCTTCAAACGAAGTGGCTTCTCCGATGGCAATTCCCGCCATTTTCTTAGACGATGATGGTACTTCATCTTCCGATTCGGATTCCTCCGATCCGGAATACCATTCACCAACATAAGCTTGGCCCTTGCTTTTATTGTTGTAGAACTTCTTGAAGAGCTTCTTTTTGCCTTTTGTCCCTTCACCGTCATCTTTCCTCTCATGAAATCTTTGATTATCACCCTTTTTATTTGGACATCTTGAGGCAAAGTGTCCCTTCTCATTACATTCATAACATATAATGTTCTTGAATCCGGTCTTCTTGTGAGGTCCTCGCCTTTTGTCAAACTCAAATCCTCTTTTGTTGATCTTGTTTAGGAGCTTGCGGGTTTTTCTCACAAGAAGAGCTAGATCACCATTGGAGCTTTCATCCGAACTATCCTCCTTGGCTTCCTCGACTTTTGCCTTAAATGCCAAGTTTTTCTTCTTTGATCCGGATGCTTCCACGATCCCTTTCTTTTCTTCTTTTTGCATTTCATGGGTGATAAGAGTACCCAAGAGTTTGGTAGGAGTTGTGGAAGAGAGATCGCCATTGATAAGCACTGTCACAATTGTATCAAAGCTCGATGGTAAAATCATAAGCATTTTACGCACAATGTCAATATCTTCAAATTTTGTACCTAAACCTTTGAGATCATTGATGACTAGATTTAGTCTAGTATACATGTCACCAACATTTTCAGATTCAAGCATGAAGAAGGAGTTGTATTCTCTAGTTAATTTAATTAGCTTAGCTTCTTTGACTTTTGATGTTCCTTCATGAATTACCTCTAAGGTTTTCCACATTTCATAGGATGTATCAAGATTGCTAATGCGATTGAATTCACTTAAGTCAAGACCATTAAATATGGCATTTTTTGCTTGAGCATTTGCTTGAAGGTTTTTCGATTCTAGAGGTGTGAGATTTTCTAAGTCAATTGGAGTCCTAAAACCATCTCTAGTGACCCTCCAAACATCAAGACTAATGGATTCTAGATAAACCGCCATCCTAATTTTCCAATAGCAATAATTGTCACCCTTGAAGAAGGGAACCTTTCCATTATAGTTTTCTTTGATCGACAACATCCTCTCCCTAGACGGTTAAGCCTAAAAAAGAGAGACCTAGTGCTCTGATACCACGTGTTGATCGAAGGATGCCGACTAGAGGGGGGGGTGAATAGGCGGTTTTAAAATTTTCTTCTAAATTAGGGTTTAACAACCTAAGATTGCAATAACAAATATTCTAAGGGTATGAAAACTAATTCAATTCAGATTTAGCAATCTCTATGATACTACTAGCAACAATTCAATCACAATGGAAATTAAACAAGTAGTAGAGATAACCGAAGAAATCAAGTTTTTCCCGAGGTCTCGGAAATTTGCCGATTTCCACTAATCCTCGTTGAAGCGCTCTTCACTTGAGCTTAAGCTTCGATTCCACTAGAGGTAGCCCTTCTCCACTCCGGATAGGCGAGCTCCAAGCCTTTACAACCACTCGCCGGGCCTCTCCGACACACCGTCGATGGAGAGATCGCCGGACCTCCCGGGTCGTCTAGGTGACGGCAATCACCAAGAGTAATAAGCCTAGCACCTTGCTTGATCAACCTCAAAGCTTGATGAACACAATGCAAATGCAACAAGGCTTGGAACCAAATTCACTCAACTAGCACTCAAGAATTCTCAAGTTTTGACTCCAATTGCTAGAGAATGGATGTGTAAGAGCTTGCACACTGTTGCTCAGGGTTTATGAAGTGTATTTCGTGTGTGCTTGACATCTACAACAGTGATCTATTTATACTCTCAACAAAAACGGTCGAAATCAAGAAGATTGGGCGAAAATTGCACTGACCGGACATTGTCCGGCCACTTCGGACAATGTCCGGTCAGTACAAAAATTTTGACCGTTATTCACATGAATTGCGAGTGTCAGTAGTCGTTTGAATCAAAATGTGAAGGCCGGACAGATGTATTTGTCCGGACAAAATGTCCGGACAGATGCATTTGTCTCTGTTAACACCCTTGTTAAAAATGAAGTGTACACGCCGGACAGATACATTTGTCCGGACAAAATGTCCAGACAGATGTATTTGTCTCTGTTAACACTTAACATAATATACTCCAGATTTTTGTATAGGCCGGACATATAGGATTTGTCCGGACAAAATGTCCGGACAAATAGATTTGTCTCTGTTAACACGGCCCTAACACTAGCCAGGATTTTGTATTGGCCGGACATTGTCCGGTCACTTCGGACAATGTCCGGTCATTTCGGACAAATCCTCCGGACAGGTGTATTTGTCTCAAATCACTAAGCTGCGAACATTTGTACTGGCCGGACATTGTCCGGTCACTTCGGACAATGTCCGGCCTTCACCGGACAGATGTCCCGGACAAATGGATTTGTCTCTGTTGCGCGTGTTTGCAAAGAACTGAGATTGTTTGTATTGGCCGGACATTGTCCGGTCACTTCAGACACTGTCCGGCCAGTACAAACCGAAAACTGACTTCTGAATTTTTTACTCAGCTATTGATTTGGGGCAAAAGCAAATGCAAATATGCTTCTAAAAACTTCAAGGTTGATCAAGATACTTGTGCTAAGACCCCTCTTAATAGTACGACCATCTAACCTAGAAAATTTCAAAACAAGAAGACGCTAGGTTTAGGAATTTGTACTTTTGTCGAGATTTTCGTCGTTTTCGCTTCACGGAGTCTTGATAACCTTGCTTTGTCTTTTCTTGATGCTTTCTCCTTTGATTTACCTGTGTCTCACATACAGAGATTAGTCGCAAATCTAACGGGTGTCATTAATCACCAAAATCCTAATCGGGGCTCAAGATTCAACAACAGGTACTTCTAAAAAACCACCAAATCGCCCTCTTGGACGATTGGGGTTTCTTGATCCTTCTCCGCGGGCCGCCAGTTGATCAGCAGCCGCGGAGGAAGGATCCCTTCTTTCTCTAATGCCACCAGACTCTCCTCTGTGTGGTGAACAGATCGGCTCTAGGACGCCATTTCTTGCAAAGGATCAGGAGGAAAGGTGGCGACTTTGGAGGCGATGGAGAATGAGAAATGAGGGTTTTGTGCGGCGGAAGTTCTAAGGCGAGTGAAGGGTTTCTGGTTGTGTGGCTTCCTCAGGAAGCTATCTACTCCTTTTATATGCCCGAGGCAACCCTTCGCTGAATACTTTATTCATTTCCCATAATGGGTGCCTTCTCTCAGGAGACCCGTTATGCACTCCCCACAGTGAATCCGAAACGAGATGTATTTTTATAATCTTTGTTTCAAATTCAGGGGCTAGGGTGTAATAAGAACGTGAAAATGTTGCAAAAATTTTTGGAGGAAGTTATCCTTCATGTTTTTTGTAAATTTTTCATGTATTGATCACAATGCATTTCTGTGATCACCTCAAAGTTTGCATGATGATCAAAATGCCATTTTGTGATCATTGCAAGTGGATGATCGCAATATAAATGGTTATCATCCGGTCAAATCATTATGTTATCACGACTTCAGTTCTGATCGGATTTCAATTCTGATCGCAATGTCAGTTTTGATTGGATTTCAGTTCTGATCGCGGCTTTGGTTCTAATCGCAATGCCAGTACTGGTCGTGGTATGACTTATTAATGCATTTCTGATCGAAAGACTTGTTCCTCAGATTTACCTGTGTATGAGTGGTCGTGAAGACATTACTTATGACCATATTTTCGCACAGAGATTATAAAGAGTTTTAATTCAAATTAACTCTTATGGCAAGTCATGTAAGGTAAAAGAAATCTTTATTTTTGACAATCCTTGCATACAAAAGGGATACAGGCGACTAGAGCATCGACCTGATCTGAGAGGAATTTACAAAGTTCTCCTAGGGACATATTGGTGTCAGTAGGATCTACACTGACCGCCCAAAGAGAACTGGCAACTACTATAAGCCTATCTACATCATCCCGAATCAGAGAAGCACTACCATCCCTGATCGAATCGGAGAGTTCTCACTGTTGTCGAGCATAGTCCCTCTTCAAGCGGAATTGGTGTGCCTCTTCACGGGATCTATCAAAACATTCTGCCAAGTGCAGAATGGCCGAAGACATCTCTTCAGTCTTCTTCTCCAGAACCTCTTTCTCCTTCTGGAGGGTTTGCTCAAGGGAAAGAGGTTGGATCTCAGCAGGCTGGTTGCTAGGGGCTCCAACAATTTTCATCTCCTGCACATAAATGTGTTAGTTTTACAAGTTAAAGCGACCAGTAGAAGAGATGAAAATTATTACCAATCCTTGCAAGTGAGAGGATCAAGTATTTCCCCCATTAAGTAGATCACCCGACAAAAGTCGGGAGCTATCAAATCGTGAAAGTGCAATTTTCCCACGAGAAGATTGTTCCCCCAACACAAGTTGAGGATCATCTGGTCGTAGGAGTGCAGCCTTCCAACCAGAAAATTGTTAACCCATCAAAAGATGGGGATTGCATGATTGCAATGGAGAAAGCTGAGAAGAAGGATTTGAAGGATTATTATGAACCTCCAAAGGTGGAGATGAAGGTTCGACCTACCGAGTTGCATGGACAGGAAGGACTACAGGGGCCGAAGGAAGAGAGAGCAATGATGCATCCCTAACCCTTGTGTCGCTGGAAGATCCCTCGTCAACCTTGGGTTTCTTCCTTGGAGGAACCAGATCTTCAGTCGTCTGTGAGTTTCCAACAGCGTTCGGGAAATGATCAGAACATTAGATGGCAACTTGAACCAGGGCATCTGGAGAAGACTTACCTTCTAGAAGTCCTGGTCGATTTCAAGTGCCACTTCCTCTTCATCACTTTCAATCTCAATGATGTTTTGATCTGACTTAGCCGGGAAAAGACTTGTGAAGTTTTAGGGCTAAGAGGCTTCGGTATTTATAGCCCCCAGGGGTAATGGTTCGTTTTTCGAATGCCTCAAGTTCTTTAAACATTTACAGTTTTATCTCGGGTTAAAAGACAATTCCACAGCGCCATCATTACCTGTCAAATATAGTCCAGAGTCCGTCTCGGGAAATAAACCGCCACACTTAGTGCGCCACTAAGTGGAGGAGTTGAAGCGTTGGGTCACTTATCCGATGCAAGGTTTAAATTTGAAGTAAATATGTCCCTTCATTTCCTTCAAATTTGGGGGCTAGCTGATGAGCATTGTTAGCCAAGCTAGTTCAGAATAAATGCACGCCTGGTTCAAGGTAGATTCGAACCAGGTAAGCGTCCGTTGATGTGATCTCAGATGGCCTGAGAAGCACAGACATGTGGTCACAGGCTTTGCGCGATCATAAGGCCGCAGACAGTGCGCGGTCAGGAGTCCGTAGGCAATGCGCGAACAGGAGGTCTCAGACTATACGTGGTCAAAAGGTCATGGACTACTCTCGACCAGGATGACTCGGGGTTGCTTAGGCTCTACGACAAGCATATCCCGAGTACCCCAGAGATTCTTCCACGTATGAAGACAACTACCAGGAGGTTAATATGTGCGGTTATCCCTTAATTGCTCATGTTAAGCCTGCGTGGGAGTTAAGTGCAGTTGCCAAAACTGCACACGAGCAACCGTTCAAAACCGTTGTGCATTGGCGACCTTTCGACCAGTATAAAAGGGTGAGCAAATGCACCAGACGAGGAGAGAACACATTGGGAACAGATTCAACAAATCCCAGAGATCGACAACAGCAAGCTTTCATAGGCTAGTTTAGTCATTTTCTAGATAATCATACGGAAAAGATCTTCGCCTATGATGATCTTTTCCACAACTTTGTAACCCTTTTTCCTACACATAGTGAAATCCCAACAGGACGTAGGGCTATTACTCCCACCATCGAGGGCCCGAGCCTGTATAAATTCTTCTGTGTTCCAACCGACTTTGGCTCATCATCCCTTCCTGGAAGGACACCCTGAAAGGCCTCATTGTCGACGATTCGGACTCGGAGTCCTCAGCCGAACTTATGCAGAATTTGTAATAGTGAGACCTTTCAAGATGACCCTTCGGGAAGGTATGCTGAACAATGGTGAACAGGAGCACAGAGAATTTAGACAGGTTCGGGCCCTCGATGGTGGGAGTAAAAGCCCTACGTCCTGTTGAGATTTCACTAAGTGTGGTAAAATGTTTACAAATAGAAGGAAAAGTCCTCACAGGCAAGGATTTTTCTTGTAAAAGCGTACAAAGATAAGCTAAAGAAGACTTAAAAATGCTATATGAGGTGTGCCGTAGACTTGGCTAACTTCGGTCCCCCCCTTGATTGATGCTTCATGTCATCCTCTTATACTGCTTGAAAGGGTGCCATGTGAAGAAAACTGCATCAATCGGTTGCACGGACGGTTGGATACGGTTTTTGAAACTGCTCTTAACCTCTACGCAGGTTAAACACGTGTTATTCATAAATAACTCTACGTGTTAACCTCCTGACGGTTGATTTTCCACGTGTAGGAATCTTCTAGAATATCCTGTCGTATGGACAACCGAATAGATAGATCCCAGGTATCCTGATCGGCAGATGTTCTGACCGCGGGATTCGGCTGACCGCGTAATATCCCGAATGTGTAGTTCGCGTATAGCCCACGAACTTCTGACCGCGCAAGGCTTACGGTCTGACCGCGTAAAGCTGCGACTTGATCGCGTAAAGCTTACGACCTCGTGGTGATGCCTCTCAGAAATAGCTTGAGTTCGCATCTCCAGACACATGTCTGGTTCGAACCTGTCTTGAACCAGAAGTTTATTAGAAGTGACCCGGGTGTCAATCCTCGTCAGCTAGCCCCCAAATTCGAAGAAAACGGAGAGACGTGTTTATTTCGAATTTAAAAACCGTGCATTGGATTTTTAACCCGGCCCTTTAACTTCTCCACTTAGTGGCGCACTAAGTGAAAACAGTTGGTTTTTCAAGACGGGTTCTGACATTACGTGACGGGCAATGATGGCGCCGTAGAGATTTTTATCTCGAGGTAAAATTGTAAATGTCTTAACGAGACTCGAGGTGTCTGGGAGGCGAACCGTCGACCTGGCAGCTATAAATACCAGACCCCTGGTTATGTAAAGATTTACAATTCCCTCTCACGCCTAAGTCTTTTTCTTGTTACCTGGCCTCCTTCCTTTTCACATACTCCTCCCAATGGCAGATCACGAAATCATCGAGATTGAGAGCGATGAAGGGGAAATTGTCGAACAAGGGTCTCAAACTAATGAGGTCCTGTCTCCCTTAAGGAAGAAACCCAAGGTTGACGAAGGATCTTCCAGTGGAACAAAGGTGAAGAATGTAGCGAGTTTCTTTCTTCCTTCAGTTCCTTTGACCCTCCCCGTTCATGCCTCTCGGCAAGTTAGGCCTTTATCCTTAGAGAAAGATCCCTTCACGTTCAATTCTCCCATCCTTTTGGGTGATCAACATCCTGGTCGGCAAGCGGTGACTATCCCTCGATCAGATGATTGCCATATTGGGTTGGCGAAGCAATCTTCTTCTGGGAAGGTTGCACTTCCACCATATGATGATCTTCCTCCCAAGATGGGTGTATCAACGGGTTATGCACCGGGACAGGTAACAATTCTTCTCCCCTTTTTGCTGATAATTTTAGTTAATATGACTAACTTTTGCAAAATGCAGGAGGTAGGAGGCCCCAGCGATCAGCCTTCTGCTGCTCCATCTCTTCCTTCCGGACAGACTCTTCTGGAAGAGAAGAATTCCCTGGAGAAGAAGACCGAGGAGATGGCCTCGAAGATTCTGCGTTTAGCAGAATGTCTTGATCGATCCCGAGAAGAGGCGCACCATTTCCGTCGAGAGAGGGACTTCGCTCAACAACAGCGAGAACTCTCTGACTTGATTAGGGACAATAGTGCGTCTGTTGTTAGGGACGATATAGATAGACTTAGAGTAGTTGCTAGTTCCTTGGGGGTTGTCAGTGTAGATCCTACTGACAACAATATGTCCCTCAGGGAACTTTGTAAACTTCTTTCGGAACAAGTCGATGCTTTTATCGACCGTATTCCTTTTGTATGTAAAGAATGTAATAAATAAAGTTTCTTTTATTCATATGAACATTCTTCATACCTTCTGTGCGAAATTATGGCTAAAAGCTTAGTCCGCGACCATTCATACACAGGAAATTTCAGTTCTGCGATTAGAATCGCGCTTTAAAAGATCACCATGACCTACCCTGATGCTGCGATCAGACTTAAGGCCGCGGTTAGAACTGAATTGCGACCAGAGTTGAACATCCGGTTAGACTATTACTTTGATTAGAGACGAAGTTTTAGCCTAGAACATGATTTCGATAAAACCATAACCCAATTAGAACCACTTCAGTACGTTAAAAATTGGGTTACGTGATTTTTTCGAACAAAATGTTCAAAGTATAAAAAGGAAAAACTTCCTCTGAGAAGTACTGGAAATTTTTCAGTCCTTTTACACTTTTAGTTTCCAAAACAAAGAAGTCTTTTTGTTTCAGATCCGACGCCTGAGTACTTTATCGGGTCCATCAGAGACAGTATCCATTATGGGAAATGAATAAAGCATTTAATGGAACGTTTGAAACGAGCCGTTTACTCATTAATGCGTCGCCTTGGGTCTATAAAAAGCAGTAGGTAGCTTCTTGAGGAAGCCACTCAGCCGCGAAAAAACCCTTAGAGTTCCCGCCGCTCAAAACCCTCACTTTCTTCAGCCTTCATCTTCCCCAAATCGCCAGCTTCCCCTTTGATTCTACACCATAGATGGCGTCCTGGAGCAGATCCATTCATCATTCTGAGGAGAGCCTGATGGCGCTTGAGAAGGAGGAGATCCTTTCTCCGCGGCTACTCATTAACTGGCGACCTGCGGAGAAGGACCAAGAAACCCCAACTGTCCAAGAAGGCGAGTTGGTGGTTTTCGAGGAGTATTTTCGTTGCGGGTTCCGATTTCCTGAGAGTCGGTTCCTTAAGGATATCTTTGAACATTACGGGTGGGAACTGATCAACCTCCACCCCAATGCGATGCTGATTCTTGTAGTATTCCAGCATCTCTGTGAAGCCTTCGTCGGAGTATATCCCAGCGTGGATCTTTTCCGACGATTTTACTTTTCGGCGTGGTCGAAGAGCACCAACGCCGCCGGATGCATCTACTTCCGGCTGAGGGACAAAAAGGAGTATCCCTCCCCACCCCTGCGAGACTCAGTGCACGGGTGGCACCAGAAATGGTTTTACTGCACCCCGCCGACCGAGAGCGGGCTGTGGTTTGAGAACTCGCGGCCGGAGAAAACGAGCGAGTTGGATACTCTCCCGGCGATGAACGCGGAGTTCATGAAGCATGCCGAGGTGATCCTTCACTTAGTCGAACAAGGGCTGACGGCACGTGACGTCATCCGAGACTTTGTGAAGAATCGGGTGAGCCCCCTACGTGAAAGGGCTCATCCGGCTTGGGAGATCAAGTCCATGGCGGACACTACCCTGGACTATAACGAAGGTACTCATTTCTGACATTGAAATCCTTTGTTATTTTCTAAATGTATCAATTTAACTCGTATCTGGGAACAGTCCTGCCCTCAGCTGAGATTGAGAAGCGGACTAACTACCTCCTCAGGGCGTACAACGCCGAGGTAGAGGGTCCCAAAGGATCGCCTCGCCCCCAAAGCTTGATTCATGCTGGCGACGACCTTAAACAGGAGCGTCGAAAGGTAAACTTTCCACTTGGCCTCTGTTTTGCAGGTTTCATGTATGTCCAGCACTAATCAATCCCATTGGAATGAGAATAGCTCCTAGGGAGGTTTGCGGATGCAACATTCCCAAGTGAAAACGTCGGCTCTCTGAAGAAGCCGACGGCGAGGAACGTGAAGAAGGTCTCTCAGAGACCCAGGACAAAGAGTCCTGCCTCTAAGAAGACCAAGCTGAACCCTGGAGAGGGGTCTTCACGAAGCATTCCTCGTCTCGCAAGAAAGACTGCGGTAAGATATCGCATTCCTGCTACTTTTTCAGGCGCGACATGGAATCACTTCTTCGTCGTACAGGGAGAGGGGAGCGAGGAAGAAGAGGATGACGTTCCTCTGATCCTTTGAAGGAGGAAGATCGCGGATCTTCCATCCAGCGATGCCCCAGGCTGCCCCGCAGAGACCACAGCTGCCGAAGAAGTGGCCGTGGCTGACCCTGCGACCACTGAAGATCTTGTGGTCGCAGGTGACCTTCCAATTCCTGAAGCCCCCGAGGTTTCAGGGTCGATCATCTCTGCTTCCCTGGTCGAAGGGATGACTAAGGTAAAGGATCTTTTCGATCATTCCCTCCATGGCTCTTTCTGCGTATTTGACAAGTTAATGTACATACAGGAAGGAGAGCTTCCCCCTGGGTCCACTGGGGATTCCAGGGAGGAAAATCCTCCTCCTCCGCAGGCAGAGGAGGAGGTAGAAGATCAAAGGCCGGCTGTGACGGTTCCAGCAACTCAGGAATCGTCAAGGCCTTCGGATGTAGCCCCACCAGTTAATCCGGTGGTCCAGGTAAAGATCTTTCTATGTGTTTTTACCCCTTCCCTAAGAATATGCCTATAACATGATATTTCCAGGGGGGAGCTGTCTTATTTACCATAAGGAAGGCAAGAACCGGAGACGGCTCTCCTTCGCAAGGGGAATTTTCCCAGAAGTCCCAGGAACGAATGGGATTTCGAATAAAGTAAGAACTCTTACTTGACAGTAATCTTATATAAAAGCTGTCTGACCCACTCTTCCTGTTAGGCAAAAGAAGACAGCGCCTATACCTTCAACCGCCACTGGGGAGGTTGAAGCTAGGGCCGATGAGGGAGCCTCTAATGAAGAGCGCTCTACTCCCGTGGTTCAGGAAGTCGTCCGGACCGCGGGAGGTGAAATAAGTACAGGGACTAGGTCACCAGCAGTGGCCTCTGGGGGTGGCGTCCGGCCGGCACTCCCATCAACTGTCCCCGTCGCAGGCACTTCAGGCGCGCTAGCAAGGATTCCTGCTAGCATGGATGATGCCGCTTTAAATAAGTTTATGAAGGTATGATCACCCCTGTTTCGGCGCTTGAATCGCCTTTAGAGCATACTTGACTCTCTTGCTTTGTGTCACAGGGCTTGTCATGGGTGACGAGCCAGTCGCATGCTGCAATGGCTAGCATGGCGGCTGTTCAAAAAGATCGTGACGGCTTGCGCAAGTGAGGATCGCCATTCTTCTGTTAATATAAGTAGGCTTTAATTGTGACTAACCTGATTTTGCTGCAGAGAGGTTACGTTCTTGAAGAAAGAGTTAACCAAGATAAAGCTGAACTCAGTTACAGAGTTCCAGAAACTACGGACTGAAATCAATAGACTTCAGTCTGAGAATGCTGGTAAGTCGATTCCCAACTTGAGAAGACTTAAAGACGTTTCTTGTTAATAACCTCTTTTCTTTGTACAGCGCAAGCAGGTCGCATTAAACAGCTCAGCCAGGACAAGATGCTTCTCGAGTCCTCGCTCGACCACACCGATCAAGTGGTCAAAGAGTTGAGCCTACTGGTCTTCGAAAAACTGAAGGCCATAGCCAGCCTTTTGAATACCAATGTGGTAGAGTTGAGGAAGGACGACCCAAATGTCAGCGATTGGGCATCACTGCTCACAACTCAAGCAGAATCACTGCTCGAATATCTCCCTGGAGATTTACGGCGACGTGAAGAGACAATCAGGACGAGAGTCCGATCAGCCGCTTCTGCCGTACTCAGCCGGGTTCGACTTCACCATGGCCCAGATGCGAATCTGAGCGCACTGGTGGGACCGGTTGAGGTCGAGAGTGAAGAACTGCTTGACGCCGTTATTGAAGAAGTTAAGCCCTTCGTTGACAAGCTCTTGGCTGAGCTAAGGATCGAATGATCCTTATATTTTGTAACCAAACAATTGTAATTATAATGCTATGTATGTAAAACCATTTTTTCAAAAGAAAGTGCATATTCACATCATAAGTTTCATGCTATAAGTATATTCCTCTAGCCCCCGCCTCTGTTTTATGAATACTGAAGCCTTAGTATTTTAAGCAGAGGGGAAAACATAAGTATGATGACCAGGGATATGTGCTTCAAGCCGATGGTCATGATTAAAGTAACATTTTAACCTTATTGCAAACTGGTAGCCACCCAAATGACCGAAGACTAGCCAGATAGTCCCGTGTGCGTTGAGAAACGGCTTATTTAGGAGTGACTTATCTGGAAGTGATCATGAGATTGACCAGCGAATCCAGTTGAGAAATGCTGTAATAACCTAACCGCCGGCGATCAGCCCCAGGTCGAATTTATATAATTCGGGCTTAAAGAAAAACACTCATTGGATGAAAACAAGACATGCTTTTTATGAAAAGATGCTAATTGAACAGGAAAAAAGTGATTGGAATACTTACACGTAAAACTTGCGAAGTTGATCGATGTTCCAAGTATTGGACAAAATCCGACCATCCTCCATGGCTAACCGCGCAGATCCTGGCCGCGGCACTGAGACGACAGTGTATGGTCCCTCCCACTTTGGGGAGAATTTATTGCGGTTAGACTGGTCTTGAATTTTTCGTAAAACCAAGTCGCCCACGTTGAGATCACGTGGTCGCACCTTTTTACTGTGATACTTGCGTAGAGCCTGCAAGTATACCGCTGACTTAATCAGGGCGCGATCACGCCGTTCTTCCAGGAGGATGAGATCTCGCGATCGCTGTTCGGATTGGTTGACCTGTTCGAATTGATTCGTGCGAACAGATCCAATACTTACTTCCATAGGCAACACAGCCTCGGCTCCATAGACCAAATGGAAGGGTGTCTCACCGGTGGCTCGACTAGAGGTAGTCCGTAGTGCCCATAGAACAGTATAGAGCTCGTCTGCCCAAGCCCCCGAGCGGGTCTTGAGGCGATCAAAAACACGTTTTTTGATACCTTGCAACACTTGCCCATTGGCCCGTTCTACGGCACCATTGTTTTGTGGATGTGCCACGGAAGCAAAGCACACCTTGGTCCCAATCTGATCGCAGTAGTCTAGGAAAAGACCGCTAGCGAATTGAGAACCGTTGTCTGTGATGAGACGGTTTGGAACACCAAATCGTGCCACAATGTTCTTGTGAAAGAACTTTTGTGCGGCTGATGCAGTAATATTTCGTACTGGTTCGGCCTCAATCCACTTCGTGAATGTGTCAATGGCTACGAACAAAAACTTGTATCCATTGACCGCTTGTGGCATAGGACCGACGATGTCCATTCCCCAGATCGCGAAAGGCCATGCGAGAGGAATAGTTTGCAATGCATAAGCAGGTTGATGAACCTGTCTTGCATGAAACTAACACTGTGGACACATCTTGACCATAAGCTTGGCATCATCGAGTGCTGAAGGCCAGTAGAATCCCTGTCGAAAAACTTTTCCGACCAGTGTTCGGTATGATGCGTGTGCACCGCATACACCGTCATGTATTTCTTTCAAGAGGGATTTTCCTTCCTCCTGAGATATGCAGCGCATGAATACTCCTTGAGTACCCTTTCTGTACATAACCCCATCTATGAGTTTGTACAGACGCGCCTTTCGAATTAACCGATCGCTTTTGGTTTCATCCTCGGGTAGGGTCCCATGTTCAAGATAGACCCTCAATGGATGAGTCCAATCTTGTTCCTGACCGAGGCTGGCAACGAAGGCTATTGCCGGATCATCCTCGACCGAAGTCATGATCGAAGGATGGTCCAAGTGTTCAATGAACACTCCTGCCGGAGCGGATGAGCGTGAGGATCCAATTTTGGATAATTGGTCTGCGAGAATGTTGTCCTTTCGCGGGATGTATTGGACTTCGAAGTGACTGAAGTGTTTTTCCAATCTCCTCACTTCCCCCAGGTAATGAGCCATTGTCTCATCGGAGGTGCTGTACTCCTTGTTTACCTGGTTTACGACCAGCTGTGAGTCCCCCCTCACCACTAATCGACGGACTCCGAGGAATTTTGCTGCCCGGAGCCCTGCAAGAAGACCTTCATACTCTGCTGCATTGTTGGTTGCAACAAAGTGTAGTTGAATGACGTACTTAAGCTGTTCGCCATGAGGCGTAACTAAGACCACTCCAGCCCCCGAGTGTTGAAAACTACGGGAGCCGTCAAAGTACATTGTCCAATAATCGGGGCACTCCAGTTCCCTCGCCAACTGCACGAGTGGCTCAGGGTTGGTCCATTCGACCACAAAGTCGGCCAAAACCTGAGACTTAACCGCCGTGCGAGGGGTGAAATGGATCTCAAAGGCACCGAATTCGACCGCCCATTTGGCGATTCGACCAGATTTTTCTGGATTTCGGACAATATCCCCTAAAGGAAAAGAGGAGGGTACTGTGATCTTGTGTGCTTGAAAGTAATGTCGTAGCTTACGGGAAGCCATCAGTAGTGCGTAAAGTATCTTCTGGACCTCAGGGTAGCGCTCCTTAGGACCATGAAGTACTTCGCTCACATAGTAGACGGGTCTGTGCACCCCTTCCCTTTCCGCGATCAGAACTGCGCTGACCGCGTGTGGGGTGGCCGCCAAATACAGAAGTAATGGTTCATCCTTTTCAGGAGACACCAATACTGGCGGACTGGATAGGTATGTTTTTACCTCCTGAAACGCTTTTTCGGCCTCATCTGACCACGTGAAGTTATGATGTTTCCGCAAGGCTTTAAAGAAAGGTAGTCCCCTTTCGCCTAATCGCGATATGAAGCGACTTAAAGCCGCCATGCGACCAGCCAGGCGTTGAACATCCTTCATGGTCGAGGGCGACCTCATTTGTTCAATAGCTCTGATTTTCTCAGGATTAACCTCAATGCCCCTGGAACACACAAGAAAACCAAGAAGCTTTCCTGAAGAAACCCCGAAAGAACATTTCTCCGGGTTCAATTTTATTCCAAAGCGATTCAAGTTACAGAAGGTTTCAGCAAGATCGTCCAAATGAGACAATCTTTTGGTACTCTTTACAACCAAGTCGTCTACATATGCTTCGAGATTACGCCCTATCTGGGAAAGAAAGGTCTTTTGCATCAAGCGCTGGTACGTGGAACCAGCGTTCTTGAGACCGAACGGCATTCTGACGTAGCAGTATGTGCCGAACGGGGTGATGAAGGCAGTTTTCTCTTCATCATCTTCTGCCATGCTAATTTGATGATATCCCGAGTAGGCATCCAGGAAACTCATCAATTCACAACCCGCAGTGGAGTCAACCAGCTGGTCGATGCGGGGAAGGGGAAAGTCGTCCTTCGGACAGGCACTATTGAGGCTAGTATAGTCGACGCACATGCGCCACTTGCCATTTGACTTGCGGACCATGACCGGATTGGCGAGCCAGTCCGGGTGATTCACCTCGCGGATAAACCCGGCTTGTAAGAGTTTGTCTAACTCTTCTCGGATGGCTTCCTGTCGGTCGGTGGCAAAACGCCTGAGCTTTTGCTTTATTGGTCGTTGTCCAGGTCGAATTGCTAACCTGTGCTCAATTACTTCCCTTGGGACACCGGGCATGTCGGACGGTTTCCACGCAAACACGTCTGCGTTAGCTCGGAGGAAAGCAACGAGGTCGAGTTCCTATTTGTCATCTAGGGCTGACCCAACCCGAATTGTCCTGGATGGGTCATCTGGGCACAAAGGAACTTGTTTGAGTTTCTCATCTGGTCGAGGAGCAGCCCTGATCGCATCGATGGCGACAGTGGCGACCTGAGCGTCCCGGAGGGGAAGTTGATCGACCATCTCCAAAGATAGCCGGTCGCACGTGAGTGCCACGTTGCGACTACCTCGGACCGAAATGACACCTTTGGGGCCAGGCAATTTCCCGCACTGATAAGCATAGTGCGTTGCCATCATGAACTTAGCGAGAGTAGGCCTGCCAAAGATTGCATTATAAGCTGAATCACAATCGATTACATCGAAAGTAACCAATTCTGTTCGGAAGTTATCTGGTTCTCCCAGAGTGACCGGGAGGACCACTTGTCCCAATGGCATCATGGAGGGGCCTGGGATTATCCCATAAAACGGATGGATTATGGGCTTGATCTTCGAACGAGGAATTTGCATCTCATCGAATGTCTTGACCAATAAAAGATCAAGGGAACTTCCCCCGTCGATCAGGACCCTTTCGACTCTCGCGTTACTGATGATTGGGGTAATAACCAGAGGTAACCTCAATGGTCGAGTTAGCCCCGCAGGACAGTCAGCGCGGTCGAACGTCAAAGGCATATCCGACCAACGGGGATATTGAGGTTCACCAAGGGATGTCTCCGTTTGGTTAACCTCTCGGCAAAAGGTTTTAAACTGCCTTTTGGAAACGAAAGAGGAGGAACCTCCGAAAATGACATTAACATGATTTTGAGGTACCTGGTAAGCCATTTCTTCGTCTCCATGGACGTCTCTAACCCCGCACGCCTGCTCTTTGGGCGGTAAGGTTGGCATTGGCCCAGCTCCTTGGTAGAAATCATCCAGCTGTTTCAACCAACTCCTGCAGTTTTTGAGATCGTGGCCTGCGGAATTGTGGAGTGGACACCACCTTTTGCCCTCCTGTGGATTAGTTGATTTTTCTGGCTGGTCGGAATCCCGGCCACCAGAAGCAGTTTTACTTTTAAAAGAAGACTTATTACCTTTGGTCGAAGGTGGTTTCTCCGCGACCGCGACCTCACGGTACTGTCCAGAGCGGTTCCTCTTCGACTTTTTTGACTTCCCACCCGGTGAAGACTCCGGCTTTTTGCTCGAATCTTCTTTCTTGGCGTCCTTGAAGCCTGGTTGGGGCGGTAGGTCCCCCTTGTCAACCATTCGGTTCCATTCGACTGCCTCGGCTGCATCGGAGTATCGATCAGCCATATCGAACAGATCGGCCACCGATCGAGGAGGGTGGATGAGCAAGTCTTCCGTGAATCTCCGGTATCGAACGGCATGCTTAAATGCCCTGATTACGGAGCCATCAGATATGTTCGGGATGGTATTTCTTACCCCGGCAAACCTCTTGACAAACTGCCGAAGCGTTTCGGTCGAAGTTTGCCGCAATCTATGCAAGTCGTCCTCCTTACCCGGCTTTTGATAACAGTTTTGGAAATTGCTGAGGATGGCATCGCATAGCATTTCCCAATTATAGATAGAACCCTCAGGCTGATTGAACAACCAGGTTCTAGCCGGTCCTACGAGGACTGTTGGCAGGTAGTTGACCATGACCTTGTCATCGCCTCCTGCTGCTTGGATGGCAGTAATATAGATATGAAGAAACTCGGATGGATTCTGGGTTCCATCAAACCTGTCAATGGCCCCTGGTCGAAACTTATCGGGCCAAACGACTGCTCGTAGGCCAGGCGAGAAAGCTTTGCAACCAACGTAAGGACCGTGAACCGTCCTGCGACTTTCGGTCGGGTTTCGAGCAAACTCACTTAATGGCGGGGTTACTCGGGGTCCCAAACGAGAATGAACGGGAACTCGATCCCTACTGCGAGAGTCCTGCATTCGCCGATATTTGTCCTGTCGGGACGGTATAGGCGGCGGGTAACTCCGTCGGCCAGAGCCAAAATGAGGACCATCTCGATCACGGGAATGTGTCACTGAGCGGGAAGAGGCTGTCGGGGTCGCCTCGGATGCGACCTCATCCAGTCTTTCCGCCAGGATCTTGAAAAAGGCCGGTCTCTGCGCATCCGTGACTGTAGGAGGAAAATTGCGCATGACTTCCGCGATAGATCGCAGTCGACCATGGGTACTTCTCCTAGGGGCACCAGGCGTTATCGTTTCCTCGTCCACTGGGAAGTGCTCCGGTGGTAAGGAAGGAGTCTGGTCACGTCTATGACCACGCGACCGTCGAGAAGAACTCGGGGCAGCATCGTAACGAGCCTGCGCATCTTGAAGAGCCTCTAGGGCAGTTCTGCGTAGTTCGTTGTTTTGTTGCTCGAGATCTTGCTCCTCCTTCTGTTTGCGATCTTGTTCTTCCCTGGCAGCCTGTTGATCGGGAGTTTCCTCCGACAACGCAGCAAACTGCCTAGGGAGAGAGGTCGCCGATGGGGAGAACATCTCGGTTTGTTCCGAGTCAGACTCGAAATCAAAGAGACGGTGAAGGTTATCAGGGTCGAATCTTCCTGGGCTAATTTCAGGGTCACCATCATTTTTTCCCTCAGCGGGATCGTACGATGGGCCGGACTCATCACCTAGCACATTAAGAACCTCTGTGGGTTCTGACCCTGTGCCAGTTACCTCTTGGTCGATTAACATGACTTGGGGAGACGATTCAGCCTGGGGAAGATTCTGGCCTTCGACCTCTTCCATCGGAACAGGATCACTTGGAGAAGGCATTGGGATATGAGCATAATCCTCGAGATCGAAATCATTCTCGGAATCATATGCCCCAGCCATGTTTCGGCAAACCTCCGAATTTCAATTAAGACGCCTTGAGAAAGGCCCCACGGTGGGCGCCAGCTGTCGACGATTCGGACTCGGAGTCCTCAGCCGAACTTATGCAGAATTCGTAATAGTGAGACCTTTCAAGATGACCCTTCGGGAAGGTATGCTGAACAATGGTGAACAGGAGCACAGAGAATTTAGACAGGTTCGGGCCCTCGATGGTGGGAGTAAAAGCCCTACGTCCTGTTGAGATTTCACTAAGTGTGGTAAAATGTTTACAAATAGAAGGAAAAGTCCTCACAGGCAAGGATTTTTCCTGTAAAAGCGTACAAAGATAAGCTAAAGAAGACTTAAAAATGCTATATGAGGTGTGCCGTAGACTTGGCTAACTTCGGTCCCCCCCTTGATTGATGCTTCATGTCATCCTCTTATACTGCTTGAAAGGGTGCCATGTGAAGAAAACTGCATCAATCGGTTGCACGGACGGTTGGATACGGTTTTTGAAACTGCTCTTAACCTCTACGCAGGTTAAACACGTGTTATTCATAAATAACTCTACGTGTTAACCTCCTGACGGTTGATTTTCCACGTGTAGGAATCTTCTAGAATATCCTGTCGTATGGACAACCGAATAGATAGATCCCAGGTATCCTGATCGGCAGATGTTCTGACCGCGGGATTCGGCTGACCGCGTAATATCCCGAATGTGTAGTTCGCGTATAGCCCACGAACTTCTGACCGCGCAAGGCTTACGGTCTGACCGCGTAAAGCTGCGACTTGATCGCGTAAAGCTTACGACCTCGTGGTGATGCCTCTCAGAAATAGCTTGAGTTCGCATCTCCAGACACATGTCTGGTTCGAACCTGTCTTGAACCAGAAGTTTATTAGAAGTGACCCGGGTGTCAATCCTCGTCACTCATAACTCACAAATTCATCATAAGTTCGACTAAGGACTCCGAGTCTGAATCGTCGAAAAGTTTAATAACCAACTGAGTCATTGTGCTTAGTTCGAGATTGTTTTTGATCATGGAGTGGCTGTACAGGACTCCCTCGACCGTGGTTGCGACGATTGCCGTGAATGTGACTATGCCAGCCATGGTCTTTGGGGAGGAGATTACAACGGTAGTTGAGGCTGTCGTGCACGGTAGCACAGTAGATCCGGCAACAACAGTTGAAGGCGTTGTGACTACTGATGTCGCCCCACTGCCGGGCGTCCTGGAATACCTGTGCACATCCTTGGCGAGGTGGTGCCAGATACTACAAACACCGAGGCCTGCAGGGATGGTGATACTGAGGTCACGACGGCGGCCATGATAATGGGGGCAGATAAACAGGTAGAGGTTTTTGCTGCTCCATTGGTTACGAGGCTGTCCAGCCCACCAACCCCTAGCGATCTGCTTCGGAGAGGCAGACGCTTGAAGTGTCAACCTCGTGTAGCCCAGGAGATGGGCTCGAGAGGTTATTCTCTGACTTTTTGGAGGTAAGTAATGTAGGATCAAGGATGCCCACTAGAGGGGGGGTGAATAGGAGGCTTTAAAACTTTTCGACTAAAAACAATTTTTGCAAGGAAAAGACAAAGAGAAAATAAACTGAAACAATTTAATAATATTTTGCACTAAGAATGAGTAAGAAAAACAAACACAATGATTTATCCCGAGGTCTCAGAGACTCGCTCGGTCTCCCCTACTCCTTGTTAAACACTCAAATGAATGAGTCTTACTTCAATATCCACGAAGGATATTTTTCACTAAGGTTGCTCCTTTTCCACTCTGAATAGGCGAGCACCGATGCGTTTCACAAAATATGCCGAGCCTCTCCGACAACCTCCGTTAATGGAGAGGTCAATGGTCACGCCTCCAAACCGTCTAGGTGAGGGCGTTCACCAAGAGTAATAAGTTGCAAAATCTTCTCTTGACCCCCAACAAATACCGAGAAACTTCTAAGGATGAAAAGATGCAAATGAATGCTCTCAGAAGATCTCTCTCAATCACAATGAATGATACTTGATCAAAAGATCAAGATTTTGACACTTGGGCTCAAGTGTATATAAAAAATTATATCTTTTGGTTATTTAGAAAAAACTGCTCAAAAAAATGTTTATAAACACTGATCAAAGTCTACTCAAAAGTGTTTATAAAACTGATAAAAAATGTGAACAGAAGCTTCTCAAAAATCTACTCAAACACTGCTTAAAGATCTGCTCAAAAATGTTTGTAAAACTGATAAAAAATCAGTTCCAAAATTGTTTATAAAACTGATCAAAAAAAATCTGCGCAAAAAGTGTTTATAAAACTGATCACAACAGTAGAGAAATATTCTCAAAAAATTGTTCAAAAACTGCTCAAAAGAGTAGAAAGATGATGCTTGAAGGTGTATAAGAGAATATGGCTTGAGATGGATGAGAATACTACTCAAAACACCTATATTTATATCCCAACCTCTCAGCTAGCCGTTGTAGTCAAAAAGGAAAGAAATCAGTACAGCTAACAGCCAGCTACGACCTTTAACGGCTAGTAAATAGCCATTGGAAGGTCTGGTCAAATAAACAGTGTTACTGGTCATATGAACAGTGTTACTAGTCATATGAACAGTGTTTGATCAAATGAACAGTGCTCGTGTGACCTCTGATCGAATGAACAGTACTCAAAAGACCAGTTTCAGTCCCTCTTTGAAATCTATATATTTCTCAGATTTTGACCAAAAATATGAATGAATGCGAATGCAACAAATGACCTAAGAGTTTCTCAGTTTTTGCCGAAACTAAAAGAGATTTTGCAACTCCTCTTAATAGTACGGTTAAACTAAAAAAGAATTTCTTATAAAACCAGTCAAACTCCAAACTCCAAGACCGGTACAACAAGCACTTACCTTAGGTCTTTGCAGCTTCCTTCTTGGCGACATTGCACTTGCGATCTTGGCTCACAACCTCGGGTGACTTTGGCTCGTGACCTGTAGATCCGAGCAACACTGCGACCTTGCGTTTGCGACTCCCATTTGACGTTTCTTCTTTTCACCTAATCTTATTGATTATACTCAAAGCAAATAGATTAGTCTTAGATACTTTTTGTCATTTATCATCGAAATCAAGATTAAGGGCCTAGCAGCAACAAGTAACATCTTGACCCCATGCCAACTTGTTGGGTTGTCTTTTGTGTGACCTCATGTTTGTCGCAGGATCCTACTCATAGCGCGGCCATGATTTGTCGACTGATAGAACAGTTCAAGGTAGAGCGTGAGTGTGTAAAGCAGTAAGTGCTTTGTTGTACTGTTTAGCTCGTGTAATGATCCTAAATGACCATTCATGGTTGTTTGTTGCCGGGAAAATTCTGCTTTATTAGAGAAGATTGCCACCGTGCGTAGCAACGAGGACGCTGTAGTGGCCGAGGCTTTGAGGGAAAAAGAGAGCCTCGTGTCGGCGTGCAATAAATTGCAAGCTGACATTGATTGTGAGTCCATCCTGACAGTGTTGATGACGTTTATTTGGACCACGCAAGAGTACATTACCCTGAATTTGTTTCTTTTCCCCAATCATGTCAAAGGGAAGCAATGCAAAAGCTGACTGAGGAAAGGGACCAATTCGAAGAGAAGTTCATACGGCGAGGCAAAGACCTCGAGAAACTTCATGAGGCTATTGGCCCTCTTCGGTCGGTACATGAGAAGGCCAAGGAAAAGGCCAAGGCAGGTTTCAACAAGAAGGTGCGTTTGGAAAGGATCATTAGTAGCTGCCTTCTTGTTGAGAAAAGTACTTTGGGTAAGCTGAAGGAGATCGCACACTCATTTGACGCAACAATCATCGGCCCCGAGGGAGATGACTTAACACTTGCTGAGTCCTATGACCTGGTGGTAGCACAGTCTGATTCTCTTGTTGCCAACATCCTAGAGTTTGTGAGGAAGAGTGGGGAGGCACTGAAGACTGATGTCAGCGAGGTGACCTTTGCTAAGCTCTGCAAATTGAGGCACCACCATGGTCCGAATTTGGACCTGGGGCCTGTGGTGGGAGAATTTGTTTTTGACAGCGAGGATCAGCTGGATGCGACCAGGGCCGAGGTCAAGATACTTGTGAAAAAGCTATTGCATGATCTCAGCCTTCCTTGAGGCTTTATTGTTTTGTTGTACTTTTTGAGAAAACGAATATACAACTATTTTTCTTTAATTATGGTACCTTGCAAATGCACATAGTTAGTATAATGCTGAGTGAGAAAGAAAGTCTATAAACTATATGAAATTCTTATAAGTTTATGTCATAGTTAATCACATTTCTCCTAGTCCCCTCCTGCGATCGTTGTTACTTGAGCCTAGTACTTTGATCGCATGATGTAGCAAAATTTATGGTAGATGATTTTCACCCTGGAGGTCAGAATGCTAATGAGCCTTAGGATGTTAATAATGATTTGGATGAGGAGGAAGATGAGGAGGGTGTTGAAGATGTTGATAATCATGATGATCCCATTTGGGATGATTTAGCTCTTCACGGGCAGGTTGATCAGGGTTGGCCACAGGAGGATGTGGAAATGCAAGGGTCCATTGGTTCACTTTCTTTCTCTAATTCTTCTGGATCTTCAGAAGTTGCTTTGTTCTTCCCGGTTATTGAAGAACCTGTCACTCTTGTTATGTGGTCTCCTGATTGTTGGAGGTTTGTTTTGGGCTCATTGTCATTTTGGACTTTTACTCAAAGAAATTTGAGCTCTTATTTGTGTTTGAGGGTGTCTTGGACTCTCTTCAATCTTGATGCTTCTAGGATGAAAGTTCATAACTGTTATTGGAAGTTGATGGCTGAAAAGGAGGATTCTTTCAAGTGACATTTGAAGATTTCTAGGCCTATGTTGAAGAGGAAGTCTACTCCTATTTCCTCTGCTTCCCTTAGAAGAAGTCCAAGATTGGCAGCTAAATTTCATGATTTCTGTAACACCCTGGTTTTGGGGGTGAAAAGTTTTTGCATAAAATCCTGCATGCATGTATCCCTGTAGCAGTAGCCAGATCAGCTGAACCCTAATCTCTCTCAAACCCTAAAAATCTCCAAATCTATTCTCTAGATCCAGATCAAGATCTGACCATCCAGATTTAACCTACCAGTTATTCTGAAGATAAAAGTCTTCAGGAACCAAATTGAATTCTAACCCTAACTCCCAGTATCTAAGTCTCTTTCTATTTTCAAAAACAGGAAATTCAGATTTACCCTAAATACCCCAGTTTCCAGATAACTGAGTTATCATGATCTAACACTATCCAGACTCAAGTATCTTTTGGAATATGTTCCTAAGTATATCCTCAACTTACTTCAAAAAGTTGGAAACCAGATTGTTTCATCTAAGTACTTTTCGCAGTTTAGTCCAAATTTTACTGCGAATAAGTCCTTTCTCTGTTTACCTGGAAGCCTGAAAAGGCTAAAATCCACGAATCAACTCCAACCTCAGAATTTCTTCCGGGAACACCTCCCAAATGCTATTTGATACAGATTTCCCTTCAACCAGACTACCAAATCTCACCCTAATTACCAGAATTCGAGATCGACAAAATCCAGATCTATTTTACCCTAATTTTTACCCTATTTTCGAAAATAGGTGAAATCCCTCAAACCTTATCAAATTTTCTCCAGATTTGAGCTAAATGAGTATTAATAGAAATATTATACTCAGCCATGAAATCAAATTCCAAATTAAACCTCTTTAAAACCAGATTTACAAATCAGCCGAAATCATCACAATTATGCCCCTGATCGACCAGAACTTGCTGTTCACGACCGGATCAGCTGATTTCGACTTCGACCAGGCTTCAGTTCTCGACCAACTACTGTTTTCGACTGCAGCTCCTCAGCCAAATCGACCACGACCTGGATGCAGCACACGAGCGCGCCACTGCTGTTTTCTTTGACCTCGAGCACGCCCTGCTGCACTGCTACAGTAGCCCGTAGTCGTTGAAGCCAGCCCGTGGTCGCCGCCATCTTCGCCAACTGAACAGCGCCGCGTGTGTGCTCTCCATTTGCCATTATGGATCTTCCCCGGCGCGACTCACAGCCATTGTTTTCTCCCGTTTGCACGCCACCAGCAACGGTCGACGCAGGAGCTTTGCGCCACATGGAGAACTCGCCGCGGCCAGCCATCAGTTCGCCTTCACATCGCAGCAGCTCCAGCTGCAAAAGCCCTCACAGCCGCTGAACCAGTCCCCTCGACGCCAGCTCGCCGTGAAGTCGCCATCCAGTATTTTCCTTGCCGGCTTCAACTTCCCGTGCACTTCTAGCCGTTGCATCTCCTCCAAAACCTCTATAAATAGCCTTTGGCCTCAGTGAAACACCACACACCCACCAGAAGCACCTCAGTCCTCAAACTCGCCGTCTTCTTCTTCTTCCCCGGCGAGCAGCAAAGGGAGCTTCGGTGCTAGCTTCAACCACTGCTTCCTTCTTCGATCCAGCACCCCCAGTGAGCTTCTCTCATCTCCCTCATGCTTCTCAAGCTTGGAATTTAGTTCAAATGCTTTCTATCACCGGCAATCGCCATGTTTCATCTAGAACTCCGGTGAGCAATTAACCCTCACCTAAATTGAATTGATCTTCGAGCCAGTAGTGAAAGATGCTTAGAATAGCTCACTTAAGACCCCTGAGCTATTGGTTTGAACAAATTCGTTGTAAAACAAAAACCCCCAATTTCCAGCCATGAACATGAACTTGTACTTACTGATTTAGCTTCTCTGTTGAGCAATCTGTTAATCTAACTTCACCAATGCATTTCTAGTACCCTGAGGACCATACACAAGCAAGGAATTGAGTTCAATCACTTTAAATCAGAAATGCCCAAATCAGATTTGAGTTCATCTTTTCTCCAGCTTGTATCTTCCAAATCCAGCCGATCCAGCCCTAGCCACTTTGCCATTTAGATGTTTTGGACCATTCTGAGAAACTTTGTCTTCTATCACGACTTCTAATTCGGCCTAGATTGTGAGATATAGCTATGCCCTAGTTACTGCACTGTTTATGTTGCATGTGCTCCAGGCCAGTCAACTTCTTTGCCGGTTTTCATCACTTCCCGGCCATCTCCTGCCCTAGATCCTGTTGAGACATTTGTTCCTGATACAAATGCCTAACTATCAGACAAAGTGGTACATCATTTGGAGCTCTAGATCAAAAGTTATGGCAAACCCTAGTTTCTGGCCATGTCAACTCTATGTCAAACTATGCCAGTCAGTGGCATTAGCCCTGTTCACCCACCTCTGGTCATGCAAACCAAAAAATACCTTGTCAAACGGTTGCCTCACTACCTTGTGCACCATATTCTTGAATCAAAACTCAATTTGGCCACTGGGAACTATTCAAACCATGTCAATGCCATTCTTCGGCATTGTCAGCCCTTGTCAGCCTATGTCAGCCAATGGCATTGGGCCAGTTTTACCCCTTCTGGGTATGAAAACTGAACATAACCTTGTCCCTCAGACTCCTGATGTTGTGATCTACATTTTATTCTACTGTCACAACTTGAGTTGAGCCCTCTATCATCCATCGACCCTATGTCGATGCCTTGAACCGAATGTCGACCTAAAGACGTTCGCTGTTTTTGAGTGAACCAGCCGCAGCCTTGATATCATTCTGATATTTTGGAACCTTTGGAACCTTCTAAACCTTTGACAACTAATCTTAACCCTAGTGTCCATAGTTTAACCCTAATCGCTTCCCAGAATCCAAATCTTGTGTCGCCGAGACACTTTCACCTTGCATTATCACATATAGTGGATTAGTAAGAGTAGGATTGATTGTAATGCCTGTTTGCTTGTTTGATCTTTGTTCAGAGCAAGAGTCCGAGTTCGAAGACTTCGTCGCAAACCCAACATCAACTGCTGTTTCTTACGACGCGGAAGGCAAGTCATTTTCTTGAACATCTTGAACCTATATTTTATGAATTGCTAGAATATACCTTGATTATAAAATAATATTGCATGTGAAAGATTGAGAATAGTTGAATTATGAAATGGCAGCATCAGGCTGATGCCTGTGAATTATGAATTGATCAAATAATGAGCCATGAACTAATATATTATGTATATTTATATTCATGAAATAAAACCCCTAGCCGTGACCAGTATTTTGGTATGGAATGGTGAAAGCACTGGAGGTGCTTGGTCGCACAAGATGTGCCAGCACTGGAAGTGCATGGATTGTGGTATGATCTGGTCACTGGCATATAAGGACCTAGAACCTTGTGTTGTGCGTCTAGTGGCATGATTAACGTGCCGACCGCAAGCCTGGTATGGGACAGGCCTGAACAAGTAGTATGTGGATCACAGATGAAACCCCTATATGACAAACTCACGATTAAACACGGGGTGCGCTCCAACACATATCACAGGATGTGATCATGCACGCTGACCCTGAGGGGAAGATGCCAATTAGTGGGGGTTGTGTAACCCTGCCACAACTGTGGTTTGCGTGAAGAAAACCACGGGGTCTGGGGTGAATTGTGTGTGAAACATGGCAAAAGTTCTTGTTATCTCCACCTTGCCGCTCACAGTATGAAGTGAGTCAGGGGTCCAATCCTTGTGATAGGAAGGGCATGAAAGTGAATATATCTTGTGGGTAAATTGGTACCCCTCTGCAGAGTTAAAAATGTATTCGAATACTTCGTGCTCCCGAGTTTTAGGAGTATGCCGCGGTGGATTAAATCCACGGGGTGTGACACAAGTATTGTTTTATAAATTAACATTTGTTAAGTCAAGATTACCTAAATGACATGTGTTGTCATGATAAGGGGTGCTGCCGAGGGCTGTCATGTGTTGACGTGTCACGGTAGTACAATAATTTAGTGATCATATAATAGCTAAGAGGCATGTGGATTGTGCCCTAAGTACATGAAATGCTGCCATGAGCATGAGATTTGAAAAGCTTGGAAGAAAAGTATTTATGGAAAAACCCTCTCACCTCTTTTCCCTCAATAGCATAGGATCATGTCATCTCTACTATACGTATCTCTACTCTTACCTATGACTTGCTGAGTACGTAAGTGCTCACCCTTGCAACTTATCAACAATAGATGGAATGCTTCATGACCAAGACGAAGGCTTGGAAGATTTCATGGGTCCAGAAGGAGAGCCAATTCTGCCAGAGCCTTGATGTGTGTTGTTCTGCTGTCAACTTCTTACGACTGTGGGGGTTTCGCCTAGCTTCCGCCGAGTAGTTGTCTTTTTGTTTTAATTAGACCATTTGTGCCGTGAAGGCATTGTATTACTCTTGTTGTACCAGGACAGCAGGCCATACTGTTTATGAATGATATTTTGTAAGTTACTCTGTTGCAATGAACTCCTGTACTTGACTTATCCTGGGAAGTCAGTGGTATGTATGTATGAGGCCAGCTGCAGTGAGCTAGGTCTCCACAGGAGTAGTCGTGGTACCCTGCTCGGGGTGCGACAATTTCAACCCTTCTGTGGTGTCCTCCCTGCCTTTGGAAATGATTCAGACTCTTGGTGTGAATTGTGGATTGTCAACTGAGATGTTAACAGCAGGCTACTTGCAAGGTCCTATTGTCGATGAACTTGATGATTAAGTTAATTTTGTCGCTCTTGGTTATTACTAGACTTGGGTTTTCTTTTTGGGTTTGTAGTTGGTCGTGGAGGTTTGTTTTGACCTTGTTGGCTCCTTTTGGGTGCTTGGTATTGATTGTACTGGTTGTTCTTTATTCGGTTTGGTGGTCGTGGTTTGAGTTATTGGCTCGTGATTGCTTTTTTTGGTCATTATGTTAAGGGTCTGTTGCATTCCATGTAATGGATATTATGAGTGCTTCTTTCTCCTATATGGATAATTGCAAATCCTTTTTCATCCTTAATTGGAATGTCAGAGGTATAAATTCATTTGCTAAGAAACGAGCAGTTTACTATAAAGCAAAAGAAGCCAGGAGTTGTATTATTTGCATTCAAGAAACTAAATTGGAAGTAGTTGACCTTTTGTTAGTTAAGAGTTGTTGCCCTAAGTTTTTCATGGGTTTTGACTTCCTTCCATCGGTGGGGGCATCTGGTGGATTGGTAACTATGTGGAATTCTAAATTATTTCAAGGAAAAGGAGTTTTTAAGAACAAGTTTTCTCTAATTGTGGAATTACTTTATAAACCATCTGGTTTAACTTGGGTGGTTACCAATATATATGCTCCTTGTACCCATCAGGGTAAATTGGGATTTATTCGATGGTTTAGGGATATTGCTATTCCGGCTCACTTTAACTAGTTAATCATGGGAGATTTTAATCTTGTTAGATCTGGTTTTGACAGGAGTAGAGGTAGATTTAATGCGACAGAAGTGGATGAGTTTAATTCGGCCATCAATAACTTACAACTGGAGGAGATTCCTTTTAAGGGGAGAAGATTTACATGGTCGAATATGCAAGATAACCCCTTATTGGAAAAGCTGGATTGGTTTTTCGCTAATGGGGCCTAGATAGAGGCATATCCAAATTCCTTTGTCTCTGTTCTTAGTAAAAATACTTCGGATCATGCGCCTTGTGTTCTGAATGTGAATTCTAAGATTCCTATGGGTCATATTTTTAGATTTGAGAATCATTGGATGAGTTGGGCTGGTTTTAAAGAGACAGTTTCTTCGGTTTGGAATTCTATCCCTTGTGAGAACAATATTGCTAAATCCATTATTTCTAAATTCAAATTACTTCGCAAGGCTTTAAAGTGTTGGAGCAAGAAAAATTATCAACTCAGAATTTGGATTGATAATTCTAATTTGATAATTGCCTTATTAGATGGTCTGGAGGAACAAAGAAATCTTAACTCTTTGGAATTCAAATTCAGGATCATTTTAAAATCTCATTTGAAGCATCTTTTGAAGGTAGATAAGGAGTACTGGAAACAAAGAGGTAAATTTCGATGTGCCAAATTTGGTGATGAGAATACCAAATTTTTTCATGCTATAGCTTCTAAAAACTTCAAAAATAACTTTATCTCATCCTTGAAGATGGAATCTGGTAGTATCATCAAGTCTCATCTTGAAATGGCAGAACACTTGTGGATATCTTTCAAGAACAAGCTTGGTACTCCTAACTTCTCATGCATTGATTTTAATCTTGATGAATTCCTTATGAATTTTAAGGGGGATTTCGCTTCACATGAAGTTCCTTTCTCTCATGAGGAGATTGATAATTGTGTTATGCATTTGCCTATCAATAAGAGCCCAGGACCTGATGGTTTTAATGGTCAATTTTATAAAATTTGCTGGGAAATCATTAAGCATGATTTCTATGAATTATTTCAGGAATTTTATAATAATTCAGTGGATTTGCAGAGGATTAATTCTTCTTGGATTATTCTTTTGCCTAAAGAGGAAGAGGCTCTATTGGTTGAGGACTATCGACCTATTTCTTTGGTTAATAGTGTTGTTAAGTTGATTACTAAGATTTTAGCTTCAAGACTTCAGAAAATTATTAAGGAAACAATTCATAAGAATCAATATGGGTTTATTCAAAGCAGATCTATTCAAGACTGTCTAGCTTGGACTTTTGAATATTTACATATTTGCAAAGTCAATAAATTTCCCACAGTGTTGCTCAATCTTGATTTTGAGAAAGCTTTTGACACAATTGAGCATAACTCTATTCTAGCGATCATGAAAGCTAGAGGCTTTTGTACTAGATGGCTAAGTTGGATTTCATCCATTTTGCAAACGGGATCTTCTAATATTCTTCTCAACAATGTCCCTGGGAAAATTTTAAATTGTGCAAAAGGTGTTAGACAAGGGGATCCTCTTTCACCTCTACTTTTTTTTTTGGTTGCGGATCTTCTTCAAAGTATCTTGGAATTTGGCTAATAGTAAAGGGCTACTGGGATTACCTATTCCTAATCTTCGTTCTCAAGGTTTACCTATCATTCAATATGCTGATGATACACTATTATTCTAAGAGCTTCTGCGAGCAAGGTATTCTTGGTTAAAGCTCTATTGCAGTCCTTCGCTACTTCTACAGGGCTGAAAGTTAATTTTGATAAATCTTTCTTAGTCCTTGTGTATTGTGAGCAAGATAAGTTGACCAATCTAGCTAGTATGCTCGGCTGCAAATTGGGATCTTTCCCATTTACATATCTAGGTTCGCCTCTTGGTAATGCTCAACTGAAGGTTTCTAAGTTTGAAGGACTAGTAAATAAAATTAAAAAAAGATTAACAGGTTGGCATCTCTCTTTTCTTTCAATGGGAGGAAGAATCACATTGCTAAATTCAGTATTATCCTCTTTGCCTATTTTTTTTATGAGTACTCTTAAGATCCCAGAGAAGTCAATTGCAAGAATTGACAAAATTAGAAGAGCTTTCTTATGGAAAGGAAATGATTCTTGTACTGGAGGTAACTGTTTAGTTGCATGGTCGAAGATTTGTCGACCTAAAAGAAATGGGGGGTTAGGGGCTTTTAATCTTAGAATGCAGAATTTAGCTCTTTTGATGAAGTTCCTCTTTAAATTTTTTAATAGAAAAGACATCCCATGGTCTAATTTGTTATGGGAGTATTATTACTCCCATAATTTACCCCAATGGTCCTCACGGAAGGGTTCATTTTGGTGGAAAGACGTGATTCATAATCTTTCTTTTTTCCAAGGATTATTTAAATGCACAATTGGTAATGGTTCTACTTGTAGTCTTTGGACAGATCTTTGGCACACTAATATTCTTTCTCATGAATGGGCGGAGCTATACTCTTTTGCTATTCAGGAGTGTTCTGTTAGTAATTTTATGGTCTTGAATGAGTTGATTGGGTTTTTTCCATGTCCTTTGTCCCCTACTGCCCATCAACATTTCTTACTTTTATCTAATATTCATCAATAGCTTCAATTAGATGGGCATATTGAGGATGATTCGTCTTTTCTTGGTACTAACTCAGGGAATTATTTAACAAACAAAGTTTGTAAGTCTTTATCTAGTGAAGGGGTCGTTCATGTTATCTTTTCAAAGTGTTGGAAGAATAATTGTCTCCTTAAATAGAAGAGTTTTTTTCTGGATTTTCTTACTTGGAAGATTGCATACTAGAGATATGCTAGTAAGAAAGCATTTCAGCTTGGACTGCCAGGATTGTGTTTGTTGCTCGGATGGTATTTTGGAAACTCAACTGCATCTTTTCTTTCAAAGCCCTTTTGCTATTTCCTGTTGGAGTCGCATCGGTATTTTTTGGACTTTGGAAGATAATATTTGGGATATGTTATTTGAATCCCGGAAGCACTTCCCAATAATCAAGGAGTTCTACTGGGAAGTGATTATTTTAGGCTTGTGGTTGTTATGGAAATATAGGAACAAAGTTATTTTTCAAAATCACTGTGGTTCTTTGGAAGAGTGATTAAAAATATTCACTTCTGATTTAGAGCTCATTTTATGTAGAATGAGGCCTGTTGTTAAATTTGGTCTATCCAGTTGGATTGACCTCTTGTAATTTTTCTTTTTGGTTGTTTTGGGTGACTCTTGTTTTATCTTCTTGATAATATATCTTTGCAATAGGTCTTCCTACTGTTTCTCCTCAAAAAAAAATTATGCTAGAAAATGATCGGCTTACAGAGCACGAGAATACGAAGTCATAAGTTTATTTCTAACTGACAGCCACTCGAATGGTCAGAAACATTCTAGTAGGTTTCCAAGGCGTTGAGAAACAGCTTACGATGAAAGGCTTATCTAGATGCGACCATGAGATTGGCCAGTGAATCCGCTTAATCATCGTAGGTGGGTGTGTTGTAGCGATCAGCCCCCGAGCATGGCCCGAGAAGGGGTGAATGAGAATGTAACTTTTAATATTAAGCAAATATGTTAAATAATTGAAAGAAGAGAACGGAAAGGAAAGACTTACATGTAGAACTTGCGTAGTTGGTCGATATTCCAAGTATTGGAGAGAACTCAGCCGTCTTCCATAGCTAATCTTGCTGATCTAGGTCGTGGTAGTGAGGTTATAGTGTAGGGTCCTTCCCATTGGTAGGAAAAATTATTGCGATTGGACTGATTTCGGAGCTTTCTGAAAACCAGGTCGCCCACGCGAAGGCTATGTGGTCGCACCCTTTTGTAATGATATTTACGTAGAGCTTGTAAATATGCCGTAGACCTAAATAATGCTTGATTTCTCTTTTCTTCTAGGAGAGCAAGTTCATCTTCACGGGTTTGGGTTGAATTTGTTGTATCGAAGTTAGTTATGCGAGCAGACCCAACCTGTATTTCGCTTGGTAACGTGGCTTTGGCACCAAACACCAATTGGAAAGGCGTGTCACCTGTCGCTCTACTAGGTGTAGTGCATATGGCCCAGAGAACAGAGTAGAGTTCGCCTACCCAAGCCCCTGAGTGTATCTTAAGGCGGTCGAAGACACGTTTCTTAACCCCTTTAATGATCTGCCCATTGGCGCATTCAACTGCTCTGTTACTTTGTGGATGAGCAACGGATGTGAAGCAGACTTTTGTGCTGATATCGTCGCAATAGTCTAAGGAAAGTTCATTGACGAATTGGAAACCATTGTCTATGATAAGGTGGTTTGGGGCGCCAACTCATGTTACAATGTTTTTATGTAAGAACTTTTGGGCTGCTGAGGCAGTAATGGTGCGGACTGGTTCAGCCTTGATCCATTTTTTGAATGTATCAATGGCTACGAACAAGAACTTGTATCCATTGACAGCTTGGGGCATTGGTCCCAGAATATCTATCCCCCAAACGGTGAATGGCCATGTTCATGGGATAGTTTGTAATGTGTATGCTGGCTGGTGATTTCACCGAGCATGAAATTTACATTGGGGGCATGTCTTGACCAAATGTCAAGCATCACTGAGTGCTATAGGCCAATAGTACTCTTGGCGAAAAGCTTTTCCGACCAGTGTTCTAAAGGAAGTGTGCATCGCATATGCCTTCATGAATGTCTCTCAGAAGGAATTTGCCTTCTTCTTGAGGGATGCAACGCATGAGTACGCCTTGCGTACTTTTCTTGTATAGAGTGCCGTCGACCAGTCTATACATGCGTGCTTACTAACTGATCAGCTTCGGTTTCATCCACGGGCAAGGTCCCGTGCGCAATATAGATTCTCAATGGTGTGATCCAATCTGCTTCTTGCTCGAGGATAGTGACGCTAGGGATCGCTTCATTTGTCTCAGTGATTGAGGGATGTGCTAAGTGCTTGACGAACACTCCTGCCGGAGCAGATGTACGTGAGGATCCAAGTTTCGGTAATTGGTCGGCAAGAGCATTGTCTCTTCTCGGCACGAACTGGACTTTGAAATTCATGAAGTATTTTTCTAGTTTCCTCACCTCGCCCTACTAATGAGCCATTGTCTCGTTGGAGGTGCTGTACTTCTTGTTTACTTGGTTTACGACTAGTTGTGAGTCTCCCCTCACCACTACAGATGGACTCCAAGGTATTTGGCTGCTCGGAGCCCAGCTAGAAGACCTTCATACTCTGCTGCATTGTTGGTCGCAACAAAGTGGAGTTGTATGACGTACTGGAGGCGGTTGCCTTGAGGCATAATTAAGACCACTCAAGCCCCCGAGTGTGAAAAACCACGACAACCATCAAAGTACATCGTCCAGAGGTCGGTAGTCATTAAATTTGGTGACTTTAGAGGTAGCGGTTCGAGATTAGTCCACTCAATTATGAAGTCAGCAATAATTTGAGACTTAATTGCAACCCGGGCAGTGAAGTGGAGGTCGAAAGCCCCCAGCTCGACTGCCCATTTGGCAATTCGACCTGTTGCCTCTGGGTTACAGAGTATGTCTCCTAGAGGGAAGGACGATGGCACGGAAATTCTCTGTGCTTGAAAGTAATGTCACAGCTTTTGGGAAGCCATTAGCAGGGTATAAAGTAGTTTTTTGACTTCGGGGTAACGCTCCTTTGGTCCGTTGAGTACTTCACTGACGTAATAAACTGGTCCTTGCATGCCGTCTCTTTCTGCGACCAGTACCGCACTGATCTCGCATGGGGTTGCAGCTATGTAAATGAGTAATGGTTCTCCCGCATTTGAGGAGACCAACACTGGAGCTCTAAATAAGTACTTTTTGACTTCCTGGAAGGCTTTCTCAGCTTCATTCGACCATTGGAAACCACTGTGCTTACATAGTACCTTGAAGAAAGGTAACCCACGTTCGCCTAATCGTGATATGAAACGACTCAAGGCCACTATTTGACTGGTTAGGCTTTGGACATCCTTCGTTGACGAAGGAGATCGCATTTGTTCAATGGCTCCTATTTTGTCAGGATTAACCTCAATTCCTCGAGAACAAACAAGAAAACCCAAGAGTTTACTAGAAGAAACTCCAAAAGAACACTTTTCGGGAGTTAATTTGATTCCATGTTTATTCAAATTACGTAAAGTCTTAGTGAGATCATTTACATGATTAGAGCTTTGCAAACTCTTTATAACCAGGTCATCTACATAAGCTTCTAAATTACCCCCTAATTGAGATAGAAAGGTCTTCTGCATCAAGCGCTGATACGTGGAACCAGCGTTCTTGAGCCCAAATGGCATTCTGACGTAGCAGTAGGTGCCAAAGGGTGTAATGAAGACAGTTTTCTCTTCATCTACTTTTGCCATGCTAATTTTATGGTAGCCTGAGTAAGCATCCAAGAAGCTCATCAGTTCACAACCCGCTATGGAATCGACCAACTGATCGATGCAAGGAAGGGGAAAGTCATCCTTTGGGCAGGCTTTGTTGAGACTAGTGTAGTCGACGCTCATGCGCCACTTACCATTGGACTTGAGGACCATGATTGGGTTCGCGAGCTATTTGGGATGGTGAACCTCGTGAATGAAATCAGCGTCTTGGAGTTTGGATAACTCCGCACGGATGGCTTCCTGTCGATCAGGAGCAAAGCGTCGAAGCTTTTGCTTTATTGGTCGCTGTCCAGACCAAATTGCTAGCTTGTGCTCGATCACCTCCCTTGGGACTCCGAGCATGTCGGATGGTTTCCACGCAAACACATCTGCGTTGGCTCAGAGGAAAGTAATGATCTTGTGTTCCTATTTGGCATCCAGTGATGACCCGATCCGGATAGTCTTAGATGAGTCGTTTGGGAAGAAAGGGACTTGTTTTAGCTTTTCATCTGGTCATGGAGTCATCCTGACCACATTAGGCTCCTTGGTCGCCAGCTTGACATCCCGTAGGGGTAACTGATCGACTAATTCCAAAGAGATGCAGTCACAGGTTAAGGCTATATGTTGACTGCCTCTAACGGTAATTACGCCTTTTGGGCCTGGCAATTTGACACACTGGTAGGCGTAGTGTGTTGCCGCCATGAACTTGGTGAGTGATGGCCTGCCTAAGATGGCGTTGTGAGCTGAATCAAAATCAATCACATCGAAAGTAATTAATTCTGTTCGGAAGTTTTCTAGCTCTCCGAGTGTTACAGGTAACACTATTTGCCCGACGGGCATCATCGTGGGATCCCGAAAAACGAGGTATTTGCATCTTGGAACGAGGTATTTGCATCTTGTCAAGAGTTTTGGCGAACAACAGGTCGAGCAAGCTGCCGCCGTCAACCAGTATGCGCCCCACTTTAGCATTGCTAATAATGGGGGTGATCACCAAAGGGAGTCGCCATGGGTTGGACATCCCTTTGGGACCATCTTCCCTGTTGAATGTTAGAGAGATCTTCGACCAACGAGGGACTGAGGCTCTCCTAATGGAGCTTCAACGCTATTTACCTCGCGGTGAACAACTTTAAATTGACGCTTAGAGTAATAAGAGGAAGAACCACCAAAAATGACATTAACATGATTGCTAGGTACCTGGTATGGCATTACCTCGTCTCCATTGGCGTCGTTTGTGTCTCGAGATTGTCCGTTTTCTGGTATAGTTGACATGGGGCTGGTTCCTTGATAGAAATCATCCAGGCTCTTTAACCAAGCGCGGAAATTCTTGAGATCTTGTTCGGAAGCGTTATGCAATGGACACCATTTTTTGTTTCCCTGCATGTCAGTTTGTTTCTCCGAACGGTCGCGGGTGCGACCTCCGGAGGTAAGCTTAGTAGACTTGAATGGAACTTTTTTACCTTTCTCTTGTGGTTGCTTGTCCAAGACTGCGACCTAGCAGAATTGGCTTACTCCAATCTTGTTTGGCTTCTTTGATCGTCCACCTGCGGAGAACTCGGGTTTCTTCGTGGAATCTTCTTTCTTTTCCTTTTTTAGGCCCAGTTGATGGGGAAAGTTACCCTTACCCACCATCCTATTCCATTCCACAGCTTCCACTGCATTGGAATAGCGATATGCCATGTCGAATAGGTCTAACATGGATCGTGGGGGATGGATACTAAGGTCCTGTGTGAACCGTCGGTACCGAACACCATGTCTGAAAGCCTTGATGACTGAAGAATCAGAGATGTTAGGAATGGTATTCCTCACTCCTACGAATCTCTTAACAAATTGCCAAAGGGTCTCTGTTGATGTTTGGCACAAGTGATGAAGATCATCCTCCTTGCTAGGCTTCTCATACAAGTTTCGGAAGTTGTTGAGGATAGCGTCGCATAACATCTCCTAGTTGTAGACCGATCCTTCTGGTTGGTTGAACAACCAGGTCCGTGCCAGACCTTCCAGGACCGTGGGCAAATAGTTTTCCATGACCCGTTCGTCTCCCCCAGCTTCTTGGATGGCTGTAACGTAAATATGGAGAAATTCAGTAGGATTTTGAGTCCCATCGAATTTTTTGATCGTATCGGGTTTAAACTTGCCCGGCCAGACCACATTTCGTAGTCTAGGCGAAAATTTTTTGCAACCCATGTACGTACTGCGTGGTCGTTGATCGTCACGACTAACGCCTTAGTCGCGGAAGTGGTCGACCTGGGGAGGTTCACTACATGGTCCCAAACGTGAGTGTACTGGTATGCGACTATGGTCGCGTGAAGTACCTGTTTGTCTGGTCTTGTTGTGTCAAGACTGTGTAGAGTTACGTCTCTTATGCCCTTGGAGTGAACCGGCCTGTCCTTTGGTCGTTGAACGTGATGACGCCTCTGGAGTAAACCCAAGGGCGACTTTGTCAAGATTATCTACAAGCACTCTTGCGAATATAATCCTATCATCGTTCGCGAGACTAGAGGGCGGATTACAGAGTGCATATGCAATCCTCTGGAGACGATCCTCCGGATTCCTGTTAGGTGCCGGTGGAGTTCCTGGTGTGGTCGTCTTTGCCGGTGGTGAGTAGTTTGGAGAGGGAATAGGCATATGATTATGGTCGTGACCTCTCGGGAAGGGTTGTCGAGACGTTCTAGGACCGGGGTCGCGAAACACGGTACCTCGGCGTGTGGTTACTGGTCGTGGAAGATCTTCTGCGACCTTGTGAACCTCAGCCTCTCGCCGTTTACGTTCTTGGTCCTCTTTCTGTCTATGTTCTCATTCCTGCCTAGCATCACGCTGCTCTGGAGTTTCCTTCAAAAGTGCAGCAATTTCTCTAGGGATCGAGTTCGCAAATGAAGAAAGCATCTCATCTTTGTCTGAGTCGGACTCAAAATCAAAGAGAGATTTTAGATTTTCTGGGGAGAAGTTATCCAAATGGATATCGAGGTTGTCCCCTTCCAAGTTGGCTAAAGCAATCGGTTCTTTCACATACTCGCCTTCTACTGAGGGTAAGTGAATCGCCTGACCCGATTCCTGTTCGGCAGATGTGGTTGGGATCGAGGATGACACTTCCCCAAGACAAACTGTGAGGGTATCGTTGTTACCATTAGCGGGGATGGCATTTTCATCCATTGCATCTACATGGTCTTCAAGATCGAATTCATTCTCAGAATCGTGTAAGCAAGGGAAATGATCCATGAATACAATGAATCTTGATGAGAATCTTTTCAGAGCCCCACAGTGGGCGCCAGCTATCGACGATTGGAACCAATGGTCCCTCTGCCGAGCTTATGCAAAGAAGAGAGTGAGAAAAGATGGAGCCAATCAAACAAGTTCTCAAGATGTTCAAAGTATCTATGAATCTAAGACACCGGGAGAGAATTATCCAGGTTTGGGCCCCCTTTAAGCTGGGTAATAGCCCTACGTCCTGTGTATTTTACTATATGTGGAAAAAAGGCTAATCCTATTTCACTAAGCCTAGTCTTCTCTCTGTCGTCAATTTGTCCATCCCCTGATCCTCCCTTTTAAGGCCTTTTTGTACATGTCGAAGAGGTTTCCTGTTGTTCTCCTGAAGGCGTGCCCCACGATCTCTCTTAACCATCCAGAAGTGGGGGTAGTGAGGTCGTGGATGGTGGTTGCCGTGAATCATGGGTACGTAGCGGTTTGGACAGTCTTGACTGGGTCATCATAGAACTGCCTCACTGTCTTAACCTCCTATCGACGGTTACCTTGCCAGGGGCTTATTATTGTCTCGGGGTCAATCATAAGGATCAAAGTGAAATAACATTTTAGGAGTGCCCACGTAGTACTGCGATCACGATAATAAGACTAGTTATTGTATCTGTGAGAGACGAGGGCTATGGGAATTGTCTCCGTGACCTTGTTGCTCTTGGATACAGCATAAAACATAAGCTCTGTGATAACAAATGTCTTGAATTTTGTGTGAATTAGGTATGGTTTTTTGGTTATATCCAAAATGCCCTTGGATTACCTGATTTCCCTCTTTTCGGCCCTTAGCGACCATAGTTAGGACTGCGACCATGGTCATGCGCGACCACATAGCGTCAGTGCGACCATTGAGGCCTAAAAGAGTACGTAATAATTCTCGTCAGGCATTTCATGTCTTTTACTCAAATTTCCAGAATATTGGCAAGTATCGCATTTTTTTACAAAATTATGAGCATCTTTAAATAAAGGAGGCCAAAACAAACCTGATTGCAATACTTTGCCGCTGTTTTCGAAGATCCTATGTGTCCGCCACATGGAGATGAATGACAATATTCAAGAACGCTTTGGATCTAGTGATCAGCACACATCGTCGATAGATGTTGTCAGCTCCCTTTTTGAAAATATTCCGATCGTCCCAATAGTAGCGCTAGATGTTGTGGAGGAAGCTCTTCCGTTGTCTATGTGTCAACCCTGGAGGAAGTTCATGGTTAAATAAATAATTTGCGTAATCAACATACCATGGCTCTTGTTGAATCAAGTAAAGGTGCTTGTCGGGTAAAGCGTCATTGATGTGAATATCGATGGTGTTAGTTAAGAGTCGTGAGAGATGATCGGCGATGACATTCTCAGCACCTTTTTTTTTACCTTTGGTCTCCAAATCAAATTCCTGTAGTAGTAGGATCCATCGTGCAAGTCGTGGCTTGGTTTCTGTCTTGGTCAAAAGATACTTAAGAGAAGCATGATCAGTATGCACAATAACTTTTGAACCAATTAAGTATGGACGGAATTTATCTATAGCATACACTACAGCAAGCAATTCTTTTTCAATCGTAGTGTAATTACTTTGAGCACCATCCAAAGTTTTGCTTACATAGTATATAGCATGTAGAACCTTATTTATTCTTTGCCCTAGAACAGCGCCAATTGCATAATCACTAACATCACACATCAATTCAAATGGTTCATTCCAATTTGGAGGTTGTATGATGGGAGCACTAGTTAATGCATGTTTTAGTTGATTAAAGGCATTAAGACATTTATCATCAAAATCAAAAGGCACATATTTACCAAGCAAATGAGTGAGAGGTTTAGCAGTTTTGGAAAAATCCTTAATGAAATGACGGTAAAGACAGGCATGTCCCAAGAAACTGCATATGCCCTTCACGTTCGTTGGTGGTGGAAGACTTGCTATGACCCCGATTTTTGCCTTGTTGACTTCAATACCTCGTTCAGAAATCACGTGGCCAAGTACTACGCCTTCTTGAACCATGAATTGACACTTTTCACAATTTAGCACTAGGTTGACTTCTTCATACCTGCTTAAGACTCGAGAAAGATTTTGTAGACAGACATCAAAAAGGAACCATAAATGCTCAAATCATCTATAAAGACTTCCATTATTTCCTCAATTAAATTTGAAAAGATAGCCATCATACATCGTTGAAAGGTTGCGGGCGTGTTACATAACCCAAACGTCATTCACCGGTAAGCAAAAGTACCGAAAGGACATGTAAATGTTGCCTTATCTTGATCATTGGGATGAATTTGGATTTGAAATAATCTTGAATACCTATCAAGAAAAAAAAATATGCATGTTTGCCCAATCTTTCCAACATTTGATCAATTAAAGGTAATGGAAAGTGATCCTTCCTAGTGGCGCTATTCAATTTACGATAATCAATGCACATGCGCCATCCAGTAACAAGTCTAGTAGGGATCAACTCATTGTAGCATTCTTAACCATAGTCATACCTCCTTTCTTTGGAACCAGATGAACAGGACTAACCCAATTACTATCAGAAATAGGATAAATGATACCCACATCTAATAGTTTAGAAATTTCAACTTTTACAATTTCCTTCGAATTAGGGTTTATTCTTCGTTGACGCTCAACGGAGGTTTTAGTTTCATCAACTAGAGAGATTCTATACATGCAAATTTCAGGGCTAATCCCTTTGATATCATGAATTGAATAACCAAGAGCATAGCGATGCACACAAAGTAAACAAATCAATTTTTCTAGTTGTGAATTGGTCAAGTTTGCATTAACAATGACAGGTTGCATCTCATCATCATCCAAGAACACATATTTCAGCGAGGTAGGAAGAGTATTAAGTGTAAGTTTACTTACCTTTTCCTTACCTGTGACGTCGGAATCCGATATGTCCTCTTTGGATGGTTCTTTTGTTTGTTCGTCTTTGTTTTGTTTGTTTTCTTCACTGCTGTCCATTTTTTTGTTGTCGAATATTTCATTCGTTCCTTCTTCGAAAGTGAGTTGAAGCGGCGACTCCTCTTCTAGGACTTCTTCTATATCATCCACGCATCAAAGTTTTTCCTCATACATAGGGCAGTTAACAAGGTTAGATATTTTTTAAAAAAAATTCTCCTCCCCTATGAGAAAAGTAATTCTTCCCTCACAAACATCAATGAGGGCACCTGCTGTCCGGAGCATTGGCTGTCCCAATATGATAGGTATAGCAACATCTTCATCCATATCAAGAACGACAAAATCAATTGGAAGATAAAATTTACCGACTTGAAGAGGCACGTCTTCCAGGATTCCTTCTAGATGCTTTACTGAACGATTGGCAAGTTGCAGAACCGTGCGTGTAGGCTTGATCTCACCCATGCTCAAACGTTGTGTGATGGTGAGAGGCATCATACTAACGCTTGCTCCTAGGTCGTAAAGAGCTCGATTGATATGTATTGTGCCTATGTTACAAGGCATGGAGAAGCTCCCTTGATCCCACAGCTTTACCGGCATCCTATTATGAATCAGAGCACTACAATTTTCGGTTAAAGCAACGGTTTTAAATTAACCCAAATCCCTCTTTTTAGTAAGTATATCTTTCAAGATTTTCATAAGAAGGCATTTGAGTTACTAAATTAGTGAACGGTGCCATAACATTAAGCTTTTCCAATATTGCCAGCAATTTTTCAAATTGCTTATCGAGATTTGCCTTAACGTTCCTTCCTGGGAAAGGTGGAGTTAGATTATTAATACGTGTAACCTGATTTTCTCCACATTCCTTTTTTTGTGGTTCGACGACCTTGTCGTCATCCTTTGCAGGCTGTGATGGTACTTTCTTTATTTTGCTTGCCGGTGAAGGTTCGGTTGGTGGTGTTCGTTCTGGTAGCTTTGTTCCACTCCTTAGGATTACTACATTAGAAATAAGAGGGTTAGAACAAGCTATAGAATTTATTTGTTCAGAATTGCGAGGATTGATAGGTTGAGAAGGAAGAGGGTTATCTTTTTCGATGCAGGATTCGCCAATTGTGCGATTTGAGTCTCGAGCATGCAAACGTGAGTCGATATGGAGTCGATCTTTTGGTTCTTGATTTGCTAGAAAGTTCTCTAGCATGCGCTCCATGTTCGACTGCTCGGGTTGTCATTAATATGGCGGTCGATAAGGTTGCTGATTTTGTTGTTGGTACGGTGGCCTTGGAGCTTGATGTGGGGGATTTTGTTGGTGTAGTTGTTGCTATCCAAAATTTGGTTGTTGGTGTTGAGGTTGTTGTTTTTGTCCTGACCATGCAAAATTTTGATTGTTGCGCCATCCAGAGTTATACGAGTTAGGAAAAGTATTACCTTGCCGTTGTTGCATACCCTAAAAAGCGTTTACCTGCTCCATGGATGGGTTAAATTGGCATTCATGGCCATAGTGGCCTTGTATGCCGCACAGTTCACATATAGGTGCAATTGCATTAACAGATGAAGTAGCAGAAGATCCAAGAATTGATAATCTATCGGTGAGAATTGCTACCTGTTTGGCCAGTTGCGACATTACACTTACATCCACGCTATTGGTCGGCTTTTGTTGAGTAGCTCGTTCAGTTCTCCATTGTGCGTAGTCATGAGTTATACCTTCAATGAGGTCGTATGCTTTGTCTATACTTTTGTTCATCAATGCGCTGCCAACTGCAGCGTCTACAGCCATCCATGTGTTGTAGTTCAGCCCACTATAAAACGTCCAAACCACAAGTCACTTTTCTAGTCCATGATGTGGACATTTGATCAGCAAGTCCTTGTACCATTCTTAAGCATCATAAAGTGATTCACCTACCTGCTGAGAAAAGATGCAATCTGGTTGCGAATATGAACAGTTTTAGTAGGAGGGAAAAACTTACCTAGAAAAGCTCCCATGTAGTGATTGACACAGGAGGAAGAGTGTATAGCCATGCCCTCGCCTTCTCGTGCTTCGAGAAAGGAAAGAGCCTCAAACGAAGTGCATCCTGAGTTACTCCATGAATTTTGAAAGTATCACAATGCTCAAGAAACATGTGTAAATGAAAGGATGGATCCTCAGCGGGAAGACCACTGAATTGATTTTGTTGAACCAAATTCAAAAGCATAGGTTTTATTTCAAAATTATTTGATTCAATCGGTGGTCAAAGAAAACCTGATTGCGACTTCATACTAAGCGGGATTGCATAATCCTTGAGTCTCTTTTGGTCCTCCATTGTTGGTTGTGCTTTGATTTCTTCTTCGAACATTTGCGAATTGTCGCGCCCCGAAACTAGGATCACGACTACTCCTGTAGAGACCTAGCTCGCTGCAGCTAGTCCCATATATGCATAGCATACACATACCCTTGACTTCCCAGGATAAGTCAAGCACAGGAGTATATTCACATTGCAACAGAGTAACTTACAAAATAGTTAAGCAGTGTGGCCTGCTGGCCTTAATATTACATAAAGAGATTACAATGCCTTCGCGGCATACATGGTTTAGCAAAATAACATCTACACAGCAGAAGGTAGGTGACCCACCCACAAAGAGAAGTGGACGGCAGAACAACACACATCAGGGCTCTGGCGGAACTGACGCTCCTCCTTCTGGATCCAAGAAGTTCTCCATGCCTTCGTCTTGGTTATTGAACGCTCCATCTACTGATTTGTAGGTTGCAAGGGTGAGCACTTACGTACTCAGCAAGTCATAGGTAAAAGTAGATACATATAGTAGTGATGATATGAACCTAGACTAGTCATGAATTATGGATGTTTGTAAAATAATCTTTTACTTTCATACCTCATCTCATGGCAGCGCCTTTCATAATATAACATCATTCATGTTCACTAAATTATAGCACTACCGCGACACGTCGACACACGACAGCCCACGGTAGCACTCCTTATCATGACAACACATGTCATTTGGGTAATCTTGATTTAACACATTTTATTTAGGAAATAATACTTGTGTCACACCCCGTGGATTTAATCCACCGCAGCAGACTCCTATAAACTCGGGAGCTCGGAGTATTCGAATACGTTTTTAACTCTGCAGAGAGGTACCAATTTACCCGCAAGATATTCCACTTTCAAGCCTTTCCGATCATAACATAATGATTGGACCCCTGACTCACTTCATAATGTGAGCGGCAAGGTGGAAATAACAAGAACTTTTGTTATGTATCACTCACAATTCACCCCCGACCCTGTGGCTCTCCGCGAACCACAATTGTGGTAGGCTGTAACATAACCTCCACCCCTACATATATTTCCATTACTAGATCATTGTGCGAGATCACCTTCAGTGATATGTGTGGGAGCCATTCTCCGTGCTTATTGTGCATCACTACACAACTCCAGCAGGGGTTTCATGTGCGATCCACATAAGTACTTGTTCAGGCCTGTCCCATACCAGGCTTGCGGTTAGCACATTGTTCATGCCACTAAACGCACAACACAAGGTTCTAGTCCTTATATGCCAGTGACCAGACCATCCACAACCCTGCACCTTCAGTGCCTGCATTCCTTCGCAGTTTAGCACCTCCAGTGCTACCACCATTCCATACCATTTTCTGGTCACGGCTAGGGGTTTTATTTCATGAATATAAGTATATACATATATAATAGTTCATGGCTCAAAACTTGTTTATTTCACATTTCACAGATAACCAGTCTAGTACTGCCAATTCATAAATCAACCATTCTCAATCTTTCTCATGCAATATTATATATATTCAAGGTTATGTTTTAGCAACATTTAAAATATAGGTTCAAGATGACCAAGGATATAACTTGCCTTCCGCGTCGTAAAATACAGCAGTTGATGTCGGATTAGCAGTGAAGTCCTCAAACTCGGGCTCTTGATCTGCTCTCCAATCAAACAAACAACCAATAGTCACAATCTTTTCAGTATATTATTATACTATATGCAATAATGCAAAGATAAAGTCTTGATGATTCTGAAATGATTGGATGGTTCTGAGACGATTAGGTTTAAAAACTGATTAGAATTAAGTTAGGGAAACCAAGGTTAAGATTAGTTATCAAAGGTTTACAAGGTTCCAAATGCCTCAAAATATCAGCATGATATCAAGGTTGCGACTGGTTCGCTCAAAAACAGCGAACGTCTTTAGGTCGACATTCGGTTCAAGGCATCGACATAGGATTGATGGATGATAGAGGGGTTATCTCAACTTGTGGCAGTAGAATAAAATGTAGAGCACAACTCCACAAGTCTAAGCAGTAGAATAAAATGTAGAGCACAACTCCACAAGTCTAAGGGACAAGGTTATTTTCAGTTTGCACAAATGAAAAGAGGTGAAATGAGCTAATGCCACTGGCTGACATGTTCTGGCATAGGGCTGACAATGTCAAAATCTAGGGTTTTAGCATAAAATGCAATTCAAGGGTTCAAATCAAGTTGTGATAGAAGAAGAAATTGTAGATCACAACCTCAGGAATCTAAGGGACAAAGTTATGCTCAAAATGCACATCTGGAAGGAAGTGAAAAGGGCTAATGCCACTGACTGACATAGTCTGGCATTGAATCTGACATGGCCAGAAACTAGGGCTTGGCATAACTTTTGATCTAGGGCTTCAAATGATGCACCACTTTGTCTGGGAGGTAGGCAATGATAACAGGAACAAATCACTCAACAGGATCTAAGGCTGAATATGGTTGGAAGATGCTGAAATTCAAAGGAGAAGTGTGGTGGCGACACGGCACAGTGAAGCCACTGGACAAAATCTTGGCATGGCTATAACTTGAAATCTGGATAGTTTCAGAGATCGGGCTAGAAGACAAATATGCTCAGGAGGTTGAAGCACACCTGAAGGACAAAGTGGATGAAGCTGAAATGGCCGGGAAAGGATTTCCGGTGAACGGCGCCGGAGAAGAAGCACTGCCATTTGGGGGTTTTCGATTTAGGCCGAATGAACTCGATTCCAAGCTCGGAGAGTGATAGAGGGGTATGAGGAAGCTACTGGCGACATCAATTTGGCCGGAGGATCGCCGGTGAGGCCTGGTGACGATCGCCGGTTTCTGGTGAAATTCGATTTTGGGAAAAGCTTCGATTGGGGTTCAATTGGAGATTCTGAGCTTGCAGGCTTGCTTGAAATAGCTCACTGATCAATTTATTCCACAGATTCGAAAGCTAAAACGAAGTTAATCGGACTGCATTGCCGGAACAGGGCATTTTGCAATTCCAGTGATCGCCGGCGTTAGAGGTCACCGGTGAGCAAGTAAATGATACTACACAGAGAGGATGAGTAGGGAAACTCACTGATGGCTTCAATTTGGTAGGAGGTGTAGTGAAGCGTGCTGTCACCGTGAGGCCTCGAGCTGGTCTTGCCGGAGAAGAAGACGACAGCGAGGAGATTTTCGAATTGGCTAAGTTCTGGTGAAGTGAAGCTGTTACAAGGTATTGGGTTGCTTATATACGCCAGAGGCGGAGCTTGCAAGGAAGTAACGGCAAGGGAATTGACGCCGGTGACTTGACTGGTCGGGCGCAGGTGCGACAACAGTGACGGGGAAGCGATGGCGCACAGGCGAGGTGACTGCTGATCAAACTGTTGCTTCATCGGGACGCAATGTTGTTGGCCGGTGCAAGGCAGTGGCGACAACGGCTAGCAAGGCAAGCAACGTGGCGAAGAGTTGCTGACAACGGTCGCGCGCGGGAGCAAAGTTGTCCAACGACATTGCCACGGCGATGGCTGAGGCGTGGACGCGTGTGCACATGCAAACTCAAGTGAGCATGAGCTCAGGCGCAGGCGAGGCGTGGCCGGCGGCGAGCGAACACGGCGCAAACGCACGGCGAGGCTCTGGTCGTGAACTGGCTGCTGCCTGGTCAAATTAGGGCTGATTTGCAATTTCCAATTCTTGATTTGGACTGAAATGTAAATTCGATGATTTGGAAGGTTTGATCTAACTTTGATTGCACTGATCTGATAGACTTGATTCAACAGATGATTTGGCATAGATAGAAGATAAAGTTTGAGACATTTGGATGATTTTTGATATGAACTGAAAACAGAGTAGATTAGGGTAAAATAAGTCTGAATCTTATTGATCTCGAATTCTGGGATTTAGGGTTTGATTTTGAGATACTCATAAAAGAAGAATTTTTGTTGAAAAGCATTTGGGAGGTGTTCTCTGAATCAGATTTGAATTTGAAGATGATTTGCAACATTTTGCCTTTTCAGGCTGCTGGAAAATCTGGAAAAGGACTGATCTGCGATACTCTTGCACTGATTTGCGAAAAAGGTTTAGATGATAAAATCTGGCTACCAACTTTTTGGATTAAGGTATTGGCATACCCTTAATCATAATCCAAGAATAATCTGGTCCGATCTTGGCTAAGATTTTGATTAAATCTGAATTTCTGAAACTTAGGGTATTTAGGTAATATAAGATATTCTGTTTTCGAAAACAGAAAGGAGTTAATAAATCTGGAAGTTAGAGATAGAATTGGATCTGGGTTCTGAAGGCTTTTAGGTTTAGGATAACTGATAGATCAAATCTAGAAAATCAGATCTTGACTTGGGGTCACAGGATAGATTTTAGGGCTAGAACAGAATAAAGCTGGTGCTGATTTGGTTGATCTAGAAGAGACATATGCATGCATGACTTTTAAGAAAGAAACTTTTCACCCCAAAACTCGGGATATTGCACGAATTTTCCTCCAATCTTACCTATATTGACTTGTACCGAAGTTGGCGCGCATTTTTGACAAGTTTGTCCGAGCTATCTAGCTTTGCACTACTTCCCTGAAAGGTTAGTGGTGCAAAGAAAAGAAGAAAAAGAAAAAGAAAAATAGAAGCAAGATTGAGAAGTCAGACTGACTTACATCAGCAAAAATTAATCTAAAAAGACGTTGTTCCCCGGCAACGGCGCCAAAAACTTGATCACACATCAAACGGTGTGATTCTGTAATACCGCAAGTGGACGGTTGATCGTTGACCACTTGAGGGTCGAATTTCACAAGGAACAAGCGTATTCTCTTTTAGGTTAATGGATCACTAATTAAGTCTGAATGATTTTGGGGTTTGCTTGTCTACAATTAAATCTACTACTAAATCTATCAATCTAGGGCTTGAAGCGGTAAATTGCAAGTATGAAATTTGGGGTTTAAAAGTAAGAATGAAAAACTAAGGTTTCGGGGGTTCCATATCCATCCAGCGTAATTCTATTCAAGGTCCGAGAATTGCAAGTTAATTTTAATTGTTTTTCAAGACAGATTAAGTTGCTAGTATGGTCGCTGGTACAACGGTCAGAGAATCGCTTCCACTGTTACGTTTGGCGAGAGCCTCTCTCTTGTTCAGGATTCTGCGTCAAAGCGCTAAGGACTCATGAACTCCCCTAAAGTCTTGCGAAGACTCAACTGTTACATCTGTTGTCGAAATGAGAATTTAGAGTTTAGAGGAAGAAAACATCAAGAAATAATTGCAACACTTAAGATCGAAACCAAGGAAGAATTACGCTTTCCAAATTAGGTCATCCCTAACCTTAGAAGCGATCTACTCGCAAAAAGCCATTAAAATACTGGAATAATAAGAATTAAATAAAAACTTACTTGATTGCTGAAAAATTAAAGTTGCTGTCCTTGTCGGCTTACAAAAGCAAAAAAAATAGAGAAGGGGGCTCTTATAAGAAAACTAAACTAAAAAGTAGCTAAAAACTACCACCAAAGTCTAAATAAAACATGTCTAATTGAGTTAAAAGGTTCTCTATTTATAGTACAAAAATCCTAAAATTAACCAATTACAACTCAAGACTTGTTTATGAAGAAAACTGACTCAGATTCGGACAGTGGAATGCCTTAAATCGACTAACGAGTCTGGGCAGGCGTCAAACGGACTAACGAGTTTGTTTTGGATTCGGAATTCGGGTTTCGGATTTTGGATTCATATTTCTAATCCAAATCCCTGTTTTTCAGATTTTCAGCATTTCCTTTCTCCACTTTGTTTCCTATCCAAACGATGTCGAAATATCTTCAAATTTAGTATGAACACACGCATGAAAGCGGATTGTAAAAATGTTACAAAAGGTCACATAAAATGACATATCAAAGGAATTTTAAGCATCATTTTTGCACGTTTTCAATACCAAATCTAGGGTAAAATTCTACCAAATTAAGACTTATTAGGTCACGCTGTCTAGGGGAGTTTTGAAATTTCCGCAGTCATACTTTTAGTAGTATATGTTTTAGCGCATCCTTACAGCCACCTCTCAGCCTAGTTGTCGATGATTGGGACTTGAGTCCTTAGTCGATCTTATGCAAATTTACTATGTAGGAAGTGGAGACCAATCAAGACACTCACTAGGTAAGTTAAGATAATCGTGCACTGGAGACACAAGAGATTATACAGGTTCGGGCCCTAAAGGATTTGAGTAATAACCCTACGTCCTGTGGTGTTTTCACTATATATGTAAATATTATAAGGAAAGAGATTATTACAAGAGTAAACAATCTCTCGATATGCTTTTGTATTTCCTATATCTCCTCTCCTTGTCTTCGTCTTCCTTTTTTATACTGATCGAAAGGATTCCAATGTGAATCAGTTCTGGGAAGTTCTTGATGGTTGTCAAGATGTAGTCATAAAACTGCATTCTTACCAGTTATTTCTTATGGTTTTTAGATAACTGCATATCGCAACTTCTTGGTGGTTATCTTTACAAGGAGTTATTTTATCCTAGAACTGTGTTTGGAACACTACTCAGGTTAGCTCTCATAACAGCATAGTCGTGCACACTCTGCAACCATAGTATGGTCGCGTACATTCTGCGACCTTCTGGTTTACAGGAAATCACCTCTGTGTCCATAACGTCTGTATGAAGCCATATATCATATTCGAATTATCTTAAACATGATATATTTAATAAACCAATGACTTTCTTATGTAATGATCATCATCAGCTAGCCCCCAAATTTGAAGTAATAAAAGGTTTATCACTTCGAATTCCGAGAGTACAGTATCTGGCGTTTCACCTTCTCTTGTTGTAAAGAAGACATATGTTGGTTCATTTCCCAAGAAAACTTTGGGGTTAATTTTGACAGGTCATTATGAAGTATTTTTGCAACAAATCGAGGCAAAACTTAAGTGCATTTTTAAGAACTTGAGGCCTTTGTGAATACGAACCATCGCCTCCGGGCTTTATAAATAGTGAGGTATTTTGTTATAAGACTTACAAGTTTTTACTCGTTTAAGTATTTAGTACTTCTTCAACTCCTAACTCAATCCTTCTTCTCTGTTCTCATTTCTAATGACGAACTGAGACTCCAAAAAAATCATCAAGAGTGATGAAGAGGAATTGGCAATAGAAGATGATATTGAACAGGTTCTTCAAAAGGTAATTCTCTTTTGAAGAATCTGTGAATCTTTCCTTTTTGTTGGATTCTTCCAAAGTAATACATTTTGGAATTCTTTAGGTGTTCGAGGATTCAACATCTTCAAAGAAGTGATTTGGGGACGATGCAAGATCATCCAGTGGAACTTCATCCAAAAAGCTAATGGGAACTGAAGTCTGGGCTGCCACAATGGCCCAATCTTCTGTTTTGCCTGCAACTTCTGGAGTGCTAACTGCCACTGCATCTGTAGTGCCTTTGTCACCATATCCTTTGGTGGTCCAGTTAGCATTTGCCTCTAAGGTAAATCTCCTTTTTTTTATCCTTCTTATATACAATCTGGGTTTACCCTCTGTTCATATAGGAGGACAAGGCATTGTGGGTTCTTAGCGAACAGCTTACTAAGATGGAGGTTCTTCTGAAGGAGAGGAATGCTTTGTGTAGTACTCTCCATGAAGAAAAAGAAAGAATTGAAGAGCAGTCCCTCAAGAGAGGACGCAACCTTAATACTGCCTTCTTGGTTGTTGAGCGCCTGAGGGAGAGCCATAACAATGCTGTTGATGATGCAAGGTTGGCTCGCGAAGAGAGAGACCTTGTGCGGGGGCAGAGGGATCTCTCTAATGCAATTAGGACCAGCTGTAATCTCGTCATAAGAGACGACATTGAGAGATTATGAGACGTCGTTGATTCTCTAAGGGCAGCTAGTGTTAATCCCACTAGCAACAACATGTCCCTTGGAGAACTTTGTACATTACTTTTAGGTCAAGTCAATGCTTTGGTCACCTGCATCCCTTTTTTATGTAAAGAATGCAAGAAATAAAAATTTTTTCTTTACAATGATTATGCATAATATATAATCATTTGTGAATTATCATAATAATTTTGAGTGAATATCTCTACGTGAAAAATGGTGACATGTAAATGTCTCTATGACCATAACATCCACAGGTAATTAATATTGTGTCCATGTTTACTGTGACAACAAATCGGAGTAACAGAAAACCAGGACAAAAATCTCTGTATGAATAAAATGATTACAGGTAAATGCTTCTATAATCATAATATTCATAGGTAAAATATTATGACCATGGTCTTTGCATCTATAAAGTACTGAAATCACAAGATTGCATTGAGACCATTGGGAACATTGAGGTCACAAGATTACATTGAGAGCATAGGTAGCACTGACACCACATAATTCTATTATAATATGATTATTTATTCTGCAGCCCCCCGAGTTTGAAATAAAATGACTCTTTAGTTTCCCAAAAGACTCATTTTGTTTCAAATTCACGATACGGTTTCGGGTTCAAAAATATGATATCAGGTATAACCCGTAAAAACCCGTTATAAAAATGGTAAAATAATAGATGTAATAGGTGGTGGTCTAGGGCCTATAAAAGGAGTTACCTTCGTTGAGAAGCCTCAAAGAACCCTCTTTTACATCTGCTACTCTGCCGCAAAAAACTCTTGTTGTTCACCGTTGCTCTCATCGCCACCAAAAACCCTCATCTTTCCAAAGATCTTCATAGCGATGGCGTCCTGGAGCCAATTAAGCCATTGTGATAATGGGAGTTTGGCAGCACTGGAGAAAGAGGAAATTCTCCCTTCTCAGCTGCTGATCAACTTGCGTCCTGCGGGGAAACGAGAAGAAACCCCGATTGTCTAAGAGAACGAACTGGTGATTTTTGAACACTTTCTATGGTGTGGATTCCGCTGCCAAAAAGCAAATTTCTTCAAGACATCCTCGCACATTTTGATTTAGAGCTGGTAAACCTCCACCCCAATGCTATCCTCATTTTGGCTGTCTTCCAGCACTTGTGCGAGGCATTTGTTGGAGTGTTGTCGTGCGTGGATCTATTCCGAAGGTTCTACTTCTCGGCATGGTCAAAGAGTCCCAATGCATCAGGATGTGTTTATTTTTGACTGAGGGATAAGAAAGATTATCCCTCTTTCCCGCTGCATGACTCTGTGCATGGATGGAATCAACGATTGTTCTACTGTGCCACGCCGGCTGAGAGTAGTCTCTGGTTTGAGAACCGGTGACCAATGAAGAGCAGTGAGATGGACGCTGCTCCCATTTTAAACCAAGACTTACAGAAACAATCCCAGGGGATTCTTCACTTAGTCCAGCAGGGAGTGACTGCACGAGATATAATCCATGACTTCGTGAAGAACAAGATGAGTACTCTGAAGAAGAGGGAACATCTAGCCTGGGAGGTGTGTTCTATGATGGACAACACCTTGGAGTATAACCAGGGTAAGTTTGTTTACTCAAAAAATATGTGAAATTGTTGACAATCTGATGTTTATACTAAATGATTGTCATGATAAATAGCTCTGTCCCCATCCAAGATCGAGAGGAGGACGAACCACCTTTTGAAGCCGTACAACATAGCAACAGAAGGAGTTCTTGGCTCAACTAGTCCACAGAGCCTGGTCGGCAGCAGCATCAACATAAGACAAGAGCGCCAAAAGGTAAACCTTGTTTTGAGAAGCTTCTTCTGTCTATCAATGTTGATCATCAAAGAACAAATTACAGCTGCTGGAAGGGCAAGATATCACGACGAAGTGTCCTGTTGATGACGTTGGGCCTTCTGGGAGGTCCTCATCGAAGAGAATAAAAATTATCTCTTCCAAAGACAAGAAGACGAAGGAGCCAACCCCTAGCGCGACCAAAATGAAGACCATAAGGGGGGCTTCATCTAAAACAAAGAAAACCGAAGCAAAGAATGCTGCAGTAAGGTTTTCTCTTCCCCCTGTTATACCATGTACGAATAGGAGTCACTTCTTAATGGTACAGGGTGAGGGGAGCGAGGATGAGGAAGATGACGTTCCTCTTATCCTTCAAGGAGAAGAACGGCAAACCCTCTGGAGATAGCCATTCCAGAGGTACCATCCTCCCCCAACATCGCCAACATACTGACCTCAATAGCAGAGACAACTGTTGCGACAGTGGATCCTGTGGTCACGGGAGAGCTTGTGGTCACGAGGGAGGTTGCCAACCCTGATGTTAGAACTTCTACAACCATGGTTGCGGAGGACTCTGTGGCCGTAGTTTCAACAAGCCCATACCTTGTGACACCCCCTGCAAACGTAGAAGAAGCTGTTGTGGTAAAAATGTCATACTTCACAAAATTTACATCATTGCAAACATGAATCATCTTTTGAATATGCAGGAGGAGGAGGTTACTGTCATGTTTAAGAAGACGAAAACAAGGGCAGGCTCTGATGATGTCGCGACGAAATCGCTGGCTTCACTTTTGTCGCCCAGAGGCGCAACATCGAGCCCCCAAAGCTTGATGGGGCTTCAAAATAGTTAAAGACATCTCTTCCTTCTAACTTTTGATATTCACAAGATTTGATTCATTACTTTTGTAAATTGTAATCTTGTTCAGAAATCCTATGCTCATCACTTTGTTGACTCCACTTGTATCAAGCAATTTACCTGTAATGGAAGTCACAAAGGATGCGGACACGAACACAGTGGCTGAGGGAAATCCTCAGACCATTGTTGAAGAAATAATTGCAAACATTCAATCCGACAGGGTTGAAGCTATATCTGCTGACTCGACCTTGGGAGTATTGCCACAAGGAACAACATCCATTCTCTCCTCGGTCGAGGAAAAAATTCTCTCGAGGTTCAACCTGCTGATGAACCCAAGCCTCTAGAGAAAACACTCAGCGAATTCTTAGAGGTTAGTAAAGAAAAAATCTTTACCTTACCTTTGATGCAAATCCTTAGGAAATTTCAGGTTTAAACAACAGACATTGCTTTGTTTCAGGACCTAACTCAAGTGTCGACTATATCCAAGACTATAGCAGGTCAAGTCAAGGTCGCACAAGAGGAGATTAGCCATCTGAAGAAGTAAGTGTTGAAAAATCATTGGTACTGACCTGAGTTTCTTCCAAGGATTACATTTACATCTATGTTTTGCAGGAAAAATTCTTCACTAATGAAAACAATGGCTGATCAATAAAGTCAGAAGGATGCCGCTGCCATGGAGCTTTCTCTACTAAAGAAAGAACTTAACGAGGCCTAGAAAAAATTGACCTGTAAGCCCACTCATAAGCAGAAAGTGTTATTTCTTTACATGAACTTTTGTTACTGTGTTACTCTGATCATGTAGTAAAAGAGAAATAGATCAAAAGCCTATCCAAAGAGAAGAATGACTTCGAGAAAAAGAGTGTCCAAAGAGAAGCTCATATTGGACAACTCCGCGCAACCATTGAGCACCAGCATGCAATCAGTGAAGAACTCAAGAAGACTACTGAACTTGCCTACGAAGAAAAGAAAGCCCTAGAAGAGACAATCTCAAGCTGCAGCAATGTTCCGTCAGAATCCTTCAAGAAACTTAAAATGGTTGCAGATCTACGGATGGCCGACATTATTGATCCCCAAAAGGAAAATTTGAGCCTTAGTGAATCATGCAAGCCGGTTACTACTCAAGCCAAATCACTCCTCGAATATCTTCTTGAAGACACAAATAGGCAAAGAGAAGCATTGAAGACCAGCATTGGATCTATAGCTTCGGCCATTTTGTGCAAATTAAGGCATCACCATGGCCCAAATTTAGATTTGAATCCAGTGGTGGGAGATGCTACATTCGAGAGTGAAGATCAATTCAAGGCGATAATGGATGAAGTCAAGCCCTTGATGGAAAATCTATTGAAAGAACTTGAATTATCATGATGTTGCTTCCTCTTTTCACATTATAATGAACAATGATCAAGAAAGGCTTCTGGATTGTATTCCGATTGTATACCTGGACATTAAAAACTGGAAACAAATATGCAAATGCATGTTTCTTAATTACACTATAGTTATATTCCCCTAGCCCCCTCCTGAGATCATATATATAGAAGACACTATATAATAATCTTAGGAAACAAAGTATAATATGGGTAACACATGATCAGAAATATCTAGCGAGTTTCTTATACGTTGGAGAAAACGGTTTAGATTGATAAGAAGGATGATTTGCGCAAGAAACCTGAGTCGACCATGGGTGGGAAATCAAGAAAGGCAAAGAAAGCCAGAACCAGCCAATTCCGAGAGGCCACCATCATCGACAAGCAACCTCAAGTGAAAGTTAAGAAGGTTCCATTTAAGACTAATAAATTTTGTTCTGCTGGTCGTAGAAACCAGGCAGAAAACCAAACTAAACCACATGGAGGGAAGAAATAGTGTCTGTTACACAATGTTTCATCACATGACCTTTAGAATTGTCGAACCTGGTTAAGAAAAATGGATGACTTTTACCAAGGTAAAACCTCTATGCCCACAATACCAAGTCAAGGACAAGCCAGCGGAAAAAAGAACGCTAATGAAGATGAAGACATTCCATATCAGGTACCTAACAATCATGTTAATGTTATTTTTGGTGGTTGTTCATCTTATTTTTCTAACCGTCAATTTAAAACTGCTTGCCGTGAGGTAAATAGTACTGAAGCTCCTATAGGAGAGCCTCAGTTTCCCTGATGGTCAGAGATTTCCCTGACCTTTAGCCGGAAAGATTGCCCTAAGGGATTGACGTGACCTCGGCGCCTCCCTCTAGTGATATCCCCTATCATTAGCAATGCTAAGGTAGGATGAGTATTAGTTGATGGAGGAAGCTCCCTTGACCTACTTTTTGCCAAGGCTCTTGATGATATGCAAATCCCTCGTTCAAAAGTAAAGCCAATGGTTCAACCCTTTTTTGGGATAATTCCTGGTTCTTCTATGTTACCTATTTGACAGATTGTGCTGCCAGTAACACTTGGAGAACCAGCAAATTTTCGAACGGAATTAATTACTTTTGATGTGATTGATTTTGATTCAGCTTATAACACCATTTTTGGTAGGCCTTCACTTGCTAAATTCATGGTGACGACGCATTATGCTTATCAATACGTCAAGGTGCTAGGTCCTCATGGTGCGATCACAGTTAGAGGCAGTCAACATATAGCTTTAACTTGTGATCGCATTTCCCTAGAACTAGTCGATCAACTTTTCCTATGGGATGTCAAGGTTGCGACCTCAGAACCAGATGTGGTTGAGGGATCCCCGCGACCAGAAGAAAAACTTAAGCAAGTTCCACTATTCCCAGATGATCCATCTATAACAATTTGGATTGGGTCAACCCTGGATGACAAATAGGAACTAACACTCATTACTTTCCTCCAGGCTAACGTGAATGTACATAAAAAGATTTTTTCTACTAGGTCCGGCCACTGCCTGAAGTCCCAAAGGAAGTGATCGAGCACAGGCTATCAATTCAGCCTGGATAGTGACCAATAAAGCAAAACTCAGACGTTTTGCTCCTGATCGGCAAGAAGATATCGGTTCGGAGTTAGACAAACTCCAGAATGCTGGTTTTATTCGTGAAGTCGACCATCCCGAATGGCTCACAAATCCGGTCATGGTCCTGAAATCAAATGCTAAGTGGCGTATATGCGTCGATTACACCAGTTTGAATACTGCCTACTCGAAGGATGACTTTCCCCTTCTCCGTATCGATCAGTTGATTGATTCAACAGTGGGTTGTGAACTGATGAGTTTCTTGGATGCTTTCTCATGCTATCATCAAATTAGCATGGCAGAAGTAGATGAAGAGAAAATTGTCTTCATCACCCCATTTGGTACTTCCTGTTACATTAGGATGCCATTTGGCTAAAGAATGCTGGTTCCACATATCAGCGCCTAATGCAAAACAACTTTCTTTCTCAATTAGGGTGTAATTTAGAAGCTTATGTTGATGATCTGGTTGTAAACAGCCTTAAAAGCTCTAGTCATATAGATGATCTTGTTGAAACTTTTGGTAATCTGAATAAACATGGAATAAAGTTAAATCCTAAAAAGTTCTCTTTTGGGGTTTCTTCAGGCAAGCTTTTAGGTTTCCTTGTTTGTTCAAGAGGCATTGAGGTTAATCTCAAAAAAATTCAGGCCATTGAGCAAATGCAATCCCCTTCGACTACGAAGAAAGTGCAAAGCCTAACCGGTCGAATGGCGGCCTTAAGTCGTTTCATTTCTCGGTTAGGTGAACGTGGTTTACCTTTCTTTAAGGTTCTGTGTAAGCACAATGGTTTTTGATGGTCGAATGAAGCCGAAAAAGCCTTTCAAAAAGTGAAAGCATACCTCACCAGTGCTCTAGTGTTGGTTTCCCCTATTAAGGGAGAATCTTTACTCATCTATTTAGCTACTACTCCTCATGCAGTCAGTGCAGTGCTGGTCATAGAAAGGGAAGGAGTGCAATGACCAGTTTATTACGTAAGTGAGGTGCTTAATGGACCGAACGAGCATTACCATGAAGTCCAAAAGCTACTTTATGCTCTCTTAATGGCTTCTAGAAAGTTTCGACATTACTTTCAAGCGCACAGGATTTCCGTGCTTCGTCCTTTCCCTTAGGGGATATTCTTCGGAATCTAGAAGTTTCTAGTCGAGTTGTGAAGTGGGCGGTAGAACTTGGAGCATTCGATCTCCATTTTACTGCTCGAGTAGCAATTAAATCTCAAATTCTTGTGGATTTTGTGGTCAAATGGTCTAATCCTGAATCACTCGTACAAGAATTTGAAGATTTAGAAAATACCAATCATTGGACGATATACTTTGATGGCTCTCACAGTTATCAACACTCGGGGGCTAGAGTTGTCTTAATTACACCTCAGGGTGACCAACTCCGATATGTCATACAACTACACTTTGCTGCTACCAATAATGCAGTAGAGTATGAAGGTCTTCTTGCCGGGTTTTGAGCAGCCAAATTCCTTGGAGTCCATCGATTAGTGGTGGAGGGGGACTCACAGCTAGTCGTAACCCAGGTAAACAAGGAGTACAGCATCTCCGATGAGACAATGGGTCATTACCTGGACGAGGTGAGGAAATTGGAAAAACACTTCAATAATTTTGAAGTCCAATTCGTTCCACAAAGAGACAATATTCTCGCAGACCAATTATCAAAAATTGGGTCCTCACATACATCCGCTCTGGCAGGAGTGTTCGTTGAACACTTAAAATCCTCTTCTTTCAAAGAAGGGTCAAAGGCGATGACAAACGTCGCCACCTTAGAGCAAGAAGTGGATTGGATCCATCCATTGAGGATGTATCTTGCAAATGGGACCTTGCCTAAGGATTAAACCGACAGTGATCAGTTAGTTAGAAAAGTGCGCATGTACAGACTTGTTGAGGGAACCTTATACAGAAAAGGGACTGAAGGAGTACTTAAGCATTGTATTCCTCAAGAAGATGGTAAATCCCTTCTAAGAGAAATACACGGGGGCATATGTGGAACACATGCTTCTTATCGGATGTTGGTCAGAAAAGCTTTTCGACAGGGTTATTACTGGCCTACGGCACTTAATGATGCTATTCAATTGGTCAAAACATGCCCACAGTGTCAATTCCATGCTCGGCAAGTTCATCAGCCAGCATATGCCTTACAAGTTATTTCCTTAACTTGGCCATTTGCCATTTGGGGAATAGATATTGTAGGACCAATGTCTCAAGCAGTCAATGGATACAAGTTTTTGTTCATAGCCATTGATACATTCACCAAGTGGATTGAGGCTGAACTAGTTGATAAGCACCAACCAGCGACTAACACCACATGGCGCGTGGGTTGCCCGATCTTTCATGGTACCTCGAATGGGGACTTGCAAACCGATCGGAGTTGATCGAATTGCAAGTAGATAGTGTCTCGTATAACCTAAGAATTGGGTATTCTCAGTTTACACAGAGATCATATGATTTCTAACTCTCATGATAACTCACAACTTCAACATAGCCAAAGCTATAGCGCTCGAAGAGCCTTTTTCTGAATTTCTATTCATCTCATGATTAAAAGTCCTCTGGAATGAGAGGATTACATATGTATATATACTAGGAACAACCCTCCTAGTTTAGGTGTGAAAGCAACCATTAGATGAAAAGTCCAACCCTCCTAATTAAGGTGTGAAGGCACCCATTAGATGAAGAGTTTCCTTGGATATCTAATAGACCAATTCTTTTGGAAAAGAGTTGCTTCAATTCTCGTGCAGGTTGGACTGGTTGTGCAACTTCCACTAAAATGACCATAATTTTTGACTCGGAAGTCGAAATGATGCATGGTTTGATGCGTTGGAAACTAGACTTCATTAGATTTCCAACCATGTGGCCTATGCCTAGGTGGAACGCCAGAATCTGGCCTGAAATGTCCTGCAAAAGGACGGACAGAATTGGATGAATCATAGTCACATGATCCCCTTTTATTTGGGCGCCAATATGATGTCCACCTCCTTTGTTGTGCTACACCGTGATTCCATTCTTCTGCAGCACTAAAATACCTCTGAACATTAGCAATGAGACATGGATTTCTCATCCTTTGATTGCTCTTTGAACGATCAGCCTTTGGTTGTTCGAACCTTGGTTGAATGCCATCACTCCAAGATCGATATCCCTTATATTTTCTTACACAAACCATACCTCTATGGTGACATGCTTGTTGTATTCTGATTTTACCATGGATGGTTCTCATGGGCATATCATCCCCTCCTCCTTGAAGCGAAACCGTCCTCGGTTTCGAAGTACTCTTCTCAAACTTGCTCTTAGCAACAACCCCCTTCATTGGAGTTGTATCTTCCACTTTCTCATTAGTATTTGTGGTTGCATTATCCTCTCCTCCTTCATTAGCAACCGTCTTCTGTTTTGAAGTAGGCTTCACTAGCTTGTTATCAGCAATGGCTACTTCCACTTTGATTGCATCCTCTGGCATAGGACACAATGTCACTGATTTGCCTCTGTGGACAAAAGAGTATTTGTTCGTCCGTCCATGGTGTGTAGCATTACGATCAAATTGCCATGGCCGTCCTAATAGCAAGTGGCATGCATGCATCGGCAACACATCACACTCCACTTTGTCATGATAATCTCCTATTGAAAAATGAACTTGAACACGACTAGTGACTTTTAGCTTACCGACATTATGCAACCATTGCACATAATATGGTTCTGGATGCTTCCATGTCTTCAAACCCAATGTTTTCACCAAATCCTTGCTGATTACATTGTTGTAGCTACCTCCATCAATGATGAGCTTGCAAATGTTGGTGTTTACTTTGCATTCTGATTTGAACACATTGGTTCGCTGCCCTCGTGATATAATTGGCATGCTGTCAACATGAACCTTCTTTGCTACCATGCTCAAACCCCCCTGTGGTGTTTCCATGGTAGTGTCACCATCATGAGAAGACACAACATTATGTGGAAATGGAGTAGAAGCTAGGGATGTTGATGTTGTCATTTCAACAAATTTCTGAGTTTCTTTTGTCTTCTCTACTTCCTTGGCCAATTTCTGAACTTCTTTTGATTTTACTCTTTGTTCTCGCAGATTTGCATCATACTTGGCTCGAACTTTATCACGACGTTGATGATCCTCCATATACTGTTGATCCACCCAAGATTCAATTTCTTGCCTTGCTCCTCTCCACAGGAAAGACAGTCGCACAACCGGCTTTCGAGCAATTTGGCGCATATTATGTGCGTAGCACCAATCATAGCCCAATACAAGAGAACATGCAAACATATGCACCGGCAATACATCACAAATAGCACTCATGGCATATCCATCAAATGAAAAATTTACCTTCACTTGTTGTGTTACATTGATTTCTTTGTGGAACCAAGACATACGATACGGCCTAGGATGTGGTATCCTTTTCAATCCCAAATGGTCTACAAACGTACTGCTTGTGGCGTTGATGCTGCTTCTTTGATCCATCACCATGGCACAACCGGTATTTCCAACTTTGCATCGACGAAAGAATAGATCCCCACCACTTGGTCGGCACATTGGAAATTCTTCTAACAACTCTAGACCAATGCTAAGTGGTATGACCTTCTTCATATTTGATATAGCCTTCTAAGATGATCTTTGCAGCAACAAGGAAGATGATACCGTGAGCAACGAAGGCTTTGATACCAAATGATAAGCACCAACCAGCGACTAACACCGCATGGCACGTGGGTTGCCCGATCTTTCACGGTACCTCGAATGGGGACTTGCAAACCGATCGGAGTTGATCGAATTGCAAGTAGATAGTGTCTCGTATAACCTAAGAATTGGGTATTCTCAGTTTACACAGAGATCATATGATTTCTAACTCTCATGATAACTCACAACTTCAACATAGCCAAATTAAGCTATACCGCTCGAAGAGCCTTTTTCTGAATTTCTATTCATCTCATGATTAAAAGTCCTCTGGAATGAGAGGATTATATATGTATTTATACTAGAAACAACCCTCCTAGTTTAAGTGTTGTCGTGCCCCGAAACTGGGACTACGACTACTCCTGTAGAGACCTAGCTCGCTGCAGCTAGTCCCATATATGCATAGCACATACCTTTGACTTCCCAGGATAAGTCAAGCACAGGAGTATATCACATTGCAACAGAGTCACTTACAAAATATTTAAGCAGTGTGGCCTGCTGGCCTTAATATTACATAAGGAGATTACAATGCCTTCGCGGCATACATGGTTTAGCAAAATAACATCTACACAGCAGAAGGTAGGTGACCCACCCACAAAGAGAAGTGGACGGCAGAACAACACACATCAGGGCTCTGGCGGAACTGACACTCCTCCTTCTGGATCCAAGAAGTCCTCCATGCCTTCGTCTTGGTTGTAGAACGCTCCATCTACTGAATTGTAGGTTGCAAGAGTGAGCACTTACGTACTCAGCAAGTCATAGGTAAGAGTAGATACATATAGTAGAGATGATATAAACCTAGACTAGTCAAGAATTATGGATGTTTGTAAAATAATCTTTTTCTTTCCTGGCTCAACTCATGGCAGCACCTTTCTATAATATAACATCATCATTCATGTTCACTAAATTATAGCACTACCGCGACACGTCGACACACGACAGCCCACAGCAGCACTCCTTATCATGACAACACATGTCATTTGGGTAATCTTGATTTAATATATTTTATTTAGAAAATAATACTTGTGTCACACCCCGTGGATTTAATCCACCGCAGCAGACTCCTAAGACTCGGGAGCACGAAGTATTCGAATACATTTTTAACTCTGCAGAGAGGTACCAATTTACCCGCAAGATATTCCACTTTCAAGCCCATCCTATCAGAATGATTGGACCCCTGACTCACTTCATACTATGAGCGGCAAGGTGGAGATAACAGGAACTTTTGTTATGTTTCACTTACAATTCACCCCTGACCCTGCAGTTTTCTTCACACAAACCGCAGTTGTGGCGGGCTATACCCCCACCCCTAAGCCTCTTCCCATTACTGGGTCAACGTGCTTGATCAAATCACATTCAATGATACGTGGAGGAGCTGAACCCCGTGAGTTTAGTGTATTACTTTCCATCTCATGCAGGGGTTTCATGTGCGATTCACATAAGTACTTGTTCAGGCCTGTCCCATACCAGGCTTGCGGTTAGTGCGTTCGTTCATGCCACTAGACACACAACACAAGGTTCTAGTCCTTATATGCCAGTGACCAGACCATCCACAACCCTGCACCTTCAGTGCCTGCACATCCTTTGCAGTCTAGCACCTCCAGTGCTACCACCATTCCATACCATTTTCTGGTCACGGCTAGGGGTTTTATTTCATGAATATAAGTATATAAATATATATAATAGTTCATGGCTCAAAACTTGTTTATTTCACATTTCACAAATAACCAGTTTAGTACTGCCAATTCATAATTCAACCATTCTCAAACTTTCTCATGCAATATTATCTATATTCAAGATTATGTTATAGCAACTCTTAAAATATAGGTTCGAGATGACCAAGAATATGACTTGCCTTCCGCGTCGTAAAATACAGCAGTTGATGTCGGGTCAACAGTGAAGTCCTCGAACTGGGGCTCTTGATCTGCTCTCCAATCAAACAAACAACCAATAATCACAATCTTTTCAATACACTATTATACTATATGCAATAATGCAAAGATGAAGTCTTGATGATTCTGAGATGATTAGGTTTAGAAACTGAGTAGGATTAGGTTATGGGAATAAAAGTTAAGGTTAGTTGCTGAAGGTTTACAAGGTTCCAAATGTCTCAAAATATCATAATGATATCAAGGTTGCGACTGGTTCGCTCAAAAACAGCGAACGTCTTTAGGTCGACATTCGGTTCAAGGCATCGACATAGGGTCGATGGATGATAAAGGGGTTATCTCAACTTGTGGCAGTAGAATAAATTGTGGAGCACAACTCCACAAGTCTAAGGGACAAGGTTATTTTCAGTTTGCACAACTGAAAAGAGGTGAAAAGAGCTAATGCCACTGGCTGACATGCTCTGGTATAGGGCTGACAATGCCAAAATTTAGGGTTTTAGCATAAACTGTAGTTCAAGGGCTCAAATCAAGTTGTGATAGAAGAAGAAATTGCTGATCACAACCTCAGGAATCTAAGGGACAAAGTTATGCTCAAAATGCACATCTGGAAGGAAGTGAAAAGGGCTAATGCCACTGACTGACATAGCCTGGCATTGATCTTGACATGGCCAGAAACTAGGGCTTGCCATATCTTTTGATCTAGAGTTCCAAATGATGCACCACTTTGTCTGGGAGGTAGGCATTGATAACAGGAACAAATCATTCAACAGGATCCAAAGTTGAAAATGGCTGGAAGATGATGAAAATCGGTGAAGAAAAGTGGTGGCGACACGGCACAGTGAAGCCACTGGACAAGGTTTTTGGCATGGCTATAACTTGAAATCTGGACAGTTTCAGAGATCAGGCTAGAAGACAAATATGCTCAGGAGGTTGAAGCACATCTTCTGGACAAGGTGGCTGAAGCTGAATCGGCCGGGAAAAAGCTTTCCGGTGATCGGCGCTGGAGAAGAAGACATTGATATTGGGGGTTTTTGATACAGGAGATTTGAACTCAATTCCAAGCTTGGGGAGTGAAAGAGAGGTATGAGTAAGCTATCTGGACAATCAATTTGGCCGGGGGATGGCCGATGTGGCCTGGCGACGATCGCCGGCGACTGGTGGAGCTCAAATTTGGGGAAACCTTCGATTCGAGCTCAATCTGGAGATCTGGATGCATAGGCTTGCTAATTAGAGCTCACTGATCAATTTGTTTCACAGATTCGAAGACTAATTCGGGGTAAATCGGGCTGCATTGCCGGAACAGGGCATTTAGCAATTCCGGCGATCACCGGAGTTAGGGTCCACCGGAGAGCAATTCAATGCAACAGTACAATCAGGAGGATGAGAGGTACTCACTGCTAGCTTCAATTTGGCAGGAGATGCAGTGAAGTATGCTGGCACCGTGAGGCCTCGAGCTGGTCTCGCCGGAGAAGAAGATGACAGCGAGAGGATTTTCGAATTGGCTGAGTTCTGGTGAAGTGAAGCTGTTACAAGGTATGGGGTTGCTTATATAGGCCAGAGGCGGAGCTTGCAAGGAGGTAGCAGCAAGGAAATTGGCGCCGGGGACTTGACTGGCCAGGCGCAGGCGCGTCAACAGTGATGGTGAAGCGATGGCGCACAGGCGATGGAACGGTTGATGAAACTGTTGCTTCATCGGGACGCAATGGTGTCGGGCGGTGCAAAACAGTGGCGACAACGGCTGGCAAAGCAAGCAACGTGGCGAGGAGTTGCTGACAACGATCGCGCACGGGAGCAAGGTTGTTCAACGGCGCTGCCACGACGATGGCTAGTACACAGACGTGTGTGCACATGCAAACTCAAGTGAGCACGAGCTCAGGCGCAGGCGAGGCGTGGCCGGCGGCGAGCGAGCACGGCGCAAGGACTACGGCGAGCTCTGGTCGTGAACTGGCTGCTTCCCTGGTCGAATTAGGGGCCTGATTGCAATATTTGATTTTCGAATTTGGACCAATCTGTAATTCTGGAGATTTGGAAGGTTAGAGTTGAATTTGATTCTGCTGATTTGGCAAACTTAATTCAACAGATGATTTGGCACAGATTGAAGATAAAATTTGAGATGTTCGGATGATTTTTGATATGAACTGAAAACAGAGTAGATTAGGGTAAAATAAGTCTGAATCTTATTGATCTCGAATTCTGGGATTTAGGGTTTGATTTTGAGATACTCATAAAAGAAGAATTTGTGTTGAAAAGCATTTGGGAGGTGTTCCCTGAATCAAATTTGAATTTGGAGATGATTTGCAACATTTTGCCTTTTCAGGCTTCTGGAAAATCTGGAAAAGGACTGATCTGCGATACTCTTGGACTGATTTGCGAAAAGAGTCTAGATGGTGAAATCTGGCTGCCAACTTTTTGGATTAAGGTATTGGCGTACCCTTGATCATAATCCAAGAATAATCTGGTCTGATCTTGGCTAAGATTTTGATTATATCTGAATTTCTGAAACTTAGGGTATTTGGGTATAAGATATTTCTGTTTTCGAAAACAGAAAGGAGTTGATAAATCTGGAAGTTAGAGATAGGATTGGATCTGGCTTCTGAAGGCTTTTAGGTTTAGGATAACTGATAGATCAAATCTGGCAAGTCAGATCTTGATTTGGGGTCACAGGATAGATTTTGGAGATTTAGGATTTGAGATAGATACTGATCTAACTACTACTACAGATACATGCATGCTGTTCATGAAGAAAGTTTTCACCCCTAAACTCAGGGTGTTACAGGTGTGAAAGCAACCATTAGATGAAAAGTTTTCTTGAACAACCAACCCTCCTAGTTAAGGTGTGAAGGCACCCATTAGATGAAGATTTTCCTTGGATATCCAATAGACCAATTCGTTTGGAAAAGAGTTGCTTCAATTCTCGTGCAGGTTGGACTGGTTGTGCAGCCTCCACTAAAATGACCATAACGTTTGACTCGGAAGTTGAAATGATGCATGGTTTGATGCGTTGGAAACTAGACTTTATTAGCTTTCCAACCATGTGGCCTATGCCTAGGTGGAATGAGAGAATCTGGCCTGAAATGTCCTGCAAAAGGACGGACAGAATTGCATGAATCATAGTCATATGATCCCCTTTTCTTTGGGCGCCAATATGATGTCCACCTCCTTTGTTGTGCTACACCATGATTCCATTCTTCTGCAGCACTAAAATACCTCTGAACATTAGCAATGAGACATGGATTTCTCATCCTTTGATTGCTCTTTGAACGATCAGCCTTTGGTTGTTCGAACCTTGGTTGAATGCCATCGCTCCAAGATCGATATCCCTTATATTTTCTCACACAAACCATATCTCTATGGCGACATGCTTGTTGTATTCTGATTTTACCATGGATGGTTCTCATGGGCATATCACTAGTCCAAAATATTACCGCGTTGCGGCGAAAAAGTTCTTCCATAAGAACATAGTGACATGATTTGGTGTTCCAAGTTGTCTCATTACCAACAATGATTCCCAGTTCATTAGTGGTCTTTTCTTAGATTATTGCGACAACATTGGTACCAAAGTCGATCTGTTTCGCATCTGTTGCTCATCCACAAAGCAATGGTGCAGTTGAACATGCCAACGGGCAGATAATACAGGGTGTCAAGAAACATGTTTTTGACCGCCTCAAGTTACGCTCGGGGGTTTGGGTAGATGAATTCTACTCCGTATTATGGGCGTTACGTACCACCTTCAGTCGAGCCACAGGCGACACGCCTTTCCAACTGGTTTTTGGTGTAGAAGCTGTCTTACCAGTTGAAATACAATTTGGTTCGGCTCGCCTAAGTCACTTAGATATTGATCATCAAAGTGATGCTCGAGAAGATGAACTCTCCCTTCTTGAAGAAAAGCATGACCGAGCATTGATTAGGTTTGCTGCATATTTACAAGTTTTGCGTAAATATCATAGTAGAAAGGTGCGACCACGTAGTCTTCATGCAGGTGACTTGGTTTTAAGAAAAATCCAAAATCAGTCCAATCGCAATAAGTTCTCCCCTCAGTGGGAAGGTCCTTATACTGTGGTCTCAACTCCACGACAAGGATTGGCTCGATTAGCTGTGGAAGATGGAAGGATCTTATCCAATGCTTGGAATATAGATCAATTATGCAAGTTTTATGTGTAAGTTTTCCTATTTCTATTTCCCTTTTCCATTATCATATTTCTTTTAATAATAAAGTACTTTTTTTACTTTATGTTATGGTTGTATTTTCATTTTCTGTCCTTGATTTCTCTCGAGCGAAGCTTGGGGGCTGATCTCAAATAATCATCTTACTGTGATGTTTAAAGTGGATTCACTCACCGATCCCATAGTCGCATCTAGATAAGACATCTCTAAATAAGCCGTTTCTTAACGCATACGAGACTTACTAGCATGTTTTTGATCATTCGAGTGGCTCTCAGTTCGCAAAAAACTTTGACATTTATATTAAGTTGTTTATTCTTGCAACTTCATGATAAACCCTAGTTGAGATATCTCTTCTTTAAGCCGTTTCTCAACGCATAAGAGACTCACTAGTCATGGTCTTTTTAGTCCATGTTTCTTATCCTGAGATTACTATACTGTATACTCAGCATTAGTGATCTCAGGAGGGGGCTAGGGGAATATAACTATAATATTTTGTTCGAAGTTATGTATGTTTCTTGTTATTTCAAATTCTGTAAATCATGCATTTGCATTTTCTATTAGTTATATGTATTTGTAGGTTATAAAAATTCGATACATAAAAGAATTTATGTTTCCCATTGTTAAAATATTACAATGAGAAGGAAGTCTTATACAAGCTTGAGGTTTTCTAATAGTTTATCAACTATGGGCTTAACTTCAACTATGGTCGCAGCCATCTAATTTTCATTGTCAAACATAACATTTTCCGCCGCTGGATTTAGATCCAAGTTCAGTCCATGGCGATGCCTAAGTTTGCAAAGGATAGAAGAAGCACAGTACATCGGTCTTCACTGTCTCCTTATACCTCTTTGCAAACTCTGGGATGTTAGCGATCAGAGAGTCAGCTTGAGCCGCAACCAAGTTGTAGAACTCCTCAAGAGATAGGTTATCCTTCTCAGGATCAATAACTGTTGCCTCGAGTGAGTCCACGACTTCTCTCAGTTTTTCGAGAGTGGCCTCTTCAATAATACTGCGACTACTAATGATTTTCTCCAAATCATTCTTTTTTTTTTGAGAAAGTTTTGCAGTATTTTTGGCCTTTTCCATTGCCATCTGGAAGATATTGATGTTCTTATGAAGTTTTTCGAGATCGTGTCCTCACCGGATAAACTTTTCTTCGAAGTTATTCTGTTTTTTGGCCAACTTAGAGTTTATTTCTCTTTGACGTGGTCAGATAAAGAAACAAAAACAGTTTGATTAGTTCATGAAAGATCATAAACACAATGACCAATTTTGCGAGAATGAACTTACAATCTAAGTCATCCTGATCCGAAAGAAAAATACAAGACTCCTCAAGGGATAAATCATCCTTTTTAGGATCAATAACATCGGCCCCAAGTGAGTCTACAACTGTCCTTAATTTTTTGAGGACATTCTTTATTATGAGACCGCAACCTGTGACGATTACATCAGAGGCATTTTTCTCCTCTCGAGCAAGGTCTCTCTCCAAGCGAGCAAACCTTGTAGCCTCACGAGCCCTGTCACAATTTGCCTTTAGGCAATCAACGACCCTGAAGATAGAGTCGAGGTCAAGTCCTCGCCTGATGTACCACTCCTCAAGTTCTTCGTTATCTTCCTTAAGAATCTTGCATAAAGCAGTCTTTTCCTTGAGAAGAACCTGGATCTCAGCAAGCTGTTCGTTGAGAACCCACAGAGCCTTGTCCTCCTATATGATCATGGGATCAATCTAGGTCGCATACAGAATGGTTCAAAAAGGTAAAAATACTTACCTTGGAAACATATGCTGATTGGACCACCGAAGAACTTGGAGCCGAAGCGGTATTACCTCCCATACATATCCAACTCCCATTTTAAATGAGTCATCCCTAGCTAAGAAATTTAAACTTAGTTAGAGAAATAATCAATACCTACCTCAAGTGAGGAGAAGCAAGTGAAACGTCAGAAGGATATGGTAAAAAAGATGCCGCAGCTTGAGATGCAGTGGTAGCTAACACGTCGGACCTTATTAGCTTTTTCGATGAGGATCCACTAGATGATCCAATATCATCACCAACTCGCTCTTTTGAAGTTGATTGATCTTCGAGTACCTGAAAAAACCAAAATGCATTACTTTGGAAATCATTACTTAAGAAGAAAGATTTACGCAGATTCTTCAAAAGAGAATTACCTTTTGGAATGCCTGCATGACGTTGCCTTCTATCTCTAATTCTTCTTCTTTACTTTCAATGAGTTGTTTAGATCTTTGGCTTGCCTTTGGAACTGAGAAGAAGACAGGAAGTTAGAAGATGAAAAGAGGTTCTAAGACTTATCAGCGAAAACTTGAAGATTTTAGAATGCAAAGGCTAGGTATTTATAGAACTTAGAAACGATGATTCATATCCATAGCCTCGAGTTCTTAAAAGACACCTTATAAGTTTAACCTTGAGTTGCAACAAAAGACTTCATAATGGCCTAACAACCGCACCCAAAAGTTCTTCTTGGGAAACATAGTGGCACACGGTGGGAAAATGAAGCATTTTTTTCTCTTAAGTTACAATATGAGAAGGTGAACATCGGACTACCAATATAATTAAATTAAAGGATTTAGAATTTGAAACGATAAAGTATATAACTTGTTATTTCAAATTCGGGGACTAGCTGACGAGAATTATAATCCGAGTTAGTCACCTTTATCGTTCTATAGTCGCAAGGCTTATAGAACAAGATATGAATCATTTACGTACCCCTTTGTGGTCTCAGGGACCTAAGAGGGAGACAATAGGACAGTCCAAGATATTCTGGACATGACCTATTCTATGGTCTCAGCCTGTATTGTTACGCAGTCTGTAGTCTCGGGATACCCACAATATTGAGGTCACAGAGTCCATTGTCTCACATACCCACGAATACCCTAATCACGGAGATATCTTCCCATGATCACCAAGGTCTTGGAGAGTGAAAAAATGACAATACTTGGTTGTAGTTAATACGTGACCATGACAACTGAAGAGCCAAAACATCCAACGGCGATATGGTTGGACTTATTCGACCATACCCAGTAGTTAAGCATGTTCGATCACTACCACCGCCTTGGATATCTTCAGCCTCCTTAATTAATTTCTGGTAACCGTCAAGAAGATTAAGGCGCAATCATAAATAGGCATAATTGCACATTATGGCTGGAGCACGTTTGCCTCCTAGCGACCCTTCAATCACGTAATCGGTAACTGGCGATGAGCTATAAAAGGTGGATCGCTTGGAGAGAGAGGGATCTCATCTGACAAAAGATCCAAGACACAAGACCTAAGAGATAGAAACAGTAGATTGTTATACACTGTGTAACAAAGAATTGGAGATTGTCCTTAGTTCACCTAAAAACATCTCTTATTCTCCCCTTTGTAAACATTGATATTCTTAGTGAAATACCAACAGGAGTAAGGCTATTACTCATAATTAGACACTACTACAAAAATGCAATCCACTAACCCATATCTTCTAATGGTTATAAGCAATCTGGGAAAAATCCAATAGAGTAGGACGATAGCGGTGGAGAAGAGGCATTTTACTATCGGTTATATTCTAGTACACCGTTAGTGAAATGCAAATATTTTTACTATCGGTCATTACTGTACCAATCGATATAATAGATGAAATAGTACTATCGGTTTGTCTTTCGTAACTGATAGTGAAATTACGGACTTTATACTATCGGTTCATACTGTACCAACCGATATAACAGAGTAAATTTTACTATCGGTTTGTCTTTGGTAACTGATAGTGAAATTACAGAATTTTTACTATCGGTTACTACTGTACCAACCGATATAATAGAGGAAATTTTACTATCGGTTATATAAAACAAACCGATAGTAAAATGACGTCATATAAACTAATGGTTATGACAGTGGGGACCTTAGTTTACTATCAGTTGTGTTTTTGAACCAATAGTAAAATTGTACAATTTATCTCGACCCCTGCTCTGCGCTCTGCATCCTCGATTCATTTCTACCATACGTGCATCCACGCTCCAAGCTAGAGTGATCTAGAGAAGCTAGCTGAAAGGTTGATAATTCGATCCCCCTCGATATTGTCATCTTCTCATCACCTCTCTCTCTCAATCACTCTTTCACACTCTCCCTCTCTTTCTACTTGCAATTCATTAAACTAGATACATGTAGCTCCAAACTAGCTAGAAAGGCTAGGTTGGCTAGCTAGCTATAGCTTGCTGAAGTTAAGCTAGGAATGATTTATGGCTGAAGTTAACCAGCTAACTAGCTGGCTCTTCCAATTAATACATCAAGTTAATTAGGGTTTCATACATATCCATTTAATGTAATTAAGCAGCTATACACACAAATGGCCTAGCTAATTGATGATGTTTCATGCATGCATGCCCTGAGTCATTAATTATTTATTTCAATTTGTCAATTTTGTGAAATAATTATAGATGAACCACGAATATTGGATGTATGGAATAAAACATACTACTGCTGAGTATTTGGAGGGTGTGAATGGGTTTATTAAATTTGCTAAGAAAGAAAAGGCGAAGAAGGGAGAGAAAGATATGCATTGTCCTTGTATAGATTGTATGAACTTAAAAAGTTCGGCAACTCTAATCAGATTAGGAGTCATTTGATTCGTCGTGGTTTTAACGCACGCTATACCCGTTGGATATGGCATGGTGAAGATCTTGAGGAAACAAGCACTGCTACCACTCAGCAGCACCCGGAAGTGGATTGCAGTAATGATGATCATCAGAACATTGGTAATGTTCATTCGGATGTCCATGTAGATGACGACAATTTAGATGAAATGTTACGTGATGTAGAAGAAGATTATAGCAAAAATGATTTAGCTAAATTTGAGAAATTAATTGTTGATTCTGAGAAGCCTTTGTTCCCCGGATGTGCAAAATTTACAAAGTTGTCTTTTGTGTTGAGATTATATAACTTGAAGGCAAGCAACGGTTGGAGCGATAAGAGTTTCACGGCGCTATTAGATCTGTTAGCGGACATGCTTCCAGAGGGAAATGAGTTGCCAAGATCGGTTTACCAGGCCAAAAAACTATTGTGTCCGTTGGGAATGGAAATCGAAAGAATACATGCATGCCCAAATGATTGTGTTCTGTACCGTAACGAGTACGAGGATTTGCATGTTTGTCCAAGATGCGGCGCATCGCGGTATAAGCATGGGGACAGAATTTATCAAAATGGATGTGATGAGCTAAAGAAAGGGCCTCCGGCAAAAACTGTGTGGTATTTGCCTGTGATTCCTAGATTGAAAAGGCTGTTTGCAAATCCGAAAGATGCGAAGTACTTGCGTTGGCATGTTGAAGGTCGGAAACAAGACGGAAAACTAAGACATCCAGCTGATTCTATTCAATGGAGAAACATTAATAGAACATTCGGTAAGTTTGGCGGCGAAGTGAGGAATATAAGGTTTGGATTGAGTACGGATGGTATGAATCCACACGGAAATATGAGCAGTTGACATAGCACTTGGCCGGTTCTTTTATGCATCTACAATCTTCCTCCTTGGTTATGTATGAAGCGCAACTACATCATGATGTCATTACTAATTTCAGGACCCAGACAACCCGGGAATGATATTGACGTGTTTTTATCACCGTTAGTCGAGGACTTACATAAATTGTGAAGCGAAGGGGTGCGGGTGTGGGATGCACATAAGCGAGAGAATTTCATGTTGCGGGCCATAATATTTTGCACCATAAATGATTTCCCGGCCTATGAAAATTTGTCAGGGTATAGTACAAAAGGAAGCAAGGCTTGTCCTATTTGCCTGGATGAAACTGAAAGCATGTGGTTATCGAACTGCAGAAAAACAGTGTACATAGGTCACTGCAGATTCCTTCCGATGCATCACGCCTACCGTAAGAAGAGGAAGTCATTTAATGGGAAGCCTGAGAAAGGATTAGCCCTAGTGTTTGTGACTGGTAAGGAGCTTTACTTGCGCATGAAGGACATCAAAGTTGAGTTCGGCAAATGTTCTAAACCTCCAGGAAAAAGTGTTTGGAAGAAGAGATCGATTCTTTGGGATTTGCCATATTGGGAGCACTTACAAGTTTGACATTGCATTGATGTCATGCACGTAGAGAAAAATGTTTGTGACAGTTTGATTGGTTTGTTGTTGAACATTCCAGGAAAGACGAAAGATGGCATCAACGTTCGCCGTGACATGCTCGACATGGGCATAAGGACTGAGCTTGCACCGTTGGAGAAGGGAAAGCGTACATACCTCCCCCAGGCCTGCTATACTTTGTCAAAAAGAGAAAAAACATAACTCTGTCAGTGCCTATATGGTGTCAAATTTCCATGCGGGTATTCTGCGAACTTGAAAAAACTTGTGTCCATGAAAAACTTGAAACTGGTTGGTATGAAGTCCCATGATTGTCATGTATTGATATCACAAATGCTTCCCATTGCTATCAGAGGAATTCTCCCAGTCAAAGTCAGAGAGACAATTACAAAGCTATGTTATTTCTTCAACACAATATCTGGCAAGGTAAGCGTGTACTCCTAGCAAGTTAATTAGCTCCATTCGTGGAACTTGTCAGATTTTTTGGATCTGAATATTTGTTGCAACTGTGTCCTTGCAGGTAATTGATCTGGATGGATTGGACGATTTGCAACGCGATGTGACTACAACTCTTTGTCAGCTGGAGATGTATTTCCCTCCATCTTTTTTTGATGTTATGGTCCATCTAATTGTTCACCTTATCAGAGAAATTAAGTTTTGTAGACCCGTGTTCCTGCGCTACATGTATCGATTTGAGAGATTTATGGGTATCTTGAAGGGATATGTAAGGAATCGACATCGGCCTGAGGGCAATATCATTGAAGGTTATGCGGCCGAGGAGGTGATTGAATTTTACACCAACTATATGGCTGGGGTTGACCCAATTGGCTTTCCTACGTCCCGGCATGAGGGCAGGCTTTAGGGCATTGGAACGATTGGATTTAAAGCAATCGTCCCCTCTAGTGATCTGTATGCAAAATCCCATTTTTGGGTCTTACAGCACATGATGGGGGTGGAGCCATACATACACGAGCACAAGGAAATGTTACGGACACATAATCCTTCAAAGCCAGAGATTTGGGTCACCAGAGAACATAACAGGAAGTTTGCTGGGTGAATCGAAAATAGAGTCCTGCAAGCTTCTGGGGGCAACGTAGATGAAGTTGTTACATGGTTGGCCAAAGGGCCTAGATTTACTATAGGGACTTGGCAGGGGTATGATATCAACGGCTATTCATTTTACACAAGAACTCAGAACGAGAAGAGTACTATGCAATGTAGTGGAGTGACACTACTTGCTATTTCAGAGGATGCCAGGGCAGTAAAGGCACTCAACTCATATTACAGTGTTATTGAGGAAATATGGGAGCTCAATTATGTATTACTTAAGATTCCTCTGTTTCGATGCCAATGGGTCGAAATCTCTCGAGGTGTTAAAGTCGACAATTATGGGTTTACTCTCGTCGATCTCAGTAGAGTCGCACACCAAGATGATCCATTTATACTTGCTGAGCAAGCCACACAGGTGTTCTACATCGTTGACCCGGCCAACCCAAAGTTGCACGTTGTCCTTCACAGTAAGAGACGTATTGTTGGGGTCGAAGACGTTGTGGATGAAGAAGAGTATGATCAGTTCGACGAACTACCTCCATTTTTAGATGGAATTCTTCAATCTGTCCCTACTGAAGATATTGATGAAACAAGTTACCTGCGAGATGACCACGAAGAAGGATTATGGGTGGACAACCATTCTTGACTAATTTGCAATATGTAAGTGACGTATATTACTTGGATCTTTAATCGAAGAATTCTTCAAATCATTTTTCAAAAATGCTTTGGGAAAACATACGTGATGCATTGAGAATCATTTCTGCAAATTTTCATTTCAATTGGAGTTGATTTGAGCAATAATTGATTCTTTTCACAAATCAATATAAAAACTGCAAATTTTCATTCCATGATTGGTCTTTACTGTTAATTTATTTCAAAATTATTGGAAGTCATTTGCATGGGGTTTCAGGTGTCTTTACAAGTGCAAAATGATGTACTGAGATCATCTGTAATTGTTCTCAGGGAATCCTCTAGGGTCAATAACATTGTATTCTACTATCGGTTTCAATTTCCAAACCGATATGAAATTAAACTCTACTATCGGTTTATTGTTCATAACCGATAGTAATTCATATTATGTTATGAGACCCTGTTCTTAATTTACTATCGGTTAATAATCATAAAACTGATAGTGAACAATGCCAACACTCCAAACCCTAACTTCCATTGTATGTACTATCGGTTTGGTGATTATGAACCGATAGTAAAGATTCATATATTAGGTTAACCTCGCACGATTTTCCTTCCAGTGCAACTGATCACATTCCAAATACTCGCGCGCGGAAAACCCTAGCCTCCCCGACGTTCGCTTTTTCGCTCCTCTGCGCCACCATTGCCGATCGCAATTGGGTCTCCACCGCCTCTGGCCACTACATCACGCCACCATAGGCCACTCCACAAACGACTGTAAGTGTTCTTGACCAAACCGCTTGCGTCAATTTCTTAAATTTATATTCAATAGTTCATATGTGGTTCAATGGATTACAAATATATAACTAGATGAAAAGTGCATGAATTACAAACTTGATAGTTATGAGAATTACAGACTTCATGAAAATCACTAGGAATTTTTCGTACAGTGTCGTCTACTATCGGTTTCTTATTTCGAACCGATAGTAAAGACCATAATCTGAATTTTCTGTTAATTATTTCCCTTTTTCTAATTTTCATCTGAAATTTTGGTTCATTTAAATTTTTATCACAAAGCCATGATTCTTTATATTCCTGCAAAGAGACTAGCATAGTTTGCACTGCTAATCTTATATATTTTCCTGAATACAAACTTGAGTACTATCGGTTTTAATTGTCAAACCGATAGGAAATAGAGTATGTCATAGTTTGCACTGCTAATCTAAATTTTCTGTTAATTATTTCCCATTTTCTAATTTTCATCTGAAATTTTGGTTGATTTAAATTTTTATCACAAAGCCATGATTCTTTATGTTCCAGCAGAGAGACTAGCATAGTTTGCACTGCTAATCTTATATATTTTCCTGAATACACACTTGAGTACTATCGGTTTTAATTGTCAAATTGATAGGAAATAGAGTATGTCATATCGGTTTGTTAGTGCCAACTGATAGTACATTGAAAAGTCTGAATTTTGCAGAGTTCATATTTCATTTGTGAAAAGAATCAACTACTGCTCAAATCAAATACATTTGAAATGAAAATTTACAGAAATGATTTTCATTGCATGAAATATATTTTTTTGAAAAAATTTTCCAAATAGGATTTTACAATCAAGAGTTATCAAATGATCTTTCTGTTAAGCAAGAAGGTTGAAGTTCGACAACCTTTTGCAAATTGAGTTTACAAATCCATTTTAAATCTATTTTGAAGACCATGTTGATAGGAATTGATGATTTTTGGCCTTTTGAATGAAAATTTGACATTTTAACAAAAAGAGATGGTTCATCATTGCCATTCCATTTTAGTTATGAACTTTGTCATGTACATTTCTTCATATCAATTGATGGTCTGTTCATGGAATTTTAGGTAAAGCTATATCGGCATCTTCCTTGGCTGATAGTAGTGATTCTGCAAGGGCGAACGTAGATGACGCTGCCTCGTCCCAGCGCAAGAGGAAGGCGCGAGGCGCAACGATGTTGTGCCGTTTGGCCAAACGCGCGGATCTTTCATGTGAATTCAACCAGTTCGAGAGACCGATCGGGAAGAACGCCGGCCAGTACACTGCCTATGTTGGTTTGTTGGTGAAGGAAAGGGTGAAGATCACCGTCCAGAGCTGGAAGGACGTTAAGGCCGACGAGAGGGATAGGCTATGGGCGAAAGCGAAGGTAAAATTAATCAAAATCACTGAACTCTTGAGTAATCACATTCCCTTGGTTTATCCCAGAGATTAGATAAGTCCTGCTTATATGCACCATTTGAAACAGGCCAAGTGGAACATCCCCGATGATGGTCCCAAGATAGCTTTCTTGAAGGACATGAACAACACATGGAAAACCTTCAAGAGCGTCCTCGTCAGTACCTTCCTCACTTAAGGCAAATCTTCATGCGAGAAGTACCCCTTCATAACAGAGGAGGTATGGGAGCAATTCACCCAACAGAAGGGGACCCCTGAGTTCAAGGTATGTATGGTTCCTTTGCTTGGTTACACCGTTGTATGCAGCAACCAGCGGTGCATTAATTTTCTTGTTTCTGGTATGAAGACCCTTAGCGAGAAGAACAAGGCAATCCAGAGGAGGAACAACCACCCGCACCGGCTTGGCTCTCGCAGCTATGCGGAGAAGGAGGAGCAGTGGAAGAAGGCTGAATACGAGGCGTCGAATTTCGTCGACTCCCCTGACCTACTGCTCTCCGAGATCCGCGATCCACGATGCAAGCGCTGGTGGCTGGCCAGAGGGATCGTGTCGTCCACGGGGACTGTGGTGTTCCCAAACCCCAGGGACGTCGAGGTCGTGCAGTGAATCGTAAGTTGGCTAACTTCCTGGTTGGAATCATAGAGTGTGGTAGAAAAAAACTATGATCACTAGTGTGCGCACAAGTTTGTATATATTTTTTCCTCACAATGGAGAGCTTTGAATGTAACAGATCTCTTGCTTGAAGGAGGAGACCGAGGGATTGTTCACTCCCCATAGGGAGAACGACATCCTTACTCGGGCTCTATGGAACAAGGAGCATCCAGGGCAGACGCAAACCGTGGGGGGTGTGGTGCCATGGAAGGAAGGCTTCTCGGAGCCCGGGCAAAAGGCGAAGAAGGCTCGCAGCTGGAAGGAAAGGGAATCGGAGCTGTCTCAGAAGATACGGTCAGATGCGACTGCACAATTCGCGGACATGTTCACTCAAATGAACGAGAAGTATGAACGCCTCAGCCGAGTTGTGCAATCCAAGGGTTTAGATCCAGTTGTTGAGGTCGTCGTTGCCAAGCCGAGTAGTTGCGGCTTAAAGGTTCACGTGGATCCGGTGGACCTGATTGAGGTATTGCAACTCTTGAGCTATATATGCAGTTCGGTTGATGCCACTCCCGTTACGTTAGAAATGTTTTGCTAACCTGTTATAATTGTTGTAAATTGCAGAAGCCGGAGAGCTGTAGCCTATGGATCAACATAGGCAACAAATCTGTAGTGGTTGCAAATGGGGTCGTATATCAGTCTTGGGAGGATGTCCGGATCCACTGCGTAACTCTGGAGCCTGGATTCGCAAAGGTACAGGTGGACATGGCCCTCCTGGCCTACAGCTCTTTTCCGTTGCCTGTCGCAACGGACGAAATGCGGACCATTAGCGAGGCATTGGGCTCGTACATACAGTGGCCCAAAAAGGGTGTTAGACTACAGGAGGTAAACCCTAGCCATTCTAGCTTACAACTCAGTTAATATACTCAATTTGCAAAATCTAACCTATGCGTTCGTAACTTAAAGTGGACGATGGATGCCAGCTCACTTCCTGAGGACACCACCCCCAGCACAACGCATGACCGAGCTCCTTCGGCCCCCATGCTTCCTCCGACGGCCTCAAACCCTTCGCCATCAAATGAGGCCGGTAGCACCGTGCCCCAAACTTTGAAGGTATACACTCGCTCCCCGCCCAAAGGCAAGGGCAAGGCCAAAGGCAAGGCCAAACAAAGCCAGCCGGGTACGTTCAAGAACGGGTTCCCACTCGTGTCGGAATACCTTCTGCGCAATATGGATCAAATAACCAGAAGTCTCCATTAGTGGTACCTGACCCGGTCTAGGCGCCACATCAACTTCTTAGTTCACTTCAGGCCAGGTCATTTTCACCGTGAGGCCGGGAGCATATCGGTGGCCCACAAGGATTTGTTCGACCTGCTCAACTGGTGGGAGCTTGATATGTCCATCATACAGACTGGACTCCTGTGAGTTTGCTGTTGTGTGAAGTTATCACAGTTCATTTCATAAATCTTATCACTTTGTATGCACTACTTACTAATGTCTACTTTGCATCCAAGTGCATGTTTAGGCTGGCTTCGAGGAGGGCATGTGACAAGGTGGGTTTCCTCGACCCAGACAAAATAAGCCTCACGATGCTAGAGCACGACCAAGCACATGCGGAGGACTACATATCAAGGGCACTACTAGCGCAGCAGGACTGAGAGTTCATTCTTGCACCGTACCACCAAAGGTTAGTGCATTTCCTACTAATTTAACTCATTCTTGTATGTTACGCGTAACATATGTATGAAACGGTTCGCTTATATATGCAATGTAGGAGCCACTGGGTCCTCACTGTCATTTGCCCATGGATGAATGAGGTCTATTACCTCGATTCGATGAGCGACAGGGTGGCTCATGTTTTCACCCTCACGTGGCACATAGACGCATAAGTGACACAGTTGTTTTAAATTTTTCTCTGACTAGCTAATTAATGATAACATATTAACCGGCAATACTAAATTAAATACAGGGCTTTCAAAAATTATGTTACTGCTGGAGGGAGGCATGACACGTCGAAGGGCACAACAATTTCTTGGAAAGAATATGAGGTAATTAATACGGATGGAACTACTCATGATGAGTCTTTTAATTTAAGCTTAATTAGTTCTTTCGAGTTAATGTGGGTTTATGTCTTTGCATATGCAATAATCCCAGTGCCATCAGCAGCCACAATCGTGGGAATGTGGCTTTATGTCATTAGATTTATGTATGACCTGATCATGAGAAACTTTGCCCAATTCCCTAAGGTAACCATTTTTCCTGACTCAAAGTCAAACATTGGATGTCTCATACGTTCCTAACTTCATACACGCATGCAGAGCGCCATGTTGAAAGAGCAATATGAGTTGCCTCAATTGAAGGAGCTGCGAACAATTTGGGCTCAATATGTGATGGAAGAAGTGGCTATCAACGATCCATCGTAAATGACTTGTGTAATATATATTGAATGTGTTGATTGGTGTATGTGTGTAAATTCATTGGTGTATTTGCGAATAAACTCAATATGTGAATAAATTCATTGGTGTATTTGTGAATAAACTCAATATGTGAATAAATTCAATCTGTCCAATGCATGTGTATATATTTGTATTAGTGTATTTGTGAATAAATTAAATCTGCTGTATTAGTGTATCACTGTATCACTGTTTCTGTTAATGATCCTTTGTAATACTATCGGTTCATATCCTACAACCGATAGAAGAAAGTTGTAGTACTAACCGTGTCGAGTTTCTAACCGATAGAAAAAACTATACATTACTATCGGTTTCCAGTGAATAACCGTTACAAGAAATATAACATCACTATCGGTTGAGATCATTGAGCCGATAGAAGAATTGTCGATAGCGATTACTAATTACGTTGGAGGTGTAGGTATTTTACTATCGGTTTTTAACCAATAGGGGTGTGCTACGTTTCTTCTATCGTGCCGATCACTAGCGGTAAGAGAACCGATAGTAGATTTGATTTTGAATCGATAGTGAAAAGCATTTCTGTAGTAGTGAGAGGACTCGAACCTATATAAATTCCTTTCTTCCTTAGACATAGATACCTTGATTTACTTGAGTTTCACCTTAGATTGGCTTCACATTTCATCATCTAAATTTATGTAAATTCGACTAAGGACCAGAGTCCCAATCGTCGACACCTGGAAGTACCTTCAAAAGGAAGGTTTGGTCGATATTTATATTACTGACCACAGTCTAAGGGTGATGCGGTTATACTAGACCATAACCGCTCGACTGATATGTTCAGTTATTCCCAAGATAATAGAAGTCTCTTCACTGACAAAATAACTACCCAGAAGGATGAACATGCGGTTATCCATAACCATCACGATATAACTGGTGGACAGCAATTGCTTCAAACCATTGTATAGCAACCACTGGCAACCACCTAGCATCCCTCTAATGAAGAAACTGATGCCTTTTCAACAAGTATAAAAGAAAGGCTACGAGCTTATAGCAGGACAGGAGATAAATACAAGAACATCAGGAGAAAAATCAATAGAGAGTTAGACAATAGAGAGATTGTTAAACTCTGTACCCTCTGTAATCCACCGTTCTGATAGTGGCAACCAAACAGGAGTAGGGCTATTACTCAAGACTACGAGGGCCTGAAACTGTATAAATATTGTGTCTCTGGTTCCATTCTTACGGTGATACTCTTGGTGATTGATTGATACTGTCCCCCTTCTAAATTAATCAAATCTGTGTAAGTTGGGCTTAGGATATTGTCCCAATCATCGACAAATTACATGCATGGTTGGATTTCTTCTTACTGTTGGCACTTATAATGATGTGGTGGAGTGTGATGTAGTTCCCATGCATGCCTGTCACCTCCTATTGGGACATCCTTGGTTGTTTGATCATAATGTACAAATCAGTGGTCGTGCAAACCGACTCTCCTTTGAGCCTAAGGGGGAGAAGTTTACATGGCTACCCATGACACCCGACGAAGTATACATAGAAGAACAAAACAAGAAATTACAACAAGAGCAAGCGAGCGAGAAACAATGTCGAGTGCGCCACAAAAATGGTAAGGGTGTGGTTCCACAGCCAAAAGCTCCACGACCAAATATAAGGGAAAACAGAGATAGTTACGATGGCTAGGAAGGGGGACTTAAATGAAATGAGCGAACCTAATTCTATATTCTTTGTACTCCTATACAAAGAAATTTTACTATCGACTAACGACTTTCCCTCTACTGTGCCTAGTGCTATTGTTGATCTTTTGCAGGCATATGAGGATGTGTTCCTCGATGAGGTACCACCTGGGCTGCCACCTAAGTGCAGAATTGAGCATCAAATTGATTTAGTACCAGGAGCTCCATTGCCAAACCGGGCACCATACCGCACTAATCCGGAGGGGACTAAGGAAATTCGGCGCCAAGTTCAAGAGCTTCTTGATAAAGTTTATGTAAAGGAAAGTCTTTCTCCTTGTGTTGTTCTGGTTATTTTAGCTCCAAAGAAAGATGGTACTTGGAGGATGTGTGTAGATTGTAGAGCTATTAATAACATAAATGTTAGGCATAGGCACCTCATACCTAGACTTGATGATATGCTCGATGAACTTGGTGGCTCTACCATATTTACTAAGATTGATCTCCGTAGTGGTTACCATCAGATTTGTATGAAAGAGGGCGATGAATAGAAAACAGCGTTTAAAACAAAATTTGGTTTATATGAATGGTTAGTCATGACCTTTGGATTGACAAACGCACCTAGTACTTTTATTAGACTAATGAATCATGTGCTTAGGGAGTTCATTGGAAAGTTTGTAGTAGTATACTTAATGATATCCTTGTTTTCAGTAAAATGCTTGATGAACGCATTGAACATTTATGGTGCGTACTTGCTGTTTTAAGGCAAGAACAGTTATATGCGAACCTTGAGAAATGCAACTTTTGAACAGACAAGGTCGTGTTTCTTGGCTTTGTGGTTTCAGGTCATGGTGTTGAGGTAGATGAGAAAATCAAAGCTATTCGTGATTGGTCACCTCCACAAAATGTAAGCCAAGTGTGGAGTTGTCTTGGACTAGTGACTTTCTATCGCCGGTTTGTGAAAGATTTCAGCACCATTGCTGCCCCAATTAATGAATTGATGAAGAAGGAGGTTCCTTTAATTGGGGGGCAGCACAAGACAGGGCATTCCAAGATGCTAGTGGTGTAGGCATTGGCGGAGTGCTTATGCAAGAAGGTAGGCCTATTGCTTATTTTAGTGAAAAGCTAAGTGGTCCGTCACTAAACTATTATATTTATGATAAGGAATTATATGCATTAGTGCGTGTGTTAGAAACTTGGTAGCACTATTTATGGCCTAAAGAATTTATTATTCATTCTAACCATGAATCATTGAAACACCTTAAGGATCAATTAAAACTGAACCATCGACATGCACGTTGGAGTGAGTTCATTGAATCCTTTCTGTACATTGTTAAATATAAGAAGGGGAAGGATAATGTTGTAGCGGATGCTTTGTCTAGGAAACATACTTTACTTTCCCAACTAGATGCTAAGATTTTGGGTTTAGAGAGTATAAAAGAATTGTATGCCACTGATGTGTTCTTTGCTGAACCCTATTCTAAGTGTGGAGATGGAAAAGGTTGGAATAAGTATCATCTGGATGATGTTTTCTTATTTTGAGCTAACAAATTATGTACTCCATATTGCTCTGTCCGGTTACTATTATTGCGGGAAGCTCATGCAAGCAGTCTTATGGGTCACTTTGGTGCTAAAAAGACCGATAGTGTGTTTGACGAGGATTGTTACCCGAGCTAGTTCGGAGTGAAGCACATCTGGTTCAAGACAAATTCGAACCAAACAAGTGTCTGGAGGTCTGTTGCTATGATCTCAGATGACCTGAGAAGCATGGACACATGGTCACAGGCTTTGCGCGATCATGAGATCGCGGGCAGTGCGCGGTCAGGAGGCCGTAGACAGTGCGCGGTCAGGAGGCCGCAAATTGAGCTCGGTCAGAAGGTCGTTGACTATTCTCGACCAGGATGACTCAAGATTGCTTAAGCTCTACAACAGGCATATCCCGAGAATCACAAAGATCCTTCCACGTATGAAGACAACTGCCAGGAGGTTAACATGTGCAGTTATCCCTCAATTGCACGTGTTAAGCCTACGTGAAAGTTAAGTGCGGTTATCAAAATTGTACCGAAGCACCTGTTCAAAGCCATTATGCATTGGCGCCCTTTCGACCAGTATAAAAGGGTAAGCAAATGTACAAGACGAAGACAGCCCGAACAGATCGGACAGATCCTAGAGATCTAGTACACACAAGAAGACCACAAGCTTTCGTAGGCTAGCTTAGTCATGTTTTAGACAACCACACAAAAAAGATTTTCGCCTGTGATGATCTTTTCTACAACTTTGTAACCTTTTTTCCATACATAGTGAAATCACAACAGGACGTAGGGCTATTACTCCCACCATCGAGGGCCCGAACCTGTATAAATCTCTCTGTGCCCCAACCGACATTGCTCATCATCCCTTCTCGGAGGGACACCCTGAAAGGTCTCACATCTCACAAATTCTGCATAAGTTCGACTAAGGACCCCGAGTCTGAATCGACAACAGCTGGCGCCCACCGTGGGGCCTTTCTCAAGGCGTTCTTATTGCTATCTGGAGGTTCGGTGAGCCATGTCTGGGGCATATGATTCCGAGAACAACTTTGATCTCGAGGATTATGCCCATATACAAATGCCTTCACCTAGTGATCCTGTTCCAATGGAGGAAACCGGAGGCGAAGACATCCCAGAGGTCGATTCGACCACTCAGGTCATGTCTATCGACCAGGAGACAACCGACGCAGAACCGAAACTCAATGTGGTTCCTACTGCGTTAGAGGTTGAATCCGGCCCATCGCACGACCCTACCGAGGGCAAGGGCGATGTTGATCTGGAATTCAGTCCGGGGAGGTTTGATCCTGATAACCTCCACCGTCTCTTTGATTTCGAGTTCGACTCGGAACAAACAGAGATGTTCTTCGCATCGGCGACCTCGTTCCCTAGGCAATTCGCTGCCTTATCAGAAGAAACTCCCGATCAGCGGGCTACTAGGGAAGAAGAGGAACACAAACAAAAGGAGGATCAAGATCGTGAGCAACAAGATAACGAACTTCGCAGAACGGCCCTAGAGGCTCTTCAAAATGCGCAAGCTCATTACAACGCTGCTCCTAGTTCCTCCCGTCGACCGCGTGGTCGCAGACGCGACTAGACACCATCTTTACCCCCGGAACATTTACCGGCGAACGAGGAGACGGTGACACCTGGCGCACCCAGGAGGAGCACGCAAGGCCGGCTTCGATCCATCGCAGAGGTCCTGAGTAATTTTCCTCCTACTGTCACAGATGCGCAGAAACCCGCTTTCGCCAGAATCTTGGCAGAGAGGTTAGACGAGGTCGCATCCGAGGTGACCCCTACAGCCTCTTCCCGGTCAGCGATACATTCCCATGAAAGAGGATATTCTAACTCTAGTTCTGGTAGACGGGATCGTCCACCACTAGTGCCGTCTCGGCATGACAAAGCCAGACGAGCAGGAAATTCTCAGGATCGGGAACGAATTCCTGTCCACTCTCGCCTGGGACCACGCGTGACCTCTCCTTCATGTGAGGTCACCCGAGATCAGGTCGAGAGTCGCAGATCCATCCATGGTCCTTATGTTGGTTGTAAAGCTTTATCGCCCAGCCTTCGTGCGGTCGTTTGGCCAGACAAGTTTAAACCAGGGGCCATAGAAAGATTTGACGGAACTCAGAACTCATCGGAGTTCCTTCAAATTTACATCACTGCTATTCAGGCAGCTGGTGGCGATGACCGTGTCATGGCCAACTATTTGCCTACAGTCCTCGAGGGACCGGAAAGAACCTGACTGTTCAATCAGCCTGAGGGTTCAATCTATAACTGGGAAATGTTGTGCGATGCCATCCTCAACAATTTCCAAAATTGTTATCAAAAGCCACGAAAAGAGGACGACCTCCATCGACTACGACAAACATCGACCGAAACTCTTCGTTAGTTTGTCAAGAGATTAGTCGGGGTGAGAAATACCATCCCGAACATATCTGATAATTCCGTTATCAGGGCGTTTAAACACGTCGTTCGATATCGGAGGTTCACTGAGGATTTGCTCATCAATCCCCCTCGATCAGTAGCCGATCTCTTTGATATGGCTGATTGATATTTTGATGTGGCCGAGGCCGTTGAGTGGAATCGGATGGTGGACAAAGGAAATTTACTGCCTCAACCAGGTCTCAAGGACGTAAAGAGAGAGGATTTGAACAAGAAGCCGGAATCTTCATCAGGCGGGAAGTCAAAGAAATCAAAAAGGAGTTGCACTGGACAGTACGGAGAGGTCACAGTCGCAGAGAAACCTCCATCGACCAAAGGTAACAAACCTTCGTTTAAAAATAAAACTGCTTCTGGTGGTCGCAGTGCCGACCAGCCAGAGAAGTTGACTAACCCGCAAGAAGGCAAGAGATGGTGTCCACACCACAACTCTGCAGGCCACGACCTCAAGAATTGCCAGAGTTGGTTGAAGCAGTTGGATGACTTCTACCAGGGGATTGGCCCTATGCCGACCTTGCCACCGAAAGAACAAACTTGCGAGCTAAGAGACGCCAGCAGGGATGAGGAGATGTCCTACCAGGCCGACTCTCACTAATTTCATGATGGCTACGCACTATACTTACCAGTGCGGCAAGCTGCCTGGCCCCAAGGGCGTTATTTTGGTCCGAGGCAGTCGCAACGTGGCATTGACATGTGATCGGTTATCCCTGGAGATGGTAGACCAGCTTCCCCTCCGAGAAGCCCAGATTGCCACAATGTCTACTGAAATGATCAAGGCTGCTCCTCGACCAGATGAAACATTAAAATTGGTTCCATTGTAGCCAGATGATTCATCCAAGACTATTCAGGTTGGATCAGGCTTGGATGACAAATAGCAACTCGAGCTCATTACTTTCCTTTGGGCTAACGCTGATGTGTTTGCGTGGAAACCATCCGACATGCCCGGTGTCCCAAGGGAGGTAATTGAGCACAGGTTAGCAATTCGACCTGGACAGCGACCAATAAAGCAGAAGCTCAGGCGTTTTCCTGTTGATCGGCAGGAAGCCATCCGAGAGGAGTTGGATAAGCTCCAAAAGGCCAGATTTATTCTCGAAGTCGATCATCCGGAATGGCTTGCAAACACGGTCATGGTTCGCAAGTCAAATGGCAAGTGGAGCATGTGCGTCGACTACACCAGCCTAAATAGTGCCTATCCGAAGGATGATTTTCCCCTTCCCCGCATCAACCAACTGGTCGATTCTACTGCAGGCTGCGAACTGATGAGTTTCCTGGACGCCTACTCAGGATATCATCAAATTAGCATGGCAGAAGAAGATGAAGAGAAGAGAAGACTGCCTTCATCACACCATTCAGCACCTACTGCTACGTCAGAATGCCGTTTGGTCTCAAGAACACCGGTTCCAGGTACCAGCGCTTGATGCAAAAGACCTTTTTTCCCAGATGGGGCGTAATCTTGAAGCTTACGTAGATGACCTGGTTGTAAAAAGTTTGAAAAGTTTGTCTCATTTAGACGATCTTGCTGAAACCTTCTATAATTTGAATCATTTGGAATAAAATTAAACCCGGAGAAATGTTCTTTCGGGGTTTCATCTGGAAAACTTCTAGGTTTTCTTGTTTGTTCCAGAGGAATCGTGGTCAATCTTGAAAAGATCAGGGCTATTGAACAAATGAGGTCTCCCTCAACCATCAAAGATGTTCAGCGCCTAGCAGGTCACATGTCGGCATTGAGCCGGTTCATATCGCGACTAGGCGAAAAGGGACTACCCTTATTTAAAGCCCTGCGCAAACACCATAATTTTACTTGGTCCGCTGAGGCCAAGAAAGCATTTCAAGAGGTTAAAGCATATTTATCCAATCCGCCGGTCTTGGTTTCTCCCAATAAGGAGGAACCATTACTCCTTTATTTGGCGGCCACACCTTGTGCAGTGAGCGCTGTCCTAATCGCAGAAAAAGAAGGTGCGCACAAACCCATCTACTACGTAAGAGAAGTACTTCATGGTCCTAAGGAGCGATACCCTGAGGTCTAGAAAATACTTTACGCACTACTGATGGCTTCCCGTAAGCTACGACATTACTTCCAAGCACATAAGATCACAATGCCCTCGTCTTTTCCTTTGGGGGACATTGTCTGGAATCCGGAGAAGTCTGGTCGGATCGCGAAGTGGGCTGTGGAACTTGGAGCGTTCGACATCCATTTCACGCCTCGCACTGCGGTCAAGTCTCAGGTCCTGGCCGACTTCGTGGTCGAATGGACTAATCCTGAACCGCCCGTGCAGGCGTCCGAAGATTTGGAATGCCCTGATCACTGGACAATATATTTTGATGGCTCTCGCAGTTTTCAACACTCGGGGGCTAGTGTGGTCTTGGTCACACCTCAGGGCGACCAACTGAAGTATGTCATTCAACTATACTTTGTTGCGACTAACAACGCAGCAGAGTATGAAGGTCTTATTGCAGGGCTCCGGGCAGCAAAATTCCTCGGAGTCCGTCGATTAGTGGTGTGGGGAGACTCACAGCTGGTCGTAAACCAGGTAAACAAGGAGTACAGCACCTCCAATGAGACAATGGCTCATTACTGGGGGAAGTGAGGAGATTGGAAAAACACTTCATTCATTTTGAAGTCCAATACATCCCACGAAAGGACAACATTCTCGCAGACCAATTATCCAAAATTGGGTCCTCACGCATATCCGCCCCGGCAGGAGTATTCGTCGAACACTTGGAACATCCTTCGATCATGACTACGGCCGAGGATGATCCAGTAACAGTCTGCGTTACCAGCCTCGGACATGAATGAGATTGGACCCATCCATTGAGGGTCTATCTCGAACATGGGACCTTGCCCGAGGACAAAACCGAGAGAGATCGGTTAGTTCGAAGAGCGCGTCTATACAAACTTATAGGAGTTATGTACAGAAAGGGTACTCAAGGAGTATTCATGCACGGTGTATCCCAAGAGGAAGGTAAATCCCTCTTGAAAAAAATTCATGACAGTGTATGCGATGTGAACGCGTCATTCCGAACACTGGTCGGGAAGGTTTTCTGACAAGGATTTTACTGGCCTCGGCACTTGATGATGCCAAAAATATGGTCAAGACATATCCCCAGTGTCAATTTCATGCGAGACAGGTCCATCAGCCTGCCTACGCTCTACAAACCATCTCTCTATCATGGCCCTTCGTAGTTTGGGGGATAGATATTTTTGGTCCTATGCCACAAGCGGTCATTGGATACAAGTTCTTGTTCATAGCCATTGACACATTTACAAAGTGGATTTAGGCCGAGCCAGTACGCAATGTCACTACTGTTTCTGCACAAAAGTTCTTTCATAAGAACATTGGGACTCGATTCGGTGTTCCAAATCGTCTCATCACTGATAATGGTTCCCAGTTCACTAGCGGTCTCTTTCTGGACTATTGCGACAATGTCGGAACCAAGGTGTGCTTTGCCTCTGTAGCTCATCCGCAGAGCAATGGTGCCGTTGAATGTGCCAACGGGCAAATATTGTAGGGCATCAAAAAGTGATCCGTTTGAGACCTAGCCTGGTTTTCGCACTAGGCTCGCCTAGATTATAATATGTGGAATAACGGGATCTTACTCGGCACTACCAAAAACTCAAAGGATGATCGAAAACACAGCTCAAAATAATTGCACAACTCTTTATTTCGAAGAGGGCTTTTATATGTCGAACCTTAGACACACTTGTCTACGTCGATGAACTATAAGTGTCTAAAACTCAAATAAGTTCTTTGACTTTTCGATGATCTAAACTAGACCTATTACAAGGTATTTATAGTCCAATCGTATGAGTACGTATCAGACTTAGTAACCTAAACGTATTAGACTCATATAACTAACTAACTAATCCTCAACAGATAAGCTTAGTTATATATATTCGGATAGGATTACAATTTTGAACAGAGAACAAATTCCTTTTCATGGTCGCGAACCAATCCATGGTGGCGAAACCTTTCCGAACACGGTTAAGGTCGCGAAGCCGTATGCGATCAGGACTTGGTCGCGAATCCATATGCGATCAGGACTTGAAGATCCTCCCGGATCATGACTCCCTTGTCGAGAAGGAGCCAACCCCTGTTGCGACCTCTCGATCAAACTGGAGATGTGGAAATTGGGCTTGTCCATGTTCTTTGGTGTACCACTTTGCCGCACGTGCTCGTTGATCTTTCCGACCGATTCGAAAAGTCTCCTTGGTGCCACTGCGGGTGGTAGTCACCTTCTTCTCCAGAATCACATCTTCACGTAGAGGTTCGTCTGGTCGATAAACCAAGTCTTCAATAGATGGTACTATGGTATCTGGCTCATCATCCAGCATTGAAGGTTCCAAGAGTTTGAGGTGCTCAACATTGACAACCGAGTAAATACCCATGTATGGAGCTAACTCGAGCTGACAAGCATTATTACCCACTTTTCGCAAAATCTGAAACGGACCATAACGAATGGGTTTGAGTTTCTTACCTTCACCTTTAAATCTCTCCTTACTCAGATGTAACCATACCATATCACCTTCTTGAAATTGCGCATCAACTCGGTGCCTATCATGTCGGGCCTTGTACTTGAGTTGAGCTTTCATCAAGTTCTGTTCAACCTCACGATGGAGTCGTTGAATACCTTCTAGGAACTTTTGTGCTCGATCCTGATCAGATGCTTTCTTGCTGTTTTGTGCTGAGGTAGGGATCACAAACTTCATGTCGAATGGACTCTGCCGTAGAAATCCTAAACAAACCTCAAACGGTGATTTTCCAGTTGAACCATGCACTACTCGATTAAAAGCAAACTGCAGGTACGGTATGCTTTCATCCCAGCTCTTCGGGTGCTTCGAGTTATATCCTCTCGAAAGATGAACGACTGTGCGATTAACCACCTCAGTTTGACCATCAGTTTGCGGATGAAAAGCATACTCCTCTTTAGTTGGTGTCCATCATCGTCCAAAGTGATCGCCAAAAGTGACTAAGGAACCAGGTATCGCGATCAGACACAATACAAGTCGGCAGTCCGAGGTGTGTCCAAATGTGTTGAAAGAATACCCGAGCTGCTTCTTCTCCTGTGATAATCTTTCGACAAGGTATAAGAACAATCATTTTGGAGAACCGATCAACAACCACGAATAGATAGTCGTTGCCACGTCGGGTCTTAGGCAATCCTCCTAAGAAATCCATGGATATGCTCTCCCATGGTCGCGATGGAACTGGCAAAGGAGTGTACAAACCTAATTTTCGGTTTGCCGGTTTCAAGATGCTGTAGAGACCACAGCCTCGAACAAAACTAGCCACATCTTGCTGCATACGCGACCATAATACATGTCGGTGAAGATTTTGCAACGTCTTTGTAACCCTAAAGTGACCAGCTACCTTCGATGTGTGCGCTTCTCGCATCCATTGAATTCGAGGTTCTCCACGAGGTATGCAAAGTAAATTTCCCTTGTACAAGAGTCCTTCTCGACGAATGAACTCTGTAGGGTCCCCTGTTTCGACCTCAGTCAGTGTTGTTTTAAAGTCAGGGTCTTGACTGTACATAGTGACATAGTCATCATGACATGAGGGCTCGATCTGCATGAACGCTGATAAACAGAGGGTCGTAACTAGTGGTCGCGACAACATGTCCGCCAATTTATTGTGTACGCCCTTCTTGTACTTAATCACCAAATTAAACTACTGCAGATACGACATCCACTTCATGTGTCGAGCTTGCTGTAGCTTGGACTGAGTTTGCAAATATTGCAATGGTTGATGGTCGGTGTGGACAACCGTCTCTTTACCCAAGAGATAACACCGCCAATGTTTCACGGCCTAATGCATTGCGCATAACTGCTTATCATAAGTCGGGTAGTTCTTCTAAGCTCCCTGGAATAACTCGGAGTGATATGCCACTGGTCGACCTTCTTGCATGAGCACTGCGCCCATCGCATAACCTGAGGCATCGGTTTCTAGTTCGAATGGTTTCTGGAGATTCAGCAAAGCTAACACAGGCACCTCGCTGATCTTCCTTTTCAGCAAGAGAAACGTGTCCTCATGTTTTCCGGTCCACTCGAACTTCTGATCGATCCTGGTTAATGCATGCAATGGAGAAGCCACAATCGAGAAGTGTTGGATGAACTTCCGAAGATATTGGCATGCTCCCACAAAACTACGCACGTCCGTAACTGTTCGCGGTCGCGACCATTCGCGAATCACTTTTACCTTGTCTGGGTCAATTTGTAATGTACCATTGCCGACCATGAATCCGAGGTAAAGTAGAGTTTGTTGGCCGAACTCACACTTCTTACAGTTGAGGCGAAGTCGATGTTGCCGAAGCTGTTCGAACACCTTTTCGACATGAATGAGGTGCTCATCCCACGAACGACTATAAACTAGTATGTCGTCGAGGTAAATGATCACAAAGTTGTCGATAAACTGTCTCAAGACGTCATTCATAAGACGCATGAAAGTTGCCGGGGCGTTGCAGAGACCAAACGGCATGACCAGCAATTCGAACAGACCTTGTCGTGTTTTGAACGCGGTCTTCCACGTATCCTCCTCTCGGATGCTGACTTGATGATATCCTGACTTAAGATCCAATTTGGAGAAGACAATAGCATGCTTCAATTGGTCTAGCAGGTCATCAATACGAGGAAGGGGGTACCGGTTCTTGATAGTGATCTTGTTCAATGCTCGATAGTCGATGCACATACGCCAAGTCCCATCTTTCTTTGGTAATAACACCACAGGAGATCCACAAGGTGAACTACTCGGTTGAATGACACCATCGTTCAGCAACTCACCAAGTTGTCTCTTGATCTCTTCATTCTCCAATACTGAGTTGTGATACATACTCAGATTGGGCAGTGTCGCATCGGACACAAGCTGAATTTTGTGTCCGATGCCTTGGCGTGGTCCTTCATCTTCAAAGATGCAAATTTGACCTTTTGAGCGCTACTGAACCCTTTAAGGTCAAAGTAGGTCTCAAGCTGGTCGATCCAAGAATCCAGCTTCTCGGCATCAACCACCCCATCATATATGGGTATATCAATCTTAGCGTCGACCTTAAAAGATCCGACAGCTAAGGAGGTGTTGGCGAGGTCGTCGGTCTTATGGTCGCCTTCGTCTTCATCCTCGTCTGCCCTGCGCAAGTCTTCACCAGTCTTCTCACCCATAACCTTCCCTACTTCAGGAGGTACAATCATGGCTTGCTGCTTAATCCAAGCAAGCACGGTTTCCATGTCGGTGGAGAGCTTAGCCACTTGTTCGGCTAGGTTAGCTTGAACGGAGGTATCGTCAGACATTGTCGGAGACGCGGCTGTAGGAACCGTCAATTGATCGCCTGGAGTTTCACCGGAGGTTTTGTAACCCTGGCGAGTCTTCACCATCCACAAGATAAGAAAGTTGCTCTGATACCAACTTGATCCGTTTGAGACCTAGCCTTGGTTTTCGCACTAGGCTCGCCTAGATTCTAATATGCGGAATAACGGGATCTTACTCAGCACTACCGAAAACTCAAAGGATGATTGAAAACACAGCTCAAAATAATTGCACAACTCTTTATTTCAAAGAGGGCTTTTATATGTCGAACGTTAGACATACTTGTCTACGTCGATGAACTATAAGTGTCTAAAACTCAAATAAGTTCTTTGACTTTTCGATGATCTAAACTAGACCTATTACAAGATATTTATAGTCCAATCGTATGAGTACGTATCAGACTTAGTAACCTAAACGTATTAGACTCATATAACTAACTAACTAATCCTCAACAGATAAGCTTAGTTATATATATTCGAATAGGATTACAATTCCGAACAAAGAACAAATTCCTTTTCATGGTCGCGAACCAATCCATGGTCGCGAAACCTTTCCAAACACGGTTAAGGTCGCGAAGCCGTATGCGATCAGGACTTGGTCGCGAATCCGTATGCGATCAGGACTTGAAGATCCTCCCGGATCAAAAAGCGTGTTTTTGATCGCCTTAAGACACGCTCGGGGGCTTGGGTAGATGAGCTCTACACCGTTCTGTGGGCACTACGCACTAATTCTAGTCGAGCCACCGGTGAGACACCTTTCCATCTGGTATACGGAGATGAGGCTGTGTTACCTATGGAAATTAGTATTGGTTCTGTCCGAACAGATCAATTCGAATAAGTTGATTAGAACGGACAATGATCACAAGATCTAATCCTCCTAGAAGAAAAACGTGATCGAGCCTTGGTCAAGTCCGCGGTGTATTTGCAAGCTCTGCGCAAATACCATAACAAAGGGGTGCGACCACGTAGCTTTCACGTGGGTGACCTGGTTTTATGTAAAATACAAAACCAATCTAATCGCAATAAATTCTCCCCTCAATGGGAAGGTCCCTACACTGTTGTCTCGGTGCCGCGACCAGGATCGGCTCGGTTTGGGATGGAGGATGGTCGAATCTTATCCAATACATGGAACATCGATCAACTGTGCAAGTTTTATGTGTAAGTTCCCCAACCCTTTTCCTTTTCAATTAGCATGATTTAACAAAATCAGTACTTTTGATTGTTTCATGTAATAATTATTCCTTTTGCCCATATGTTACGAGTCTAGCTCGGGGGCTGGTCGCCGATAATTGTATCACTATAACACCTCGACCGGATTCGCTGGTAGATCTCGTGATCACTTCCAAACAAGACACCCCTCAATAAGCCGTTTCTCAACGCACACGGGGCTTGCTGGCATGTCCTTAGTCATTAGAGTGGCTGCCGGTTTGCAATAAGGCCGGGTGTTGTATCGAGCATGAGTATCGGTCTGGTCGGCTATTAATACCTAAAGTCACGGTATTCTTTAGATATCCCTGGTAGTCGTTACACCCATATTTTTCCTGCGCTTATGATACTAAGTCTTCAGTATACATAACCTCAGGAGGGGGCTAGGGGAATATGGTCACAACATGCAACAAAAAGAAGTACTTTTCTTTCAAAAATTAAGGCATACATATGCATTGTATAATTACATCGTACAGGTACAAGATTTACAATAGGAAAAGCTCTTTCAAGAGATTTTCTACTAGAGGTCTGACCTCCTCCATTATAACCTCAAGTTGGTCTTCACTCTCGACCTCTGCTTCTCCCACCACCGGAGTTAAATCAAGATCTGGCCCATGGTGGAGACGAAGCCTGCAGAGGATGGTGGAGGCTGTAGATTGCACTTTAGTCTTGATCGCCTCTGTTTGCCGCCTTGTATCTTTAGGAAGATACTCGAGGAGTGACTCAGCTTGGGTCGCGACCAGTGTGGTCCAGTCGCTAAGGCTCAGGTCATCCTTTTCGGTTTCGACCACATCCTCTCTTAGCAAACCGGCCACCATCTTCAGTTTTTCGAAGATGTCTTGTTGAACACTGCTGTAGGCTGAGAGTGACGCGTTCAGGTCCTTGTTCTCTCTGCAAACAGAATCAACTTTCGAGTTTCGCAACTCGATGGTCGCCTAGAGATCCTTCCTCTCTTGGAAGAGCTGGCTTATTTGGTCATCTCGCGCTGTAATAAGACCATCACAAACAGTTTGCATCACAAATTAATTCATTCTGGTCAAAAGTATACTTACAGGAGAGATGTGACCGCAGCTGCTGGAGTTCTTCCTCCAGGCAAGAGATCCTGGCGACTGCCCTGACCTCTTGGCTTTCCCGATTAGTGAGGCTATTGATCAGAATGGCATTTTCTCTGTGACAAAAGAGACAATTGTTAAAATAGGATTGAAATTCAGGCAGATGAGGAGACATCTTCCTTACCGCTGCAGGCGACTCGTTTCCTGTTGGGTGACCTCGATATGCTTCGCTACAGCTATCGACTTGGTCGCCATATGAGTCAGTTCCTATGACATGGAAGGGGATTAGTTTCAAAGCCTGGACATTCCTATGAAAATGCGAACTTAAAAATGACAAGAGGTGTTCTACATACCTCAACATACTCACTAAACGAACCGCTTTCCAATTCAGCCGAAGGCCGAGTCTCTAGACTCGCCTTATCCCCAATTGGAGTGGCAGATGAATTTGCCTGCTGAGCCTCCTCTATAGCTGGGTTCACAAATTCCAATCTCTACGATTGGACTTCTGCAGCCATATCATCTATAATGGCACGAAGAACCTCCTCGGCCTGGGGATGGGACTTTGCTCGCCCGTGACCTTTGTAGCAGGAGAAGCTTCAACACTTGTGGATGTCACTGGGGGGCTTGGCGCTGCATCTCTGCGCCTAGCATAACAAAATAGGAGAATCATCGGTTAGAATGTCGTTAGTCGATCACTTCGATATGACCCTGTTCAAACGGGAGAGATTCTTACCTTACTCGAAATCCTACCCATTTCTGGGATTTCAAGGATGGTTCCCCGGGAAAAAGAGGATAGTCGTCATCTGTCCTGGTCTTCCTTTTCCTAAATAGGACCTTGTCCTTTTCTCCCTGTGTGCATGCAAATCTATAAGAACACACATGAGGAATGATGGAAACCAAAACTGTAAGGGTCCTTATCGGGGTAACTTCTTCTGTCGGTAGGGATGAAGCCATTGGTCCTGAAGTCTCCTGGACCGCAGGTACTGGAACTTCATCCGCGACCATGAGGTTGGTAGTGGTCGCGGGATCCTGTTCAGTCATTTCCACTCCTGTCGTCAAGAGTGGAGTACTCGCCGCCCCAGGACTGGCAAGAGTCCTTCTACGGTGGATGAGAGGAATGTCGTCTTCCTGTATGAGCATGACTCAATGGATGTGCACAGATGAATGAAAACATTCAGGATTGTGAGAAATCTTACCACAATCACCCCTTCTATCAGAAGGGGAGGTGTTGCAAGTCCTAAGGCTTCATAAGCTTCAGGCACTAGGGTTTCACCCGTAACCACAGGATTATCAGTGGTCACGGGACCCATTGTAGTCATTTCTGTCCCTGCGGTCTGGGACAGGACCTCGCTGGTTTGAGGAGCGATCGCCTTCCTCTTGCGGTGAACTAGAGGAACGTCATCCTCCTCGTCCTCGCTCCCTTCACCTTGTACGACGAGGAAGTAATTTCTACTCGTACCTGGGGTTACAGGGGGTACTGAATATCTTACATAGTCTTTTTCGCGGTAGGGCTTTTCTTCTGCGAAGAAGCCTCTCCCAGAATCTTAGATTTCTTGGGAGCAGATTCCTTCGCTACGCACTTCAAAGAGGTCCTCCTCACCCTCTTCGCAGCTGGTCTCCCCGAGGGACCAACGTCCTCGCTTGGACGTGTCGCCTCAGCAAACTTCCCCAGAAGCTATATCATTCAAATGCTCTTGGTAAAGCAGGACAAGTGGATGATTTTTACAACAGAGCTTGTTAGGAAAGGTCATACCTTTCGGTGCTCCTGCTTAAGGTCGTCGCCCGCGTTGATTAAGCTCTGGGGGCGAGGTGATCCCCTAGCTCCCTCCATCGTGGCGCTATATGCCCAAAGGAGGAAGTTCGTCTGCTTCTCGATTTCGGACAAAGGCAGAGCTATGTCACAAACAAGCATGTCAGCAAATACAACATTTTTTAGTCAGTAAAAATGTATGTTTTGTTGATGAAAGGGCATACCATTATTGTAGTCCAAGATACTATCCGCCATGGACTGGGTTTCCCAAGCTGGATGAGCTCTTTCACGCAGGGGGCTTATCCAGTTCTTCACAAAGTCGCGTATGATGTCGCGCGCAGTCAGGCCTTGCTGGACTAAGTGAAGAATGGCTTGGGCTTGTTTCTTCTGCTCTGCGCTCAGAGCAGGAAGGGAGTCTAACTCGCTGGCTTTCTCCGGTCGGGAGTTCGCGAACCACAGTCCGCTGTCCGACGGAGGGTGCAATAGAACCATTTCTGGTACCACCCGTGTACAAAATCCCGAAGAGGCGGGAAGGGGTACTCATTCTTCTCCCTTATTCGGAAGTAGATGCACCCGGCGGCATTGGCACTCTTCGACCATGCCGAGAAGTAGAAGCATCAGAAAAGCTCCACGCTTGGAAGCACTCCGACGAAGGCTTCGCACAGGTGCTGGAAGATCGCCAGAATGAGAACAGCATTGGGATGGATATTCACTAAGTCTAACCCATAGTGTTCCAAGATTCCCTATAGGAACTTGCTCTCTGGGAATCGAAACGCGCAGCGCATGTATTCCTCAAAGATCACCAACTCGCCCTCTTGGACGATTGGGGTTTCTTGTTCTTTCTCTGCTGGCCGCTAGTTGATCAGTAGCCATGGAGGAAGAATCTCTTCCTTCTCAAGTGCCACCAGGCTTTCTTCTGTGTGGTGAATGGATCGGCTCCAGGATGCCATTTCTTGTGAAGGATTGGAAAGAAAGATGGCGACTTTGGAGGCGACGGGGATGAGGAATCCAAAAGAGGGTTTTGTGCGGCAAGAAACTCTAAGGCAAATGAAGGGTTTTGGCTTGTGAAGCTTCCTCAGGAACCTACCTTCTCCTTTTATATGCCCGAGGCAACCCTTCGTCGAGTATTTTATTAATTTCTCATAATGGGTGCCTTCTCTCTGAAAACCCGTTATGCACTCCCTACAGTAAATCCGGAACAAAATATATTTTTATTGTTTGTTCCGAATTTGGGGGCTAGGGTGTACACAAAAACATGAAAATTTTACAAAGATTATGAAGAAAATGATCCTTCACGTCTTTTGTAGACTAATTTTTATGTACTGATCATAATGCATTTCTGTGATCGTCTCAAGATTTGCACATTGATCGCAATGCAATTCTGTGATCGCTGCAAGTGGGTAATCGCAACATGTACGGTTACCATCCGATCAAGATGTTATGTTCGGATCGTGGTTTCAGTTCTAATTGCAATACCAATACTAGTCGCGGTATAACACCTCAATGCGTTTCTAATCGGAAAGATTGTAACTTTGGATTTACCTGTGTATGGGTGACCGCAAAGGCATTCTTGTGATCATATTTTCACACAGAGATTGTGAAGAGTTTCAATTCAAATTAACTCTTGCATAATTCTTCTTGAGAAGTCAAGGTGTGTAAGGAAAAAGAAATTTTTATTTCTGGCAATCTTTACATACAAAAGGGATACAAGCGACCAGAGCATCGACCTAATCCGAGAGAAGTTTACAAAGTTGTCCTAAGGACATATTGGCGTCAGTAGAATCTACACTGATCGCCCCAAGAGAACTAGCAACTACTCTAAGTCTATCTACATCATCCCGAATCAGAGAAGCACTACTATTCCTAATCGTATCGGAGAGTTCTCGTTGCTATCGAGCATAGTCCCTCTCCAAGCGAAATTGGTGTGCCCCTTCATGGGAGTTTTCATAACATTCTGCCAGGTGCAGAATGGCCGAAGACATTTCTTCGGTCTTCTCCAGAGCCTTTTTCTCCCTCTGGAGAGTTTGTTCGAGGGAAAGAGGTTGGATCTCAGCAAGCTGATCGCTGGGGGCTCTGCCAATTTTGGTCTCCTGCATTCACATGAGTTAGCTTCGAGGATAAAACGACCAGTAGAGGAAATAAAAATAATTACCAATCCTCGCGGCAAGATTGGACGGGAGGATGAAGTGTTTCCCCCAGAAAGTAGATCACCGACAAAAGTCGGGAACGATCAGGTCGTGGAAGTGCAACTTTCCCACGAGAAAATTGATCACCCAACAAAAGCTGAGGATCATCTGGTCCCGGGAATGCAACCTTCCCACCAGAAAATTGATAACCCATCAAAAGATGGGGATCGTTTGATCGCAATAGCGAAAGCTGAGAAGAAAGCTTTGAAGGATTATTATAGATCTCCAAAGGTGGAGATGAGGGTTCGACCTGCCGAGTTGCATGGACAAGGAGAACTACATGGGACAAGGAAGGAGAGCGTAATGATGCATCCCCAACCTTTGTACCGCTGGAGGATCCCTCGTCAACCTTGGGTTTCTTCCTTGGAGAAACCAGTTCTTCAGTTACCTGTGAATTCCCAAAAAGCATTTTGGAAATGATCAGAATATGAAATGGCAACTTGAACCAAAAATTCCAGAGAAGCCTTACCTTCTGGAAGCCCTGGTCAAGTTCGGGTATCACTTCCTCTTCATCACTTTCAATCTCAATGATGTTGTTAGAGTCTTGATCTGTCATTGAGGTGAAAATAGAAGAGAAGGAAAGATAGCTATGGAAAAGACTTAGCCGAGAAAAAGACTTGTGAAGTTTTAGGGCTAAGAGGCTTCGGTATTTATAGCGCCCAAGAGTGACGGTTCACTTTTTGTGAATGCCTCGAGTTCTTAAAACATATTTATAGTTTTATCTCTGGTAAAAAAAATTTCAGCAGCGCTATCATTACCTGTTAAAAAACAAACCCGGAACCCGTCTCGGGAAATAAACCATCACACTTAGTGCGCCACTAAGTGGAGAAGTTGAAGCGTCGGGTCACTTATCCGATGTAAGATTAAAATTTGAAGTAAATATGTCCCTTTGTTTTCTTCAAATTTGGGGGCTAGCTGACGAGGATTGTTACCCGAGCTAGTTCAGAGTGAAGCACATCTGGTTCAAGACAGATTCTAACCAGACAAGTGTCCGGAGGTTCATTGCTATGATCTCAGATGACCTGAGAAGCATGGACACATGGTTGCAGGCTTTGCGCGATCATGAGATCGCGGGTAGTGCGCAGTCAGGAGGCCATAGACAGTGCGCGGTCAGGAGGCCACAGACTGAGCACGGTCAGAGTGTCGTTGACTATTCTCGACTAGGATGACTCGGGATTGCTTAAGCTCTACAATAGGCATATCCCGAGTATCACGAAGATCCTTCCATATATGAAAACAACTGCCAGGAGGTTAACATGTGCGGTTATCCCTCAATTGCATGTGTTAAGCCTGCGTGGAAGTTAAGTGCGGTTATCAAAATTACACCCAAGCAACCGTTCAAAGCCGTTATGCATTGGCGCCCTTTCGACCAATATAAAAGGGTAAGCAAATGTACAAGACGAAGACAGCCCGAACAGATCAGACAGATCCCAGAGATCCAGTACACACAAGAAGACCACAAGCTTTCGTAGGCTAGCTTAGTCGTGTTTTAGACAACCACACAGAAAAGATCTTCGCCTGTGATGATCTTTTCTACAACTTTGTAACATTTTTTCCATACATACTGAAATCACAATAGGATGTAGGGCTATTACTCCCACCATCGATGGTCCGAACCTGTATAAATCTCTCTGTGCCCCAACCGACATTGCTCATCATCCCTTCCCGGAGGGACACCCTGAAAGGTCTCACAACTCACAAATTCTGCATAAGTTCGACATTTCTCTCTATGGATTTTGTGTTAGGATTGCCTCGGACTAAGAGGGGGAGAGATTCAGTATTTCTGGTAGTTGATCGTTTTAGTAAAATGGCTTATTTTATTCCCTGTCATAGGAGCGCTGATGCTTCACATGTTGCTGATTTGTTTTTTAGGGAAATCGTGCATTTACATGGTGTTCCAAAGATGATTGTTTCAGATGGCGATACAAATTTCTTGAGCTATTTTTGGAAGACTTTGTGGGGTAAGGTTGGTACGAAGCTATTATTCTCTAGTACATGTCACCCGCAAACTGATGGACAAACCGAGGTTGTGAACCGTACACTCTCCATGATGTTGCGGCGATTCTTAAGCATAATTTGAAGATGTGGGAAGAGTGTCTTCCACATGTTGAATTTGCTTATAATAGGGCGGTACACTCTAATACCAACTTCTTTCCATTTGAGATTGTTTATGGTTTTAAACCTATTGCTTCCATCAATTTTTTTCCTTTGCCATTGCAGGAACGAACTAATATGGATGCTAGTAAGTGTGCTGATTTCGTTAAGAAGTTCCATGAGAAAGTGAAGGAAAATATAGAGGAGATGACAAGAAAGTATGCACAACAAGAAAATAAAGGAAGAAAGAAGATGGTGTTTGAACCAGGAGAGCTTGTTTGGTGCACTTGAGAAAAGAACGATTTCTGGAGTAACACAAGTGCGAGCTACAGCCATGTGGTGATGGTCCTTTTAAAGTGCTTGAAAGGATCAACGATAATGCATACAAAATTGAGCTACCTGGAGCGTATGGTATAAGTGCCACATTCAATGTCGCTAATTTGTCCCCGTTCTTTGGAGAACCATCAGAGTTGAGGACAACTCCTTTTCAAGAGGGGGAGTGATGAGGACATCACCACACCGGACACACACATGGCTTCCCCACCATCATTCCAATGCAAGGGCCAATTACAAGACACGTGCACGGCAATTAAATCAACAGGTGAGCTCGTTCCTCGGGTTGTCTAATTGTGTTTTGGAGGATAGATGGCTACCTAAGAATGTTCTTGTGCTCAGGAATGAAGGCTTGGACCAGCAAGGATGCAATTCTTCACCAAGAGAAGCTGGCGCATAAGCCATCCCCGAGAGAAAGACCGATTCACTCACCCAGGAGCAGTCTACATTCAAATGAGCATAACTTCTGCATATGGACTCCGATTTCAACGTTCTACCACTTCATGGAAATCTTAAGAGATAAGATTTCCAACGGATCTTGTTTCACTACCATATTCCCTATAGAGCAGTGGGAATTGTTGAAACAATCCAGCGGATAGAAACTAATTCAGGCTGTTGGTGCTGTGCCACCTTTGTTGGGCCATGGCCCCTGTATTCTCACCTTCTAGGGTTCCCCTGCTATTGTTACAGCAGCCACCCTGGTATATGACTGAAATCCTCACCTCCCTTCCTCAGGTTTTGTTCATTCGTGCTTCCTCCTTGTGAGAAACACCACTGGGTTTGCTCTTGTGCCGGCTCGCCACTTAATCCGAGCTAGGAACCTCAACTTTACTGTTGTGAGCAATCTTATTTGCAATTTCAGATTGCCTTTACTTGTTCTTGTTTGTTCCTTCGATTGCTAGCAGGAATAGACCTTCGTGGTCAGGTCAATCGCGTTCTTGGCGTGGTTGATGACGAGCAGGTTTGGTGGTTTAGAGATTGTTGGGTTCCTGCCCATGCGTGGTTTGTAGCCGGATCGTCAAAGTCATCACTCCATCCAAATTGAACGTATCCACATCTCACTGGAAGATCGAGCCGCCCCTCGGTGCTATCATTTGGTATCAGAGCTTCCAATTGCCTGGTGAGATTCTTGTATCTTTGTTCTTGTTCTTCTACCTAGAGTCCAGAAAAGCCCCACGAAATACTTGCTGTTTGCATATACCTGCTGTCCAAACCCGTTGTGCCTTTCGATATGTTAATTTTAGCTTGCTAAATTGAGTTTTGTGTCCCTTCTAGCTTTTTCTAGTTGTTGTTCATGTTCTTGTCCTTTACCCACATCAAAATCTCTCCATAAAACCCCAAAACAAAGGTACAAATCTCGGCTAGAAATTTTCCATTTCTGCAGCTGCCACCAAAAATGCCATAACTTTCATTTTCCAAATCCATTTTGAGTGAAACCAAAACCAGAAGATTCCTATCTCCATGTTGCATCTTCCTTTAAAATTTCACGTTCATCCCTCAAGGAAGTAAAAAGTTATGCACTTTGCAATCAGGCTTACTTGCTGCTTTGAGATCTGCAACCACGCGAACTTGTGATTTTTGTGCAAGTTTTTCAGTTGGTTCTCAGAAGGTTGTCCTATAAGAAAAGTTGTAGAAAAAGCTATCAGGAAGCAGAGAAAAAAATCATAGCAAAAGAGAACCAGACAAAAAGTTAAGGCCAAAATACCAAGCTGCTTTCTTGTGGATAGAAAAACTGCAATCTTCTAGTTGGGATCAATCTTGTACTTTCAATTTCCAAATTGCATATCTTTGATTTGTGTCATGTCTACCACTTGTATCCATTCATACTTGTTTGAGCCTATCATCCATCCTTGGTTTGATCAGCAACTTAGGCTAAGTGCCGGATTCAAATGATTACTCAATTATGTGCAATTTCTGAAATTAGCTGATTGTCTTTCTTTGCTACATAGAGAAACTTGTCCAAGCTCCACTCTACTACTAACTAAACAAGTGTAGGACCTTACTATCGCTTTGCCACCATCTGAGCTCAGTTTGTCATGAACCACCATTGATTGCACCTCCTACTGGTGTGATAAGAACTTGAAGAACAAGGTAGCAGGTTTGAGCAAGTGAGACTTGTCCATTTCCACATCCCAATAGCTGATAGGAAAAATATATACATTGTGCTTTCTCTTGTCTCCTACTAACAATGACAGGATCGGTGATTGGAACTCCAGAGGGAGACGAGTGTGTTACAAGAATGGAGTTCATGAAGTATGTGGAGGATCATCAAAGCGCGTTGAGAGGCATCAACGCGAATCTCACGAAGCAAGCTCAAGACATTGAACATAGAATGGAGTGAATCGAGCGGAGCATAGCCAACCTCATCACAAGAATAGATCACATTGAGAGGACAGCACGCCCTGCTGCCCATACGGCCAATGGGACACTCCTTGCTGCCCCCGCTGTCCGTGATGAGCCGAGAGAAGATGGCGCCCGTGCTCGCTGTTCCCCGCCAGCTGCCTGCTCTTGGGCCGAGGAGGCGAACAATGAAGAGAACAACTACGTTGCGGATACGGAGCCTGATGGTGTCTTCAACACCCACAACGATCGAGATCACCACCGATTCCGCCACAACCGACAAGGTATGGGTAGAGTTCAGCAAGACCCAAGGGAGGTATGTGCTGACCCGCTTGCTAAGATTAAATTTACCATGCCTTCTTTCAATGGAAGATATGATCCTGATGCATACCTTGACTGGGAGTTAGCTGCGGAACAAAATTTTGATTTCTATGACTTCCATGAGGATAGAAAGGTTAGGGCTGCCACCAGTGAGTTCACTAAATTTGCCTCAATTTGGTGGAGGGAGACATGTAGGACCCGAGATAACCTTCCTAGGACATGGGCAGTCTTGAAACAACTGATGAGAACTAGATTTGTCCCTTCCTACTATGCTCGTGATTTACTTAACAAGTTGCAACGCTTAAACCAAGGCAATGAAACTGTAGAGAAATATTATCAAGAGTTGCAAATTGGTATGTTGCGTTGTGGCTTAGAGGAAGTTGAGGATGCTAAGATGGTTAGGTTCTTGGGAGGGCTTAACCGGGAAATCAAGGACATCCTGGATTATAAAGATTACAATTCTATCACCCTCTTGTTCCATCTTGCTTGTAAAGCTAAAAGGGAAGTACAGTGTCAACACTCCAAGGTGAGGGGGCCTTTTGGAGGCTCTTCTTCTTCGCAGCCAAGCCAAGTGCAAGCCAAGGCACAATCATTTACCCCCGCTAGCCATGCACTTCCATCCTCCAACCGTGGACGCCCTGCTGCCCATACCTCAACTTCAACCCCTACGCACGTTTCTGAGACAAGCAAGACAGCTACCATGCAAGCCCCTGCCAAGAGCGCTTCTTCGGTTGCTTCCACCAGCCGCACACGTGATGTGCAATGCCATCGATGCAAGGGATTTGGGCACTTCATGCGTGATTTCCCAAACCAGCGAGCTCTCATTGCTAAGGGAGATGGTGAGTATACTTTCGCTAGTGACATGGAAGATGAACATGTTTTTGTTGCAACTAACCATGTAGGTGAAGGGTGTGATGATGATCTTGATGAGGAGCATTTGGGCGCTGAAATGTCTGAAAGGTACATGAGCATCATTGTCAAGCATGTCCTTAGTGCCCAAATGGAGCATGCCGAACAGAATCAACGCCACAACTTGTTCCAAACAAAGTTTGTGGTCAAGGAGCATTCGGTTAGGGTCATCATTGATTGTGGGAGTTGCAGCAACCTTGCTGCATGGAGATGGTCGAGAAGCTTAGCTTGACCACGAATCAGCACCCACGTCCCTACTACATTCAATGATTTAATTCAAGTGGTAAGCTAAAGGTAACAAAGGTCGTGAGAGTGCACTTTTCTATTGGTTCATACCATGATCATATTGATTGCGATGTCGTACCTATGCAAACATGTTCTCTATTGTTAGGTAGACCGTGGCAATATGATAGAGACACCGTTCATCATGGTAGAAATAACCAATACACTCTTATGTTCAAAGGGAGAAAAATTGTTTTAGATCCCATGTCCCCTACTGCCATTGTGAAGGATGAGCTAGAGAGAGCTAACAGAGAGAAAAGAGAAAGTGAGCAAAGTGAAAATCAGATTGTTGCTGGAGTGATAGCTCCACCTAAGAAGAAGAACCTAGTTCTAGGAAATATGAAATAAAATTGAAAGGTGTTGTTATGCTTGCTACAAAATCTGATTTGCATGCTTTGGATGAGAACAATGCTTGCTGCTATGCTTTGATTTGCAAAGATGCCTTGTTTTCTTTGAAGAATATGCCTACTCCTTTGCCTCCTGCCGTTGCAAACCTTTTGTAGGAGTATAAGGATGTGTTTCCGGAAGAGGTACCCCAGGGCTACCACCAATTAGGGGAATTAAGCACCAAATTGACTTGATCCTGGGAGCAACCTTGCCAAACCGTGCACCATATAGGACCAATCCAGATGAGACTAAGGAGATTCAGCGTCAAGTGCAAGACTTGCTTGACAAAGGGTATGTACGTGAGGGCCTTAGTCCATGTGTTGTCCCTGTTCTTTTGGTTCCTAAGAAAGATGGATCTTGGCGTATGTGTATGGATTGTAGAGCCATCAATAAAATCACTGTTAGATATCGTCACCCTATTCCTAGGTTGGATGATATGCTAGATGAATTAAGTGGCTCTACCATGTTCTCTAAAGTTGACTTGTGTAGTGGCTACCACCAAATAAGGATGAAACTTAGAGATGAATGGAAGACAGCATTTAAAACAAAATTTGGCTTGTACGAGTGGTTAGTTATGCCTTTCGATTTGATCAATCCCCCTAGTACCTTCATGCGATTGATGAATGAAGTTTTGCGCCCTTTCATTGGTAGATTTGTGGTGGTATACTTTGATGATATCTTGATTTACAGCAAGTCACTTTTCGAACATCTTGATCATTTACGTGCTGTTTTTAATGCTCTACGAGATGCACATTTGTTTGGTAACCTTGAGAAGTGCATCTTTTGCACCGATCGAGTCTCGTTTCTTGGTTATGTTGTCAAACCGCAGGGAATTGAGGTAGATGAAGCCAAGATCGAAGCCATCAAGAGTTGGCCGACTCCTAACACAGTCACCCAAGTGCGGAGTTTCTTTGGGCCTGCGGGATTCTATCGCCGCTTTGTGAAAGATTTTAGCACCATTACTGCCCCAATGAACGAATTGACAAAGAAAGGCTTGGTATTCTATTGGGGGCAAGCACAAGAAGATGCCTTCAACCACTTGAAAGAGAAGCTCACCAATGCACCACTACTACAACTTCCAGATTTTGGCAAGACCTTTGAACTTGAGTGTGATGCTAGTGGCAGTGGTCTTGGTGGTGTATTGATTCAAGAAGGTAAATCTGTTGTTTACTTCAACGATAAATTGAGTGGCCCTGTCTTTAATTATTTCACGTGTGATAAAGAATTGTATGCTCTTGTTTGTTCTTTCGAGACGTGACAACATTACTTATGGCCTAAAGAATTTGTCATATATTCTGATCAATATAGAAAAGTGACAAATTTCTTTTTCCTAGGGAGTATTTTGCAAAGGGGAGTAATAATTTGCGACAAAACCAGAAACAGGAAAGGAGAAGAGATGAGTGTGTATTGATTGGTGAACGCCCGAACTCATACACACACGTCGGCCTCACAAACAGCTATCAAGGAGAAGCCTCTTGTGTAAAGATGGATGGATTCAGACTTTCTTTTCCCTAACTGAAGTGGTGTGAAGGAGGCAGCTACTTGCAAAAAAGCATGCTCTTTTGTACTCTGCACACACCTCAGCTTTTCCCTTTAAACCTCCCCATCTTCTAAACTCCGAGAAATGCACAGGAAGCCCCTCTTTTTGATCCATGGTTGCTGCTTCCTGCTTCCTGGTTGGATCATTGGAGCCATGGCTTGGTGATTTGGATTTTCATCTCCCTGCTGCAAGAACCATCAAGATTCTTGAGAGGTTGGCTGGCTTTTCTTTGTGCTTCTTGTTCTTGTTGCTACAGTTGTTGATTTGTAGGTTTGATCTTAATCTATTTGTTTGATTTCTCTGATAATTTCAGCAAAGGTTTCATCTTTTGGTCTAGGAACTAGAAAGAAGGTTCTTTTAGTGGTAGGCTAGTGTCCTGTTTTGCTTTGCTCTGTTCTATTTGTCTGGTTTCTCTGATAATTTCAGCAAAAGGTTTCTTCTTTTGGTCTAGGAACTAGAAAGGAGGTTCTTTTAGAGGTTGGTCCATGTCCTTTTTTACTTTGATTTGATCTGTTGCTTCTACTGTTTCTACCTATGTGAGTCTTGACTCTGAAAGTGGATCACTGCACACAAAGAGGAGGTGAATTGGTGTCTTAATAATTCTTTTGTTTTATAAATTTTTCTCAACAAAATAGAGAGAACATAAGAAATATAAAATTATAAAAATAGTGTACTCATAATAAAGATCCAAACCAAATGAAAATTTCAAATCAATCAATTATTACATTAAACTTAAAGTGCAGAAAATAAATTATGAGAATTAAAGTGGGATTTAAATCTCTCTCCACACGAAGAAAAGAAAAATAGTAGGAATGTAAATTACGAGTATTTAAATAATCATAACTTGCAATCAACGAAAACCAAGAAAAACTACTTCAAAAAATAAGAACCCGCAATAAGAAATTTCATAATGATTCACGTACTAGAGAGAAAAAGAAAAATTTCAAGTCCAATGAAATAAAAAAAACTCAAAGGAAATCTTTTCTCCAAAGTAGGTGCAAATCCCAAGACTTACACCATCTCCATTACACTTAACAAAATTTACATAGAGATTCTCTTTTTAACTCTCACAATTTTTTTTTTTTTGCCTAAAGACTTATGGAACGAGGAAATGAGATTCTATTTATAGACCTAACAAGGAACTAATATCATCTCCAAAATCATATCTTCCATCTAGAGAAAGAAACACCATCTTAAATATCAGTTTTCCAATTAGCAAAAGAATAATTATAATAAAATTCTAGTCCTTCCAAGAATCATTTTGACTCGAGTCTTGACTCACACTATAGGTTTTGCATTGAGCAATTCTAAGTCAAGTTGGCTCAAATTAATGTTCAATGTTGACCACTTCAACTTTTTTCTTGTATAAACTGTCATGATCATATTATTGCAACTGGTTTCCATTCCGTCACCTCATTTCCAATCTAGCAAGAAACTTAGTCAAATCTAGTTGATTCGTGATAATTTTCCACCTGTTTTGGAACATGTGCAATGGAGGCCTCAAAATTTGCAATACAAATAACACACCAAAATAATTCTACAATATAACTAAATACAAAAATAATATTGAAACATACATTTTTCGATGGTCAACCATCCAATCACCAAACATATATGTTTGGCAAACATGCCAAACAAATCAAAATTATTTTTACAAATACTTTAAATGCATTGGAAGTTTTTCTAAGTCACTTCTTCACCCTCAAAATTAACACTCTTCACAGGTTAAACTATCTGTTTGTTTGTTTGTTTGTTCCAGCAAGGACAGGTCCTTTTGCTCTTTGGCTCAAGAAACAAGAAGGGAAGGCAAGAAGGTTAGTTGCTTTTTCTTTAGTTTATGATTCTATTGCCTTTTCTTGACAGCTTTATGGATGGATTTTTGTTATAGACATAAACAAGAAACGCTTGAGTGGTCATCAGTTCTCAATTCCCTTAACAGATGATATTCATATTTGTTGGAACTTATGTAAATTCCTTTTCTATCTATGAATGAAAATATGCAGCTCTCCTTCATGTTTCTTTAAAAAATAAAGTTCTTTTCAATAATTGCTTTCTTACTCCTGTTCTGTTATTCTCTAGGACAGGGAAAAAAAAGTAAGACACAACTACACATCAGGTGCATGATTTTTTTATTAAAAAAATAGTTATCTTTGTTTTTTGAGAAAAAAAAATTTCCTGTTTATAAAAAATACCTTTGTTTTATAGCTTTCTTTTTCGTGTATGAATTGTCCATTAGGTTGGAGATTAATTTAGAGGGCATGGCGTATTTTTCCACATATAAGAAAGGGTGTGTTCTATCTTTCCTGCTCTTCTAGCTTGTCATATGGAGATGTTACAGTAACATGATGACACCAATTAAAAACTGGTAATTAATAACTTTTTCAAGATTTTTTTTTTTGCGCCTTTAGGTTGATTTTCTTTCTGCGGCCTTAATGCTCAATAGATGTGCATATTTTCCACTCAATTCAATACAATGAAATGCTCATTTGATGAGGCTGCAAGTTTTCAAGAAGTTACAGTAAGTGTTATGTCAAATCAGAATGTTTACTTTTGAAAATTTCCACTTTGTTACCCGTTTTTTTTTATCGTCTGACCACACTTAAAAATATGGTGCAAATTTGAACACTTCAATAAGCTTTATAAAACGTTGATAACTTTTGTATCAAAAAATGATTAAAGAGGTTCATAATAGTCATGGAAGGGATATTTGTATTCGGAAGATATTATTTAGTACAACGACGAACAAGTCAAAAGCATTATCATTTGTTATGTTGACTGATATCTCCATAAAGGGAGGGTGGTTAATAAGCAGTATGTTGACCAATTAATGGACTTTCACCTATAGTGGGAATTTATGTAGGAATTGGCACTCTCCCACTTACCAAGGTTAAGAATGTCTTCATAGTTGGGCATCCGTGTTAATGCTCACTTTCGGTAAATCTTTTTATGATATGGTAGGAGAGTTTATTCTCATTTCTCAAAGATGAGTTTGATTTGCCCCTTCTATTACAAATTGACAATTGTTAGACAATCACCAGAAGTACTTCTGATACAAATATATTTAAAATACCAATATGGTTTATTTTGGTTGAGTTATGGTTAAAATGCTTAATTATATATATTATTCATGAGTTTCCATATCTAAAAGCCTCTGTCCCATTGACAACTCTTCTCCTTTTCATAAATTCTAAGCTCTTGCTTTAGCACCAATCAAGCTTCAGGAAAAGTTAACAACAATGAGTATTGCACATTGAAAAAACAAGCTTCATTCACCGTGGAATTTGGCTTCTTTTTTCACTTGATGTGATATAGTCTTTCAGCTTATTTTGACATTTTCCTTGACTTTGCAATCATTGCACTCACTTTGATATAATCCTGTGGTTAATGTTTTTAATTGTCATGAAAAATTGATCGATCGGACTTCCATATCTTACTTTTTGGTGCCATTTTTGTAGATGGGGAACAATAACGATGAAGTGATTTGTGCATCCCAGCGTAACTCCCATCCAAAGGTACAAATACTTAATTGATGTAATTTCCATATTCTTACAATATTCATGAATACCTAAAAATGTTCATGTAATTTAAACTATAAAGTGAAAGTTCATATGAGTGTGTTTCTGCATGATATGGTTCGCATGTTTGAAAATGGTTGTCTGGTTTTCTTGGTCCTAGGAAGATTATTGATGGTAAAACGGGTCAACACTGTTTTCATTTTCAAAAAAAAAAAAAAAGAAAAAGAAAAGAAAGGAAAGAAAGAAAGAAAGAAAGAAAAGAAACTGAGAGGTGTTCATTTTATCGAGAACTTTAGTAAGAATAGATAAGAAAACTCAATCAAATGATGCAGTTTATATTTCAGAACAAAGCTGGTACGTGCTATTCCATGATATAATTCCTTTTCTACCTTCTGACTGGATTAGTTAGAAATTTGGAGCTTAAGTAAAATGTTATTAGTAGTTTGTATATACCTTCTATTTATTTTTCAATGACATGATGACTATGCTACTTGCTTGTAGCTCAACTATTTGGCCTGTTTCTTCCTGTGCGCATATTAGTATCTTGCCTGTCCTTCCCATTTCATGGTCTTCCACATTTCAATTCACTTAATATAATTCTTCTTCAATGATTTTATTTTCTCAGGTTCACAGCTTAATGTGCAATGAGTTGACAGTGATGTTAGATGAAGTCTCTTCTATTCTTCCATCAATAGAGGCTGCTCAACCAGGATGCAAAGCGGGTATAGAGGAACTATGCAACCTATGCAAACTAGTTGACAAAGGGAAACTCATAATTCGGCATTGTATTGAGTATAGTAGTCTTTACTTGGTATGTTATTCTTCTATCTTGATAAAAAATGTGTTATGAAAATTCTAATATTTTTTATTTCTTTTGTTTCTTTTCTTTCCCATGAATCTCTTTTTCCTTGAGAAAATGATTTTTCTTTATTCTTCAAATATTTCTGATGTTGAGAATGTATATTTCAGGCTATTACAAGCGAAGCGACTGTAATGCAGTGTGAAAGGATAAGAGATTCGCTGAGGCAGAGCTTGTTCCTGATTCAGAACATGGTCCCACCATTGTTAGCTAATCAGGTTAGTTTCACTTAGTTTGACAGATTATAGAAGCAATTAATCAAACTTTTTGTATTATGCACATAATTAGCTGCACTTGTTGCTTGTAAGTTTGTAACTCATCTATTAAAGTATGAATAGATTGATTATCTTTTCTTATTGATTTAAATTTTTGAATGAATTAATTAATACATGAAACTCAATATATTATTAGAACTTCAATATACTATTAGAACTAGAGGTCATGAATTCGAGATTTGGTTGTGACAATATTTATAAGAAAAATAATTGAACGGTTTAGTGGTAAGATCAAGAGAGTATTAGATTCTGATTTAAATTGAGTTCACATCGTAGGTCTATTAAAGTCTAAATGTGAGAGAGTATTATAATATAAGTAGATTGACTGTCTTTTTTAATTTAAATTTTTAAATGAACTGATTAATACATAAAATTCAACACTATCAAATTAAGTACCAATGGAACCTTACTTTCATCTTCCAAAATTCTGTCAGAAGTTAAGGAAAAGTAGTCATAGCGCTGCACATGTATCACAATTCACAAACGACATAATGTACCAAATTAGCCCTGTTCCTAGGTTCACCAAGTCTACTTCTGTAGCAAAGAGCAATTTGTCCTTAGTAAACTCACTATTACAGCACTACAAGACAGATAATATGTCAGCTGTTTGTAGGAGAATGAGTTAAACTATGACAGAATTAGAATATCTTTCGGAAATTTTCAGTTGGAGGTGGAACTAAAAATTGCACACAAGCATGTGCTCCGTAGATGTCGTTTTTCGTAACATAATCTGTATGTATTACCATGAGCGCTTGACAGCATTCATATTACAACTGTCCATCTTTTGAAAGAAAAAATATTTCAACTTTCCATTGCTGGAATAATTACCAGTTCACTACTTAACACAGGTTGCTGATGTCCATAATGATCTTCGGGATATAGAATTCATTGTTGATCCACCAGAAGAAGAAGCTGGCAAAGCCATTCTTGAGATACTTCAGCAATCTGATGCAAACGAAGAACTTGAACTCGAGACATTCCTGCTGGCAGCTTCAAGATTAAATCTGAAAACACCTAAATCCATCTTAATTGAAAGACGAGCAATCAAGAAACTGCTTGATAAGAATAGTGGTTCTGATGATACCAAAAAGAAAGGGATCCTCAAGTTTCTTCTATATCTAGTTAAGAAATACGAAAAGAACATCAGATCAGAGACTCTTGTGTGGAATGAAACTTTGCATGCTGAACAGGGATCTTTAACTCCAAGCTTGAATTTTGCAAGTGATGCTGGTACTCCTGGAAAATGCTTTACACCCACTAATTCTAGAACATATGATGATCACAGTAATTTTTCGCAAGCTGCTATGCCACCATCAGAATTTTGCTGCCCAATATCAATGAAGCTAATGTGTGATCCTGTGACAATAGCATCAGGGCAAACTTATGAAAGGGAATGCATTGAGAGGAGGTTCAATGAGGGCTATGATACTTGTCCTAGGACACAGACAAAGATAGAAGACTTCTCGATAATTCCAAATACCTGCATGAAGGTTCTTATTTGTAACTGGTGCAAAAAGCATGATTTCGCCGTGTCAGAGTTTGATACCCCATTTAAAAATGGATACACTTACTCGCCAGAGCAATTGCATAGTTACTCTATGTCAAGTTTGCACAATGTTTCGGCACCTCTCATTGCTGAAAAAACCAGAGAGTATGTGGATGATCATAGCAGTACATCTTTTGCATTGTCTGATGCCAGTAATGTCTCAGATTCATTCCCAGTGAGGAACATGGAGGGACCAAAGGATAATTCCTGTCAGTTTTCTTGGAATGCCGATTACCAAAGGTATTTGTCCTTCCGCAACTTCAACCAGGATATGTTCTTGAACTTCTTCCATGAGTTGTCTAAGCTTCCAATGGATCACCAACGCAAAGCCATCAAAGATTTTAAAAGTGTTTTCAATGGTGAGAGTGAGGTTTGGCGTTTTATGGTCTCCCATGGTTTTATAGAAGCGTTCCTTGAATTCCTTAAGAATGATGATGGGAGCTGCACTGTGCAAGCTCAGAAAGCTGGAGTGCAGTTCTTTCTTGCTTTTCTTAGTGATAGAAGGTATGAACACTGATTAAGTTTGCATTTTCCATGTACAGATGTTAAATGTGGAGGTTCTAAACTAGAAATGTCTCGTTTTATTTTGTTTAAACAACTTTTTTTTTACTTTTGAAATAGTAAAGGACCAACTGCTCTACCCTTAATTTTATTTATTGTACTAGTTGTTTGCTTCGAAAAGCTGATTCTTTTTCTTTTTTGGTTTTAAAAAAGGAGACAGAAGCTGAAGGGTATAGAATGTGGCAATTTCTTATGTTCATTCCCCAACAGAATTTTTCTAATTACATCTTTCCTTGTCATGATGTAGGACTCGAATTCCATCCATGGGTGAAGACGCAATACATCTGATTGTCTCCTCTCTCGATTCTGAGTTAAAAATCGAAGCTCTGCTGATACTACATGAACTGCTCCAGCAACCAACTTATCGGAAATCTCGTTGCATGGCCTCTGTTGTTGCTCCTTCAGTGTTTGGAGCTTTGGATACTGAAGATACCAATTGCCTGAAACTTTGCTTAAAGATTATCAGCGAGCTTTCATCAGATATTGATGTACAATTATACCTTATATCATCAGGCATAATCTCAAAGATATCAACCATTCTCAACAAAGAAATCTTGACAGAGTGTTGCCTGAAGATTATCCGAAACTTAAGTGGAGTGGAAGAAGCCACAGAGCTGATTACCAGAACTGACCGATGTCTCAGTTGCATTGCGGAATATCTGGACACAGGAAACCACAAAGAACAGGAGCATGCGGTGGTTATCCTTCTTACGATATGTTCCCACAGCATTGATCATTGTGTAATTGTCATGAAGGAAGGTGTGATCCCTGCCCTTGTTAACTTGTCAGTGAATGGAACTGAGGAAGGAAAAGCATGTTCAATGAAGCTGCTTCAACTTCTAAGGGACTTGGGGGGAGGTGACCAGTTCAGTGGTTCGTGTTCACTGGAAATGGTTGTCAATGATGCAGTAACAGCAGATCCCACAGTTGACAATGGCTCAATTTGCAGGCGACCAATATCGAAGTCGTCTCGGTTCTTGTCCAGAAAGCTCAACATTTTCTTGAAACCTCGATCGGTGACCATTGTCTGAAACTGGAAAAGTTTGATTGGATCGGAGTCCATGTGCATGTTGCCACACTAACCACCCCTTCTTGTACAGATTGCAGCAGATAGTATTTGTCCAGATGAAATGCTTGACGAGATACTTTTTAATCTCATGTATTTCGATGGAGTTTGTAGTAGCACTTCTTTTGCATTTTCTTTTGCTTTGTGTGTGTATAAAAAAACCATAGATATAGCTTATATTTTTTTGGAAGAAAGGTTTGCTTTTTGCTCTCAGTTGTTAAATGTATCTGGGAACTTGAAATGCAGATTGATGTTTACCTGATCCGAACAGAACTACCTGATCAATGCTCATCCTTTTCACTGATATCTAATGGGACTACTATTAGCCCAGTTATAACTAGAAGTGTCAATTGAGTCGGGCCGTAGCCGGGCCAGCCCGAAACACTACATTTTGGCCCGGCACGCGACACGATTCGGCACGAAAGACAACAAGCTGTGCTGGCCTGATATGGGTTACCGGACCACAAAACTCAGCCCGTGGGCGGCACGGCATGGCATGCTAATGCGGGCCGTGTCCCGGCCGACATGGCCCATTAGATCGCGGGCCGGCCCGATAGGTTGATAGCCCGTTAGCCCGCCTCCCCCCTGCCATCCTCTCCTCTGCCCTCCTCTCCTCCATGCGACCACGCCTCGTGTGTCTCTTGCCCTCCTCTCCGCACGCCCGCACGCTTCACTCGCTGTCTCCCGCCGTCTCTCGCCCTCCTCATTCTATCAGGGCTGCGCCGCCACTACAGATATGATCTGAGGCCGCGCCTCCTTCATCCTCTCCGTCGCCGGCATCGGGCCGCTTCTCCTACCACATCACCGTGCCGTCTCGTCGTCCGAGGTGTAGTCCACGTTGTCGCGTACGGTGTACCGCCACGAGTAGCAGCTCACCGTCACACTCCACCAAGTGTGTCTCGACTATCCGCCTGCCCTCGTCCACGTCTTCTCCGTTGGCTTTCTCGAGCGGGATGACTATCGGGGTGTCCTTCCCGAGCTCACAGACGCAAATCTGGGACTTGAAGGCTACGTAGAACTATCCTTTGTAGTACTCAACGCCGGTGTAACCAGACACACTGAAATCCAAGGGCGTCCAAGTTGTGGTGGCGGAGCTCCTTCGTCCTCTCTGTCGCCGGCGTCGACAACGACCTCAACTACTATTTCGAAACAGGCCGTGCTCGTGCCGGCCCGACATGCACTGCAACCCGTGGACTATCGTGTCGTGTCAGGCCTCTCCGCGGAACAAACAGGCCAAGCCGGCACGGCCCGACAGCCCGCGGGCTAACACGGGCACGACACGGCACAAGCCACCGGCCCGACGGTGCCGGCCTAATTGACACCTCTTGTTATAACACACAAGTTTAGATTAATACAGTTATGATATCTCACATTCTCACCAATGCTGTAGGAAAGCTTGTTGTGATACACGGTTCAATTCGGATGATCAGAGTGGTCCATGAAAATAGTTTACTTCTATATCACGAGTCGAGAGTGGATCAGGTGTATATGATGCTTAGGAGTCAAGAATATTAACTTTTGAGTTATTCTTAAAACATGTTGCACCCTGAGGGTTTACAGTTGTAGTAATTCAATTCTCTATATTAGTTACTAATGCACATCATATTAAATATTAACACGTTGTGTTTTATTGTTGATTTGAAGGTGATATATTTTTGTAAATTATCGAAAAAAAAAATGTTTGATGTAATGGGAGGGATGTTCTATTTCCTTGCAAAATCTCATGGTCAAACTCAATTTTCTATAGAAGAAAAAAAAAAAAAGACAAATTTTGGTATGAACAATGATTTTCTACTGTTCATTAGTATTTATTTTCTTTAATTGTATTTTTCTCTTTTCTCAAATTTGGTGAGTTTGATGGTAAAATTTTGCAGGGTTAGAACCTTCCTGCTCCTTCGTCCAACAATTTTTTTCAACAATTTTAAGCTCCTATACAAAGTTCACGTGTGTTTATATGGTGGAGTTTGCATGAGATACACCTTTGATGCCTAACATCATAATCAACTAACTATATTAGACCAAGGGTGGGGCCTAAGGTGAGTCCCACAATCCCCTCACCCCTCTTTTTCTCTGTCAATAAGCATCCTTTTTGAGCCTCGGTTATATGTGCTCCGATAGGTCTAATATGTGTAATATTTTATAGCACTACAAATATGCTATCATTTTAGTTTAAGAGAAAATAAATTTTGTTATATTAAAAAAAAATAAGAACATTAATTTTGTGAGTACCGAGGGGGAAAAATTTTGGCTGTGAAGGGTAAAAATTTGGGGTAAGAGAAGTATATTTTTGGTTTATCTCCTTCATTTGCTGAAAAAATAAGAAATTTATTAAAAAGAGGAGGAGGTAGTCTCAATTATCAATCTCTAGATATAGGAAGAATTACTCAAAAGATTCGATTTGTTGAGGTTGATCTTTGTAATGATCTCAAAATTAAGGATCAGCTTAAAAGACAAAAAATATTGGGAAAAAGAGAACTAGGACATTTTTGTTATCAGTTTGGTTTTCAACAAGATCTTCATAAAAAAGAAAAAATCAGGTAAAAATTTCAATATTAGATATCCAAAGAATGATAGATTTAGGCAAAGAAAACCTAAAAAGATCCACACTAGAGAAGATAAAAACATAGATATTATTTGCTTTAAGTGTGGAGAAAAGGGTCATACTGCCAACAAATGTTACAAGATTGGTTTTAAAAAGAAGATCCAAGCTTTGCTAGAATCAGATCCCAAGGACTTAAGGGTCTGTTTGGAAACCTAGGATTTGGCCTGTTTCCAGGTGGATTTCGTGGGCTGGAATTAGGATCCGGACTAGATTTAGAAATGTGTTTGGATGGGCCAGAATCAGGAATTTTAAACTGGCCAGGAAGCCCAATCCGGGGGGTTTGGAAAATGGGCACGGGAGGCCCGGCAAAAAATCCTGGCCGTGTCGTGTCCTCACTCCACCTCTCAACCCGCGTCGCTGCCCTCCACCTCTCAACCCGCGTCGCTGCCCTCCACCTCCCTCCTCGCTCGTGTCGCCGCCCTCCACCTCGCCGCGCGTCGCCGAAGTTGTGCTCCTCCTCGCATGCGTCGCCGCCCTCCACCTCCCTCTTCGCGCGTCGCCACCAGATCCACCAAAATAAAAAATTCTCCTCCGCTACCATCGCCTGCAGCATCATCTTCCCTCTCTCTTCTTTGAGCTCCACACCCACACGTGCCGCGCCGACCTCGCACTCACCGCAGATCCCGCCGTTCCAGCACCGGATCCGCCGGATCTGGCCGATCCGTCCCTCCTCCACCACAGCCGACGCCATCCCACGCCGCCTGCGTCGCCACTGCGCCGGATCCGCCGCCTCCATCTTCCCCAACTCCGGCGGCTAACTCCCGTCACCGATCTCCACAAGCCACCACTCCTCTTCTCTCACCAGATCTGCCATCGTCTTAATCCCGTGCTGTCTTTACACACTTTGCTCTAGAGCCGCTCTCTGCAGTTCCAACCGACGGCGAGCTCGACCACGACCTTGACTTCATTGGGCTCCTCGACTCCAGCAGCAGCTGAGGTCCAGCTGCTTCGAATGCACCGACAACCACATCCACACTTCCACGACGACTCCAATAATCTCCAGTGATGTTTTCCTTTCCTCTCTTCTCCCCTCTCTTGCTCTGTGATGTCTGAGTTGCATGCTGTATGTAATATGAAATGAACTCGTTTCTATACAAGGATTAACTTGAACAACCAACAAATCAATTGACAAACTCTGTGATGAACTCAAAGAAGAGAGAGGGAAAATGAATACTGATATAGTTATGATGTCTCTTAATTTGAATCGGACTACAATATCCATCAAATGTTGCAACTATTGTTTAGGTCTGCTAAACTTGATATGCAGTTCAAATTTTTAAGTTGTCAATCAACCTATAACTCAATTTAAATGAACTTGTAGAAGATTTCCCATTTCTAATACAAAATTTTGGTAATAAAATTTGATTTAACCCAATCTTAGATATGTGCTTGATATACAAATCAAGTTTGGATTTGAATTCACATATGGAAGTTTACTATTTTTTATGATCTGGATCCAGATCCATATGTGATTGTCAAGTGATACTTTTATGTGACTGGCGACACTGGGATTAAATTGCTGTTTAATGCAATACTTTTGTATGTTGGCATTGGTTTAGGTTCCCTCTTATTTTGGCATTAGTTGTTATGGATTGCTTTCTGAGGTTTGGTCTTGTAGTCTGCTTGGTAATATGCCGTTCAGGTGTATAGATTGTTTGCAAAAATCCTGATAGCACCTGCATATTTGTAGAGATGACCATGTTGTAGTATGATGACCATGTTGTAGTATGGCTATGTTTATAGTTAATGGTTTTGGTGATATCACCCAGACAATGGACTACGACAGTAGATTGGTGAGGCAGTCCACCGAGCATAGTCGTGTATTACTAGCATCCTTGCACAACAATTAAGAGACAGACCTACTATGCTGTGCATCCTTGCACAGCATAGTCGTGTATTAGTTCATATTGCAAAGATTTGAACTCATTGTGGTTTGTTCCTCCAGCCTAGTTTGGTGCTTTTGATTATAGAGTCCAAAATAACATCTATTTAGAAATAGAGAGAGTAATGAAATTTATAATATGGCAATTGTTCTAGTCATCTTGTCCTGGGTTATGAATTTCAATACCGTTTTGGAGTGACTGAAACTTATGTTTTAGTGGTAATTGTCAATGAGAGATTATTGGATGTACTTGTTTGGTCGTGATTGGATTCTGACGCCAGTTTTTCTATTGTAAAAGCCAAAGCCTCTTATATGTACAAGCTAGAGTGATGCATGAGGAGTCGAAGCCAAAAAAATTTGGAGTTGAGAAAATGTTTGGCTGAGAGCTCCACCTCCATATTTGAAATTCATGTTTTATATTTACGTGCAGGAAATTTGAATCTGAAATGTCAAAATTTTTGTAATGCAATTTTGGGGTAAATTATTTAAACTAGCTATTTGATCTCGCCATCTCTGGCTCATCCATGCTCACGAGCTTGAGCTCTACTAGTCTGAGAAGCTGGAAGCTGTCACTGGGTCGAAGAGGGTCTAGATTTTTTATGGAGAAGTGTTGTGCTCCACTGACTGAAATGGCATAGTTTGGTGCTTTCGATACAGCCAAGCTAGTAAACCATTAACATGGACCTCAATTGTCTAGCATATTTGCAATATCAAATTATTATTGTTCTTGATGTTTCTAATTTGAAACTTTTCTCTAAGGTGAGTAGTATATTTCTTGTAGGTGGCCCTAAAGCGACATGTGCTGGATGCGTGGGTTTTGCTTCGGTTCCTATTTCGGTTTCTGTTTTGTATCTTTCACACCTGCTTTGGTTCCTGTTTTGTATCTACAAGATCAACACCTATTTATTTGAGGATATTGTGTGTGTGATATTTCCAAAACAATAACCATGATGTGTAAAACTGCTGTGTTGTTTGTTGTTACCTCATTGATGATGTTGTTGCTTTACAACTGCACTTTTGTAGTGTTTGTTTACTTAACTATGATGTATGATAATATGGTTTTCACTTTTGTAGTGTTTGTAACAACGTATGATGCAAATGCCATTTCTAGATTTACAATCACAATTTTTTGATTTGGCTAAGAGATCATGAGTCTAGATTGTTTCGAATTTTTCTTGAATTTTTTTTGAATTTTTGGAATTTTTCTATTTTTTAGAAATTTTTGGATGGCCAGGATTTTTATCCCATTCCTTCTCAAACCAAACACAAGCCAGTATAAATTTACCGGTAGTATTTTTTTTTCTGGGGGGGTTTTTGGATTACCAAAAATCCTGGTCGGATAAAAATCCTATCGGGATTTTTATCCCTAACACCCAAACAAACCCTAAAGGAAAATTGGGAGAAATTCTAAATAACATTGATTCAGATGCTGACTATACTTCTGATATAAATTGCTGTGAAAATAGTGAATGTTCTTGTTGTGAGCAGAATATTTCAGATGAAGAGTCTGAAGTAAGTATTTTGGTCTTAACAAGTTTTGAGTAATTTATTTTGAATACAATTGATTCAATTCAGGATTCTGAAGAAAAGAGGAGTCAGCTAGAAAAATATATTTGCATGGTCAGTGAAAACAAAGATTTTGAGGTAAGAACAAATCAAAATAGTGAGTTCTTCACTATTGATCAGTTCTTTCAAAAGATCAGGAGTTCTAGAGAAATTGGTAAGAAACTTTTAATTGAGGATCTTTGACAAGAGCAGAATATTCCAAGAAAAGAATTGCTTGATCTTAAAATACAGATTTAGATTTTAGAATCTCACAAACAAAATAATCTTGAAAATATTCTTGATATAGAATTTGAGCTTAAAGAAAACGATGGAGATTTTATTGGTTCTATTGAAAAATATTTCAAACAAAAATGGCATGTAGAAATTCTATACAAATTCCCTGATGGTTATGCCTTCACACATAAAACTTTGTTAGATTCAGGAGCTGATATAAATTGTATGAGGGAATCCTCAAAATATTTTGACAAAAATGCACACAAGGTTAATGCAACTAATGGTGATCCTATGATTGTGAGTTATAGGATTCCTGAAATTTATGTTTGCATCTCTGGAGTCTACATTAAAACTTCTTTTCTCTTAGTTAAAGATCTCAAACAAGGTGTTATCTTAGGAACACCATTTGTTTCAGCTATTAGACCATTTTTGATAACTGATAGCAGTATTCAGTTCAAAATAAAAGGCAAATGGGCTGAGATGAAATTCTGCTCCAAGCCTGAAAAAATCTTTCTAGATCATATGGACAAGGCTTTTTCTTGCAAGGAGCATTTTGTCCAAGAGATATTTATAGATCATCAAGATAATTCCTTTTTCAGGGTAATGGAGAAGCCAGAAGGCAATCAATTGATGAAATTCAGCACATAGAATCTGCCATTGCCAGCTCAAAGAAAACAAAACCGCTTTAACCATAATTTTCCTGCCACAAAAATACAACAAGAGTTGCTAAATTGATTTGGCAATCTAGATCTACCTCAGAGAATGCTTTAGCATTCAATGCATTAGCATATTACTTTGCATCTACATGTAGAGTAAATAGCCCAGAAAATCATGCATCTAGATCACAAAAAATTCCTATAGATCAATCACCTCATACTAGTAAGCATGAAGGATCAAATTTGCATTCATCCATCCAATCTATTGTAGCACCTATTCAAGCATTCTCTATAGATAGATTAACAAATTTTAAGGGCATAGATTGTATAAAACATTGTAAGATCATGCATAACTCTGCATTTGAGCACTTAGTCCCTAAATTAAGCTTCAAAACAGATGAAGAAATGCCTTACTTCAATAAAGACATTGTAGATCTAATCTGGAGAAAATTTGAAGAAAGACAATTGGGAGTCTTCATGGGACTCCAAGATATTTATTTGGGTAAAGAGAATCCCTACAGGATAACTCTATACAAAGAGATTATTCCTCTCTTTACCATAGATACAACTCCTTGTTTCCAACCAAACAACTCTTTTTAGTGTTAAGGACGGAAATAGATCTACAATATTTCAGAGGATTGGAGATAGAACCATATAGAGAAACTATTTCTCTTCAAACTCTCTTAGATTAGGGATTATTGCGGGCCATTTACAGAATGCTAGATCAAATATTACAATCCGATCTTGGATTTGTAGTGAAAAAGATTTGTGAAAATTTAAGTAACCTTCGTGGTCGCTACAAAATTCTCTTTCGATCAGTTCCTCCAAAACTCCAGCAGCCCTTGAGGATAGAAAATCATCACATTTGTGTGCTAAAAGGGAGGTTTGACAGCTCACTCTGAAAAGCATACATCTCGACAGAAGAAGACAAGGGAATATTGAACCAACCATATGAGAAAATCCACAAAGCATGGAGGCATTGGATGGAAGCCTTAGAACATGAGCAGTATGTCAAGATAGATCCTGAGTATGAAATGGTTTTCCATAATCCAATAATGAGGATATTTGTTGATCGAGAAATTCATTTAAACAAAAATCTTCATTATACTGTTGACGAGGATTGACACCCGGGTCACTTCTAATAAACTTTTAGTTCAAGACAGGTTCGAACCAGACATGTATCTGGCGGTGCGAACTCAAGCTATTCTGAGGGGCATCACCATGAGGTCGCAAGCTTTACGCGATCAGATCGCGGGTTTCGTGCGATCAGACCGACAGCCTTGCGCGGTCAGAAGTTCGTATGCTATACGAGGGCTGGATATCCGGGATGTTGTGCGGTCAGCCCACATTCCGCGGTCAGAACGTTCTCGACCAGGGTGCTTGGAGTTTATTCGGTTATCCTTATGTCAGGATATTCCAAGCATCCCGAGGATTCCTCCACGTTGAAGACCAACCGTCAGAGGTTATTATATGCGGTTATTCATGATTAACACGTGTTAATAACCTCCGTGGAAGTTAACAGCGGTTCTCCAGAAACCGCATCCAACCGTTTGATGCAGTTTTCTTCATTTGGCACCCTTTCAACTAGTATAAAAAGGTGGCAAAGTACATCAAACGGAGGATCCAAGACATTTTGGAAGAACAAGACCCCTGACATAAGTGAGATACAAGATATCTCGACCACTCAAACAGCCAAGTCTACGGCTTAGATTAGACAATACTTACAAGTCTCCTGTAGTTTCTTTTTGTACATTTACATAAGGAAAACTTTCGCCTGTGAAAGTTTTCTCCTGGCTAGTTTGTAAAGTTTTATCTCATATAGTGAAATCCTAACAGGACGTAGGGCTTTTACTCCCACCATCGAGAGCCCGAACCTGTATAAATCTCTCTGTGCTCCTGTTCACCATTTTTCTACATACCTTCCTGGAGGGTCACCTTGAAAGGTCTCACAATTACAAATTTTGCATAAGTTCGGCTGAGGACCCCGAGTCCAAATCGTCGACAGCTGGCGCCCACCGTGGGGCCTTTTCTCAAGGCGTCCTAATTGAAATCCGGAGGTTCGCCGAAACATGGCTGGAACATATGATTCCGAGAATGATTTCGATCTCGAGGATTATGCCCATATACCAATGCCTTCTCCAAGCGATCCTGTTCCGATGGAAGAGGTCGAACGCCAGAATCTTCCACAGGTTGAATCATCTCTCCAAGTCATGTCAATCGACCAGGAGGTAACTGGCACAAGGTCAGAACCCACAGAGGTTCTTAATGTGCTAGGTGATGAGTCCGGCCCGTCTTATGACCCCGCTGAGGGAAAATATGATGATGACCCGGAAATTAGCCCAGGAAGGTTCGACCCTGATAACCTTCACCGTCTCTTTGATTTCGAGTCCGACTCGGAACAAACCGAGATGTTTTCCCCATCGGCAATCTCTCTCCCTAGGCAGTTTGCTGCGCTGTCGGAAGAAACTCCCGATCAACAGGCTGCCAGGGAAGAACAAGATCGCAAACAGAAGGAGGATCAAGATCTCGAGCAACAGAACAACGAACTACGCAGAACTGCCCTAGAGGCTCTTCAAGATGCGCAGGCTCGTTACGATGCTGCCCCGAGTTCTTCTCGACGGTCGCGTGGTCGTAGACGTGACCAGACTCCTTCTTTACCACCGGAGTGTTTCCCAGTGGACGAAGAAACGATAACACCTGGGCCCCTAGGAGAAGTACCCATGGTCGACTGCGATCTATCCGGAAGTCATGCGCAATTTTCCTCCTACGGTCACGGATGTGCAGAAACCGGCCTTTTTCAGGATCCTGGCGGAAAGACTGGACAAGGTCGCATCCGAGGCGACCCCAACAGCCTCTTCCCACTCGGTAACACATTCCCGTGAACGGGATGGTCCTCATTCTGGCTCTGGCCGGCGGAGTTACCTGCCGCCTGTACCGTCCCGACAGGACAAATACCGGCGAATGCAGGATTCTCGTAGTAGGGATCGAGTTCCTGTTCACTCTCGTTTGGGACCACGAGTAACCTCGCCATTGCGTGAGGTTGCTCGAAACCCAACCGAGAGTCACAGGACGGTTCACGGTCCTTACGTTGGTTGCAAAGCTTTTTCGCCTGGCCTACGAGCAGTCGTTTGGCCCGATAAGTTTCGACCAGGGGCCATTGAGAGATTTGATGGAGCTCAGAACCCATCTGAGTTCCTTCAAATCTATATTACTGCCAACCAAGCAGCGGGAGGCGATGACAAGGTCATGGCCAACTACCTGCCAACAGTCCTCGTAGGACCAGCTAGAACCTGTTGTTTAATCAGCCTGAGGGTTCCATCTACAATTGGGAAATGCTATGCGATGCCATCCTCAGCAATTTCCAAAATTGTTATCGAAAGCCGGGTAAGGAGGACGACCTGCATAGGCTGCGGCAAACTTCGACCGAAACACTTCGGCAGTTTGTCAAGAGGTTCGTCGGGGTGAGGAATACCATCCCGAACATATCTGATGGCTCCGTAATCAGGGCATTTAAGCATGCCGTTCGATACCGGAGATTCACTGAAGACTTGCTTATCCACCCTCCTCGATCAGTGGCCGATCTGTTCGATATGGCTGATCGATATTCCGATGCAGCCGAAGCAATCGAATGGAACCGAATGGTCGACAAGGGGGACCTACCACCCCAACCAGGCTTCAAGGACGCCAGGAAAGAAGATTCAAGTAAAAAGCTGGAGTCTTCACCGGGTGGGAAATCAAAGAAGTCGAAGAGGAACCGCTCTGGACAGTACCGCGAGGTTGCAGTCGCAGAGAAGCCACCTTCGACCAAAGGTAATAAGTCTTCATTTAAAAGTAAAACTGCCTCTGGTGGTCGGGATTCCGACCAGCCAGAAAAATCAACTAATCCGCAGGAGAGCAAGAAGTGGTGTCCACTCCACAACTCCGCAGGCCACGACCTCAAAAACTGCAGGAGTTGGCTAAAACAACTGGACGATTTCTACCAAGGAGCTGGGCCAATACCAACCTTACCGCCTAAAGAGCAGGCGTGCGGGATTAGAGACGTCGACGGAGATGAAGAAATGGCTTACCAGGTACCTCAAAATCATGTTAATGTCATTTTCGGAGGTTCTTCCTCTTTCGTTTCCAAAAGGCAGTTTAAAACCTTCTGCCGAGAGGTTAACCAAACGGAGACATCCCTTGGTGAACCTCAATACCCCCATTGGTCGGATATGCCTTTGACGTTCGATCGCGCTGACTGTCCTGTGGGGCTAACCCGACCATTGAGGCTACCTCTGGTCATTACCCCAATCATCAGTAACGCGAGAGTCGAAAGGGTCCTGATTGACGGGGGAAGTTCCCTTGATCTTTTATTGGTCAAGACACTCGACGAGATGTAAATTCCTCGTTCGAAGATCAAGCCCATAATCCATCCGTTTTATGGGATAATCCCAGGCCCCTCCATGATGCCATTGGGACAAGTGGTCCTCCCGGTCACTCTGGGAGAACCAGACAACTTCCGAACAGAATTGGTTACTTTCGATGTAATCGATTGTGATTCAGCTTATAATGCAATCTTTGGCAGGCCGACTCTTGCTAAGTTCATGATGGCAACGCACTATGCTTATCAGTGCGGGAAATTGCCTGGCCCCAAAGGTGTCATTTCGGTCCGAGGTAGTCGCAACGTGGCACTCATGTGCGACCGGCTATCTTTGGAGATGGTCGATCAACTTCCCCTCCGGGACGCTCAGGTCGCCACCGTTGCCACCGATGCGATCAAGGCTGCTCCTCGACCAGATGAAAAACTCAAACAAGTTCCTTTGTACCCAGATGACCCATCCAAGACAATTCGGGTTGGGTCAGCCCTGGATGACAAATAGGAACTCGACCTCGTTGCTTTCCTCCGGGCTAACGTAGACGTGTTTGCGTGGAAACCGTCCGACATGCCCGGTGTCCCAAGGGAAGTAATTGAGCACAGGTTAGCAATTCGACCTGGACAACGACCAATAAAGCAAAAGCTCAGGCGTTTTTCCACTGACCGACAGGAAGCCATCCGAGAAGACTTAGACAAACTCTTACAAGCCGGGTTTATCCTCGAAGTGGATCACCCGGACTGGCTCGCCAATCCGGTCATGGTCCGCAAGTCAAATGGCAAGTGGCGCATGTGTGTCGACTACACTAGCCTCAACTCTGCCTGTCCGAAGGATGACTTTCCCCTTCCCCGCATCGACCAGCTGGTCGACTCGACTGCGGGTTGCGAACTGATGAGTTTTCTGGACGCTTACTCAGGATATCATCAAATTAGCATGGCAGAAGATGATGAAGAGAAGACTGCCTTCATCACCCCGTTCGGCACGTACTGCTACGTCAGAATGTCGTTCGGTCTCAAGAACGCAGGTTCCACGTACCAGCGCTTGATGCAAAAGACCTTTCTTTCCCAGATAGGGCATAATCTCGAAGCATATGTAGACGATTTGGTTGTAAAAAGTACCAAGAGATTGTCTCATTTGGACGATCTCGCTGAAACCTTCTGTAATTTGAATCGCTTTGGAATAAAATTAAACCCGGAGAAATGCTCTTTCGGGGTTTCTTCAGGAAAACTCCTTGGTTTCCTTGTGTGTTCCAGGGGCATTGAAGTTAATCCTGAGAAAATCAGGGCTATTGAACAAATGAGGTCGCCCTCGACCATGAAGGATGTTCAACGCCTGGCTGGTCGCATGGCGGCTTTAAGTCGCTTTATATCGCGATTAGGCGAAAGGGGATTGCCTTTCTTCAAAGCCTTGCGGAAGCATCATAACTTTACATGGTCGGATGAGGCCGAAAAAGCATTCCAGGAGGTAAAAACATATCTATCCAGTTCGCCAGTATTGGTGTCTCCCGACAAAGGAGAACCGTTGCTTCTTTACCTGGCGGCCACACCACACGCGGTCAGCGCTGTTCTGATCGCGGATAGGGGAGGAATACATAGACCCGTCTACTATGTGAGCGAAGTACTTCATGGTCCTAAGGAGCGCTACCTTGAGGTCCAGAAGATACTTTACGCGCTACTGATGGCTTCCCGTAAGCTACGACATTACTTTCAAGCACACAAGATTACAGTACCCTCCTCTTTTCCTTTGGGGGATATTGTCCGCAACCCAGAGAAATCTGGTCGAATCACCAAATGGGCGGTCGAACTCGGTGCCTTCGAGATCCATTTCACCCCTCGCACGGCGGTTAAGTCTCAGGTTTTGGCCGACTTTGTGGTCGAATGGACCAACCCTGAGCCACCCGTGCAGTTGGCAGAGGAACTGGAGTGCCCCGATTATTGGACAATGTACTTTGACGGCTCCCGTAGTTTTCAACACTCGGGGGCTGGAGTGGTCTTAGTTACGCCCCAGGGCGAACAGCTTAAGTATGTGATTCAACTACACTTTGTTGCAACCAACAATGCAGCAGAGTATGAAGGTCTTCTTGCAGGGCTCCGGGCAGCAAAATCCCTCGGAGTCCGTCGATTAGTGGTGAGGGGAGACTCACAGCTGGTCGTAAACCAGGTAAACAAGGAGTACAGCACCTCCGATGAGACAATGGCTCATTACCTGGGGGAAGTGAGGAGATTGGAAAAACACTTCAGTCATTTCGAAGTCCAATACATCCCGCGAAGGGACAACATTCTCGCAGACCAATTATCCAAAATTGGGTCCTCACGCTCATCCGCTCCGGCAGGAGTGTTCATTGAACACTTGGACCATCCTTCGATCATGACTTCGGTCGAGGATGATCCGGTAATAGCCTTCGTTACCAACCTCGGTCAGGAACAAGATTGGGCTCATCCATTGAGGGTCTATCTTGAACATGGGACCCTACCCGAGGACGAAACCGAAAGTGAGGAAAGGGTACTCAAGGAGTATTCATGCGTTGTATATCTCAGGAGGAAGGAAAATCCCTCTTGAGAGAAATACATGACGGTGTATGCGGTGCGCACTCGTCATATCGAACACTGGTTGGAAAGGCTTTCCGACAAGGATTCTACTGGCCTTCGGCACTTGATGACGCCAAGCATATGGTCAAGACGTGTCCCCAGTGTCAGTTCCACGCAAGGCAAGTTCATCAACCTGCCTATACGTTGCTAACCATTCCTCTTGCATGGCCATTCGCGGTCTGGGGGATGGATATCGTCGGTCCTATGCCACAAGTGGTCAATGGGTACAAGTTTTTGTTCGTAGCCATTGACACATTTACAAAGTGGATTGAGGCCGAACCAGTACGAAATATTACCGCATCAGCCGCACAAAAGTTCTTCCATAAGAACATTGTGGCACGATTTGGTGTTCCAAACCGTCTCATCACAGACAATGGCTCTCAGTTCGCCAGTGGTCTTTTCCTGGACTACTGCGATCAGGTTGGGACCAAGGTGTGCTTTGCTTCTGTGGCCCATCCACAAAGCAATGGTGCCGTAGAACGGGCCAATGGGCAAATACTGCAAGGCATTAAGAAGCGTGTTTTTGATCGCCTTAAGACCCGCTCGGGGGCTTGGGCAGATGAGCTCTATACTGTTCTATGGGCATTACGAACTACTTCTAGTCGCGTCACCGGTGAGACGCCCTTCCATTTGGTCTATGGGGCCGAGGCGGTATTGCCTATGGAAGTAAGTATTGGTTCTGTTCGGACAGATCAGTCCGAACAGATTAATCAGTCCGAACAACGGGCACAAGATCTCATCCTATTAGAAGAACGGCGTGATCGCACCCTGGTTAAATCCGCGGCATACTTGCAAGCTTTACGCAGGTATCACAGTAAAAAGGTGCGACCACGTGATCTCAACGTGGGCGACTTGGTTTTACAAAAAATTCAAGACCAGTCTAATCGCAACAAATTCTCCCCAAAATGGGAAGGTCCTTATACTGTTGTCTCAGTGCCGCGGACAGGATCGGCGCGGTTAGCTATGGAGGATGGTCGGATTTTGTCCAATACTTGGAACATCGATCAACTTCGCAAGTTTTACGTGTAAGTATTCCAGTCACTTTTTGCCTGTTCAATTAGCATCTTTTGACAAAATAAAATATGTTTTGCTTTCATACAATGAGTTTTTCTCTTTAGGCCCGTATCATATGCATTCGACCTGGGGGCTGACCGCCGGCGGTCAGATCATTACAACAATCTAATCGGATTCGCTGGTCGATCTCATGACCACTTACAGATAAGTCACTCCTAAATAAGCTGTTTCTCAACGCATACAGGGCTATCTGATAAGTCCTTGGTCATCTTAGTGGCTACCAGTTCGCAATAAGATTAGACGTTACATTGATTCTGATCGTTGGTTTAAAACGCACACCCCTGGTCGTTATGCTTATGTTTTCTCCTCTGCTTATAACACTAAGGCTTTAGTATTCATAAGCAGAGGCAGGGGCTAGGGGGGATGTGCTTATAGTATGGAACTCATAATATTAAAAATGCAAAATATATACTTCCTGTCAAAAATGATTTTTTACATACATTGCATTATACACAATTGTCTAGATACAAAAATAAGGATCATTCAATCCCCAGCTCAGTCAGGAGCCTATCTACTAAGGGCTTGACCTCCTCTATGACTGCATCGAGCAGTTCTTCACTCTCGACCTCAACCGGACCCACCAGTGCGCTCAGATCTGCATCTGGGCCATGGTGAAGTCGAACCCGGCTAAGTACGGCTACTGCGGCTGATCGAACCCTAGTTCTGATCACCTCTTCGCGTCGCCGTGTATCTCCAGGGAGATACTCAAGCAGTGAATCTGCCTGGGCAGTAAGCAGCGATGTCCAGTCACTTATGCTAAGGTTGTCTTGCTTCGGTTCTACCACATCGGTCTTCAAAAGATCAGCCACGGCCTTCAATTTTTCGAAGATCAGAAGGCTCAGCTCTTTGATCGCCCGATCGGTATGGCGAATCGAGGATTCAAGAATCCCCTTGTCCCGACTAAGCTGTGTAATTCGACCCGCTTGAGCTGTACAGAGAGAGGAGATTATTTGCATATCATGGATTCAAGTCTTCTTAGTTAAGAATCGGCTTACCAGCATTCTCTGATCGAAGTTTGTTGAGTTCAGTTTCTTGTTTCTTAAACATTGAGACTGAACTGGCCATCTCTTTCTTCAAAAATGTAACCTCTCTGCAGCAAAATCAAGGCAGTCACAACCAAAATGCACCCATACTAACCAAAGGGTAATGGTACTCACCTGCGCAAGCTGTCGCGTTCTTTTTGGATGGCTTCTGTACTGGCCATCACAACATGCGAATGGCTTATTAGCCAGGATAATCCCTGTGGTGCCAAGGAAGGAGATCAAAGGTGTCCTAAGTACAATTCAGGCACGAGAGTGGAGGTTTATTATACCTTCATAAACTTTTGTAAGACAGCATCATTCATTCCAGCGGGGATCCCCGCTAGAGCCCCGGATGCGCTTACTACAGGGACAGTTGGTGGGAGTGCCGGCTGGGCGCTAACCCCAGTAGTCATCGGTGGTGACCGGGTCCCTACATTTATTCCTTCTCCTGCAGTCTGGACGACTTCCTGGACCACAGGGGTGGAGCGTTCTTCGTTGGAAGCTCCTGTACCAGCTGCGACTTCAACCCCTCCGGAGGCGGTTGAAGAGTTGGGCGCCGTCTTTCTTTGTCTGACAAGAAAGGCAATTTGAGCAGTTTTTATTTAAGATTATTGCCAATTCAAGGTTCTTACCTTATTTGAAATCCCATTCGCTCCTGGGATTTCTGGGAAGGTTCCCCTTGGGAAGAACAACCATCATCGGTTCTTGCCTTCCTCATGGCAAACAAGGTAGCTCCCCCCTGGATGTGTTCAGCTATGAGCATATTTCTAAGGAAAAGATAGAGACAAAAAGCAAGGTCTTTACCTGGGCTGCCGTACTGGCTGGTGGGGCTACATCCGAAGGCCTTGGCAACTCCTGGGTCGCTGGAGCCACCACAACCGGCCTTTGCTCAACTACCTCCCCCTCTGTCTGCAGAGGAGGAGGATTTTCCCCCCTGGGACTCACAGTAGTCACAGGGAGAAGCTCTTCTTCCTATATGAACATTGATTTGTCAAACATACAGAAGGAATCATAAAAAGAATGACAGAAAGGAATCCTTACCGTGGTCGTCCTTTTGACTAGAGGAACAGAAACAACCGATCCTGAAGTCTCGGGGGCTTCAGGAATTGGGTGGACACCCGCAACCACAAGATTTTCGGTGGTCGCAGGATCTGCCACGACCACCTCTTCGGTAGTAGTGGTCTCTGCGGGGCAGCTTGGGGCATCGCCGGATGGGAGATCCGCGATCTTCCTCCTCCGAAGGATCAGAGGAACGTCATCCTCTTCCTCCTCGCTCCCCTCTCCCTGTACGACGAAGAAGTGATCCCAACCTGTGCTTGGTAAAACAAAAGGGATGCGATATCTTACCGCCGTCTTTCTTGCGGTAGGAGGAACGCTCCGTGAAGACCCCTCCCCGGGATTCGGTCTGGCCTTCTTGGAGGCAGGACTCTTTGTCCTGGGTCTTTGGGAGACCTTTTTCACGTTCTTTACCGTAGGCTTCCCATAAGAACCTACGTTCTCACTCGGGAAAGTCGTCTCAGCAAACCTTCCTAAGAGCTGATTCACATTTTCGATGAAAATGTTTAACGCTGGACATGCATAAGATCTAAAAAATGGAGGTCAGATAGAGGATGTACCTTTCGGCGCTCCTGTTTAAGATCGTCGCCGGCGTGAATTAGACTCTGTGGACGAGGCGATCCCTTAGGGCCCTCTACATTTGCATTGTAGGCCCTAGGAGGGAATTGGTCCGCCTTTCAATTTCGGATGAAGGCAGGACTGTTCCCAAACTCAAGTCAGAATTTGCACAATTCAAAAATGGGAAAGCTCAGCGCCAAAGAAATAAATACCTTGACTGTAGTCCTGGGTGCTATCCGCCATGGACCTAATCTCCCACGCCGGATGAGCCCTTTCACGCAGAGGACTCACCCGATTCTTCACGAAGTCTCGAATAATGTCTCGAGCCGTCAATCCTTGATTGACCAAGTGAAGAATCACCTCGTCATGCTTCGAAAGCTCCGAGTTCATCGCCGGAGGAACATCTAACTCGCTCGACTTCTCCGGTCGTGAGTTTTCAAACCATAGACTGCTTTCGGATGGTGGAGAGCAGTAAAACCACCTTTGGTGCCACCCGTGCACAGAATCTCGCAGGGGTAGGGAGGGATACTCCTTTTTGTCCCTCAGCCGGAAGTAGATGCATCCGGCGGCGTTGGTGCTCTTCGACCACGCCGAAAAGTAGAATCGCCGGAAAAGATCCACGCTGGGATGTATTCCGACGAACGCTTCACAAAGATGCTGGAATACCGCAAGGATCAGCATCGCATTGGGGTGGAGGTTGATCAGGTCCCACCCATAGCGCTCAAGGACATCCTTGAGGAACCGACTCTCAGGGAATCGGAACCCGCAACGCAGGTACTCCTCAAAAACCACCAACTTGCCCTCTTGGACGGTTGGAGTTTCTTGGTCCTTCTCCGCAGGCCGCCAGTTGATAAGCAACCGCGGAGGAAGGATCTCCTCCTTCTCTAACGCCACTAGGCTCTCCTCGGCATGATGGATGGATCGGCTCCAGGACGCCATCTTTGGTGGAGAATCAAAGGGAAAGTTGGCGATTTTGGGAAGACGAAGGCTGAAGAAAATGAGGGTTTTGTGCGGCGGGAATAATGAGGGTTTTGGCTGTGTGGCTTCTTTGAGAAGACATCTGCTCTTTTTATAGACCCAAGGCGACGCATTAATGAGTAAGCGGCTCATTTCAAACGTTCCATTGAATGCTTTATTCATTTCCCATAATGGATACTGTCTCTGATGTACCCGATAAAGTATTCAGGCATCGGATCTGAAACAAAAAGACTTCTTTGTTTTGGAAACTGAAAGTGCAAAAGGACTGAAAAATTTTCAGTACTTTTCAGAAGACGTTTTTCCTTTTTATACTTTGAACATTTTTTTTCGAAAAAATCATGCAACTCAATTTTTGACATACTGAAATGTCTCTAATTGGGTTATGGTTTTATCAAAATCATGTTTTAGGCTAAAACTTCGATTCTAATCGGAGTGACAGCCTGACCGAGTTCCAACTCTGGTCGCACTTTAGTTTTGACCGCGCTCTGAAACTGATCGCGGAATCAGGGCAGGTCACGGTGCTCTTTTCTTAAACGCGATTCTGATCGCAGAACTAAAGTTTCCCGTGTATGAATGGTCGCGAACAGAAAATTTATGGCTATATTTTCGCACAGAAGATGTGAAGAATATTTATGAGAAATAAAAAACTTTTATTTCTTACATTCTTTACATACAAAAGGGATACAGTCGATCAAAACATCGACTTGTTCCGAAAGAAGTTTACAAAATTCCCCAAGGGACATGTTGTTGTCAGTAGGATTTACACTGGCAACCCCCAGGGAACTAGCAACTACCCTAAGTCTATCTACATCGTCCCTAACAACAGACGCACTATTGTCCCTAATCAAGTCAGAGAGTTCTCGCTGTTGCTGAGCGAAGTCCCTCTCTCGACGGAAATGGTGCGCCTCTTCTCGGGATCGATCAAGACATTCTGCTAGACGCAGAATCTTCGAGGCCATCTCCTCGGTCTTCTTCTCCAGGGCATTCTTCTCTTCCAGAAGAGTCTGTCCGGAAGGAAGAGATGGAGCAGCAGAAGGCTGATCGCTGGAGCCTACTACCTCCTGCATTTTGCAAAAGTTAGTCACACTAACTATGATTATCAGCAAAAGGGGAGAAGAATTGTTACCTGTCCCGGTGCATAACCCGTTAATACACCCATCTTGGGAGGAAGATCATCATATGGTGGAAGAGCAACCTTCCCATCAGAAGATTGCTTCGCCAACCCAATATGGCAATCATCTGATCGAGGGATACTCACCGCTTGCCGACCAGGATGTTGATCACCCAAAAGAATGGGAGAATTGGATGTGATGGGATCTTTCTCTAAGGATAAAGGCCTAACTTGCTGAGAGGCATGAACGGGGAGGGTCAAAGGAACTGAAGGAAGAAAGAAACTTGCTACATTCTTTACCTTTGTTCCACTGGAAGATCCTTTGTCGACCTTGGGTTTCTTCCTTAAGGGAGACAGGACTTCAATCGTTTGAGGCCTTTGTTCGACAATTTCCCCTTCATCACTCTCAATCTCGATGATATCGTGATTTGCCATTGGGAGGAGTATGTGAAAAGGAAGGAGGCAGGATAACAAGAAAAGGACTTAGGCGTGGAGGGAAATTGTGGAGTTTTACAAATCCAAGAGCCTGGTATTTATAGCCGCCTGGGTGATGGTTTGCATTCCAGGCACCTCGGGTTTCGTCAAAGCATTTACAATTTTACCTCGAGATAAAAACAGTTCTACGGCGCTATCATTGCCCGTCACATAATGTCAGAACCCGTCTTGGGAAACCAACCGTTTTCACTTAGTGCGCCACTAAGTGGAAAAATTGAAGAGTAGGGTTAAAAATCCAATGCATGGTTTTAAAATTCGAAATAAACACGTCTCTTTGTTTTCTTCGAATTTGGGGGCTAGCTGACGAGGATTGACACCCGGGTCACTTCTAATAAACTTTTGGTTCAAGACAGGTTCGAACCAGACATGTATCTGGCGGTGCGAACTCAAGCTATTCTGAGGGGCATCACCATGAGGTCGCAAGCTTTACGCGATCAGATCGCGGGTTTCGTGCGATCAGACCGACAGCCTTGCGCGGTCAGAAGTTCGTATGCTATACGAGGGCTGGATATCCGGGATGTTGTGCGGTCAGCCCACATTCCGCGGTCAGAACGTTCTCGACCAGGGTGCTTGGAGTTTATTCGGTTATCCTTATGTCAGGATATTCCAAGCATCCCGAGGATTCCTCCACGTTGAAGACCAACCGTCAGAGGTTATTATATGCGGTTATTCATGATTAACACGTGTTAATAACCTCCGTGGAAGTTAACAGCGGTTCTCCAGAAACCGCATCCAACCGTTTGATGCAGTTTTCTTCATTTGGCACCCTTTCAACTAGTATAAAAAGGTGGCAAAGTACATCAAACGGAGGATCCAAGACATTTTGGAAGAACAAGACCCCTGACATAAGTGAGATACAAGATATCTCGACCACTCAAACAGCCAAGTCTACGGCTTAGATTAGACAATACTTACAAGTCTCCTGTAGTTTCTTTTTGTACATTTACATAAGGAAAACTTTCGCCTGTGAAAGTTTTCTCCCGGCTAGTTTGTAAAGCTTTATCTCATATAGTGAAATCCTAACAGGACGTAGGGCTTTTACTCCCACCATCGAGGGCCCGAACCTGTATAAATCTCTCTGTGCTCCTGTTCACCATTATTCTACATACCTTCCCAGAGGGTCACCTTGAAAGGTCTCACAATTACAAATTTTGCATAAGTTCGGCTGAGGACCCCGAGTCCGAATCGTCGACAACTGTGGAACCAGAATATAACGACGATAACAATACATTCAACAATTACAGAACCATGGTGAGATGGTTACAAAACTGGTTTCCTCCAGACGAATGCTTTCAAGGATATCAAATTAAGCCATCTGAAGATGAAGAAGAGGTTTTCTTCCAAGAAAACTAAATTATTTTTAAGATACACCAATAATGGTAACATTACAAGACGTAAGAGTCAAAAGGCACTCTACTTGGCAAAGAAGACAAAAGAAAGTTTTCAAGATGCTTCATCATCCAAAGAAAGAAAGAAACAAAAGGAGAACATACACTTCCTTCTTTTGAAGACAACAAGGGAAAATTATAAGCCTAAACTATTCCAAAGGACAATTAATGGAAGATACTATTGAAGGAGATAAGTGGGAATCCTTCTCAATTATTTCCACAATAGAGGGTGAGGGTACTTTCAAGGACTCTATAAAAGGAGGAGCCTCTCAAGAAGGAAGGCACTTGGAGTTGGAACCTATCGTGGTATTACGAATACCCCGGTAGGTTTCTTCGAATGTGCGTAACACGTGTACAGCGATGTGAGCTGACCGTGCAACTGGTCACCTCCCGCTGGGCAAGCGCAGAGATTAACACGGTGATTTTTATACAGGTTCAGGTCCCAGTGGGGGCCCTAGTCCTGTCGGCACCCTCCGGACGTGAGTCCACTGGGGAGGAGCTCTCTCGGGGAGAGAGGTCTCCAAGGGAGCCTATTGTTTGAGTGTGTTGAAATGGATTGGAGTTGGTTACAAATGAGATACAAGGGGGTATATATAGGCCCCAAAACATTCAAAAGACCAAAAAGCCCTAGCTACGGCCATTGGATCGAGGGGCGTTGGCGTCATTTCACCGGCCGAAGAGCTTGGATGCTTGACAAGTGTCCTCGCTAGTTCCCGAGGTGCTCTTGACGTCACCTGCATGAAGGACCCAGGCGCTCGAAGGATCCCACGGGAACCAGGGCCCGGAAGCCCAGGGACCGGCTGGGAACCATCTCCGCACAAAGGACCCAGGCGCTCCAAGGATTCCATGGGACTTGGGGCCCAGAGGCCCGGGATCCTCCGGGACTTTCCCCGGTAGCCCTCCGGGACCCGGAACCTGGGGCCCGGAGGCTTGGGACCCTCTGGGACTTTTCCCGGTAGCTCTCCGCGACTTTCCCCGGTAGGCGTTCAGGGATCCCACGGGACTCGGAGCCCGGAGGCCCAGAGACCTGTAGGGAACCGTCTCCGCATGAAGGACCCAGACACTCCAAGGATCCCACGGGACCCAGGGCCCAAAGGCCCGGGACCCTCCGGGACTTCCCCTAGTAGGCGATCAGGGATACGATGGGACCCGGAGCTCAGGCCCAGAGGCCTAGGACCCTTCGGGACTTTCCCCGGTAGACCTCCGAGACTTTCCCCGGTACGCTCGAGGATCCCAGGGGACCTGGAGACCCGTGGGGAATCGTCTCCGCACGAAGGACCCAGGCGCTCCGAGGATCCTACCGGACCTGGGGCCCAGAGGACTAGGGACCCGCTGGGAACCAACTCCGCATGAAGGCCCTGGCGCTCGGAGGATCCCATGGGACCCAGGGCCCAAAGGCCCGGGACCCTCCAGGACCTGCCCGGTAGCCCTCCGGGCTTTCCCGGTAGGCACTAGGGGATCCGGCGGGACCCAGTGCCCGGGGCCCGGGGGCCCAGGACCCTCCGGGACTTTTCCCCAGTAGGCGCTCGGGGATTCCATCGGACCCAGAGCCCAGAGGCCTGGAAACCCGCAGGGAACCGTCTCCGCACGAAGGACCCCAGGACCCTCCGGGACTTTTCCCGGTAGCCCTCCGGGACTTTCCCCAGTAGGCGCTCAGGGATCCAACAGGAGCCAGAGCCCGGGGATCTGACTGGACCCGGAGTCCAGGGCCTAGGGGCCCAGGACCCTCCCTCCGGGATTTTCCCTGGTAGGCGCTCTGAGGATCCCACGGGACCCATGGCCCGGAGGACCGGGGACCCGTTGGGAACCATCTCCGCACGAAGGACCCAAGCGCTCGGGAGCCCCCTCCGAAGACCGCCTAGAGATGCAGGGTTTCCCCCAACAGGAGCCCCCTAGGCCCTTGGGGACACGCCATGGCCCCAGAGGGTATGTGTCAAACCCTTCCCCAGCTGACCCTTTGGTCTTCGGGCTAATTTTCCAGCACAGTGCCTCGATTCCCACATGACCCTCGGGGGGATCCAGGCCGTTGAATTGAAAGCACCACGCGGGTTTGTCTTCTCTTATAAATAGGGAGATAGTGCTCGGGCTGATTCACTAGAAACCTTTAACTCGAACTCTCCCTCTGGTTTGCTTTCCGCACGTCGCCGGGGTAGAACCCTTTCGCGTCCGAGAGACTGGGGGTCTCCGGGCAAAAGGATCTGGACCTGGGATGTAAAGTCATCGTGAGGAAGAGAGAACCGCATCCGGGGGGCTTGGAGCGCTCGGACAGAAGAAATCCTCTCCCGAGACATAACTCGCCGGGGGGAGCATACCGCGACTGGGGGACTTGAAGCCCCCAGATGAGAGAAACCTTCTCCCGGGACAAAGTCCCCTGGGAGAGAACGTACACGCGTCCGGGTGGCCCGGAGCGCCCAGATGAGAGAAAACAGCCACGTCCGGATGGTGCGGAGCCCTCAGACGGGAGAAAACCTTCTCCCGGGACAAAGTCCACAGGGAGAGAAAGCCTTCCCCTGGGGCAAAGCCTCCCCGAGAGAGAATGTTACCGCGTTAGGGCGGCGAGGAGCCCCCGGACGCGAAAACCTTTTCCCGGGACAAAATTCGCCCAGGAGAGAATATTACTGCGCCCGGGCGGCGTGGAGCTCCCGGATGGGAAATACTTTCTCCCGGGACAAAGTCCCCCCAGGAGAGAACATTACCGCGTCCGGGCGGCGCGGAGCTCCCGGATGGGAAGAACTTTCTCTCAGGACAAAGTCCCCCCAGGAGAGAACATAACCGCATCCGGGTGGCGCGGAGCCCCCGGATGGGAGAAAACCTTCTCCTTGGACAAAGTCCTCCGGGAGAGAAACCTTCTCCCGGGACAAAGTCCCACCGAGAGAGAACGTTATCGCGTCCAGGCAGCGCGGAGCCCACGGACGGCAAAAACCTTCTCCTGGGACAAAATCTACCGGGTAGAGAATGTTACCTCATCCGGGCGGCGTGGAGCCCCCGGACGGGATAAATGTTCTCTCGGGACAAAGTCCCCCCGGGAGAGAACGTAGCTTCATCCGAGTAGCGCGGAGCCTCTGGATGGGAGAAAACCTTCTCCCAGGACAAAGTTCTCTGGGAGAGAAAGCCTTTCCCCGGGAGGGAACGTTACTGCGTCCGAGCGGCGCAGAGGCCCCGGGCGGGAAAAATCTTCTCCTGGGAAAAAGCCCCCCAGATAGAACATAGCCGCATTTCGGCTGGCGCGGAGCCCCCGGATGGGAGAAAACCTTCTCCCGGGACAAAGTCCACCGGGAGAGAACGCCTTCCCCTGGGACAAAGCCTCCCCAGGAGAGAATGTTACCGCGTTCGGGCGGCGAGGAGCCCCCGGACGGGAAAAACCTTCTCCTGGGACAAAGTCCCCCCTGGAGAGAACATTACCGCGTCCGGGCGGCACGAAGACCCCTGAAGGGAAAAACTTTCTCCCTGGAGAAAGTCCCCTCAGGAGAGAACATAGCTGCATCCGGGTGGCGCGGAGCCCCCCCAGGGAGAAAACCTTCTCTGGGGACAAAGTCCTCTGGGAGAGAAAACCTTCCCCCGGGAAAAAGTCCCCCGAGAGAGAATGTTACCGTGTCTGGGTAGCGCGGAGCCCCCGGACGGGAAAACCTTCTCCCAGGACAAAGTCCACCGCGGAGAGAATGTTACCGCATCTGGGCGGCGCAGAGCCCCCGGATGGGATAAACCTTCTCCCGGGACAAAGTGCCCCCGGGAGAGAACGTAGCTTCATTCGGGTGGTGCGGAGCCCCCAGACGGGAGAAAACCTTCTCCCGGGACAAAGTCCTCCAGGAGAGAAAACCTTCCCCTGGGACAAAGTCCACCCGGGAGGGAACGTTACCGTGTCCGGGCGGCGCGGAGCCCCTGGACTGGAAAAATCTTCTCCCAGGACAAAGGCCCCCCGGGAGAGAACATAGCCGCATTTGGGTGGTGCAGAGCCCCCGGATGGGAGAAAACCTTCTCCCGGGACAAAGTCCTCCGGGAGAGAAAACCTTCCCCCGGGACTAAGTCCACCCCGGAGAGAAAACCTTCCCCCTGGGACAAAGTCCACTCGGGAGGGAACATTGCCGCGTCCGGGCGGAGCGAAGCCCCCCGGACGGAGCCCCCGGATGGGAGAAAACCCTTCTCCCGGGACAAAGTCCTCTAGGAGAGAAAACCTTCCCCTGGGACTAAGTCCACCCGGGAGAGAAAACCTTCCCCTGGGACAAAGTCCACCCGGGAGGGAACATTACAGCGTCCGGGTGGCGCGGAGCCCCCGGACGGGAAAAACTTTCTCCCAGGACAAAGTCCCCCCAAGAAAGAACATAGTTGCATCCGGGTGGCGCGGAGCCCCCGGACGGGAGAGAACCTTCTCCCGAGACAAAGTCCACTTGGGAGAGAACGTTACCGCGTCTGGGCGGCGCGGTCGAGAAAAACCTCCTCCCGGGACAAAGTTCATCGGGGAGAGGATGTTACTGTGTCCGAGCGGCGCGGAGCCCCCGAACGGGAAAAACCTTCTCCTGGGACAAAGTCAAAAAACTCCGAGACCCGGTCGAAAATTCCCCTGGTCACGTGAGAACGGGGAGTCGGTGAAGAAATTTTGGGTCTAGAGATTCGCTCCCATAGGAGGGAGAGCGCCATGATGGGCTTTCGAGTATTTGAGGGGGGACTATTCCCTCAAAGTGACTCGTTACCACAGTTAGGAACTGGGTTGCCGCTTACCCCCACAGTCTGCAAGGGGTTGTCGTAAGCCGCCCGAGGAGTGAGGCTCCTGTTGTTGGGACTTTTGGAGTGTTTGAGGGGGGGACTCACCCCTCAAAGTGACTCGTTACCGTGGTTTCTAGGAACCGGGTTTCCGCTTACACCCTCAGTCCACGAGGGGGATTGTAAGCCGCCTTAGGGGAGAAGGGCTGCCGCCATCGGGACTTGGGCTAAGCAGGAGCCCGTGACCCCCATTCAAGGGCATCCTTCGGGGAGGGCATCCTCTAAGTGAGGGCATCCTGGCGGGGAAGGCATCCTCTAAGTGAGGGCATCCTCGTGGGGAAGGCATCCTCTAAGTGGGGGCATCATCTCGGGAGGGCATCCTCTAAGTGAGGGCATCATCGCGGGGAGGGCCTTTCTTCGAGGGTCCGGTGCGGGGCTTGCTGACACGATCCCCCCCAAGTCAGGGGACATGTCTCTTGAAAGGGGGCTCGTTGGTTGAGCCCCTTTCTCAGGCCAACTTCTGGTGTCCCCCATAGGGAGCGGGGAGGGCCGCCTGTGCCGACTGATGGGGCAAGGCAGGTCTCTCCCTCTCCTACCCGTGTTGCTCAAGGAGTGCCGCGAAGTGCTGACGAAGCACGTTACATTCTCGAGTGGCATTGGAAGTGGACTAGTGGAAGGCGCACCATAAGTTGGCCCCAACCTCATTACTTCCCAGCGCAGGATTGTCCCGGGCACGGGAGGGCTAGCCTCCCCCTCCTTTTGACTTGGGGGAGGGGCGGCCGCCCCGATCAGCTCTGTGAGAACCGCCTCCATCTTCGAGAATGAAGACGTCCCGAGGCCTTGACTCACTGCGATGTCCCTCCTTGAGACGTTTGTGGGATGAGTCCCCAACATCCCTCTTTGCGAGGGGGGAGACCTCTTGGTTCTCCTTCCAGAGGTCGTCCTCCTCTGCCCTTGCGTACTTTTCAAGTATGTTGAAGAGCTCATCAGCGGACAAGGGGCAGCTCCGGGAAAGCCTCTGGTGGAGCTCCCCGGGGAGGATCCCGCTCTTGCACGCTTTTGCGCTCCTCCTCCATAGGCGAATGCGACTACTCCCGTGAGGACCCAGCTCACTGCAGCGGATCCCAAACCATTTGAATTCCCAGGATGAGTCAAACACAGGAGTATATTACATCAGTTTAACCTTCATTACATTGAGCAGTATGGCCTGTTGGCCTTATTACAACATAATAAATTACAAGCCAACATGGCATAAATAAATCAGGTTGCAGTAAAACAAATACTCGTCAGAAGCTAAGTGAACCCCCACTGCAAGAAGTTGAAAGCAGAGCAGCACTCTTCAGGGCTCGAGCGGAACAACTGACTCTCCTTCTTGTGGATCCAAAAATTCTTCAAGCATTCGTCTTGATCATGGAACACTCCGTCTGTTGGATGGTGGATTGCAAGGGTGAGTACTTACATACTCAACAAGTCATAGTAAGAGTGTATACTTATAATAATGATGATATGAACCTATGCTAGTAGCAAAAGGGGGAAGTTACCAAATACCTTTTCTCTTTATAATTCATATTCATGGCAGCACTCATCATAACATAATATCAATATCTTTTGTAAACTCTTAGAAGCATAGATGAGCTAGATCTAACAAATTTTACTTGTAAAACATACTTGTGTGAATCCACCGCGTGCAGACTCCAGAATATGGGAGCTCAGAGTATTCGAATACATTTTTAACACTTTGCAAAGGTGTACCTCTTTTTAAATCCACTTCTTCACTCGGCTTTCAAGTCGGATCAGCTCCATGCGACTTTTACGCATGTGACAAGACTGAGATCACACAATGGTTTTGCAGTCTAGTATTAACAGTATCCCCACCCGGTAAAGAGACAGTTAAGTCGAAGATACCGTTGTGGGTCCTCCCCACTGCCTTTCTTCCTAGCCTTGGCCTATGTCCTTGTAAGACATATGACCTATGATTGTAGCCGCGCATGACTCAATCCAGGCTTAGGGCGACTTCCTTCTTTACTCCTTATCCTCTCATTATGTTTCTAATCTCACACCACTCATGGCCATCTGTGGCCCACCAGTTTCCACGTAAGAAACCTGATCGACATACCATGCAGGGAACTTCTAATACCAAGAAAGCTACTGGGTTGTGCCTGTCCCATACCAGGCAAGTGGTTGGTATGTTTTCATGCCGCATTGAAACATAACACAAGGTTCTAGTCCTCATATGCCAATGACCTGTTCATCCCACAATCCCTGCACTCGTCAATGGTACCACCATTCCATACCAAACTCTGGTCACGGCTAGGGTTTTATTTCATAAATATACATATATACATATATATTAGTTATGGCTCACAATTTGATCATTTTGTAAAGAATCTCCTCATATTTCACCAGCATACAGCCTAATACTGCCATGTCATACCTTTCCCATTTCATCACATGCAATATTATTTATAATCAAGGCGATATCTTAACAATTCATAAAATATAGGTTCAATATGTTCAAGAATATGACTTGCCTCTCGTGACGTAAATATTTGCAGTTGGCATCGGGTCGATAGTGAAGTCCTTGAACTCAGCTTTTGGATCTACTCAGCAACAAATCAAACACACAATGATTACTAACTATATTAAAATGTTTTATGATCTATATGCAGATATGCTTGTTTTAGAGAAGGAAAAGGATTGGCGATTTAGGAGTTGAATACATCCATATGCCGAGGATAGGTCAAAATGATGGAATCAGGAGGATTTGGACTTAGGATTGAATGTTAGAGACTTTTAGGGTTTCAAGGCATAAGTCTGGACATTTGGTTCATAGCTAGTTTGCTCAAATATAATGAATATCAGCTGGACGACATTCGATTTGTGTCCTGACATTGTCAAAGAATGGAATAGGTATGGTTTGAAGGATTTCCAATTGACAAAACAAGTTTGGCTTAAGGCATTGGGTGCACAATGAAGCAAGGCAACTAATTGACAAAAAGGTTTCTATAGAAATGTCCAGGAATTCACAGAAATTACAGACAAGTTCCTGGCATAGAGAACTGAGTGCAAGAGCACTATCAATTCTTAGGGCTTGCACGTTTGGATAATTTGCCCATGCGTTGCTTCACCAACTTTGTCAATTAGGTAGGCGAGGCTACAAGGATGTTGCTGGTGAAGTTAATTGGATAGTGACGGCGAGACGACGGTGAATGGTGAGGTCGAACTCGTCGGATTTCAGGAACAAGGGAGAGCTACGGTAACAGCGAGCTAGAGTGGATGAATCAAGAAATTGATTGAGGGCTTATGATCCTGGAGTGGTGCTGATCGTACTGGAGGAGGGAACTTAGTTGAGGTTGTGATTTGAGGCTCGCCAGCATTACGGCCAGACTCGAAGAAGATGGCAAAAGAGGTGACGCTGCTCAAGAGTAATGCATATTAATCTGGCTCGGCCACACCATCTGTGGGATACAAGGAACATGTTGGTGCAGCTGGTTTGGCCAAGGACACGACGAGGTGTGCCGGCGACGTGGAACGGTCATGGCAGTGTGCGAAGATTAATAAATTAGCAAACATGGGTTAATTTCAAAATTGGATTGAATAGGCTTGTTCAAGAGGCTCTGGTGATCATTTAATCCTATAGAAAGGGAGGCTAATTTGGGCTGACAGTGGGTGCGATGAGAGGAATAGGGCAAATGCAATTCACGGCGATCACCGGCGTTGAGGTCCACCAGGATTCAATTGGGAGCTACAGTGTGATGAGATGAGCATAAGACATTGACTGGTTGAATCGAATTGGAAATTGGTACTATGAGTTGATCCAGCGTCGTGCTCCTCCTCGGTGGCTCAACGGAAAAGAAGAAGAAACGAGAAGGGAGCGAGATGAGCTGAGACTCAACTGGGTTTTGGTTGTGAAGGAGACGTAGCTGGTCATAGGCGATCTTAAATAGCCACGGGACGACAATTGCAAGGGCGGTAATCGTGGAACTTGTGCCGGTGAAGCGATTGGTCGAAGCAACGGCAACAATGACGCGACGGCGATAGGCGGTGCTGCAACTGACATTTTGGTCGGCACTTTGGAACTTGACGCTGGCTGGTGCAAATCGGAGGCAACGAAGTTAGCTCGGTGAGGCAATGTGGTGCGAAGCTATTGACAAGGTTGCTGTTGGCGGTGTGTGGTCGTTGCTGGTACTGCGCGCGCGGTTTGCAGCTGATCGCTGGTGCTGCCATGACGACGGCTATGACACAGTCACGTGCGCGCGTGCTGGGACAACGAGCGCGAGTGCTGGCGATGGTAGAACTTGGTTGGAGTGAGGGAAACACAGCGGCGCTCGAATCAAACAATGTGCCGGTGGGTGTGGTCGAAAAGGGGGAAACAAGAAATCTAGACTGAAATGTAATTACAGAATTTGGGTTTTGGACTAATTTGTAAATTTGGTAAAAGACATAGATTATACTTGAGATTGATCATACTCTTGTGGCTTAATAAACTTAACAAGTCATTTAGTAAAGACCTAAGATAAGATTTAGGGTTTCTAATCGATTTTGATTGAAAACAAAACTAGAGTAATTAGGGTATTTGAATCTGGATTTTGTCGAAACTGAAATTCTGATACTTTGGATAAGATTCTGAGATCCTTACAAAAGGAGACTTTGTATTGAAAAGTGTTTGGGAGGTATTCCCTGAATCAGATTAAGATTTGGGGCTGGTTTGTGGCTTTTAGCCTTTTCAGGCTTCTGGGAAATCTGAAAAGGATCAATTTGCGATACTTCTTGGACTGATTTGCGAAAATGGTCTAGATGTTGGAATTTTTCTGCCAACTTTCTGGATTAAGGTAGTGGCATACCCTTGATCATAATCCAAAGATAATTTGATCTGGACTAGGTCAAGATTTGGTCGGATCGGCATTCTGAATTTCAAAGTTTTTAGGGTAATTAGGATATTAATTAATTAATTCCGTTTTCGAAAACAAATTGAGACTGTTAACTCTGAGAGTTAGAGGTCGAATCTGATCTGGCTTCTGAAGGATTTTCTACTCAAGGTAATTACTAGGCTATATCTGGATGATCTGGTCTTGATTTGGGTCTAAGGCAAAGATTTTGAGATTTTTGAGCTTCAGATTAGAATAGATTTGAGATGATCTTACTACTTCTAAAGAGACATATGCATGCATGACTTTCCATGAAAAATGACGTTTTCACCCCAAAACCAGGGTGTTACACATGCCTCGATGACTGTAGAGTCAGGGACGTGGGCCACTTTGCTCTTGACCTGAGCAAAGCGCTTGAAGAAGCTCCGGATGGTCTCCCACGTCTTCTGCTTCACGGTGTATAGTTGCGATGAATTCAGGGGACGCACGTAGTTCCCCTGGAAGTTTGCACAGAACTTGCGCTTGAGCTACGCGAAGGGCTTGATGGAACTGGCTTTCAGGTTGTAAAACCATGAGCAGGCGATTCCGGTAAGGTAGAGGGGGAAGACGTTGCATTGCACCGTCTCACCCACCCCAGCCGCTGAGATGGCCGGAGAGTACACCAGCACAAATTTATAAGGATCGGCCTCACCATTGCAGTGCTCGATGCGGGGCGGGCGATATGGCTTTGGCCATCGAACACGTCGGAGTCGGCGACACAAGGGCTGGTTGGCCCCCTCAACTCTCGTTATCGGAGTTCAGGGAGAGGCCCCAGTGGTCCCCCGGACGGTGGTAGCGCTTCTTCTCCTTAGGGTTGGAGCTAACTTCTCGAACCTCCAGGTGCCCCAGGTGCCCCCCAGAGAAAGTGGTGGCTTCGTCGACTGGCCTCCCTCCCTGGTTGGCCCGGGCGCGTATCCCCGGCCTGTGCAGGGAGGGAGCTTCGCCAGGCTTCATGGCACGCATGCGCTCTACCTCTTCCCGAGTGAGTCGGGTCTGATCCACCATGGGAGCCCTCGGGGGCGGCCCTGGGGGAGGAAGGAACTGATGCGCGTCGGCCGCCGGTCCGGAGTACACCACTAGCAAGCGGGCAAGGCCTGGCGCCGGGCGTGTCTTCGGGGCGGCCTCGGGAGCTGATGCGAGAGAGCCCTCAATGGGGGAGGCTCACCGCGGGCGTTGGGGCCGTCTCGGGTGCAATGGAAACCGCCGGACCAGGAGCCGCTCCGGACGCACTGGCAACCATCCGCGGTGCGAGTCAGGGAGAGCCCCCATCGCCGGGAAGGCTCCCATGCGGGGTAAGGCCCCGGCACGGGGAAAGCTCCCGGCGCGGGGTAAGTCCCTGGAGCGGGGAGAGTTCCTGGAGCGGGATCAGTCCCCGGCGCGGGGAAAGTTCCCAGCGCGGGGTAAGGCCCTGGCTCGGGGACAGCTCCCGGCGCGGGGTCAATCCCTGGCGCGACGAAAGCTCCTGGTGTGGGGTAAGGCCCCGGCACGGGGAAAGCTCCCAGCGTGGGGAGACCCGGCGTGGGGTAAGTCCCCGGCGCAGGGAAAGCTCGCAGCGCAGGGTCAGTCCCTGGCGTGGGGAAAGGTCCCAGTGCGGGGTAAGCCCTCGGCGCGGGGTGAGGCCCCGGCGTGGGGTAAGGCCTCGGCGCAGGGTAAGTCCTCGGCACGGGGACAGCTCCCACAAACAAAGGCGGCACCCCCATAAGAAACGGAGGCGGCGCCACCAAAAATGGGAATGGGGGCGAATATATGGGAGCCGGAGGCCGTGCTAAGGCACGCAACAACTCCTCCATGGTGCGCTGGGCACAGAGTTGGCCCTCGATCAAGGCCCCAAGCAAGGGGTCTCCAAAGACCGGGACTGCCGGTTGGGGGGGCGCTAGGTCTCGCAATCGCGGTTGCGCTCGCCGGGCTGGAAATGGGAACACCTCTATCGAAAATTTCAGGAGAAGAAGGTGGTACTTCTCTCCGGGTGCCCCCAGATGGTGGGATCGTTACAGCGGCATCTTCTTGCGGAGGCTGCGCCGGGTCGCTGGGACTTGCACCACCCGAAAGGGAGAGGGCTTGAGCTCAGGTTCTTGGGGGAGCCATGGCGATTCTTCATGAGTCCCCACGGACGGCGTCAACTGTCGTGGTATTACGAATACCCGACAGGTTTCTTCGAACGTGCGTAACACGTTTACAGCGACGCGAGCTGACCGTGCGACCGGTCACCTCCCGCCGGGCAAGCGCAAAGATTGGCATGGTGATGTTTATACAGGTTCGGGTCCCGGTGGGGGCCCTAGTCCTGTCGGCACCCTTCGGATGTGAGTCAGCTGGGGAGGAGCTCTCTCGGGGAGAGAGGTCTCCAAGGGAGCCTATTGTTTGAGTGTGTTGAAATGAATTGGAGTTCGTTACAAATGACATACAAGGGGGTATATATAGGCCCCAAAACATGCAAAAGACCAAAAAGCCCTAGCTATGGCCATTGGATCGAGGGGCGTTGGAGTCATTTCACCTGCCGAAGGGATAGGATGCTTGAAAAGTGTCCTTGCTAGTTCCCGAGGCGCTCTTGACGTCACCCGCCCGGAGGCTCGGGACCCTCCGGGACATTCCTCGGTAGCCCTCTGGGACTTTCCCCGGTAGGTGCTCGGGGATCCCACGGGACCCGGAGCCCGTAGTCCCAGAGAACTGCGGGGAACCGTCTCTGCACGAAGGACCCAGACGCTCCAAGGATCCCATGATACCCAGGGCCCGAAGGTCCGGGACCCTTCGGGACTTTCCCCAGTAGGCGCTTAGGGATCTGACGGGACCCAGAGCCCGGGGCCCAGAGGCCTGGACCCATTGGGAAATTTTCCTTTAGCCCTCCGGGACTTTCCCCGGTAGGCGCTCGGGATCCCACGGGACCCGGAGCCCGAAGGCCCGGAGACCTGTGGGGAACCGTCTCCGCACGAAGGACCCAGACGCTCTGAGGATCCCAAGGGACCAGTGGCCCAGAGGCTCAAGGACCCGCTGGGAATGGTCTCCGCACGAAGGACCCAGGCGCTCTGAGGATCCCACGGGACCCAGGGCCCTAAGTCCTAGGACCCTCTGGGACCTTCCCAGTAGCCCTCTGGGACTTCCCGATAGGCGCTCAGGGATCCGATGGGACCCAGAGCCCTGGGCCCAGGGGCCCGAGACCCTCTGGGACTTTTCTCGGTAGCTCTCTAGGATTTTCCCCGGTAGGCGGTCGGGGATCCCACAGGACCCGGCGCCCGGTGGCCCGGAGACCCGCGGGGAATCGTCTCCGCGCGAAGGACCCCAGGACCCTCCGGGACTTTTCCTGGTAGCCCTCTGGGAGTTTCCCCGGTAGGCGCTCGGGGATCCGACGGGACCCAGAGCCAGGGCCAGGGGCCTGGGACCCTCCCTCCGGGACTTTCCCTAGTAGGCGCTCCAAGGATCCCATGGGACCTGGGGCCCAGAGGCACAGGGACCCGCTGGGAACCATCTCCGCACGAAGGACCCAGGTGCTCGGGAGCCCCCTCTGAAGACCGCCTAGAGATGCAGGATTTCCCCCAACAGAACCACAACCAACACACAAACACACATCCACAACACTCTTCCATTCCACTTCCACTTCCACTTCCACTTCCACTCCACTTGTAAATAAAATCTAAGTAGTATTTGTTGATTGGAACAAGGTTCCTGGTCGAACTTACACGAATTTAGTTTGATTAGCAAGGAGACAATTCTAACAATCACCAGAATAAATCACAATATCAATGGAACAAATGACACGAAACTTATACAGGTTCGAGCCCTCGAAGTCTGAGTAATAACCCTATTTCTATTGTGTTTTCACTATAAGTAAGATGGCATACAGAGAAAGTGTATTGGAAAGGCTAATTGTCGTGGTGTTTCAAACACCCCGGAAGGTTTCGTGGACGATCCTAGCGAAGAAAACGCGAAGCGGGCTGACCGGGTGACCGGTCCTCCCCTGCCGGACAAACACAAAAAGTGACACGAGGATTTATACAGGTTCGGGTCCCGGTGGGGGCCCTAGTCCTGTCGGCGTGCTCCCGACCAGAGTCGGCTGGGGAGGCTCTCTCGAGGAGAGGCTTCCAGAGCACACCTGTGAGTTTGGCTATTCTAACAGGAATGAATCACTTGTCTTACAATAGGGGGTACAAGGGCTATTTATAGCCCCAAAAAGAAGCAAAAAGACTAAACTAACCCGGATGCTACCGTCGGATTGAAGGGTAGCGACGTCCTTCTCCCGGTCAGGTGCCTTGGATGCTTGACAGGTGGTCGCTGATTCCCGAGGCGCTCCTCGTGTGACCTCCACGTGATCAACAACCAAAGACTTTACCTTTAGCAGGGAGACGAGGCCCGGGACGTGCCCCGGAGGTAAGGTCCCCGGGCGAAAGGCGGCGCCCGGGGCATGCACCGGAGGCCACGTCCCCGGGCGAAAGGCGGCGTCCGGGACCGCACCGGACGACAGGTCCCGGGAGCCAAAAGGCGGCTCCCGGGGCAGGCATCGGAGGCCACGTCCTCGGGCAAATGGCGGCGCCCGAGACCGGCACCACAGGCCAGGTCTTGGGAGCCAAAAGGGCGGCGCCCGGGGCAGGCACCGGAGGCCACGTCCCCGGGAAAATGGCGGCGCCTGGGACCGGCACCGAGGCTAGGTCCCGGGAGCTATAAGGCGGCGCCCGGGATCGGCGCCGGAGGCCAGGTCTCGGGAGCCAAATGGCGGCACCCGGGGCAGGCCCCGGAGGCCAGGTCCCCGGGCAAATGGCGGCGCCCGGGACCGGCACCGGAGGCCAGGTCTTGGGAGCCAAAGGCGGTGCCCGGGGCAGGCACCGGAGGCCACGTCCTGAGGTAAATGGCTGCGCCCGGGACCGGCACAGGAGGCCAGGTCCCGGGAGCCAAAAGGCGGCGCCCGGGGCAGGCACCGGAGGCCAGGTCCCCGGGCAAATGGCGGCGCCCGTAACCGGCACCGGAGGCCAGGTCGCGGGAGCCAAATGGCGGCTCCCGGGGCAGGCACCGGAGGCTAGGTCCCCGGGCAAATGTGACGCAACTTACCTGGACTTAGTCTCGCGGAGATTTCCCCCAACACTAATAATCTTCTTCGAAGCTTGTTACTTTTTTCCATATCCCCTCTCCTCCTTTGAATTAGTCCCCTTTTTATACTTGTTGAAAGGGTGCCAATAGAGGGAAGTTTGGCAATTTGGCAATTGCTGTATAGCGGTTTGCCGGTTGTGATGTGTGGTTATGACGTGCGGTTATAGGTAATTGCACATTTATCCTTATCTTCTTGACGGTTATCTTGTCAATGAGAAAGGGAGTTATATTGTCCTGGGAAGATTATGAAATGGCCATAACTAATGGTATCATAACCGTATGATCCTTGGATCGTGGTTGGTAAGTCTCAACCATACTTTCCAGGTCCAACATAACTCTTCAAAACTCCACGTATTGATATTGGCTTTCTCTCCACGATCTGGATGACCGCGGGCAGACATCTCCACAACCATGCTACTTGTGGGTATATGGATCATGGACTCTGCGACAATAGGTGCCGAGACCACAGAGTTCCATGACCACAATCATTGAGATCAGGGGTTATGTCCAGAATATCTTGAACTAACCAATAGTCTTTCTCGTAGGTCTCTACGACAATGGAAAAGGAATATAGATAACTTAGGTCTCTTTTCGTGGCCTCCTACGACCATAGAATGGCATGGGCAATTAACTTGGATAATAATCTCCATCAGCTAGCCCCCGAATTTGAAACGACAAGGCTCTTTAAAAGGTGACACTTCAGATTCCATAAAGCGCCTTTTCATTTTGGATTCTAATAGGTCCCAAGGAGAACTTTGAGTGCGCCCGTCAAATCCATTATGGATAGCATTAAATGCAGAGGGCTTGTGTAGTGGTTAAAAAGCCATTACCTGTGGAAGATAACTCACATTTGAAACTCCAAAACCCTCTTTTGTATCCTTGTGCTCTTCACCTTCTAAGTTCTTCCTTTTCCTTCAATCTCAAGCCACCGGCATCCTAGAGCCGTTCTCAGCATTGCACAGTTGAGAGTTTGTTGGCCTTGAGAAGGTGGAATTTCTTCCCTCGAGATCGTTGATCCTATGGCGTCCCTCTAGAGGAGAAGAAGAAACCCCAGTCGTGAAGGAGGGCGAACTGGTGATTTTTGATGATTTCTTGCGCTGTGATTTTCATTTCCCTTAGAGAGAATTCCTTTTGAGTATCCTCGTACACTACGATCTGGAATTGGTAAATATTCATCCCAATTTCATTTTGATCTTAGCTATTTTTCAGCATTTGTGCGAGGCATATGTTGGGGTTTTACCCAGCATTCCTCTTTTTCACCGGTTTTATTTTCTGGTTTGGTCGAAAAGTTCCAATGCTTCTGGGTGTGTCGACTTCTGTCTAAGGGAGAAGAAAGACTACCCATTCTTTCTCCTCTGTGACTCCTTTCATGGATGGAGCCAGCGATGGTTCTACTACTCGGCTCTTGAGGAGAGCCATCTTTGGTTCATGGATCGTCGACCAGAGAAGAGCAATGAAACAGATTCTGCCCCTGCACTCAATGATGAGTTGCAGAAGTAGGCCCAAGTGATCCTTCACTTGGTGAGTGAGGGCTTGATAGCCCAGGACGTGATCCAGGATTTTGTGAAGAACCAGATCAATCCTCTGAAGAAGAGGGAGCACCCTACTTGGGAGGTGCATAAAATAGAAGATGACACCTTGGACTACAACAGGGTAAATGCTCCTTATCATAGATTGGTTTGTTTTTCTTAATCTGTTCTAATTTTTGTTGGCTAACTGTTTTTCTTTAATAGTCTTGCCCGCTTCTAATGTCGATAGAAGAACAAATGGTCTCCTGAAACTTTACCGTGCGGCCACAGAAGGTGATATTGTTGTGTCGAGACCGCAGAGCATGGTCGGCAGCAGCGACGACCTTGTACAGGAGTGTCGAAAGGTATTTCTCTTTCAGAAAACTTGTACATGTCCTATTTTGAATAGTGGTTATCAAAGAAAATCATTTTTGTTGGGGGAAATCTCCGCGGGATCAAGTCTAGGTAAGAGGCATTTGCCCGGGGACAAAGCTCCCGGTGACCCCCATCCTGGGCGCCGCCATTTCTTGGGGACAAGGCTCCCGGCGTCCCATGTCCCGGGCGCCGTCACGTGAGGGTCACACGAGGAACACATCGAGAACTGGCAAAGACACTTATCAAGCATCCAGGTCCCTCGGTCGAGAGAAAGACGTCAGTGCCCTCTGATCCAACGGCTACAGCCAAGGTAGTTTAGTCTTTTTGCATCTTTTGGGCCTTTATAAGCCCTTGTATCCCTCTCATGTAACAGGGGACAACTCATTTTTGTATCAATAGCCAAAAAGGAACAGGCGTGCTCAGGAGCACTCTCCCCGCGAGAGAACACCCCAACCAACTTCTGTTGGGAGTACGTCGACAGGACTAGGGTCTCCACTGAGACCCGAACCTATATAAATCTTCGTGTCACTTGCTGTGTTTGGACGGCAGGGGAGGACCGGTCACTTGGTCACCCCGCGTCGTTTTTTCTTAGCTAGGAAACCTCCAAAAAACCTGCCGGGGTATTCGTAATACCACGACAGTTGGCGCCGTCTGTGGGGACTTCGCGACAAATCGCCATGGCTCCCCCAAGAATGACGGCTTGCGTCCTACACGGTGATGCCGGTCCCAATGACCCAGTGCCACCCCTCCAAAGCACGGCCGCCTCGGTGCTCCCGCCCGGACACGGCCAAACCTAGGTACCACCTCTAACCCTTCCGGTAGTTTCCGGTGGGCAGGCCTTCGGGTCTGACCCGGTGACCGTGGGCGCCCCGGGGGGGTTGGCCCTCCCCCGGTGGCTCACCCGGCCTCCCGGGACGCCCTACTTGAAGCTCTTGTGGAGGGCCAACTCCGCGCTCAGCGCTCGATGGATGAACTCCTCCGCTTCCTGGCGCGGCCGCCGGCCCCAATTTATCCGCCGCAGTTCCCATTCATGAAGGCAATGCCCCCGTTTATGGGACACCTAGTGGCCCCTCCGACCCTCGGAGGCCAGGTCACTCCCGGGACCTACGATTCCACCGGGGGTTACGCTCGCCCGGCGGGCCCATCATCTGGAGCCTTCCCGGCCCCGGGAGCGTCCCGATGTGGGGGGTTTACCCTGTCCCCAGAGCCTTCCCCATGCCAGTGGTTCACTTTCACCAGGGGTTTTCCCAAGGCCGGGAGCCGGCTTCGCCCAGCCGGTCGCGTCCGTCGTGCCGGAAGCGGCCCACCGGACAGCTCCCGCTCCGCCGCTAGATCTCCCCCGTGAGGGGCCCCTCTCCGGTCCCGGGCGGCACTCCCGGGGCCGCTCGGTGGTGGGTTCTGCCCACACTCCGGTAGTAGCTCCCGAGCTCGTGACCGCTGCGCATGAGCTCCCTCCTCCCCCGAGGCCACCCTCGAGGGCTCCCCCGGCGGATCAGGTCTGCTTTACCCGGGAGGAGGTCGAGAAAATGCGTACCACCAGGTCTGGAGAGGCTCCCTCACGTGACCGGCAGGAGCCTCCCCCAGGTTGTGGACCCGGTAAACCACATTCCGGTCCCAGCCGAGGAAAGAGGCCCACTGAAGAAGCAACCGCCGTCACTGGGGGGTGCCCAGATGTCCAGGAGGTTCGCTTGACTAACCCGGAGGAAAAGAGGCACTACCGCCACGTCGGCGGACCCCTTGGGCCCCTTCCTGATTCCGACAATGAACGCGCGTCCCCTGTCAAAGGGGACAGCGACCGGGACTCCCCCCGGGAGGTGGAGGGGGCTAACCAACCACTATGCCGCCAGCTCCGGTGCATTCGATGGCCGCGGCCTTACCGACCGCCGCACATCGAACACTACAATGGTGAGGCCGATCCCTACGAGTTTGTACAGGTGTATTCCACAGCCATTTCAGCGGCTGGGGGAGACGAGATAGTCCAGTGCAATGTCTTCCCCCTCTACCTGACCGGGATCGCCCACTCATGGTTTTACAACCTGAAGGCCGACTCCATGAAGTCTTTTGCGCAGCTCAAGCGCGAATTTTGTGCGAACTTCCAGGGGAACTACGTGCGTCCCCTGGATTCATCGCTCCGCAGCTTCTTCAAGCGCTTTGCTCAGGTCAAGAGCAAAGTAGCTCACGTCCCCGACTCCATAGTCATTGAGGTGTGTAAGAGCGGGATCCTCCCCGGGGAGCTCCATCGAAGACTCTCCCGAAGCTGCCCCTCCTCCGCCGACGAGCTCTTCACAATACTCGAGAAGTACACTTGGGTGGAGGAGGACGACCTCTGGAAGAAAAACCAGGGAGTTCCCGCCCTCGTCGACCGGGAGGCTAGGGACCCCCTCAAGCGCCCCAAGAGGGGCAATCGTAGCGAGCCACGGCCTCGGGACACCTGTGTCCTCGATGGTGGAGGCGGCTCGAGGGATGTCCCCAAGGGCAACTGCCCCTTCCCCAAGCCGAAAGGTCATGTGGGGGGGGGGGGGGGCCAGTCGTCCCGCAGCCGTGAAGGCCCCTCGGTGGGGGCCAAGGAAGGCCTGTGGTGTACTTTCCACAAGTCCAATGCCCACGCTACCCGGGAATGCCACCAGCTTCTCCAACACTTCTCTGCATTCCTCGACCAGCATGGGCAGGGGGGGACTCCTGCCTCCTTGCCCTCTCAGCCAGCTTTACTAGCCCTTCCTGCCCCCGCGGGGGGGGGGGGTGGTGTAGAAAGGACAAGCGCGCGAAGGGGACCCGTCAGAAGTGCTCCCCTTCCAAACCGTCATCACGGGAGGGTCCGCCTCTGGGTGAGACTCCAAGCGCCAGCGCAAGGAGTACGCGTGTGAAGTAAAGGTAGTGGGGGTGCTGCATACATCCCGGCCACCAAAGTGGTCGGACGTCCCCCTCACTTTTACAGCAGAAGACGCGCGTGGGGTTCGCTTCCCCCATGATGATGCGCTCATCATTTCCGCCACCATTTACAACAGCCACCTGGCACGCATCCTCGTCGATGGCGGAAGCTCCACTGATGACCTGTACCTGAAGGCGTTTAAGGAGATGCAGGTCGACGAGCAGTTGCTGTAGCCCGCAGTAGGGCCCTTGCAGGGTTTCGTCCTGGGAAAGACGATCCACCCGGTGGGGAAGGTGGATCTTCCCATGACCTTTGGTACCCCAAACAACTACCAGACGGAGGTGGTCCGGTTTGATGTTGTGGACCTCCCCTCTTCCTACAACGCAATCATGGGGGGAACCTCGATCAACCGCTTGGGGGCAGCGATCCACCAGAGCTATCTCTGCGTGAAGATCTTTGGGCCTCACGGCGTGATCACCGCCCGAGGTGACCAAGACGTGGCCCGCGCTTTGTATGAGCGCGCCGCCACGATGATCGGGAGTGTCAACATGATCAAGACCCAGGGGGGAGAGACCTCTTCCTCAGGGCCAGACGCCACGACAGCACCCTCCGGGAGGTCTCCCCCCAAGCCGCGTAGGAAGGGGACCTCCAGAAGGTCCCGCTGTCCCTGGACAACACAGACAAGACCCTCAAGATTGGGGCGGATCTTCCCGAAGAGCACACGAGGCAATTCGTGGTTTTCCTATGCGTGAAATATGACTTTTTCACATGGAAGCCCTCCGACATGCGAGACGTCGCCCGGGAAGTCATCATCGAGCATAAGCTCGCTGTGACCCCCGGTCACCCCCGGTCAAACAAAAGCTGAGAAAACTCTCCCTTGAACGCCAAGAGGAGATCAAGGTTGTGATCGCCATGCTCCAAGAGGCGGGGTTCATTCGGGAGGTCTTGCACCCTGAGTGGCTCGCGAACCCCGTCCTTATAAAGAAGTCAAACGATAGGTGGCGGATGTGCGTGGACTTCACCGACCTCAACCGCGCTTGCCCCAAAGACAATTTCCCGCTCCCGCGCATCGACCAACTGGTCGACTCGACCGCGAGGTGCGAGTTGATGAGCTTCCTGGATGCGTATTCGGGTTATCACCAAGTTCGGATGGCGGAAGGGGACGAGGAAAAGACGAGCTTCATAACTCCCCTCGGAACCTTCTGGTATGTCCATATGCCCTTTGGACTGAAGAACGCTGGAGCAACCTTCCAACGACTCATGACGTTGGTCCTCCAGGACCAGATTGGCTGCAACGTCGAAGTCTACGTCGACAACGCAGTCGTCAAGAGCCCTCGTGTGGCCGCTCACATCAAAGACTTAGCGGAGACCTTCCACAACCTCCGCGCATACGGGTTGAAGCTCAATCTGGAGAAATGCGCCTTCGACGTACTCGGGGGGAAGCTCCTCGGCTTCCTCGTATCTTAGTGGGGCATAGAGGCCAACCTAGAAAAGATCTGGGCATTCCTGGACATGCCCCCGCTGCGCTCGGTCAAGGACGTACAGCGGCTCACCGGCCTCTTGGCTGCGCTAAGTCGCTTCGTCTCGCGGTCGGGGGAATGTGGCCTCCAATTCTTCAAAATCCTTTGGGGCCTCGAGAGGTTCTGATGGACTCCGGAAGCTCAGGAGGCCTTCGACGACCTGAAGGAGTACCTCACGAGCCCCCAATGCTTGTGAGCCCGTCTCTGGAAGAACCCTTGCTCCTTTACCTCACCGTGATCCTGGTTGCCGTAAGCGCGGTATTGGTAAAGGAGCAGGATGGGCAATAGCGTCCCGTGTACTATGTGAGTGAAGCCCTCCAAGGGGCCAAAACTTGGTACACGGAGATGTAGAAGATCTGCTACGCCCTTTTAATGGTGTCCCGGAAGCTCCGTCACTACTTCATGGGACACCCAATCACCGTCCCGTTATCCCTTCCTTTGGGGGAGGTACTCCGGAACAAAGAAGCCACCAGCCGGATCAGAAAGTGGGGAACCGAGCTCGCTCCTTTCTCCCTTTCCCTTACCGGGCGCTCCGCCATCAAGTCACAAGTCGTCGCCGACTTTGTGGCAGAGTGGACCCCTGCCTCCAGGTCCGGGGACAAGAGCCTCCCCGAACCTCCCCGACGCATCAACCATTGGACGCTCATGTTTGATGGCTCCTTGTGTCTCGCCGGGGCCGGCGCGGGGGTGGTCCTCTGGAGCCCCGAGGGGAAGGAACTGGAGTACGCGGCGCGGCTCGAGTTCCCTGCCACAAACAACATCGTCGAATACGAGGCTTTGCTCCTCGGGTTGCGCCTCGCACGCTCCCTGGGATTCATCGCCTCCTCATGAAAGGAGACTCCTAGCTTGTGGTTTGCCAAATGGACAAGTCCTACTTGTGCCATGACGCAAACCTGAGCCTCTACTTGCAGGAGGTATGCAAGATGGAGAAGCACTTTGACGGCCTGGAGGCCCGGCACATACCCCGGAGGGACAATGACCGGGCCGACGCCCTGGCATGGGCAGCCAGCGCCCGGGAACCTCTCCCCGGGGGTGCCTTCTTGGAGATCATCGCGAAGCCCTCAGTGACCTCCCCGGATGCGGAAAATGGGTCCTGCGTCCCGAAAGTCTCCGAGATCACCCGGGTAGTGTCTTGGATGGACCCCCTTATCTCCTTCATAAAGGGGGAGGGGGACCCTCCCAACGAGACCGAGGCTAAGCGCCTCCGAGCCAAGGATTAGGCATACCTCCTGCTGGAGGGGAAGCTTTACAAGTGGGGGGCCTCCGCCCTGCTCCGCTGCCTCCCACGGTTGGAAGGGCTCCGACTCCTCGAGGACATCCACTCGGGGAGTTGCGGGTCTCACTTGGCTCCGCGCGCCGTCGCGGCCAAGGCCCTTCGTCAGGGCTTTTATTGGCCCACAGTGGTCCGTGACGAGCGAGACCTTGTCTCCGCGTGCGAGGCCTGCCAGAAGATGGCCAAGGGTTCCAACCTCCCCTCCATAGCGCTGCAGACTATCTCCATCACTTGGCCCTTCGCGCGCTGGGGGATGGACCTCCTAGGCCCCTTCCCCCCAGCATCCGGGGGCTACAAGTATGCGGTGGTCGTAGTCGACTATTTCACCAAGTGGGTAGAGGCCGAACCTTTGGCTAACATCATGTCCCGAGCAGTACAACGGTTTTTCTGGAAGAATATCGTGTGTCATTTTGGGGTCCCCTGGGAAATCACTGTCGATAACGGGACCCAATTCGACTCAGCATATTTCCGGGAATTTTGCGAGGGCCTGGGAGTCACCCTCCACTTTGCTTCTGTGGCTCACCCCCAGAGCAACGGGGCCATCGAAAGGGTCAACGGAGTGATCCTACAAGGGTTACGCCGAAAGATCTAGCAAGCTACCTCCAGGCGGGGTGCATGGGCGGAGAAGCTCTCGAGCATCCTTTGTTCCATGCGCACGACGCCGAGTCGAGCGACGGGATGCACACCTTTCTCGCTCGTGTATGGGGCTGAATCGGTTCTCCCCTCGAAGATCGGCTTCCAGTCGCTGCTGGTCGAGCTCTTGGATGGAGCTACGATCGCAGCGTACGAAGCCAACGAAGCCAATCAACGGCAGGAAGTCGACCTCATCGAAGAAGAACACGATCGAGCGCTCCTCTGCCACGCCATCTACGAGTGCGAAATAGCACACACATACGACCGGCGCGTCCGCGCAAGAGCTTTCCGCCTTGGGGATCTTGTCCTTAAGCGCGTGACCAACCCCCAAGCCCAAGGAAAACTCTCCCCCAAGTGGGAAGGCCCCTATAAGGTCTCTGCAGTCCTGGGCTCAGGGGCTTACAAGCTCTCCAACCTCCAAGATCAAGAGCTGAAGCATACATGGAACGTAGACTTGCTTCGCAAGTTCTATATCTAGCCTCCGGGCCTTGTTCCTCCCCCGTCGCGACTTCGCAGGGGGAGACGCTGATCCGTTTGAGACCTAGCCTTGGTTTTCGCACTAGGCTCGCCCAGATTCTAATATGCGGAATAACGGGATCTTACTCGGAAATACCGAAACCCATAGTAATTGCACAACTCTTTATTTCAAAGAGGGCTTTACACGTCGAACATTAGACACACTTGTCCACGTCGAAGGAACTATAAGTGTCTAAAACTCAAATAAGTTCTATGACTCTTCGATTGAGTTCGATGATCTAAACTAGACCTATTACAAGGTATTTATAGTCCAATCGTATGAGTACGTATCAGACTTAGAGACCTAAACGTATTAGACTCATATAACTAATCCTAAACAGATAAGCTTAGTTATACACATTCGGATCGGATTACAATTCCGAACAGGGAACGAATTCCTTTTCCTGGTCGCGGACCAATCCATGGTCGCGGACCCATATGCGATTAGGACTTGGTCGCGAAGCCGTATGCGATCAGGACTTGGTCGCGAAGCCGTATGCGATTAGGACTTGGAGATCCTCCCGGATCATGACTCCCTTGTTGAGAAGGAGCCAACCCCTGTTGCGACCTCTCGATTGAACTGGAGATGTGGAAATTGGGCTTGTCCATCTTCTTTGGTGTACCACTTTGCCGCACGTGCTCGTTGATCTTTCCGACCGATTCGAAAAGTCTCCTTGGTGCCACTGCGGGTGGTAGTTACCTTCTTCTCCAGAATCACATCTTCACGTAGAGGTTCGTCTCGTTGATAGACCAAGTCTTCAACAGATGGTACTATAGTATCTGGCTCATCATCCAGCATTGAAGGCTCAAACAGTTTGAGGTGCTCAACATTAACAACCGAGTAAATATCCATGTATGGAGGTAACTCGAGCTGACAAGCATTATTACCCACTTTCCGCAAAATCCGAAAAGGACCATAACGAATGGGTTTGAGCTTCTTACCTTCACCTTTAAGTCTCTCCTTACTCAGATGTAACCATACCATATCACCTTCTTGAAATTGCGCATCAACTCGGTGCCGATCATGTCGCGCCTTGTACTTGAGTTGAGCTTTCAGCAAGTTCTGTTCAACCTCACGATGGAGTCGTTGAATACCTTCCAGGAACTTTTGTGCTCGATCCTGATCAGATGCTTCCTTGCTGTTCTGTGCTGAGGTAGGGATCACAAATTCCATGTCGAATGGACTCTGTGGTAGAAATCCTAAACAGACCTCAAATGGTGACTTTCCAGTTGAACCATGCACTGCTCGATTAAAAGCAAATTGCAGGTACGGTATGCTTTCATCCCAGGTCTTCGGGTGCTTCGAGTTATATCCTCTCAAAAGATGAACAACTGTTCGATTAACCACCTCGGTTTGACCATCAGTTTGCGGATGAAAAGCAGTACTCCTCTTTAGCTTGGTGTCCATCATCGTCCAGAGCGATCGCCAAAAGTGACTAAGGAACCGGGTATCGCGATCAGACACAATAGAAGTCGGCAGTCCGAAGTGTGTCCAAACGTGTTGAAAGAATACCCGAGCTGCTTCTTCTCCCGTGATAGTCTTTCGACAAGGTATAAGAACAATCATTTTGGAGAACCGATCAACGACCACGAATAAATAGTCGTTGCCACGTCGGGTCTTAGGCAATCCTCCCAAGAAATCCATGGATATGCTTTCCCATGGTCGCGATGGAACTGGTAAAGGAGTGTACAAACCTAATTTTCGGTTTGCCGGTTTCGAGATGCTACAGAGACCACAGCCTCGAACAAAGCTAGCCACATCTTGCTGCATACGCGGCCAGAACACATGTCGATGAAGATTTTGCAACGTCTTCGTAACCCCAAAGTGACCAGCTACCTTCGATGTGTGCGCTTCTCGCAACCATTGAATTCGAGGTGCTCCACGAGGTATACAAAGTAAATTGCCTTTGTACAAGAGTCCTTCTCGACGAACGAACTCTGTAGGTTTCCCTGTTTCGAGCTCAGTCAGTACTGTTTGAAAATCAGGGTCTTCACTGTACATAGTGGCATAGTCATCATGACATGAGGGCTCGATCTGCATGAACGCTGATAAACAGAGGGCCGTAACTGGTGGTCGCGACAACATGTCTGCCAATTTGTTGTGTACGCCCTTCTTGTACTTAATCACCAGATTGAACTGCTGCAGATACGACATCCACTTCATGTGCCGAGCTTGCTGTAGCTTGGACTGAGTTTGCAAATATTGCAATGGTTGATGGTCGGTGTGGACAACCGTCTCTTTACCCAAGAGGTAGCACCGCCAATGTTTCACGGCCTGATGCAGTGCGCATAACTCCTTATCATAAGTCGGGTAGTTCTTCTGAGCTCCCTGGAATAACTCGGAGTGATATGCCACTGGTCGACCTTCTTGCATGAGCACTGCGCCCATTGCATAACCTGAGGCATCGGTTTCTAGCTCGAACGGTTTCTGGAGATTCGGCAAAGCTAACATAGGCGCCTCGCTGATCTTCCTTTTCAGCAAGAGAAACGTGTCCTCATGTTTCCCTGTCCACTCGAACTTCTGATCGATCCTGGTTAACGCATGCAATGGAGAAGCCACAATCGAGAAGTGTCGGATGAACTTCCGAAGATATTGGCATGCTCCCACAAAACTACGCACGTCCGTAACTGTTCGCGGTCGCGGCCACTCGCGAATCACTTTTACCTTATTTGGGTCAATTTGCAACGTACCGTTGCCGACCAGGAATCCAAGGTAAAGTAGAGTTTGCTGGCCGAACTCGCACTTCTTACGGTTGAGGCGAAGTCGATGTTGCCGAAGCTGATCGAACACCTTTTCAACATGAATGAGGTGCTCGTCCCACGAACGACTATAAACCAATATGTCGTCGAGATACACGATCACAAAGTCGTCGATGAACGGTCTCAATACGTCATTCATAAGACGCATGAAAGTTGCCGGGGCGTTGCAGAGACCAAATGGCATGACTAGCCATTCGAACAGACCTTGCCGTGTTTTGAATGCGGTCTTCCACGTATCCTCCTCTCGGATGCTAACTTGATGATATCCTGACTTAAGATCCAATTTGGAGAAGACAACAGCATGCTTCAATTGGTCTAACAGGTCGTCAATACGGGGAAGGGGGTACCGGTTCTTGATGGTGATCTTGTTCAGTGCTCGATAGTCGATGCACATACGTCAAGTCCCATCTTTCTTTGGTACTAACACCACAGGAGATCCACAAGGTGAACTACTCGGTTGAATGACACCATTGTTCAGCAACTCACCAAGTTGTCTCTTGATCTCTTCATTCTCCAATACTGAGTTGCGATACATACTCAGATTGGGCAGTGTCGCATCGGACACAAGCTGAATTTCGTGCTCGACTGGACGTTTTGGCGGACGACCCTGGGTAGTCTCGAACAGATCACTGTATTTCTCCAGCAGTCCCGACAAACGACCAGAATCCTCTCGGCACGCCAGCGACAATGCTGGTCGAGTACCCTCACCTTGATCAATGGGTCGAATCATGACCAGCACATACTTGTGACATGCATTAACAATTCGTTTGGCTTGATTTGCGGTAATCAAGTTCAAAGTGTTGACGTGGATGTCTCTACTGATCACGAACTTAACTCCGTCTTTGGTGAGGTCGTACTCTTGCGCTCGCCGATGGAAGTGAGCGTCTCGATCATACAGATACGGACTCCCAAATATCACCTGACAGATATCGATAGGGACAACATCGCATTGCACCTCATCGATATATCGTGCAGAGATCGCAAATTTCAACACACACTGACTCGTAATCTGTTGGTTCACGTCGGATGTAAACCAACTCAGCGGATATGGTCGCGGGTGTGTGGTTGTCTTCAAACCAAGTCGCCGAACCAGTCCAGCGGAGACCAAATTCTTTTGACTTCCTGGATCGAATATCGCTGCGACCACTTCGTGCTTCACCTGGATGTTGATGGTGAACAAGTCCTCCGTCGGGTGATGGTCGTTCGGTGGATCCGAACCCTTCTCCTTCGGAATTGCCATCAGAGACAAGGTCGTATCCGCCTCATTAACCGAATTCACTCGGACAACTTCTTCGTCGGGTGAAGTCGCAGTAGCCGTGGCTGTTCTTTTCCCTAGTCCGTTTTTCTTTGGTCGAAGTTCAGGATGAAGCTTGTAGTATTTGTCCTTCGTATGTCCCGCGACTTGACAATGTTCGCAGAAAGCACTCGTGCCCGATTTTGAAGCGTTCTTCTTCGGACTCGGCTTTTTCTTTGTCGAGGTCGCACTTTCCTTCGTGCTTTTGTCGCTGCGGGATTTGTTCTTCTTCTCGATCGCCATAGCAGTTGTGCTCGCGGTCGCAATGTCTTGGACACCGAACAGACTTAGCTCAGTACTGATCGATTTCTGAAGTCCAGATGTGTACTTCCAAAATACCTGAGGGTCGGATAGTGAGATGCCAATGACCATTGCTTGTCGCCGAAACTCTGTCGTATAGTCTTGGACGGTCTGGTCGCGCCGTTGATACAATCTGTGCCAACTCTCCCATCTCTCCTCAAGGTAGCCCATCGGATAGAATTCTTGTCGCAGAAGTCGTTTGAATTGACCCCACGCAAGGTCGTCAGCTTCACCACTGGCGACAAGGGCCTTCCACCATGTCTTGGCGTGGTCCTTCATCTTCAAAGGTGCAAACTTCACCTTTTGAGCGCTACTGAACCCTTTTAGGTCAAAGTACGTCTCAAGTTGATCGATCCAAGAATCCAGCTTTTCGGCATCGATCACCCCATCATATATGGGTATATCAATCTTAGCGTCGACCTTAAAAGATCCGACAGCTAAGGAGGTGTTGGCGAGGTCGTCAGTTTTGTGGTCGCCTTCGTCTTCATCTTCGTCTGCCCTACGCAAGTCTTCACCACTCTTCTTACCCGTAACCTTCCCTACTTCAGGAGGTACAAACATGGCCTGCTGCTTAATCCAAGCAAGCACGGTTTCCATGTCGGTGGAGAGCTTAGCCACTTGTTCGGCTAGGTTAGCTTGAACGGAGGTATCGTCAGACATTGTCGGAGACGCGGCTGTAGGAACCATCAATTGATCGCCTGGAGTTTCGCCGGAGGTTTTGTAACCCTGGTGAGTCTTCCCCATCCACAGGATAGGAAAGTTGCTCTGATACCAACTTGATCCGTTTGAGACCTAGCCTTGGTTTTCGCACTAGGCTCGCCCAGATTCTAATATGCGGAATAACGGGATCTTACTCGGAAATACCGAAACCCATAGTAATTGCACAACTCTTTATTTCAAAGAGGGCTTTACACGTCGAACGTTAGACACACTTGTCCACGTCGAAGGAACTATAAGTGTCTAAAACTCAAATAAGTTCTATGACTCTTCGATTGAGTTCGATGATCTAAACTAGACCTATTACAAGGTATTTATAGTCCAATCGTATGAGTACGTATCAGACTTAGAGACCTAAACGTATTAGACTCATATAACTAATCCTAAACAGATAAGCTTAGTTATACACATTCGGATTGGATTACAATTCCGAACAGGGAACGAATTTCTTTTTCCTGGTCGCGGACCAATCCATGGTCGCGGACCCATATGCGATTAGGACTTGGTCGCGAAACCGTATGCGATCAGGACTTGGTCGTGAAGCCGTATGCGATCAGGACTTGAAGATCCTCCCGGATCAGACGCTGCCCCCCATCGCGGTTACGCGGGGGGACATTATACTCGCTTTCCCTCCCCCACCGCGGCTTAGCGGGGGGAGGCGTTGTATTTCAAGTTCTATCAATACAATTGGATTTTTTCTCCAACTCGAGTCCGTTATAGGTCCTTACCTTACTGTCTCTCAGACAATGCCGTCCTGTTGAGGATTCCCTCCCCGTGAGGACGTAGGCTACCGCAGCCTAAAAGTCCCTAAGACGGGAGCCCTGCTCCCGTAGGGTGGCTTACAATCACCCCTCGTGGACTGAGGGGTTAAACGGCAACCCACTCCTCAAGGATTGAGGTAACGAGTCAATTTGAGAGACTAGTCTCCCCCTCAAACACTCAGACCCATCATCGGGCTCATCCTCCTCAGGGAGCGAAATTGTCTCCCTGGCGAGACGGGATGTTCGGAAAATCTCCTCGGGGAGTTACTACTAGGCTCCCCATTCTCACGGTGGCCGGAGGATTTCTCATCGGGACTTTCGAAAAATTGTTCCCAGAGGTTTTTACCCAGCTCCCCGTTGTCACGGCGACCAGGAAATTTCTCACCGGGACCTTTGGAAAATCTTCGTGGAGAATTTTTACCCCAGCAATCATTAGCATCCGGGCCCGTCACTCCTCCCCCACAGCGCGCGGAGCTACGCTATAACCCGCTGTGGGGAGGGGGGTAACTTGTGCCCGGGGATTGCCCTCTTCCGGACCATCCTTTGGACTCGGAAAGTTTCAAAAACAAGTTAAGGAACAAGCAAACTTAGCTTTATTGAAATATTTAACCGGAGGACATCTTCCCCCTCCGGTGGGTATCGGTACATTAAACGAAAGATACTAGGGGGGATAGCCCCCCCCCGGGGGGCACCTACACCTAATAATCCCGAAGGCCCTGTGATAGCTTCCAGGCCAGGTCTTGATACAAGCTTCGTATATGTCGCTGGGCCTCCCGAAGCAGGTTCTTGGGCCAATCCTCATAGCCCGCCGGTGGGAGTATTCGAAGCGGCCGGACCCTCCGGGACCCCGGTCGCGGAGGGGATAATTCGGCTCGGTGGTTGTCGAAGTTGTCTAGGTGCCACTCTGGGAGCTACCGCAACCGGATCGGCTCCTGGGAGACACCCCTACCATGTCCCCCGGAGATGAGACTTAGCAAAGTTAAGGCGGCTTGGGCATCCCCCGAGTGATACCCTCTGGAGCCCGGAGGCCTTATCTTCGGGGAGGCTCCTCGCAACACGGGGGCGCCTCTAAGGTTGCGCTCAACTCTCGGGGGCTCTCTCCCGGGAGTAACCTCCCGGGGTGCCTGGTAAATTCAATTCAAGACTTAGCAAAAAATTCATTCTATTGCATCAAAATGTCTTTTGTACAAGTCTCTGGGGCTTCTTCTAAGAAGCTACCGGGTGCAAAAATCCTAAAACAAAAAAGGCATGGGGGGGAGGCTCATACTTGTTCATTGTTGTCCTCCCCTGGGAGGCCTCCGCCGGAGCCGTAGTGTCCGCCCTCGGAGGCGCCGACGCCGGGAATCGCACCCGCACGATCCGGTTGTAGAAACCCCCGGTGAGCTGCTCCACCTCTCGCCGGAGCGGCTCGAAGAACTCGGGAAAGCCCCGGGGGATTCGGCCCCCGATCGCCCGGGCGCCGGTCTCCCGGTGTTCCACAAGCCCCTCGGTGGCAGCCACCACTGGGATCGCCCGGCTCCGTGCCCGAGCATCGGCGGCCTCCAGGATCACAGAGACTTGTGAGTTAAGAAAACGCACAACCTTCGCGAGTGTCGCGGCACCGTGTTAGAGCTGCCCCCAGGGCCGAGGCTCACCCCAAGCCCTTTGAGGGCCGAGCGGACAGAGCGACCTACTTCTGCCACCGCCCGGGAGCTGGAGCCCTCGAGCTCCCAGAGGGCATCCTCCTTTGCCCTTGCCACCCTCTGGAGCCAGTCGTTGGTGTTCTCGGAGGCGTGGAGTTGGGCCCGGACTCGAGCCAACTCCCGAAGCGCATTGTCCTGCTCCTCGGAAAAGGCGGCGGCCTTCCCCTCCACCTCCTTCAGCGCCTTGTCAAAGTGCCCCTCGATGCCCCAGGCGAGGGCCGCCCCCTGCGAGCACGAAAGTTATTCAAAGCCCGAGAGTTGGTAAAATCTTAGAAAGAACGACCTGGTGATCCGGGAACGAACCTGGATATGGAGCGACTGCAGCTCCCCGCAACGGTCGTGGAGCGTCCCTTGTGAGATGTGTTGGATTAAGGATGCCGACTAGAGGGGGGGTGAATAGGAGGCTTTAAAAACTTCAAATAAAAACAAGTTTTTATACCAAGAAGAACCAAATGCAAATTAATATATTTAAAGAGAAAGAATAGAGAACGAACACAGTTGTTTTTACCGAGGTATCGGAGACTCGCCCAGTCTCCACTAATCCTCGTTGAAGCACTCAAGTCACTTAAGTTTTGCCTCAATACTCACGAAGAGTATTATCAACTAAGGTTGCTCCTTGTCCACTCCGGAAAGGCGAGCACCGATGCCTTGTACAAGCTTGCGAGCCTCTCCGACAATCTCCGAATGGAGAGATCAACGGCCACGCCTCTGAACCGTCTAGGTGAGGGCGCTCACCAAGAGTAAAAGGCAGCGAGGTCTTCTCAAGACCTCCAAACACGCACCGAGAAGCTAAGTATATGCAAATGCAAAAGAACTGAAACTCTCGGTGGATCGGAAAGCACTCGACTTGATCAAAAGATCAAGATTTTAAGTAGAAAACTAAAGATCAAGAGTGTATATGAAATGCTGCTGCTTGTTATTGAAAACTCATGCCCAAAGCCCCTATTTATAGCCTCAAGAAGCAAATAAACCATTGGAGCTAGGGCTGAAAATCAGCAACCCAAACTGACAGTTAGTTTGCCTAACTGACAGTCAGTTCAGTGCACAACGGCCGACAAAATTTACGGACAAAAACTTTGCTAGCCGTTCGTGGTCGAAAAAGGAAAGCTGGAACCCACAACTGACAGTCAGTTACACAAACTGACAGTCAGTTCGACCACAGTCACGACCAAAACCAAATAGAAACTCAGTTAAAAACTCTCTGGTCGAAACCCCAACTGACAGTCAGTATGGACAAACTGACAGTCAGTTTAGTACAAAAATTTTGAGCACAAAATACACCCTCTCTGGACAATTGTCAGTTAACACGAACTGACATTCAAACTGACAGTCAGTTTAGCAAACTGACAGTCAGTATGAACAAAAACAGAGATAACTTTAAATCCATAAATTCAAAAGAGGTGTTTAATAGCTCGTTGGAAAGATTATTTTAAGGGCTACAATTTTTTCAACAGAAGCAAAAGCCAGATCTTCCTAGATCTTTCTGAAAATTGCAAATACTCTTCTGCTGTCAAAAACTGAACTGAAAAACCAGATATTTCAAAATAAGTTCAAATCAAATCCAACCAAAAAGATGCAATGCAATGACCTAGATTTCTCGGTTTGTGTTGGAGATAAAAAGAGGACTTTCGCCACCCCTCTTTATAGTACGGTTAAAACTAGAAAAGAATTTCCCTAACCGATCATCTCCAAACGCCAAGATCGGTAAAAATAAAAACTCGTAATACCTTAGGTCTTTCGCATCTTCATGATTTGCGTCTTGTATTTAGCTCTTCCGCATCTTGTGCTTCACTTCATGTCGGGTTCATCTTGATCATCTTGTAATTCTTCCCGAACAATCTCTGTATCACAAAGTCTCAGAAACACAGTTTAGTCCAAAACACTTTGTTTTCATTAATCATCAAAATTAGGGTTAGACATGAAGGCCTAGATGCAACAAGATGTACTCCTGCACCTTCCGGGTCTGGAGCCCCTCCGCGAACCGGAAGACCTCCCCCACAGACAGCAGGGGGGTCTCCCTCCCAACGGCTCCAGACCCGTCCGCGCCGGCGGGCTGCTTACAAAAGTCACGGGGGTAATGTGAACCGGAGTGGCAGCGGCCAGAGTCCTTGCCGCTGAAGAGGTGGCCGAAGAGGAAGTGGATGAGCTCTCCGAGGAGGTGCCACCCCGGGGAGGGATGAGGAGCCCTTTCCCCTTTCCGTGCCGTGGGGCCCCTGGGACCTCCGTCGCCATGGGGACCTCGTAGACCGAGGGGCTCCCCCCTTGTCCACCGGCCATTCGACGCGCGGAGGGGAAGCCTCCGCGAAACGAACCGCCGGCCGCTCCGGCTCTGGTAGTCCCGGTGCCACCGGAGGTGGCGTGGGGACGTAATTCGTCGAGTCAGACGCCCCCTCGTCACCGGCCGGCTCCTTCCCCCGGGCCTCTCCGAAGGCCTCGAGAAGGCGCGCTAACTCTTGCACCTCCGCCGCCCCCCTGGAATTTTCTTCCAGGGGGGCGGCGTCACCTCGCGCCGGAAGGCGCTCGCACACGTCCTGACCCAGGGGTGGCATCCCGGGCCTTCACGGGTGTGGAACCTAGCGTCGTTGCCAGACCGGGGGCCTTCTGAGCATTGGCATGCTTTGGCTCAGAACCCCCGGCAGCCTCCTTCCCCCGCTTGTGAGAGCCGGGGGTCGGGAGAGGCGTCCTTTCTGGCAACCTTAGCCCAAAGGCCTCGGCCACCAAGTTCTGGGGAGGACCCTCCCCGATGATGCGCACGACATGCTCGTGCTCGTCGGCGTAGTACCTCCCGAGGAGGTTCTCCGTCCTCTCCGGCTGTAGGAGGGGGCTCTGGTGAGTAGGTCACCTCGGCGCCCCTGACCCGGAGGTAAAACCACCTCCGGACCCAGTCCCCCCAGTGGTCTCAGGAAGCAGCCACTGGGTACTCCTGCACCCGCGACGGCAGGAGCTGTATCATTACGGAGCCGAACGGAGAGTTTGGCCCTCCCCTCACCAGATGGGAGCTTCTTGCCGCCGGCTCATAGAAGTACCGGAACAGCCGGAGTGTCGGCTCCCGTCCGTTGGCTGTCTCAAACAGCCAGATGAAGAGCCCCATCCGAACGAAAGCGTTCGGCGTTAGGTGGTTGAGGGCCACCCCGTATTCCCGGAGAAACTCCCGAAGCAACGGATGCACCGGGAGCCGAAGCCCGGCCTGGAGGAAGGCCTCAAAGGCGACCACTTCTCCAGGCCTAGGTGTAACACCCTGGGTTTAGGGGTGAAAACTTCCTTTTTCATGAACATCATGCATGCATGTATCTGTAGTAGTAGCCAGATCAGTCAGACCCTAATTTATCTCAAGCCCTAAAATTTCCAAATCTATCCTGTAGACCCAAATCAAGATCAGATTGCTCAGATGAGATCTATCAGTTACTCTAAACATAAAAGCCTTTAGAAGCCAGATTCAATTCCATCTCTAACTCTCAGAACTTGCAATCCTTTTCTGTTTTCGAAAACAGGAATTTAATTAATATCCTAATTACCCTAAATACTCTGAACTCAGATTTAGCCAAATCTTGACCTAATCCAGACCAGATTATTCTTGGATTAAGATCATGGGTATGCCAATACCTTAATCAAAAAAGTTGGCAACCAGATTCCATCATCCAAGCCCTTTCCGCAGATCAGTCCAAATTTTACTACGAATTAGTCCTTTTCCAGATTGTGAGGACCCAAAAAGGCTAAAAGCCACAAATCAACTCCAAATTCAAATCTATTTCAGGGAACACCTCCCAAATGCTAATTAATACAAAATCTTCTTTTATCAGAACACCCAAATCTCTCTCCAATTACCTTGAATTCAAAATCGACAAAACTCAGATTTTAATTACCCTAAAATACACTATTTTCAGTTTATATCAAAAACCATCAAATCATGCCAGATTCTACCAAATTTCTTGCTGGATGAGTACAAGGAATAAGTTTATACTCATCTGTGAAACCAGATTGCAGATTACCCCTCTCTAAACTAGAAATTACAAATCAGTCTAGAATTCAATCAAAGATTCTTGTAACCAGGTCCCTGGCTCGACCGGAGCTGCAGTTCACGACCAGAGCACCAGCTCCTTTGACCTCGACCACAGCCAGCACAGTGCACAGTGTTTGACCACTTCGACCAGTGCCGCTTCGACAGCGACCAGGTGCGCCGTGTCGCCGTGCCTTTTGCCGCCGATCAGTGCTGCGCTCGCCTGTGCTCGTTCACGGCCGTGCTTGCATGTGCACACGTGTTTGCACCTCAGCTATCACCGTGGAAATCTTTTTCCAGCACATTAGCAGCTTGCGCAGCTAAACCTGCTCACCGTTGCTTCAACCTAAAGTCTTCACCAACACAAGCACCTTAGCCTTCAAGCAGTGAGCTTCGCTTCATCTTGTCTTGCCTTTAAAGAGCAACCCAAAGCAGCTTCTTCATCTCCAGCACTGCCCTCCAGAACTTCTTAGCAAGTTAAACCATTTCCTTCGACCTTGTCTTCTTCTCCGACGAGCCGCCAAGGAGGTCGACGACGCCAGCACGCCCCACTGCACCAACCTTCAAATTGAAGCCATCAGTGAGTTCCCCTCATCAAAATCTTTGTGCTGTACCATTTAATTGAACTCCCGTGCCCCTCATCGCCGGTGATTGCCGAAATTGGTAAAACCCCTATTCCAGCTTTACAACTCGATTCAATCCAAATTAGCCCTCGATTAAGTATAACAAATTGATTAGTGAGCTATCCTTAGCAAGCCTGTGCATCAAGATTTCAAAATTGAACTCGAATCGAAGCTGTTCCCAAATTGGAACTTCACTAGTCGCCGGCTCTCGTCACCAAGCTACTCCGGTGATGCTCTGGCAAAATTGATTGTGTCAACAGCTTCCTTATGCTCCCCTCTTACTTCTCGAGCAAGGGATTGAGTTCAAACCTCGTGTAGCTAAAATCTCCAATTCCTGTGTCATCTTCTCCGGCGCTGGCCACCGAAATTCTGTTCTCGGTCGATTCAGCTCCAGCCACCTTGTCCCTTAGATGCATCTCGATCCCCTGAACAATTTTGTCTACTAGCTCGACATCTAACTCGATCTAAATCAAAAGTTATGGCTATGCCCTAATCTCTGTCTAGTGCCATTTCATGTGATTCCAGCCACCGTGTTCTTCACCGATTTTCATCACCGTCCGGCCATCTTCAGCCTTGGAACCTATTGTATCATATGTTCTCGTTATCAAGACCTATCTCCCAGACAAAGTGGTGCATCAATTGGAGCCCTAGATCAAAAGAGATGGCAAACCCTAGTTTTTGGCCATGTTAGCCCAATGCCATTTTATGCCATCTAGTGACATTAGCCCTTTTCACCTCTTTCCAGACATGAATTTTGAAAATGACCTTGTCTATTAGACTCCTGATGTTGTGATCTACATTTTCTTCTTCTATCACAACTTGAGTTGAGCCCTTTATCAACCATTGGCCCTATGTCGACGCCTTGAACCGAATGTCGACCTGAAGACGTTCGTCGATTTTGAGCAAACTGTAGGATCAAGGATGCCGACTAGAGGGGGGGTGAATAGGAGGCTTTAAAAACTTCAAATAAAAACAAGTTTTTATACCAAGAAGAACCAAATGCAATTTAATATATTAAAGAGAGAAGATAGAGAGAACGAACACAACGATTTTTTACCAAGGTCTCGGAGACTCGCCTAGTCTCCCCTAATCCTCGTTGAAGCACTCAAGCGAATGAGTCTTGCTTCAATATCCACGAAGGATATTTCTCACTAATGGTTGCTCCTTGTCCACTCCGGAAAGGCGAGCACCGATGCCTTGTACAAACTTGCCGAGCCTCTCCGACAATCTTCGAACGGAGAGATCAACGGCCACGCCACCAAACCGTCTAGGTGAGGGCGCTCACCAAGAGTAATAGGTAGCAAGGTCTTCTCAAGACCTCCAAATACGCACCGAGAAACTACAAGTATGCAAATGCAATGAACTGGAATGCTCGGTGGATCAGAAAACACTCGACTTGATCAAAAGATCAAGATTTTATATAAGAAACTAAAGCTCAAGAATGTGTATGAGAGGAGGCTGCTTGTTATATAAAACTCATGCCCAAAGCCCCTTTTTATAGCCTCAAGAAACAAATGAACCGTTGGAGCTAGGGCTGAAAATCAGCAACCCAAACTGACAGTCAGTTCACCAGACTGATAGTCAGTTACATACACAACGGCCGACAAAATTTACGGATAAAAAATAGCTAGCCATTTGTGGTCGTTTAAGGAAACTTGAAACCCCCAACTAACAGTCAGTTATGCAAACTGACAGTCAGTTCGACCAAAACATCGACCAGATCAAATAGAAACTCAGATAAAAACAGCTGTGGTCGAAACCCAAACTAACAGTCAGCATGGGCATACTGACAGTCAGTTTAGTACAAAAATTTTTGGCCCGAAAAACACACTCTCTGGACAATTGTCAGTTAACACAAACTGACATTCAAACTGACAGTCAGTTCAGCAAACTGACAGTCAGCCTGAACAAAAACAGCTATAACTTTAAATCCAGAAATCCAAAAGAGGTGTTTAATAGCTCATTTGAAATATATTTTAAAGGACTATCTTTTTGTCAACAGAATAAAAAGCCAGATCTGCCTAGATCTTTCCATAAAATGCAAAAACTCTTCTGCTGTCAAAAACTAAACTGAAAAACCAAATAACTGACAGTCCATTAAAAACATCCATAACTTTTGATCCAGAAATCCAAATTTATAGTTTAATAGCTCGTTTGAAAGATAATTTAAAGGTCTACATTTTTGTCAACAGAACCAAAAGCCAGATCTGCCTAGATCTTTCTAGAAAAAGCAAATACTCTTCTACTGTCAAAACACAACTGAAAAACCAAATCTTTCAAACCAAATTCAAATCAAATCCAACCAAAAAGATGCAATGCAATGACCTAATTTTCTCGGTTTACGTTGGAGATAAAAAGAGGACTTTCACCACCCCTCTTTATAGTACGGTTAAAACTAAAAAATAATTTTCTAAACCGATCAAACTCCAAACACCGAGATCGGTCAAAATAAAACAAATATTACCTTAGGTCCTTTGCATCTTTAATCCTTGCAAGTTTCGTTTTGGTGACCTTGCACTTGCGACCTTGACTTCCAACCTTTAACTGCGACCACAGCCAACATTGCGACCTTGCGCTTGCGACTTTGGACCTGTGACCTGCAGATCTTCCCGGATCACTTACAGACTTTACAGAAATCGCTCTGCATAGAAATAGCTCAAAGACAAGGTTAGTCCAAAACACTTAATGTCATCAATAATCAAAATCAACATAAAAGGGCCTAGATGCAACACAAACCACCGTGGACTTAATGTCATTTCCATACCCTGGAACCCTAAAAGTCCCTAGAACCCATCTTCAGCCCTAATCTCATGAGTTTAGCCCTAACCAGTTTCTAAACCCAATTGTTCCAGTATCAGCAAGACATTTCTTCTTTGCATTATCGCATGTAGTGTAGTAATATGATATTGAAATGGTTGTGATTTTTGGTTGCTTGCTTGATCTTTGCACAGAGCCAGAGCCAGAGTTCGAGGACTTCACTGTCGACCCAACACCAACTGCTGCTTCTTACGACGCGGAAGGCAAGTCATAGTCTTGAACATCTTGAGCCTATATTTTATGAGTTGCTATGATATGACCTTGAATATAACTAATATTGCATGTGAAAGAATGGTTGAATTATGAATTGGCAATACTAGACTGGATGCCTGTGAAATGTGAAATGATCAAATAGTGGGCCATGAACTATTATATATGTACTTATATATATTCATGAAATAAAACCCCTAGCCGTGACCAGGATTTTGGTATGGAATGGTGGTAGCACTGGAGGTGCTTGGCTGCGCTGGATGTGCAGGCACTGAAGGTGCATGGTTTGTGGTATGATCTGGTCATTGGCATATAAGGACTAGAACCTTATGTTGTACGTCTAGTGGCATGAAACACGTGCTAACCGCAAGCCTGGTATGGGACAGGCCTGAACAAGTACTTATGCGAAGCGCACATGAAACCCCTGCATGAGATGTGAAGTGATGCACGATTTACACGGAGTACGGCTCCAACATATATCACTGAATGTGATCATGCAAGCTGACCCAGTAATGGGAAGATGCTTTGGGGGTGGGGGTATAGCCCGCCACAACTGTGGTTCGCGAGAGATCCACATGGTCAGGGGTGAATTGTGAGTGAAACATAACAAAAGTTCTTGTTATCTCCACCTTGCCACTCACAGTATGAAGTGAGCCAGGGGTCCAATCATTTTGATAGGAAGGGCATGAAAGTGGAATATCTTGCGGGTAAATTGGTACCTCTTTGCAGAATTAAAAACGTATTTGAATACTCCGAGCTCCCAGGTTTATAGGAGTCTGCTGCGGTGGATTAAATCCACGGGGTGTGGCACAAGTATTTTTTCTAAATAAAATTTGATAAGTCAAGATTACCCAAATAACATGTGTTGTCATGATAAGGGGTGCTGTCGTATGTCGACGTGTCGCGGTAGTGCTATAATTTAGTGAACATGAATAGTGATGCTATGTTATGAAAAGTGCTTCCATGAGATCTACTCTTACCTATGACTTGCTGAGTACGTAAGTACTCACCCTTGCAACTTACAACCCAGTAGATGGAGCGTTCCATGATCAAGAAGAAGGCGTGGAGAACTTCTTGGATCCGATTGGAGGAGAGCCAGTTCTGCCAGAACCCTGATGTGTGTTGTTCTGCCATCAACTTCTTACTGTGGAAGGGACACCCATCATTCGCTGTGTAGATGTTTTTATTTTGCTCTAGCTAGACCATGTATGCCGCGAAGGCATTGTAATCTCTTTATGTAATATTAAGGCCAACAGGCCACCCTACTTAATATTTTGTAAGTTTTGCTGCTGCAATGTGAATATACTCCTGTGCTTGACTTATCCTGGGAAGTCAATGGTGTGCATATATGGGACCAGCTGCAGAGGGCTGGGTCTCCACAGGAGTAGTCGTAGTCCCAGATTCAGGGCGCGACACTAGGGCGGGGGGCGCCATCCTTCAAGAAGGGATTTGGATGTCCTCGTCTGCAACAAACCCCCGGTCCACGAGGGACTCTAAGTCTCCCGAAGTGAACTCAGAGGCCCAGAGGAAGTCCGCGGTGACTTCCTCCAGAGGCACCTCGGTGGCCTTGGCGCGACCCTTGGGACCCATTTGTTTCTTTGGTGTGTTGAGCTCTCAGGGAACTGAGGGGCTTAGGTTTTCGGAGGCTAAGCTTCTGGGAGCAAGCTACCGAGAGAGCTTAGGGCACCGGTGGCATTTGAGGATCGAAGGTTTGAGTGACTTCTCTGGGCCGCTCGAAGCCCTATTTATAGGGCTCGAACGTGGCCCCGATGGGCGCCACGTGGCCCCTTGTGGTGAATCCGTGCCACTCAATTCAAACGGCATGCGCGAATCAAAGGGGCGGGTGTGGGAAATGATGCATCATTGGTTCGAACCGCGCGAGGCCATTATGACCAAATGGCACACCCCAATTGAGACTAGGGGCGACATAATGACCGACGGCACAGCCGTAAGTATCTAGCGCAAAATTCGAAGCGTTGACAAGGTGCTGGAAATCCATCCCGGAGGAGATGTTTCCGGTAATGTGGCCATCCCCTCCGGGGACTCGAGCAGCGTCCCTGGAGGACATGGGGGGCGGCTGTTGGGGGAAATCTCCTCGGGACCAAGTCCAGGTAAGGGGTAGGTCTCCTGGTGACCCCCGTCCCGAGCGCCGCCATTGGCCCGGGGACAAGGTCCTCGGCGTCCCATGTCCTGGGCGCGGTCACGCGAGGGTCACATGAGGAACACATTGGGAACTGGCGAAGACACTTGTCAAGCAGCCAGGTCCCTCGGTCAGGAGAAAGACGTCAGTGCCCTCTGATCCAACGGCTACAGCCAGGGTAGTTTAGTCTTTTTGCATCTTTTGGGCCTTTATAAGCCCTTGTATCCCTCTCATGTAACAGGGGGCAACTCATTTTTGTATCAATAGCCAAAAAGGAACAGGCGTGCTCAGGAGCACTCTCCCCATGAGAGAACTCCCCCAGCCAACTTCTTTTGGGAGTACATCGACAGGACTAGGGTCTCCACTGAGACCCAAACCTGTATAAATCTTTGTGTCACTTGCTGTGTTTGGACGGCGGGGGAGGACCGGTCACTCGGTCACCAGCGTCATTTTTTCTTAGCTAGGAAACCTCCACAAAACCTGCCGGGGTATTCGTAATACCACGACAATTTTGATATGCACAGCTGCTCGAGGGCCAAGTGTTTCGACAAAAGAAAAGGGCCGAAGACAATGTAGGACCTTCTGGTGGGTCTTCATTGAAAAAACTAAAGAAGACCTCTTCTGCGACTAAGGGCTTGGCTAAGAGAAGGGGCACAAACTGCTCATCTATTTTTGGTAGAGGCTGCGAGTCCATTGCCATCAGTTGCGGCCATAGGGATAGCCACATCTAGGGCCATAAAAATTGCTCCGAGTGTTGCAGCGGTAAGGGTTCCCACTCTTCCAATTTTGTCAAATACGGAATGGAATTACTTCATAGTCGTACAGGGAGAGGGGAGTGAGGAGGATGAAGATGAAACTCCTTTGATCTTTCGGACGAAAGGTCTATAGCACCTTTTGATAAACCCTGTCCAGAGGTGCTATCCTCACTTTTATCTCCCAAAGGTGGAGTATCGAGTTCCTGGAATCTCCTGGTATTTTGCTTCAGGTAAACATATGTTTTCTCTCTAACTAAGTCATATTACTTAGTTAGGTATAACTTATCCAATTAGAAACTGGATGTATAGGACAAATTGGACCACTGCACAGCCTGGTTTAGTATTTGAACCTATTATTGATGAGGTGATTTGGAATATCCAATCCACGGAGCCCATCAATGATGAAGAAAGTAAGGTCGCAGCAACGACCACGACCATGGGGACAAGTGAATAAGCAGGAACTTCTGCTCCCCCTCTGGTCTAACAAATCATATCTCCTGCTTATTCAGGAGAACAAGGGAAAGAGAGGCCAGAAATGGAGATCCAGCCCACTGATCCCTAGCGCCCTGCTTTGGAAGTGAATCTTCAATCTCAAAACATTAGGCAGGTGCGGGATGACTTGGTCTCTTCTAGTCAAGTTGTTGTGTTTGAGAAGTTTCTTGAAGATCTTTTAGTGGTAAGTAAAATCTTTATCCTATATCCTTCAATGTTTATCTGAGAATTGTCCTCAAATATTTTTTTCTTTTATTTTTTTTAGAACTCTGCTCACAACACAGCCATGGTTGGCTTGCTGATAGAGCAATTCAAGGTTGCTCAAGCACAGCGTGACCAGTTAAAGCAGTAAGTGTCTTGCTTTAGCCTCAGTCCTTTATGAACTGAAATAATAATTTTTGTTGTTGCAGGGAAAAATCTGCTTTGATAGAAGAGGTCACCAAAGAATGCAACAATAAGGAAGTTGCAGTGGCTGAAACTCTGAGGGTGAACAGCGAAAAACTTGCTGAAGCCCTGGCATCCTTGGAGGAGAAAACAACATCATGCAATTTCCTCCAAGGGGAAAAAGACCACCTCCTATTGGTTTGCAATAAATAGCGAACCGATGCAGATCGTAAGTTCAATTTGGCAGAATTTTTCATTGCTTCTGTTAACTTTTATGACCAAATTCAATTGAATTTGTTTCTTTCTCTGATTAGATCAAAGGGAAGTGAACTTTGGGTTGCTTGAAGAGAAGAATAACTTCGAGCAGAAGTATATCGATCGAGGAAACAACATCAATAAACTTCATAATGTCATTAACCGCTATAAGGCGGCCAGTGAGAGAGCCAGAGAGACCGCAAAACTCGCCCTTAATGAAAAGGGAGCCTTGGAAGCAATGATTCAGAGTTGTGGTTGCACTGAAAGGAATACCCCCGCAAAGTTGAGGGAAGTTGTAGACTCATTTGGTGCTGATATGATCAATCTTGAGAAGGATGACTTATCTCTTAGTGAGTCTTGCAATTTGGTTGCCAATATTCCAGAATTTGTAAGGAGGCGTAAAGAGGCATTGAAGACCGATGTCGGTGCTGTGGCCTCTGCTATCCTCTGCAAACTTAGGAATCGCCATGGTCTGAATTTAGACTTGAATCCAGTGGCGGAAGATGCGGCTTTTGACAGTGAAGATAAGTTGAATGCAATCATGGCCGAGGTCAAGCATTTAGTGGATAAATTATTAAATGACCTCGACCTTGCTTGATATATTTCCTCTCATTGTAAGTTTTGTAAAATTGACAATGGAAATGGAAATAGTTTGGTCTATTGGAGTCTTTATACCTTGAAAATACGTATGATTAGCAGAAAAATGAATGATAAAAATACAAAGTACTTAGTTTCTGACTTAATGCTATAATCATATTCCCCTAGCCCCCTCCTGTGATCACTGATACTGAAAATATATTATAGTAGTCGCAGGATAACTATTTTGGACTACATAGACTAAGGCTTGAATGATAAAAAAATACTAGTAAGTCTCTAATGCGTTGAGAAATGGTTTAGAAAGAGATGTCTTAGCTAGATGCGATCATAAAGTCACTTAAATAAATGGCTTCGTACAAATACATAAGCTTATTGTTAACTGATAGCCACTCGGATGATTAGAAACATGCTAATATGTCTCTTATGCATTAAGAAGTGGCTTAAAAAGAGATGTCTTAACTAGATGCAACCATGAGATCGGCGAGCGAATCCACTTAAACATCGTAGTAAGGCACTTATCATGACCAACCCCCCGTCATGACCCAAGAAAAGAATAAGGACATAGAAATGAGAGTACAATCATAACATAGAGTGAAAAAAGTTCTTATAAATAAGGCATTGAAAATTAGAATGGAAAAACTTACACATAGAATTTATGCAACTGGTCGATGTTCCAGGCATTTGATAAAATTCTTCCATCTTCCGTAGCTAATCGAGCCGATGTTGGTCACGGCATTGAGACCCATAATATAGGGGTCTTCCCATTGAGGGGAGAATTTGTTGCGACTAAACTGGTTTTGGATTTTTCTTAAAACCAAGTCTCCCACATGTAGACTACGTGGTCGCATCCGTTTACTGTGATATTTAAGCAAAACATGTAAATATGCTGCTGACCAAATCACTGCTTGATCGCGTTTCTCTTCAAGAAGAATAATTTCATCTTCGCATTTTTCACTTTGATTTATAATATCTAAGTGATCCACACAAGGAGAGCCAATTTGGATTTCAATTGGCAACATGGCTTCTGCACCGTAAACCAGTTGGAAAGGCGTCTCTCCTATAGCTCTACTAGACGTAGTGCGCAATGCCCAAGAATGGAGTAGAGTTCTTCTACCCAAGCCCCCGAGCGCAACTTAAGGCGGTCAAAAACACGTTTCTTAACCCCTTGTATTATCTGCCTGTTGGCCCGTTCAACTACACCATTGCTCTGTGGATGAGTGACGGATGTGAAACAGATTTTGGTCCCAATGTTGTTGCAATAGTCTAGAAAAAGACCACTAACAAATTGGGATCCATTGTCTGTGATGAGATGACTTGGAACACCAAATCGTGTCACTATGTTCTTTTGAAAGAACTTCTTCACCGCAGTGGCGGTAATGTTTCAGACTGGATCAGCCTCAATTCATTTAGTAAATGTATCAATGGCTACAAACAAAAAATTATATCCATTGACCGCTTGGGGCATAGGACCCACAATATCTATTCACCATACAGCGAATGGCCAAGTTAAGAGCATAGTTTGTAGTGCATATGCTGGCTAGTGAACTTGCCGAGCATGAAATTGACACTGTGGGCATACTTTGACCAATTGCATGGCATCATTAAGTGTTGTAGGCTAGTAATAACCCTGTCGAAAAGCTTTTCCAACTAGCGTCCGATAGGATGCGTGTGCACCGAACACACCTCCATGAATTTCTCTTAGAAGGGATTTTCCATCTTCTTGAGGAATGCAGTGTATATGTACTCCTTGAGCACCTTTTTTATATAGGGTTCCTTCAATCAGTTTGTATATTCAGGCTTTCCTAACTAACTGATCACTCTCAGTTTCTTCCTCTGGCAAGGTCCCATGTGCAAGATAGATTCTCATTGGTTGAATCCAATCTGCTTCATGCTTGAGGGCGGTGCCGTTAGTCATCGCTTCTGGTTACTCTGTGATGGTCGCAATTGAGGGCTGCTTTAAGTGCTCAACAAACACTCCTATCGGAGTAGATGCGCATGAGGAACCAATTTTTGACAATTGGTTTGCGAGAATATTGTTTCTTCGCGGAACGAACTGGACTTCAAAATTTCTGAAGTATTTTTCCAATTTCCTCACTTCGTCCAGGTATAGAGCCATTGTCTCATCGGAACAGCTGTATTCCTTATTCACCTGGTTTACGACTAGTTGTGAATCTCCCTTCACTACTAATCGATGAACTCCGAGGGATTTGGCTGCTCGAAGCTCGGCTAGAAAACCTTCATACTCTACTGCATTATTGGTAGCAACAAAGTGTAATTGTATGACATACTGGAGTTGGTCGCCCTGGGGCGTGATTAAGACCACTCCTGCCCCCGAGTTTGCAAAACTTTGAGAGCCATCAAAATACATTGTCCAGTGGTCGGTAGTTTCTAAATCTGCTAGTTCTTGCATAAGTGGTTCGAGATTAGTCAATTCGACCACAAAATCTGCAAGAATTTGAGATTTAATTGCTACTCGAGCGGTGAAATGGAGATCAAATACTCTGAGTTCTACTGCTCACTTCGCAACTAGACTAGTTACTTCTGGATTTTGGAGAATATCCCCTAAGGGAAAGGACAAGGGCACAAAAATCTTGTGCACTTGAAAGTTATGTCATAGCTTTCTGGAAGTCATTAAGAGAGCATAAAGTAACTTTTGGACCTCAGGGTAACGCTCCTTTGGTTCATTCAATTTTTCACTTACGTAATAAACTGGCCATTGTACACCTTCCCTTTGCGCGACCAGAACAGCGTTGACCACGTGAGGGGTTGTAGCCAAGTAAATGAGTAGTGGCTCTCCCGTGATTGGGTATGCTTTTACTTCCTGAAAGGATTTTTCGGCTTCGTCCGACCATTGGATACCATTGTGTTTACATAGAACCTTAAAGAAAGGTAATCCATGTTCACCCAACTGTGAGATGAAATGACTCAAGGTGGCCATTCGACCGGTTAGGCTTTGTACCTCCTTCGTGGTCGAAGGAGATCGCATTTGCTTAATAGTCCAAATTTTCTTAGGATTAACCTCAATGCCTCTCGAACAAACTAGGAAACCTAAAAGTTTACCAGAACAAACTCCAAAAGAGCACTTTTCAGGATTCAACTTGATTCCATATTTGTTCAAATTACAGAAAGTCTCAGTGAGATCATCTACATGAATAGAAATTTTCAAGCTCTTTACAACTAGATCATCAACATAAGTTTCTAAATTATGCCCTAACTGAGATAAAAAGGTCTTCTGCATCAAGCGCTGGTACATGGAACCAGCATTCTTGAGCCTAAATGGCATTCTGACATAGCAGTAGGTGCCACTTCTGTCATGCTAATTTGATGGTAGCCTGAGTAAGCATCTAGGAAGTTCATCAGTTCACAACTCGTGTTGAATCGACCAACTAATCAATGCAGAGAAGAGGAAAATCATCCTTTTGACAGGTTATGTTAAGACTGGTGTAATCGACGCACATGCGCCACTTACCATTAGATTTTAGAACCATGACCAGGTTTGTGAGCCACTCTGAATGATCAATCTCGTGAATGAAGCCAGCTTCTTGGAGTTTATCTAACTCTGAACAAATGTCTTCCTACTGATCAAGAGCAAAGTGTCTGAGCTTTTGCTTTATTGGTCGCTGTCCAAGCTGAATTGCTAGCCTATGCTCGATCACTTCTCTTGGGACTCTAGGCATGTCGGATGGTTTCCATGCAAACACATCTGCGTTAGCTTGGAGGAAATTGATGAGCGCAAGTTCCTATTTGTCTTCCAGTCTTGACCCAATCCGAATGGTTCTAGACGGGTCGTCCTGGAATAAGGGAACTTGTTTGAGTTTTTCATCTAGTCACGTAATAACCTTGGCCGCATCTGGTTTCTTTGTTGCATCCTTGACATCCCAGAGGGGAAGCTGGTTGATCAATTCCAGGGATATGCGATCACATGTGAGAGCTGTATTTTGACTACCTCTGATTGTGATCACACCTTTTGGTCTTGGCACTTTAACACATTGATAAGTATAATGCATTGCCACCATGAACATGGCGAGTGAGGGCCTACAAAAAATAGCATTATATGCTGAATCAAAATTAATTACATCAAAAGTAATTAATTCTGTTCGAAAGTTCTCTGGTTCCCCGAGTGTTACCGGCAGTACAATCTGGTCGATAGGCAACATCAAAAGACCAAGAATTATCCCGAAAAATGGGTGAACCACAGATTTAATCCTTGAACGAGGTATTTGCATCTCGTCAAGTGCTTTTGCAAAGAGTAAGTCTAGGGAACTGCCTCCATCGACCAATAGTCTACCCACTTTAGCATTGCTAATTGTGGGGGATATCACCTGAGGGAGTCGCCGCGGTCGCGATAGTCCCTAGAGCAATCTTCCCGATTGAAGACCAGGGAAGTCTCCGACCAGTGGGGAAATTGAGGCTCTCCTATGGAAGCTTCAATATTATTCACCTCTTGGCGAACAGACTTATAAGGATGCTTAGAAATGTAAAATGAGAAGCCACCAAAAATTATATTGATATGATTATTTGGTACCTGGTACGGCATGTCCTCGTCCATGTCAACGTCCTTAGTTCCACAGGATTGTCCCTGTTCTGGTATAGTAGGCATAGATGCATTACCTTGGTAAAATTCCATGTGCTTCAATCAATTGCGACAATTCTTGAGGTCGTGTCCGGGAACATTATGCAATGAACACCATTTCTTGCCTCCCTGCGGGTTACTCTATTTTTCCGTATGGTCGTTGTCGCGACCACCAGAAGGAGGTTTATTATTTTTAAATGGAACTTTTTTACCTTTTCGTTGTGGTAGCTTTTCCATGATCGCGACCGCTCGGAATTGGCTTGCTCCATCCTTTTTGGTCTTCTTGGACTTCCCACCCACAGATGATTCAGATTTCTTGTTAGAAACATCCTTCTTCTCAGAGTTGAGACCAGGCTGAGGGGGTAAGTTATCCTTATCCACCATCTTATTCCATTCCACAGCCTCGGCTGCGTTGGAATATTGATCAGCCATGTCGAAAAGTTCTGACATTGATCTTGGTGGATGGATACTCAGGTCCTCTGTGAATCTTTGGTAGTGAACACCATGTTTAAAGGCCCTAATAACTGAATTGTTAGAGATATTGGGAATAGTATTTCTTACTCCCACGAATCTCTTGATGAATTGTCGAAGGGTTTCATTCAAAGTCCGGCGTAGTCGATGAAGATCATCTTCTTTGCCAAGCTTCTCATAGCAGTTCTGGAAATTGTTGAGGATAGCATCACACAGCATTTCCCTGTTGTAGACGATCCTTCTGGCTGGTTAAACAGCTAGGTCCATGCTGGACCCTCAAGGACTGTTGGTAAATAGTTTACCATAACCCGGTCGTTTCCTCCTGCCGCCTGAATGGCAATGTCATATATCTGGAGGAATTCTGATGGATTTTGAGTACCATCGAATCTCTCGATCATGCTAGGCTTAACTTATCAGGCCAGACCATAGCACGCAATCCTGGTGAGAAAGCCTTACAACCCACGTATGAAACATGTGGTTGTCGATCATCGTGTCTACCTCCTTTGTCGGGAGAAGAATTAACCTGAGGAAACTTATGATGTGGTCCCAAGTGCGAGCACACCAGTTCATGGTTGCGGTCGCGAGAACCACCAGTTTGTCGGGATTTGTCGTGCTAGGCTGAGTTATTGCAAACACGATTGCATTATCTTTGGCTCTGGTAAGCACTATCCCGCTCCCTGGAGTAAGTTATCGATCACAATGATGTGGTTGGAGTTACATCTAAGGCAACTCCATCGAGGTTCTCTGCAAGTACCCTTGCGAATGTTACCCTGTCATCATTTGCAAAGCCAAAGGGAGGATTGCGAAGCGCCTCCGCAATCACATGAATGCTATCCTGCGTACTTCTTCTGGGTGCCAGAGGAGTATTTTCCATCATCACCTCAACAGTCGGGGAACACTCCGGGGCTGAGAGCGGTGATTGGTCAAGCATACGACCATCAAGATGTTGTTGACGAGACATTCCAGGACCAAAGTCACGGGTGGCGGTATCATGGAAAAATTGTGCAAGTCGCATAACTTCCTTTGTGGTCTTGCAAACCTCAGCCTCTTGCCACTTGCGAGCTTCATCTTCTTCCTGTTTGTGTTCTCCTTCTTCCCTAGCAATGCATTGCTCAGGGGTCTCTTTGTAAAGTGTAGCGACTTCTCGTGGAGCAGAGACCACAGACGGAGAAAGCATCTCCTCTTTGTCTGAGTCAGTCTCAAAATCAAAGAGGGAATTTAGATTGTCTGGAGCAGATTCTTCCAAACCCAAATCAAGATCCTCATCACCTGTACTGTCTGGGACAATGGGTCGTGGCACATACTCATCTTCAAATGTGGCAAAACTCTTAGAAGGTGAGCAAATTACTTTTTCAGGTTCTTGGTCGATGAACGTGATCAGAACTGGAGAAGATTCCTCCTCGGGATAAAACTCAAGGGCAACATTGACATCTTCGATGGGGACGGAGTTCTCATCCATGACATCAACATAATCATTGAGATCGAAGTCGTTCTCAGAATCATATGCACAAGGCATAGGTTCCATGGATACAATGAACTATGGTGAATCAGCAAATGTCTTGGAAGGATCCCCATGGTCGGCTCTAGTTGTTGATGATTGGAACAAGTTTCCTAGTCAAACTTACATGAATTTAGTTTGATTAGCAGGGAGACAATTCTAACAATCACCAAAAGAAATCACAGTATCTATGGAACAAAATAACACAAAATTTATATAGGTTTGGGCCCTCGAAGTCCAAGTAATAATCCTATTCCTATTGTGTTTTCACTATAAGTAATATGAAATACAGAGAAAGTGTGTTGGAAAGGCTATAATTTCTCTGAAGCATGCTCCTTTTTTTGGATCCCCCCTCCTCCTTTGAATTAGTCCCCTTTTTATACATGTTGAAAGGGTGCCAATAGAGGGAAGTTTGGCAGTTTGGCAATTGCTGTATAGCGGTTTGCCGATTGTGAAGTGTGGTTATGACGTGCGATTGAGGTAACTGCACATTTATCCTTATCTTCTTGATGGTTATCTTGTCAGTGAGAAAGGGAGTTATATTGTCCTGGGAAGATTATGGAATGGTCATAACTAATGGTATCATAACCGTATGATCCTTGGATCGTGGTTGGTAAGTCTCAACCATACTTTCTAGGTCCAACATAACTCTTCGATAGTCTGGTCACGAATTGACTATGATATTGGCTTTCTCTCCACGATACGGACGACCGCGGGCAGACATCTCCGCTACCATGGTACTCGCGGGTATATGAGATCATGGACTCTGCGACACTAGGTGCCGAGACCACAGAGTTCCACGGCCACAAACATTGAGATCACAGGTTATAAACATCCATCAGTGGTTATGTCCAGAATATCTTGAACTAACCAATAGTCTCTCTCCTAGATCTCTGCGACCATGGAAAAGGCATATAGGTAACTTAGGTCTTGTTATGTGGCCTCCTACGACCATAGAACGGCATAGCCAACTAACTTGGGTAATAATCTTCGTCATTATTGTAAATAGTATTGTACATAGGTTTGCACTAAATAAAGATTCTATATGGAGAGTCATAGTGTGTAAGGTTTGTACTAAACTTGAACGCATGTACTGAACTTGAACGTGTACTAAACTTGAACTTGTACGTGCATGAACGAAGCACAAGGACTCGTCTTCTGCCTTTGTAAGTATTATTCTTTCTTAATATGATTGTTCCTTTTGTATATTTCTGTTCTTATTATCTATTTTCTTTGTCTTTCTAGCTAGTTTACTGTTTCTATGTTATTACTTTTCTTATGTGATTTACTATTTATCTTCTTTCTTTTGCATTGCATGTTTACTATTTCTTTGTTTTCTTTCTTTGCATTACTTTAGTTTTCTTCCTTGGTTTCTAAAAATAGCAATAGTACTTCTTGTATCTCCATTACTATATTAGAACCACTATCTTAGCCTTACCTTGTTGAGATAGATCAGACTTGTGCTTGGGTTATTTCCTTGGTATCAGAGCCCGTCCCATCCCAATTAGCCCCGCCGTCTTTTCGTCTGGGGGAGGGAGGAGTTGGTATAGTAGGTCCAAGTGGAGATCCCTGTTTCGAGGTAGCGTCGCCCTTTTAACCGTGTGCTAGGCGTTTGGTGGGCATAAATCGCGAAAGGAACACTACAAAGGAACAAGGTTGACTTTAATCATGGGAATTGTCCCTGCCGTTGACTGGAAACTATCCATTAATCCCTCTTCTGTACTAAAAGATGTCTTAGCTAATCAGGACTCTGAGCATTGCTAATCAGGCTGTAGCCTCAAGCGGTCAGGAAAGTTCGTTAAGAAAAAATTGGTTAAAAATGGTTCTTCTATATGTTTTGCAGATATAGAGAAAAGTATTGCTAATTGGAAGATACCCAAGGTTAATATTAGAGAAATATATCGTATAGGAGTTTTTAGTTTAAGATCTGATTATTATATAAAAACAATTGAAAAAACACTTTCTATTAATTCTCTTCATGAAACATTGCATCTTTTGTCTGAAAATGAAATCGACTGTATCAGAGCTAAATCTCAATATAATTATTTGCATATTGGCTTAGTCCAAATTGCAATAAAATATTTGACTAGAAAAGGGTTTAATATCTTTGTGTTGGCTTGTTTAAGAGTTACAGAAATAAAAAATTCTCTGACTCTTTATTAGCAGTACTGGTCGAAGCTAGTGTTAGTAATGGGCCAGTGTTCAACACTTTCCCTGATTTTTCTGTTTCTCCTACAGATGCCAATATCAAAAAAGTTTTAACCCTAAATCTTCAAACATCTGGCTTTAATCTTCAACCTGGTAGTGAAAACATCTCTGTTACCTATCGAGTTTATTACAAAGCCATGACCACGTTAGCCCCTTGTGCTAAACAACATACACTAAAGGGCCTCATTACTTTACTTCAAGCCAATCCCAAAAACAACTCTATTACCCCAAAAACATTAAAATGGGTCGAGATCTCTCTCCCTAAAAAATGGACTCTTTTACAAGTTGTTGATCCTAAGCCTTTTCAACTAATTGAGATAGAATCCTTGATTGAAATAGCAAATAAAGATGTTGAGGTAGTTTTCTCCTCACAAAGAAAGACCTTTATTCAGTCAAGATCTTCCATGACATATGAAAGAAGGTCAGCTAAGCCTCAAAATATTGCCTTTTCCACTTATGAATTTAGCACCCATGAGTCTTCTGTCTCAGATTTTGAGGTCAATGTCATTGAATTTGTTCAAAACTCTGATTTTGAAATAGATAAACTTCTTCTTAGATTAGAGTTTAATATTCCAAAAATAAGATGAAATGTGTGGCGGTCTTTCATGAGGAATCCGGTGGAAACCGTCCATGTGGGTTGCACTCAAAAAGGTACATCACAAGCTCACAACAACATGATTTACTTTAAACAGTAAAACAGATAGCTAAAACAAGTACAAGGTTGCAAGGACCAATATTACAGTACCATAACGTCAAGGATGATGCTAATTACAGTTAATGTAAAAATAGTGAGTTTCTCAATACAAGAGTCGGTATCAAGGTGCCGAATACACAGGACAACACAGAAAGCAACAACAAAGATCTTCACTTCCTTCTGCAGTGGCTCAGCATGGGCTTTCACCACATCGGACTCCACTGGGCACATGACCCTCCTAGAAGCTCGAATCATCTGGAAAGGTTCCTTCCTCTTCTTGGTACTCAAAACCAAAGGAATCGGGATCAATGAATCCCTCTTCTGAATTTGTATGCAAAGGCAAGGGTGAGCATGTTTTTACACGATGCTCATCAAGTCTCGTTATGAGAATGCAGGTATATAGATGAGGGGTTCTCAAGAAATGAGGTCTTTGTTTTATAAATAAGAATAGAATAGATTTTCACTCTAAAGTTATAAAGAAAGGCTTTTAGTTTCAAAAGCAATACTTTGAAATCTTAAGTTATACTTTAGAAATCATTATGTGTGGCGGTCTTTCATGAGTCACCACTTTTATTAACCCACATTATGAAAACATTCCAAATATTACCTGTGCTGAACCACATGGATAAAAATCCACCACGAACAGACTCCATAACCTGGGAGTATAGAGTATCTGATACTTTTTAACACTTTGGAAAGGTGTACCTCATTTTAAATCCACTTCTTCACTCGGCTTTCAAGTCGGTACAACTCCATGCGACTTTTACGCATGTGACAAGGCCAAGATCACACAATGGTTTTGCAGTCTAGTATTAATAGTATCCCTACTCGGTAAATAGACAATTAAGCTTAAAATACCGTTGTGGGTCCTCCCCACTGCCTTTCTTCCTAGCCTTGGCCTATGTCCTCGCAAGACATATGACCTATGGTTGCAGTCGCGCATGACTCAATCCAGGCTTAGGGCGACTTCCTTCTTTACTCCTTATCCTCTCATTATTTTTTTGATCTCACACCACTCACGGCCATCTGCGGCCCACCAGTTTCCACGCGAGAAACCGGACCGACATACCATGTTAGGAACTGCTAATACCAAGAAAGCTACTAAGTTGTGCCTGTCCCATATATACCAGGCAAGTGGTGGTACGTTTTCATGTCGCATAGAAGCACAACACAAGGTTCTTGTCCTTATGAATCAATAGTGAGGAGACATTCACATACCCGATGCGTACACAACAGCCAACCAATCAAACCATCCTCACTATCAATTCTAATCACATTTTCTTTCATAAAAAGGGTTTTCAAGCATGTTTGTCATATGATTGACCATTTAACACTCAACGCATGTATTTAAGTATAAGCATAATCTTCTAGGGTGACAAGGGTGCATGAGAATACAAACATAAGGAGCTTCACAAAGATTTAGGTCATATCTATCCACATTCTTCCAATATAATTCTTATTTGAATATAGAGCATGCATATACTTGGAAAACAGTTAATCTAATTCATTTTTAAATTATTGGGAGAGACATGATCAAGGGGTGGAGACTTGCCTTACAACAAGGGGTCTAACTGCTCTGTCGGGTCTTCAAAGATTCCTTCCAAGCCTTCCACTTCTGGCTTTGCTCTCGCAACAACGAAACAACACGACACAACGCAATACATAAGCATACAGAAAATACTTGCTATGGGAAAATAATAAGTAAAGTATAAGAATGTATGCAAACTAAATGATCTGGTCGAAGATACTTGAGCTTGATTTAGAGGATTTGGCTTAGATGCATCAAATGTCTAAGAGCTGACATTCGGTTCACGGTCCGATAATGCCTAAGAATGACATAGAGCTAATCTGGAGGTTCTAAAAGATCAAGATGGGTTTAAAAGGGGGCATTAGGTGCCAAGCATAGTAAGGCATCTAATTTACAAAGTGGTTTCAACAGAAAAGTCCAGGAATTAAAGAAAATTGCAGCAAAGTCCCTGGCACTAGAAAATCGAATGCCAGTACACTGCAGCGCACTAGGGCACGTGCGTCTGGACAAACCACGCATGCGCTGCTTCACCAACCTTGTCAAACATGTAGGTGAGATCAAGATGGGGATACTGGTGAAATGAATTGGACAGAGGTGGCTTGACGGCGGCGAAAGACGAAGTTAAAGTTGTTGGCCTCTAGAAACAAAGATGGGCTACGGTTACAGAGAACTGGGGCTGATAAATCTTGAAATTGATCGAGGGTTTTACTCCTGAGGTGGCACTGATCGTGCTAGAGCGAGGGATTGGACGGAAATGATGTTTGGAGGCTCGCCGGCGTTGACGCTGGGCTTGAAGACAACGGTGAAAGGGGCGCCGATGATACACAACAATGCAGGTTAATTGGCTCGGGCTACACGCTCTGTGAGACCTAATGAACGTGTAGAAGAGATTGATTTGGCTAGAGGAACGGTGAGGTCTGTTGGCGATGTGCACCGTCCATGGTAGCACGCGAAGAAACGGGGAACTCATAATGCAAGCTTTAATTTGAAAATTGGCTTCACAGGCTTGCTAAGAATCGGCTAAGGGTTGATTTGTTCTACAAAAATGAGTAATGAAACTGGCTGGAGGGAGATTAATTGTAGGAACAGGGCAATTTGGGTTTTTCGACGATCGCCAAGGATGTGGATCGCCGAAGACAAATTGGATGCTCAAGCAAAGAGAGTTAAGCACAGGGGACTCACTGGTGAAGTGAATGTGGAGTTTGGTGCTGAGAATTTCTCTGGCGACGATTGCCTCAATGGCGACTCGCCGGGGAAGAAGGAGAGAACAGTTAAAACTGGGACTTAGCTATTTTCTGGAGGCGTGAAGATAGCTCTGGACGAGAGGGGGCTTAAATAGGTGAAGGACGGGGATTACAAAGGGGAACAACAACGAGATTTGCGCCGAGGACGTGACCGGCCGGGTGCAGGAGAAACAACGGCGAAGCAATGGCGTGCAGGTGGCTAGCCAGCTTTGCCAGCAACGGTCGGGGACTTAGGAACTTGGTCTAGTGCTGGTGCAGAGGTGGAGACAGTGAAGTTACTTCGGCAACGACACGTACTCGCATGCAAAACAAACTTCCACGGGCGCGCACTGAAGCTGCTGCTGCTGCTGGTTGAAGCACTGCCACGGCGAAGGATTTGGCCCGGACACGAGCACCCTTGCAGGCACGGGCAATCATGAGCATAGGCGACGTCACATCTTGGTCGGCAGCGAGGATACATGGCGAACACGCTGGTCGAAACGGTGCTGGAGTCCTGGTCGAAGCGGCAGCCGAGGCTCTGGTCGAAAAGAACTAGAAAAAGAGATTTGGGCTGAATTGCAAATACAGAAACTTGATTTTTGGACTAAACTATAAATCTAGAGAATTGGTAAGGTTGAGCTGAAAAGAATTTCACCAGGGTGGCTTACTAAACTTAACAAAATAGTTTAGCAGTGACAAATAGCAGAAATTAGGGTTTGGAATTTGGCGAGGCTGAGAACTGAGGCTTCGGATGATATTTGGAAATTCTCACAGAAAGGAAATTTGCTCAGAACAGTGAATGGAAGACATTCCTTGAATCAGATCAAGATTTGAAGTTAATCTGCGGCTTTTAACTTTTTCGGGCTCTCATATAATCTAAAAAGGACTAATCTGCGATACTTTTGGGCTGATTTGTAAAAAGGATTAAATGATGAAGTTTTGCAATCAACTTCTGGGGTTAAGGTATTGGCATACCCTGGATTATAATTCTGAGACAACAAACTTAGATTGGATCAAGATTTGGGGAAAATAGGGATGTTACATTGAAAAGGAAAGATTTTTTATTAAAGTCAAAGAACCTTTCAAAACTAAAATCAGATATCTCTGTTATGCTGATATGATAAAAAAAAGAGAAACATATTCTCCTTTGACTGGTTTGAAGATTCTTTTTAGATTCACGTCGAAGATTAGTTGTTTGAAAAAAGAGAGCAAGTCTCCGTTATCAAGAAGGATTAATCTCTTAACCTTGTTCTTAATCTATCTAACTCTGTGAGTATGACTCGAAGTCCAAGCAGGAGGATCTTTCTTTAATCTATTTGTCAAGATTTTCTGTCTTTAGCAAGATCTTAATAAAATACGAAACATAATTTAAACAACCCAAAAATCTTTGTAGTTTCTTTTTATCTTTTATTTCATCTTGGAATTTATCAACAAAGTCAATAACCCTAGCAATAGGTATGACTTGATCAAAATGAATTCTATAACCCAGAAATTGAATATCAATTTGGAAAAGTTTCATTTTTCTAGCAAATACTACAAGACCATTGTACATAATAGTTTTGTAGAAAATATTTAGATGTTTCCAATGTTGATCAATATTTTGAGAGAATACCAAAACATCATCTATGTAAACAATAATAAAAGAAGTGCAGGGCAAGAAAATTTCATTCATTATTCTTTAAAACTCAGAAGGCGCATTTTTAAACCAAAAGGCATCACATTCCACTCATAGTGTCCAAAAGGAGTGGTAAAAGCAGTTTTATACCTATCTTCTTCTTTTATCTGAATTTGTCAAAACCCGGATTTCATATCAAATTTTGAATAAATCTTAGCTCCTTGAATTCTCCTAATTAGGTCTTGTTTATTAGGGATAGGATATCTAGTCCATTGAAGTACTTTATTCACAGGTCTGTAATTAATTACTGGTTTAGGCACACCCCTTTCTTTTTCAGCAGCATTTTCAACATAAAAGGTAGCACAACTCTAAGTAGAAGAGCTTCTTCTAATCAGGTTTTTTTGCAAAAGATTTTCAATTTCTTTCTTGCAAATTTCAAGTAGCCTTTTATTCATTTGTATGGGCCTAGCTTTAGTGGGAATATTTTCTTCATTAAAACCAGAAATATAAGGCAAACCCACAACATGTTTTTTTCTATGAAAGAAAGTAGAAGGGAGATCAGAACAAATTTCTTTAGTAAATTTTTTATGTAAAGTTTTCTGCTTCCTTTGGAAATTAACATCATCAGGAATTTTATCTATTCTAATATTTTGAATCTTTGAAGAGATTTGCTAAACAAATTGCTCCTTGTGACGTATAATTTCTCTAAGCTGGTTTAATAGAGTCTCACTAGGTTTTGAACAAAATTTGATAGTAGCATTCTTACCTTTAGCCTTGAATTGGATACCCTGAGTAGTCACCAAAAAGGGTCTAATAAGAGAAATAAATGGCATTCCCAAGATAACTCCTTGTCTAAAATTTCTTACTAAAAGAAAAGAGGTTTTGATACAAACTCCAGAAATGCATACATGAATTTCAGGGATTTTGTATCTCACTTCTAAAGGATTACCATCAGCTACATTAATTTTATGAGTGATTTTTTGAAAATATCTTAGAGGGACTATGCCTTCTCTAATACAATTAACATCATCTCCTGAGTCAAGCAAAGTTTTGTGTTTAAAGATATGTCCATCAAGAAACTAATATAAAATCTCAGCATGCTATTTTTGTTTGAAATATTTTTCTATTGAACCAACAAAATCTTCAGAATTTTCTTTCAAGCCCAAATCATTTTGAAAAATGTTTTTAGAAATACTAGGTTTATGAAGATCCAAAATATGAGTTTTCCTTTTGAGATCTTGCAACTCTTCCTTTATAATATTTTGTTCTCTCTACAGATCATTAAGCAAAAATTGCTTTTCTTTAAAATCTAAAATCTTCTGGGTGTCTTTTTCTAAGCTAGAAAACCCTTTATTATCGCTGATCTTTTTATCTAATTCCTTAGGGCCTTTAATCATGGGGATATATCTTTCTAGTTGACTTCTCTTTTCTCCTAGACCTTGAATTGAATCAATTGTATCCAAAATAAATTGTTCAAGATTTGTAAGTACCCGAACACCCTCATCAGGGACTTCTTTTGATCTCATAATGAACCATTGTCTGTTACATGTACCAATAACATCTAAAATTGTTTTCCAATCATTTGAATCCGAACACGACAGGGATTGCTCTTCAGGATTAAAACATATATCATTTTTATATTCCATATCTCTGTTTCTCTTTTTCCTAGAATCATACTAATCTTTTTGGGCTATATAGTAGAGACAAAATTCCCCCAAGAAGTTATGCTTCCCTAAGTCTAATTTAGGGAGAATAGAAATCTTCTCATTATTGTCTCCAAAATCTGATATGATTGCACATGTTATATTGACCAATTGTTTTCCTTAATCAATTGTTTATTCTTTCATTCATAATTCTCTCCACAATTGCTAATATTGCTCTCTTATATTGACCAATTGTTTTTCCTCAATCAATTGTTTATTCTTTCTTTCATAATTCTCTCCACAATTGCTAATATTGCTCTGATACCAAGGAGTAGCCCTAGTGGTGTTTTTTGAAAGATAATTGATTCTTTGGTCAGGATCATTATCCAACTTCCTAGAATAGCTAACTAGACTATTGAAAAGAATCATGGAATTATCCTGCCACAAATCTTTATTCACCACATTTGAAATTCCCAAATCTTCATCACTTCTAGACTCAAATTGTTGATTCTCTTGATTCCTCCTTCTAGCATTAGTTTCAGGATGATGAAGGCTAGGGAAAGGATCTATTTTGACTACATCAGTTTGGTTGACAAGAGTATTTGAGGAGATTACCTCAAGTCCTTGATAATTTATGAGATGACTTGTATTTATGGATTCATCAAGGGTACTCTCAACCGACTCTTTTGTATGTTTAGGTTTATCAAGGGTACTCTTATCTGGCCCTTCTAAAGAACAAGCTTCCTTAAGGATCTCAACAGGTTCTGAAGGAAGATGATCTTCAAGAGAGATGTTCTGAACACGTTCAAAAACAAGATGATCAAGAACTTTTACTTTGTTTTTGGGGGTATGGTATGGTTTTTCATATAAATAATTTTCAACATGAATCCTAAAAGGAATCCTCATACCAGTCAAAGAAAAGATATTAATTTTTAGTTTTATCATATCAGCATACGAAAGATCTCTAATTTTAGTTCTGAAAGATTCTTTGACTTTATTAAAAAATCGTTCTTTTTTCATTTTGTTTTTAGGAAGAGCAAACTCAAGTATAAGAAGAGGTTTATCTATTTCAAAATCAGCTTTAATAATAGTTTCCTTGGTATCAGAGCCCGGCCATCCCGATTAGCCCGACTGTCTTTTCATCCGGGGGAGGGAGGAGTTGGTATAGTAGGTCCAGGCGGAGATCCCTGTTGGCTTTGTCGGTGAACAAGGTTGATCTTAATTGTGGGAATTTTCCTTGTCGTTGACTGGAAACTATCCATTAATCCCTCTTCTGTACTAAAAGATGTCTTGGCTAATCAGAACTCTGAGCACTGCTAATCAGGCTGTAGCCTCAAGTAGTCAAGAAAAGTTCATTAAGACAATGTCAGTTAAAACCGGTTCTTCCATATGTTTTGCAGATATACAGAAAAGTATTGCTAATTGGAAGATACCCAAGGTTAATATTAGAGAAATATATCATATAGGAGCTTTTAGTTTAAGATCTGATTATTATATAAAAACAATTGAAAAAACACTTTCTATTAGTTCTCTTCATGAAACATTGCATCTTTTGTCTGAAAATGAAATCGACTGTATCAGAGCTAAACCTCGATATAATTATTTGCATATTGGCTTAGTCCAAATTGCAATCAAATATTTGACTAAAAAAGGATTGAATATCTCTGTGTTGGCTTGTTTAAGAGATACCAAAAATAAAAAATTCTCTGACTCTTTATTAGGACTGGTCGAAGCTAGTGTTAGTAATGGGCCAGTGTTCTTCAACACTTTCCCTGATTTTTCTGTTTCTCTTACAGATGCTAATATCAAAAATATTTTGACCCTAAATCTTCAAACATCTGGCTTTGATCTTGAACCTAGTAGTGAAAATATCTTTGTTACCTATCGAGTTTATTACAAAGCCATGACCACTTTAGCCCCTTGTGCCAAACAACATAAGGACCTGACTACTTTACTTCAAGCCAATCTCAAAAACAACTCTATTACCCCAAATAATTAAAACGTGACAAGATCTCTCTCCCTAAAAATGGATTCTTTTCCAAGTTGTTGATCCTAAGCCTCTTCAACAAACTGAGATAGAATCCTTGACTGAAACACCAGATGGAGATGTTGAGGTAGTTTTCTCCTCACAAAGAAATAACTTTATTCAGTCAAGACCTTCCATGAGATATGAAAGAAGGCCAGCTAAGCCTCAAAATGTCGCCTTTGCCACTTATGAAGATAGCACCTATGAGCATTCTATCTTAAATTTTGAGGTCAATGTCATTGAATTTGTTCAAAAATCTGATTTTGAAATAGATAAACCTCTTCTCATATTAGAGTTTAATCTTCCTGAAAATAACATTAAAAAGGAAAGATTTTTCAATAAAGTCAAAGAACCTTTCAAAACTAAAATCAGAGATCTCTGGTATGCTGATATGATAAAAAAAAATGAGAAACATGTTCTTCTTTGATTGTTATGAAGATTCTTTTTGGATTCACGTCGAAGATTACTTGTTTGAAAAAAGAGAGCAAGTCTTAGTTATCAAGAAGGATTCCACTGATTGGAAGACCTCTGGATGAGAAGTAGTGGAATCAGTTCATCCACCTTTTGAACCTATCCAGATATCTGAGAACATCAAAGCCTGTCCCCTAAAAGTTATGAACAAAACTTCTTCAATTGAACCTGCCAGGACGGAGCGTATTAGTCATCTTATGGAACAACAAAACTTTGCAAATGTTTCCCTGCATGCTTTGGGAAAACAAACTGATAGGATTGAAAATATTTGGTAGAAGGTTGCAAACAAAATAGATCTGAGGTAAAGGTTAAAATGCCTTTGAGCTCTCATTCTGCTTTGCCTATTTTCATTCCTAAAAGTTTAGATCCTAATACCAAATTAGCAAAACAAAAGGCTTTTGACTCAGAAGATCTTATTTCTGACTTGACAAGCAGAATGAATAGTTTGAAATTTTACAAAACTGTCAATCATATTTCTGATGGTGAAACAGAAAATAAGAGTGAACTAGTTAACAAAATTTCAGCCTTTAAACCTGCCACACTCACTTCTACAACAAGAAATTATTATCCTAGACCAACCTTTGCAGACCTACAATTTGAAAAAATGCCTTAGGTTAGTTCTATAGTTTCTTTTAGTGGAAAAGAAATTGTAGAATAGAATCTTGACGGTCTGACCGAATATCAAATATTACCCTTTGTCATCAAATGGTTATGTACGGCAACGCCTGTAGGGTCAATGGTAACAATGATAAACAGGTAGCAAGCATGATTGCTACAGGATTCTCTGATTAGCTTAGAGGTTGGTGGGATCATTATCTTACTCTTGAGAAAAAAGAAAATATCTTAGGAGCCATTAAGATTGATCTGGAAGACAATGCTTTGCTAGGTAATCCCTCTGATGCCATTACCTCCCTCTTATTCAATATTGTCTATCATTTTGCTGGAAACAACGATGATATCTATGAAAAGACTAGAGAACAACTGATCAATTTGAGGTGTAAAATAATGTCAGATTTTATATGGTATAAAGATATATTTTTACCAAAACTTTATACTCTTCCTAATCCCAATCAAGAATTTTGGAAAGAGAAGTATATTTCTGGTTTACCTCCTTTATTTGCTGAAAAAATAAGAAATTTGTTAAGAAAAGAAGGAGGAGGTAGTCTCAACTATCAATCTCTAAATATAGGAAGAATTACTCAAAACATTCAGCTTGTTGAGGTTGATCTTTGTAATGATCTCAAAATTAAGGATCAGCTTAAAAAAATATTGGGAAAAAGAGAACTAGGAGATTTTTGTTATCAGTTTGGTTTCCAACAAGATCTTCATGAGAAAAGAAAAAATCAGGTAAAAAATTTCAATAGTAGATACCCAAAGAATGATAGATTTAGGAAAAGAAAACCTAAAAAAATACACACCAGAGAAGATAAAAACAGAGATATTATTTGCTTTAAGTGTGGAGAAAAGGGCCATACTGCCAACAAATGTTCCAAGAGTGGTTTCAAAAAGAAGTTCCAAGCTTTGCTAGAATCGGATCCCAAGGACCTTAAAGGAAATTGGGAGAAATTCTAAATAACATTGATTCAGAGGCTGACTATACTTCTGATATAAATTACTGTGAAAATAGTGAATGTTCTTGTTGTGAGTAGGATATTTCGGAAGAAGAGTCTGCAGTAAGTATTTTGGTCTTAACAAGTTTTGAGCAATTTATTTTGATTAAAATTGATTCAATTCAGGATTCTGAAGAAAAGAGGAGTCATCTTGAAAAATTTATTTCCATGGTCAATGGAAACAAAGATTTTGAGGTAAGAACAAATCAAAATAGTGAGTTCTTCACTATTGATGAGATCTTTCAAAAGATCAGGAGTTTTAGAGAAATTGGTAAGAAGCTTTTAATTGAGTATCTTTGACAAGAGTAGAATATTCCAAGAAAAGAACTGCTTGATCTTAAAATACAAATTTAGATTTTGGAATCTCACAAAATAATCTTGAAAATATTCCTGATATAGAATTTGAGCTTAAAGAAAACAATGGAGATTTTATTGGTTCTATTGAAAAATATTTCAAACAAAAATGGCATGTAGACGTTCTATACAAATTCCTTGATGGTTATGCCTTCACACATAAAACTTTGTTAGATTCAAGAGCTGATATAAATTGTATAAGGGAAGGAATATTTCCCTCAAAATATTTTGAGAAAACTACACACAAGGTCAATGTAGCTAATGGTGATGCTATGATTGTGAGTCATAGAATTCCTGAAATTTATGTTTGCATCTCTGGAGTCTGCATTAAAACTTCTTTTTTCTTAGTTAAAGATCTGATCAAACAAGATGTTATCTTAAGAACACCATTTCTTTCAGCTATTAGACCTTTTTGGTAATTGATAGTAGTATTCAGTTCAAAATAAAAGGCAAATGGGCTGAGATGAAATTCTGCTCCAAGCCTGAAAATATCTTTCTAGATCATATGAACAAGGCTTCTTCTTGCAAAGAACATTTTGTCCAAGAGATATCTATAGATCATCAAGATAATTCCCTTTTCAGGGTAATGGAGAAGCCAGAAAGCAATCAATTGATGAAATTCAGCACATGGAATCTGCCACTGCCAGCTCAAAGGAAACAAAACCGGTTTAATCATAATTTTCCTGCCACAAAAATACAACAAGAGTTGCTAAACTTGATTTGGCAATCTAGATCTGCCTCAGAGAAGGCTTCAGCACTCAATGCATTAGCATATTACTTTGCATCTATATGTAGAGTAAATAGCCCAGAAAATCATGCATCTAGATCACAAAAAATCCTATAGATTAGTCACCTCATACTAGTAAACATGAAGGATCATCAAATTTGCATTCATCCATCCCATCTATTGTAGCACCTATTCAAGCATTCCCTATAGATAGATTAATAGATATTAAAGGCAAAGATCATATAAAACATTGTAAGATCATGCATAACTTTGCATTTGAGCACTTAATCCCTAGATTAACCTTCAAAACAGATGAAGAAATGCCTTACTTCAGTAAAGACATTGTAGATCTAATTTGGCCAAAATTTGAAGAAAGACAATTGGGAGTCTTTATGGGACTCCAAGATTATTTTCTGGATATTTATCTGGGTAAAGAGAATCCCTACGGGATAACTCTATACAAAGAGATTATTTCTCTCTTTACCATAGATACAACTCCTTGTTTCCAACCAAAACACCTCTTCTTGGTGTTATGGACGAAAATAGATCTATAATATTTCAGAGGATTGGAGATAGAACCATATAGAGAAACTATTTCTCTCCAAACTCTCTTAGATTAGGTACTATTGCGGTCCGTTTACAAAATGCTACATCAAATACTACAATCCGATCTTGGATTTGTAGTGAAAAAGATTTGTGAAAATTTAAGTGACCTTCATGGTCGCTACAAAATTCTCTTTCGATTAGTTCCTCCAAAGCTCCAGCAGCCCTTGAGGCTAGAAAATCATCACATTTGTGTGCTGAGATGGAGGTTTGACTGCTCACTCCGAGAAGCATACATCTTGATAGAAGAAGACAAGGGAATATTGAACCAACCATATGAGAAAATCCACAAAGCATGGAGGCATTGGATGGAAGCCTCAAAACTTGAGCAGTGTGTCAGGATAGATCCTGAATATGAAATGATTTTCCAGAACCCAATAATGAGGATATTTGTTGACTAAGAAATTCGTTTAAACAAAAGTCTTCATTATACTATGACACCAGAATATAACAACGATAACTATATACTGCAAAATTACAGCACCATGGTGAGATGGCCAGAAATGCAGTCCACTAACGCCTATCTTCTAACGGTTATATGCAATATGGGAGAAAACTGTTAGTGTACGAGGACCATAGTGGAGAAGAGGTTTTGTACTAACGGTTATGGTCTGAGAAACCGTTAGTGAATAGCACGTAACTTTTACTATCGGTTATCAGTGTACGAACCGATATAAGAGATAACATTTTACTAACAGTTTGTTTATTTAACCGATAGTAAAATTACATCATTTTTACTATCGGTTATTAGTGTACGAACCGATAGAAGAGATAAAATTTTACTAACGGTTTGTTTATTTAATCGATAGTAAAATTATGTCATTTTTACTATCGGTTATTAATGTACGAACCGATAGAAGAGATAAAATTTTACTAATAGTTTGTTTATTTAACCGATAGTAAAATTTTGTCATATCCTATTTCTTCCGCCTTTTCGTCGCTCTTCCCTCCACCGCTATTCTCTCCATCGCGCCCCTAGTACACCCCCTCCTTCTCCTCCTCTGTTTCTTATCCCCCTTCCTCCATTTCCAATTTTCCTGTTACCTCACCGCGCCACCACGAGCTTGCTCCACCACGCCCCCTCGCCGGATCTTGATTTGCTTCGCCGCCCGTCCCGCCTTGCGCCTAGATCTACACCTCCACTGTGCCTCCTACACGCCAGATCACCACCGCCTATGCCGCCTGGCGCCCGGATCTGCACCTCTACCACGCCGCCTCCTCTTTCTCTCTCTCTCTCGGCTCTCTTCTCCAATCCTCCAAACCCTACATCTAGGCCATTGATGGCTTAGATTGCACCGATGCCGCAGCAGTACGCGTCACCACCGTAGCCGCCAGCCATGTGGAGCCAGGTGCCGCCTCCGCAATTTGCCTACGGGCAGGCGCCGCCAAAGCAGCCATACTACACCGCGGTGCCGGCTGCCCCGACGGCATCGGATGAGGTGAGGACATTGTGGATGGGCGACCTGCAGTATTGGATGGATGACAACTACATCTATGGATGCTTTGCAAGCACCAGAGAGGTATACATCTCGATGCAAGTTTTGGTTATCGACCTGGGGAGCGAGGGAAACCTTCAGTTGATGAGGTACGCTAAATGTGAAATGTGACCTTTGCACCCTTTGAGCGAAATGTTTTTCTTCAATTGACTAGTACATCTCTTTCTGAGCTCCTCTTATGTTTGGCCAACATCATGGGCGCCCCTTCTATGGAGATGTTTTTGGAGTCCTACAGCAGGATGAACTAAACTATGATGTATGGTTAATTGGTTTCATTGTGTTATGAACTTCTTTTTTGCAAGCCAAGTTTCTAGAATGTGTAACCTGAACTGAAACTATTGGTTAACTGAATGTTGTACTATGTTGTTTTCAGGAACAGCTGTTGACCGGAGCAAGCATTGGGGAGACTTGGAGGAGGAAGAGGAGGAGGAGGAGGAAGAATAGATGGAAGAGGAAGACATGGAAGAAGACATTCAGTCTGTTGACACCATCTCAAGGTACTACCATAATTATCTAACAACAGGACTCCATAATCAGAGGATTTGATAGTAGTAAAATCTCATACTCAACCTTCAAAGAGCAAGTTCATGTAGGACTATCAAATTGCAAGTTCATTTAGGAATACTTTTCTTTCAATAAATTTTAAATTTTTTCTCTTAGCCTTGCATTTACTGCAGCTCCTAAATTAGGGTATCCTTTCTTTTCCACACATAGAATCTATTCACAGTTCTTTAATCAAACCACATTCATGATTTATTACTTGCAGATTACACTTATATCCATGAAGAGGTGTGATGCAAGTATGCACTCATTATCATCATAATTATTCTCGAGGGTCACAATTAAGCGAAGTACAACTTGTTGTAAAGAGCTTAAACCCAAAGCAAGATAGAGGGAGTGTATGCAACGTATGACTGCTGCATGATTGTGTAAATTTACTTCAAATAAAATGCCAAACAAGTGTTTAATTGACGAATCCAGAAAATGATTGTCTTATGGCCAATTTGCCACAATTAACTTGCTGTTTAAACATATGCTAATGGTTTGACCCTTCTCTTGATCACTTTTGATACAAACTACTGTATCTCTTAGAATAGGTACCTATTCTAACGATTCACTACTAAGAATCGTTAGAATATAGTCATCTATTCTAAGGTACCTATTCTTATGGTTCTTAGTAGTGAACTGTTAGAATGTAGTCATCTTTTTTATTGGTTCACTACTAAGAACCATTAGAATATAGTCATCTTTTCTATCGGTTCACTACTAAGAACCGATAGAAAAGAATACCTTTTCTAACGGTTCTTATTAGTGAACCGATAGAAAAAAGTATTCTTTTCTATTGGTTCTTAGTAGTAAACCGATAGAAAATATTACTATATTTTAACAGTTCACTACTAAGAACCGTTAGAAAAAGGTATTCTTTTCTAACAGTTTGAAACCGTTAGAAAAGAGTTAGCCTTGTTCTATCGTGCTGATTACTAACGGTATAAGAACCATTAGTAGAGATATGTTTTGAACCGTTAGAAGAGAGCATTTTTGTAGTAGTGTGGTTATAAAACTGGTTTCCTCCAGATGAATGCTTTCAAGGATATCAAATTCAGCCATCTGAAGATGAAGAAGTGGTTTTCTTCCAAGAAAACTAAATTTTTTTCAAGATACACCAATAATGGTAACATGACAAGACGTAAGAGTTAAAAGGCACTCTATTTGGCAAAGAAGACAAAACTCAAAAAAGTTTTTAAGATACTTCATCATCCAAAGAAAGAAAGAAACAAAAGAAGATACACTTCCTTCTTTTGAAGACAACAAGGACAAATTATATGCCAAATATTCAAAAGGACACATTAATGGAAGATACTATTGAAGGAGATAAGTGGGAATCCTTCTCAACTATTTCCACAATAGAGGGTGAGGGTACCTTCAAGGCCTCTATAGAAGGAGGAGCCTCTCAAGAAGGAAGGCACTTGGAGTTGGAACCACAATCAACACACAAACACACATCCACAACACTCTTCCATTCCACTTCCACTCCACTTGTAAATTAAAATCTAAGTACTATTGTAAATGGGGTTGTACATAGGTTTACACTAAATAAAGACCCTAAATAGAGAGTCATAGTGTGTAAGGTTTGTATTAAACTTGAACTTGTATGTGTGTGAACGAAGTAGAAGGACTCGTCTTCTGCCTTTGTAAGTATTATGCTTTCTTAATATGTGTCGACGATTGGAACTCTGGGTCCCTCTATCGATCTTATGCAAGAAAGAGAGTGAGAAGGAATGTGGCCAATCAGATAGATTCTCAAAACATTCAAGGTATCTACGAATCTAAGACACAGGGAGAAAGATTTATCCAGGTTCAGGCCCCCTTTAAGCTGGGTAATAGCCCTATGTCCTGTGTAATTGAATATGTGGGAAAAAGAGTAACAGAGAGGTGGTTACAATGTGTAGCTAGCTAATCCTATCTTTGCTAAGCCTAGTCTTCTCTCTATCATCGATTCGTCCCCCCTGATCCTTCCCTTGAAGGCCTTCTTATATTTGCCGAAGGGGTCGTTAGTTGTTCTCCTGAAGGCACTCCCCACGATCTCTCCTAACCGCCCGGAGTGGTAGCTGTGAGGTCGTGGGTGTGGTAGTTGCCGTAGATCATGGGTACATGGCGGTTTGGCGGTCTTGACTTGGTCATCGTGGAATTGCCTTATCGTCTAAACCTCCTTCGACGGTTACCTTGTCAGGGACTTATGATTGTTTTGGGAATAATCATAAGGACCATGATGAGGTAATGTTTAAGGGGTGATCGCGTAGCACTATGACCACAGTGATGCGATCAGTTCTTGTATCTGCGAGAGAGGATGGTCATAGGGATTATCTCTGTGACCATGTTGGCCTTGGATACAACATAAAACATAGGTTTTAAGATAACGAATGTCTTGATTTTGTGTGAAATAAATATGGATTTTGAGTTATATCCAGAATGCCCTTGGATTGCCCAATGTTCTTCCTTCTGGACCTTGATCGACCATAGGCTGGATTGCAGTCATAGCAATGTGCGATCATGGACACTCATGCGACCATGGAGTCTTAAAATTAGCTAACAATCCTCGTCAGCTAGCCTCTGAATTTTAAGTGACAAAGTCCCACTTTAATAGTGTGTCACTTCAAATTCTTCGACAATGCTTCGTCGCTTTGAATTCCCACTTTGCGTTACACTGATGATAGCTTCGATACGTCTCGGGGAATGAGCTGCAGGCACTAGGGAGGATTTCGAGGTTTTCGCAACATGCCCTAGGCTGGGAAGTTGAAGCATTGCCCGAGTGAGTCTATAAATAGTTGTTCCTTTGCTGTGAAATTTCCAACTTCTTCACAAATTTCTCTAAGTCCCAAACCTTTCATTTCTTTATTCCTCTATGCCAATGGCATCCCCAAACCAGATCGGCGAGGAAATTGGAGAAGAGAATGTTGAGGCTTTGGGAGCGCGAGGAACCAGCGTTGCACCTCCGTCTCAAAAGGTAATCCTCTCTTGGTAGGTTGGTGCAAGCTTCTTCTTTGAAATGTAGTTTTTCTAAGGCCTTTTGCCTTATGCAGCCACTTGACGGCTCAACTGTCTCAAGGAAATGTGGTGGTGATAACCTTGGATCATCTGGGGGATCTTCATCAAAGAGGCCGATGCAGCTTAATGAGCTAGCTGAATACCAGGTTTCATCCCAAGCATCCCCTGGAACTGTGGCTCAGGTGCAGCCCATGGATACACAAGCTTTGCCTCATTCTCCCTTCTCGACAGAGGATGAGGAAGCCCTAGGCCCTGCTGTGGCCGCTTTTCCCTTGTCCTCCTCGGTAAGAACTCTCGATCATCTGGATTCATCCTAGTTAGTAGATTCTTACCTTGGAGTAAGTTGATGGTGTTGTATAGAGCCGTGAATCCGGGGAAGAGCTGGACAAGGTGAAGGCCGAGCTGCGGGCTCTCTGGGAGGAGCACAAGCTCCTTGGGGAGAAGTACACTCGGTGGGGGCTCGACTTGGATGACTTCTTCAAGTGCGTTGAGCGTTTGAAGGAAAGTTTTGATCGGGCTAGGGAGACCGTGAGGCTGGATCGACAAAAAGAGCAGCTTGTGCGCGAAGAGAAGCATGCCGCGGATGTAATCATCGCCGGCTGTGGTCTCACCATGAAGGATACCCTCACATGACTGAGGGAAGTCGCTGGGCTCCTCGAGGCATATGTAGTTGACCCTAAGAAGGACAACTTGTCACTGGAGGAGTCCTGCGTCCTGGCTGCGAGTCAAACTGACTTTATTTTAGATGCAACTTGGGCTAAGGCCAATCCTTGGCATGGCCCTTTGTATTTTTTTGTTTTTGTAACTAATGGAAAAAATTAATGAAGAATTAATTTTTCTCATGTCAATTTTTCACTTTTCATTTGTGAATTATGTCCAGTACTTTCTTAGACCGCTGTCTTATCTCTTTCCTTGGCTCTTGGCTACCATAGAAAGGTATGCCCGTCGCGTGCGATCACGGAATGACTATCGTGATCATGGAAAGGTATGTACGCTGCGTGCGATCATGGAATGACTCGCGATCATGAGATGATTGTCGCAGCACGGTCACGCGCGGTCATGAGAGCGGCAATCTTTATCTGCTAGCCCTCGAAGTCAAAGTGAAAAGGCTTTCTTTTGATTGGAAAAGGCATTTTCTCTTTGAAAAAGGCGTTTCAACTTCGGAAAAGGCGTCTTTTTGTTCAACTTCCCGTTGAACGCTCACGGGATTGTGAGTGTGTGTGTCAGGTTTGTTTTGACGTGCATTTAATGTGAAAGACACATTTTGCTGCGCAGCATGAACCGTGGTGAAGGGCCCGAGGGAAGTGGGTTTTTAAACCTTTCGTCCTAAGCCTTAGCTTTTCACTGAAGTCTCATCAAAATCTCCAAGCCATTGCAAAGTTCTTGTTTCAACCGTAGGTCACAGTTGCCACCGTTCTCCACCAATGACCCATCTTGATGGCGTGTTGGACAAGATCTAGTCATCGATCGGAGGAGAGTTTGCTTGCGTTGGAGACCGATGGTTATCTTCCCTATTGCGCCCCCACCTTGGGGACAATGACTACTCCCGTGGGGACCCAGCTAGCTTCCCAGGATAAGTCAAGCACAGGAGTATATTTACATTACAGCAGAGTAACTTACAAAATATTTAAGCAGTGTGGCCTGCTGGCCTTAATACAACTTAAAGAGACTACAATGCCTTCGCAGCATACATGGTCTAGTTAAAGCAAAGTAACAACTACACGGCGGAAGTTAGGTGAACCCCCACAGCAAGAAGTTGACGGTAGAACAACACACATCTGGGCTCTGGCAGAACTGGCTCTCCTCCTTCTGGATCCAAGAAGTTCTCCACGCCTTCATCTTGATCATGGAACACTCCATCAATTTGATTGTAGGTTGCAAGGGTAAGTACTTACGTACTCAGCAAGTCATAGATAAGAGTATATACATATAGTATTGGTGATATGAACCTATGCTAGTAAGGCGAACTCCAACGGCGACGGTAGCGGCGGCTCGTGTCGATGGAGACGGAGGGACGCTTGCCGCTTGCTCGGCGCGATAAGACGCGCGCGTGCTACATGACGAGGCAAGCGAACGGCGAGGAAACGAGTGCAGCGCTGGCATTGAAGGAGAAGGAGACGCGAGCGAACGTGTTTTCCGGGCCACACCGAGAAAGACACCAGCAAATCGTACCCGCAAAAACCCAAAACTGATAGGTGGGTCCAAAAATTGAAAAGGCCCACAAGTCATACATGGTGTGCTAGGTTCCAGTGTCAACGAAATAAAAGGCGTGGGCCTCACCGCAATGAGTGCGCACGTGTACCGAGCAAAGCTCAACCCATGACACTAATAGATGGGTCCCAATTATTTTTGTCCCCACGCATCAGTTGTAGTGTATATTAATTTGGCGTCGCACTGAGTTCGAATGGAGTAGGGCCCACCTGTTTCATAAAACGCGTGAGTGCACTGCCTCGTTGAGTACGGCGACACGCACGCGGCACACTCCAATCAATGACCGATGGGTCCATGCATTGTAGGGTCCACAAGTCAACAAAATAAGGGTGAAATTAGCTGTTGGAATTGGTTTAAATCACGATTTTTTTGGCGCACGGGAGGTTTAATGCCACAGAGAATGACAGGTGGGGTCCATCTTCATTTGGCCCACATGTAAGCCACAGTAAACCCTAGAAAATGACCGTTGAGGAGTTTTTTTAACCGTGGCCCACCTGTCAGTGTCACAAAAATGGTAGTTGGGATATAGCTGTTAAGAAATAGCCGTTGATGAATTTTTTAATGTTATTTGGGCTTAAAAATCATAAAAAATAGTAAAAAAATTCCAAAAAAATTCCCAAAAATCACAAAAAAATTTGGCAACCCTCTCCTATATAATGGGCATGTTCTTGAGCTATTTTCACACAAAGTTCTCATTCCATATACAACAAAAGCCTTTCCAAATTGTTGAATAATTTTTGAAAAATCCGATATGGATTCTAATCCACCGGGTGGTTTCGTTAATTGGCTTGGTTCATCCTATTCTCCTGGCAAAAACACTGAAAGCCCAAGCAACCAACAACAACTCAGTTTTTGCAGCCATAGTATCCCCCAAACTACCATCCATATCCACCAAATTACCGTTCGTATTCACCGAATTACCGTCCCTATGCACCACACGGCCACGCAAATCCACCGCCTCCACAGTATAGCCAGAATTTTCATTTTATTGGTATGCCGCTGACCTATCCACATTGTTCTCCACCTCAACCACACTCTACGTCTATCTCCGACAATAGCACTCCAAATTCTGCTCAAGCCGATATGGTGGTCCGAGTCGTCATCACTGAAAACAACACCGCTGATGTTGTGGACGCTGGCCGAAAGACGAAGCGCTTACCGTGGTCCACTGATGATGCCATAAAACTAGCAATAATTTGATTTCCATACAGGAGTAGGACAATGTATTTACACACCACTTCATTATTCAATTTTTTTCGACAAATATAGATTAGTTCGTGGCTCAACAATTCGCTCGATCCTATTGATGGAAGCAATAGGAAGTGCGACATGTATTGGGCCAACGTTGCGGCAGCACACAACGAAACAGTGCCGACAAGCAGGAGAAGGGAGACCAAACATTGTAAGGACCACTGGCAACAAAGTAACAAAAGGGTGGTCCAATTCAACGGTGTTTGGCTCCGACTGAAAGAAGTTTATGCCAGCGGTCGTTCGGATGACCAACTCATGGTGCAGGCCTGCGAGATGTACAAGACAAAGATGGGCCATTCGTTCGTCTTGGATCATTGGTGGACGGCGGTTCGTGGTCAACCTAAGTGGTCTGCAGCTTATGTTGATGCTCCCAACAAAAGAAGCAGATTGTCCGAGTCGGGCACCTACACTTCATCTTCCAACAATGATGACGTGCCACCAGCGGAGGCACGATCAGAAGGACGAGACATTGCTAAGGTGAGGCGCAAGGGTAAGGGAAAGGTCAATGGCTCGCAGGATTCTACGGCGGCAATGAGAGCAGATCTCGATGCCTTCATCCAAAATCAACCTGACCGGGCCGACAAGAGGAAGGACGTAGTCCGTATGTCAGATACATTGCGCGACGTGTCGAAGTCGAAGGAAAAGTCCTCCTTGTATAAGGCGTACTGGAAAGTGATGGGTCTCGACAAATCCATTTTTGACGATGCACAAAAGGCGGAGTACGATGCCAGGATGAAGATTCTGAGACAGAAACTTAATGCCACTGATGATTAGTTATTTTGTTTTTGAATTATCTCTTGTAGCCAACCATGTATCCTCCGTTATTAATCTATGTATGGTTCTCTATTTAAATTTACTTTGGTATCCAACCATGGAAACTAGCCGTTGGAATATAGCTGTTGCAAAGTAGCCATTGGAAAATTGCCGTTGAATATAGCCGTTGGAAAATTGCCGTCGGAATATAGGCGTTGGAATACAGATATTGCAAACTAGCCGTTGGACTCTTTGTCTATATATTGACCCCCTCCACAAAGTTTCTTCTCACAATCCAGCTATCTTCTCAAACTGTGTAGCTCTTAAGAAACTCAGTTTTAGTAGCCACTCACAAATGTCATCTAGCTATAGTTTGAGCACACATAGCTTCGAGGAGGATGCCATGAACCAAATTGAGGATTTCTTGGTGGAATTCATAGAGGAGGAAGATCGTATTTTCGCCGTCTTTATGCTCGACTCGATGCTTCGTCGTCCTGCGGACACCGCCGAAGCAGCAATATGAGATATGTTGAGAGAGACCGCAAAGAGGGGCATCAACGGCTCATCGCAGACTACTTCTCTGAATATTCCGTCTACCCTGACAATATCTTCTGCCGGCATTTTCGGATGGGGAGACCCCTCTTTCTCCGCATTGTCGAAGCTTTAGGTGGGTGGTCCCCCTACTTCACCGAAAGAAGGGATGCCACTGATCGCCATGGACTCTCCCTTTTACAGAAGTGTACCGCAGCAATGCGTATGCTCACGTACGGTGGCCCCACCGATGCCGTCGATGAGTATGTGCGGATTGGGAATCCATGGCGATTCAATGCTTGGAGAACTTCGTGCAAGGTGTCATCGACATATTTGGTGACCAATATCTTCACAGCCCCACCGTCGAGGATATCAACCGCCTACTGCAACAAGGAGAGTCCCGTGGTTTTCTGGGTATGCTGGGAAGGATTGATTGCATGCACTGGGAATGGAGAAATTGCCCTGTAGCATGGAAGGGTCAATTCACTCGTGGAGACTATGGAGTCCAGACAATTATACTTGAAGCGGTAGCTTTGTATGATCTCTAGATATGGCATGCTTTTTTTTGGTGTTTGTAGGCTCCAACAATGACATTAATGTTCTAAACCAATCACCCTTATTCACCGATGTGTTGAAAGGGCGGGCTCCTCATGTTCAGTACTCTGTCAACGGCCGACAGTACAACATGGGGTATTATCTCACTGATGGTATATACCCGGAGTGGGCTGTCCTTCTGAAGACGATACCGCTCCCACAGACGGTGAAAGATCGGTTGTTTGCGCAACACCAAGAAGGAGCGAGAAAAGATGTTGAGTGGGCTTGCGGAGTTCTACAGTCTCGGTATGCCATCATGCACGGTGAGGCATGATTTTGGCAATAGTCAACCCTCACGAAGATCATGCGGGCTTGCGTCATCTTGCACAACATGATCATATAGAGAACGAGCGCGGCGACAATGCCGAGAACTATGACTACAATGATCATCCGGGCACATCCACGGTAGTACCGCCTGTGATCCACACTGGGGGTATGCCTTTATTCGAAGATGCACTTCGAAGAAATACTACCATCCGTGCTCAACCTACACATACGCAACTAAAAGGGACTTGATCAAGAACATTTGGCAACGTTTCGAAGGAAACACTGATGAGTAGTATCTTATCGAATTTCGTAGTAGGCATTTATTTTCAAATTTAATTTTAGTGTATTTCGCAATTATGTCATGTACCACTATTTGAATTTAGTATCTATTGATTTTTTTCATGTGCAATTTTTAAATCCAAAATTTTATTATTTATTTTTTGGTCGCAAATGTCGAATTTAATTTTGTAAGTAATATGTTAATATATTACTAATATTAAAATTCATGAATTAATACAAATTCGTCGAATATATGTTTGTCAAATCATATAAAGCCAAGCAAGAGCCAAGTCATTGGAGTGCTTGGCTCTTACTTGGTGGTTGCTTGGTGGTTAGAAGTGTGGGGCCCACGCTAAGAGCCAAGCTATTGGAGGCTTGGCTTTTGCTTGGTGGTTAAAAATGGTTCTCACAAGCGTGATAGGGAATATTCTGTTTAAGAGCCAAGCCTATTGGAGATAGCCTAAAGAAGTGTGGATGGTTGTAAAATAGACTTTTCCTTTATATCTCATCTCATGGCAGTATTTTTCATAGCATAGCATCGCTATTCATGTTCCACTCTCCGTTGGGTTTCTTGGAGGGCATACAAACACCCTCCTCCCCTTAGAAAAGTGCTATATGCCTCTCTCTAGAGGGGTGGCATTTCTTAGGCAAAATAGAGCTATAGCGCTAGCTGTTTTGCTGGGTTAAAAACTCGAGCATCAATCTCGAAAACTCTTGTAATGATCTCGGAAATCAAACCAAAGGGCCGAGATCGGGAGCAAACCTCCCTCGAGTTAATAGCTCGAAAGCCTAAGCATACCTAAACGTCATAGCTCCCCTTCGGGATCGGGCTCCCGGACCACTGCACTTGCTGTCTGTTTAAGCCATCAAGCTACGTGGTCAGTGATCCCTTGCTTGCCTCAAATTCAATAAAAACTTGAATTTGAGAATGACGGAAGGGTGCAAGGCCCCTTGCCCCCTTCCTGCGGGAATAGAGTAACCCTAGGGAGGTAGGGTTACTCTATTACCAAGCAGCGCGTGCGCGCGCTAAGTAGTACAGGTGCGCATGCGCGCACTAAGTCGTTCGCATATGCGCACGCATGTATGTGCGCATATGCATACGCAGGTAATTTATCATAGGTAAATTCAATGCTACAAGTTGCTAATAGAAATCGCTTTATTTCTCGCTTTCTCTGTGTTTGTGTGTCTTTCCCCACAAACACTATCGAAAGCTCTAAATTGCGCGATTTCTTGGCCGCGTACTACAGCGACATGTCGACATACGACAGCCCACGGCAGCACCCCTTATTATGACAACACATGTCATTTGGGTAATCTTGACTTATCAAATTTTATTTAGAAAACATACTTGTGCCACACCCCGTGGATTTAATCCACTGCAGTAGACTCCTATAAACCCGGGAGCTTGGAGTATTCGAATACGTTTTTAACTTTGCAGAGGGGTACCAATTTACCAGCAAGATATTCCACTTTCATGCCCATCCTATCAAGATGATTAGACCCTTCCTCACTGCATAGTGTGAGTGGCAAGGTGGAGATAACAAGAATTTTTGTCATGTTTCACTCACAATTCACCCCTGACCCTATGGTCGGACAAACCACAGTTGTGGTAGGCTATACCCCCACCCCGACTGCATCTCCCCATTACTGGGTCAGCGTGCATCATAACATCCAGTGATATGTGTAGGAGCCGCACTCCGTGCCAATCGTGCACCACTTTCCATCTCATGCAGGGGTTTCATGTGCGATCAACATACTTACATGTTCAAGCCTGTCCCATACCAGGCTTGTGGTTAGTACGTTTTTCATGCTACTAGATGCACAGCACAATGTTCTAGTCCTTATAAGCCAGTGACCAGACCATCCACAGCCACGCACATCCAGTGCCACGCACATCCAGTTCCCGTTCATGGGGGCAATGCCCCCATTTATGGGACATCTGGTGGCCCCTCGCTCCTCGGAGGTCAGGTCGCTCCTGTCTTCACTGCTTCGAGATCTTCTTCTTGCATCAACCATGGTGGCTCTGAAAAGGTTTAGATTGGTCTAACTAACTAGGGCCAACTAAGACAGCAATGCAAAAAATAATGCAACTTACTTTAGTGCATGAAATACTTGGGCTACCAGCCATAATACACAAGTTAACCATTGCAAAAGCAACAGCGAATCACAAAGCTATCAAGAGCATCCACTAGCTCTATCTACACCAACCCCTAAGACACTCTGAAACAACAGAACGCACTCTCACAATGTTACCGAATTTTAGAAAATCCAAATAAGATTTTGAAATAAAAGTTTTTAGGAGCTACAAAGCTCATTATTTTTATCAAAATAAAATTTTCAACAAATAATTTCTAAAATAAATTACGTTTTCCTGGCACGACCAATCCCTAAAGGTGTCGTCCTACAGTCAAGTTCTCATGTTGCTCTGATACCATCTTTTTGTCGCGCCCCAAAACTGGGACTACGACTACTCCTGTAGAGACCTAGCTCGCTGCAGCTAGTCCCATATATGCATAGCATACACATACCCTTGACTTCCCAGGATAAGTCAAGCACAGGAGTATATTACATTGCAACAGAGTAACTTACAAAATATTTAAGCAATGTGGCCTGCTGGCCTTGATATTACATAAGAGGATTACAATGCCTTCATGGCATACATGGTTTAGCAAAATAACAACTACACAGCAGAAGATAGGTGACCCACCCACAAAGGGAAGTGGACGGCAGAACAATACACATCAGGGCTCTGGCGGAACTGACTCTCCTCCTTCTAGATCCAAGAAGTTCTCCACGCCTTCATCTTGATTATTGATCGCTCCATCTACTGATTTGTAGGTTGCAAGGGTGAGCACTTACGTACTCAGCAAGTCATAGGTAAGAGTAGATACATAGAGTAGTGATGATATGAACCTAGACTAGTCAAGAATTGTGGATGTTTGTAAAATAACCTTTTTCTTTCTTATCTCATCTCATGGCAGCACCTTTCATAATATAACATCATTACTCATGTTCACTCGATTATAGCACTACCGCGACACGTCGACACACGACAGCTCACGGCAGCACTCCTTATCATGACAACACATGTCATTTGGGTAATCTTGATTTAACACATTTTATTTAGAAAATATACTTGTGTCACACCCCGTGGATTTAATCCACCGCAGCAGACTCCTATGACTCGGAAGCACAAAGTATTCGAATACATTTTTAACTCTGCAGAGAGGTACCAATTTACCCGCAAGATATTCCACTTTCAAGCCTTTCCTATCATAACATAATGATTGGACCCCTGACTCACTTCATACTGTGAGCGGCAAGGTGGAGATAACAAGAACTTTTGTTATGTATCACTCACAATTCACCCCTGACCCTGTGGCTCTCCGCGAAGCACAGTTGTGGTAGGTTGTATCCTAACCTCCACCCCTACTCATATTCCCATTGCTGGGTCAGATATTAGATCACCTTCAGTGATATTGTGGGAACCGTCCCTGTGTCAATCATGCATTACTACACAACTCATGCAGGGCTTTCATGTGCGATCCACATAAGTACTTGTTCAGGCCTGTCCCATACCAGGCTTGCGGTTAGCACGTTGTTCATGCCACTAGACGCACAACACAAGGTTGTAGTCCTTATATGCCAGTGACCAGACCATCCACAACCCTGCACCTTCAGTGCCTGCATATCCTTTGCAGTCTAGCACCTCCAGTGCTACCACCATTCCATACCATTTTTCTGGTCATGGCTAGGGGTTTTATTTCATGAATATAAGTATATAAATACATATATAATAATTCATGGCTCAAAACTTGTTTATTTCACATTTCACAGATAACCAGTCTAGTACTGCCAATTCATAAATCAACCATTCTTAATCTTTCACATGCAATATTATCTATATTCAAGGTTATGTTATAGCAACATTTAAAATATAGGTTCGAGATGACCAAGGATATGACTTGCCTTCCGCGTCGTAAGATACAACAGTTGATGACGGGTCAACAGCAAAATCTTCAAAGTCAGCTTCTGGATCTGCTCGACGACAAACCAAACAATACACACAAATATTACTTATTATATTAAAATGTTTTATGTCTTATATGCAGATATGCTTAACAGAATAACTGAACGATATTAGAGATAATTTGGATTGCAAGCTGAACTGAATCAAGATTCTAGGGTTTCAAGGAATTTGGCTAAGGATGGGTGTTAGATGCTCTTAGGATCTTAAGGCTGCTATAAGAACATCAGTTTTGTGGCTGGTTTGATCAAAAACAGCGAATGTCAGCAGATTGACATTCGGATCAAGGCTCTGACATAGCTTCAAGGAAAGCTAGAGAGCTTATCTCAAGTTATGACAGTAGAAGAAAGTGTAGATCATAACTCTACAAATTCAGTGGACAAAGTGGCTTTCAAATTGCACAATCAGAAGTGGGTAAACAAGGCCAATGCCATTGGCTGGCATGCACCGGGACAGTGTCAAAAACTAGGGTTTAGCATAAAATGCAATTCAAGGGCTCAATCAAGTTGTGATAGAAGAAGAAATTGTAGATCACAACCTCAGGAGTCTAAGGGACAAACTTATGCTCAAAATGCACATCTGGAAGGAAGTGAAAAGGGCTAATGCCACTGACTGACATAGTCTGGCATTGAATTTGACATGGCTAGAAACTAGGGCTTGCCATATCTTTTGATCTAGGGCTCCAAATGATGCACCACTTTGTCTGGGAGGTAGGCATTGATAACAGGAACAAATAACTCAACATGATCTAGGGCAGAAGATGGCTGGAAAGTGATGAAAATCAGTAAGGAAGTGTGGTGGAGACACGGCACAGTGAAGCCACTGGACAAGGTTTTTGGCATGGCTATAACTTGAAATCTGGACATTTTCAGAGATCGGGCTAGAAGACAAAAATGCTCAGGAGGTTGAAGCACACCTGAAGGACAAGGTGGTTGAAGCTAGATTGGCCGGGAATGGATTTCTGGTGGCCAGTGCCGGAGAAGAAGACATACAATTTGGGGGTTTTTGCTACAGATCGATTGAACTCAATTCCAAGCTCAGGGAGTATGAGGGAAGCATAGAGATGCTACTGGGATGGTCAATTTGGTCGGAGGATGGCCGGTGTGGCCTGGCGACGATTGCCGGCGACTGGTGGAGTTCAAAATTGGGGAAACCTTCGATTCAACCTCAATCTAGAAATATGGATGCACAGGCTTGCTTGAAATAGCTCACTGATCAACTTCTTCTATAGAATCGAGAGCTGATTTGGGGTAAATTTGGCTGCATTGCCGGAACAGGGCATTTTGGCAATTGCAGCGATAACCGGCGATGAGATGCATGGAAATCCAATTATATGATACAGCACGATGAGTGTGATGAGAGGAACTCACTGATGTTGTTAATTTGGCAGGAGGTGCAGTGGAATGAGCTGGCACCGTGAGGCCTCGTGCTGGACTCGCCGGAGAAGAAGATGACAGCGAGAAGATTTCGAATTTGGACGAGTTCTGGTGAAGAGAGGATAACACAAGGTATTGGCTGCTTATATAGACCAGTGGACGGAGCTGGCAAGGAAGTAACAGCAAGGGAATTGGCGCCGGTGACTTGACTGGCCGGGCGCAGATGCAACAACGGCGAGCGGTGATGAGATGGCACACAGGCGATGGAAAGCTGATCAAACTGTTGCTTCATCGGGACTCAACAATGTCGGGCGGTGCAAGGCGGTGGCGACAAGGGCTGGCAAAGCAAAGCAACGTGGCGAGGAGTTGCTGATAACGGCTGCTACTGGTCGCGCGCAGGGGCATTTGCTAGTCGTCGACGCTGCCACGGCGATGGCTGAGACACAGACGCGTGCGCACAAGCAAGAACAAACATGCACGAGCACAAGTGTAGGCGGGGCTTGGCCGGCGGCAAGCGAGCACGGCACAAGAAAACACGGCGAGGCTCTGGTCGAAGCTAGCCGCTGCCCTGGTCGAATTTGGGCTGACTTGCAATATTTGATTTTTGCTTTGGACTGATCTGTAAATCTGATGATTTAGAGGGTTTAATCTGAAATTGATTGCACTGATCTGGTAGACTTGATTCAACAGATGATTTGGCACAGATAGAAGATAAAATTTGAGACGCTTGAATGATTTTTGGTATAAACTGAAAACATAGTAGATTAAGGTAAAATAGATTTGAATCTCATTGATCTCGAATTCTGAGATTTAGGATTTGATTTTGAGATACTCATATAAGAAGAATTTGTGTTGAAAAGCATTTGGGAGGTGTTCCCTGAATCAGATTTAGATTTGGAGATGATTTGTAACATTTCGCCTTTTCAGGCTTCTAGAAAATCTGGAAAAAGGACTGATCTGCGATACTCTTGGACTGATTTGCGAAAAAGGTTTAGATGATGAAATCTGACTGCCAACTTTTTGGATTGAGGTATTGGCATACCCTTGATCATAATCCAAGAATAATTTGGTTTGAACTTGGTCAAGATTTTGATTAAATCTGAATTTCTGAAACTTAGGGTATTTAGGCAATATAAGATATTTCTGTTTTCGAAAACAGAAAGAAGTTGATAAATCTGGAAGTTAGGGATGGAATTGAATCTGGGTTCTGAAGGCTTTTATACTCAAGATAGATAATAGATCAAATCTGAAAAGTCAGATCTTGATTAGGATCTACAGAACAGATTTTAAGATTTTGGGCTATAACAGAATAAAGCTGGGGTTGATTTGGCTGATCTAGAAGAGACATATGCATGCATGACTTTTTAAGAAAGAAACTTTTCACCCCAAAACCCAGGATGTTACAGGCCGCCCTCGAGGGCTCCCCCGATGGATCAGGTCCGTTTCACTCGGGAGGAGGTCGAGCGAATGCGCACCACCAAGTCTGGGGAGGAGCCTCCCCCAGGTCGTGGACGCGGGGAGCCCCGCTCCCGCTCGGGCTGGGGGAAGAGACCCGCCGAGGAAACACCGCTCCTGGGGGGTGCCCGGACGTCCTGGAGGTCAACTCCACCAACCCGGAGGAAAAGCGGCGCTACCGCCATGACGGCGGACCTCTTGGGCCCCTCCCCAACTCCGACAATAAGCGCGCGTCCCCTGTGAAAGGGGACAGCGACTGGGACTCTCCCCGAGAGGTAGAGGGGGCCAACCAGCCGCTGTGCCATAGAATCCGGTGCATCCGATGGCCGCGGCCATACCGTCCGCCCCACATCGAGCACTACAACGGTGAGGCCGACCCATATGAATTTGTGCAGGGATATTCCACAGCCATTTCGGCGGCTAGGGGGGACGAGACAGTCCAATGCATCCTCTACCTGACCGGGATCGCCCGCTCGTGGTTCTACAACTTGAAGGACGGCTCCATCAAGTCGTTCGCGCAGCTCAAATGTGAGTTCTGCGCAAACTTCCAGGGGAACTACGTGCGCCCCCTGGATTCCTCGCAGCTGTATACCATCCGACAAAGGACGGGGGAGACCATCCGCAGCTTCTTCAAGCGCTTTGCTCAAGTCAAGAGCAAAGTAGCCCACGTACCTGACTCCACAGTCATGGAGGCGTGTAAGAGCGGGATCCACCCGGGGGAGCTCCACCGGAGACTCTCCCGAAGCTGCCCGTCCTCCACCGACGAGCTCTTCAACATGCTCGAGAAGTACGCTCGGGCGGAGGAGGATGACCTCTGGAAGAAGAACCAGGGGGCCCCCGCCCCCGTCGACCGGGGGGCCAGGGACCCCCTCAAACCCCCCAAGGGGGCAATCATAGTGAGCCACGGCCTCAGGATACCTTTGTCCTCGAGGGCGGAGGCGGCTCGCGTGATGCCTCCAAAGGCAACCGCCCCTTCCCCAAGCAGAAAGGTCGTGGGGGAGGGCAGTCGTCCCGCGGTCACGAAAACCCCGCGGCAGGAGGTAGGGAAGGTCTGTGGTGCACCTTCCACAAGTCTAATACCCATGCCACCCGGGAATGCCACCAACTACTCCAGCACTTCGCCGCATTCCTCGACCAACATGGGTAGGGGGACTCCTGCCTCCTTGCCCCCTCAGCCGGCCTTACCGACCCTTCCTATCCCCCGGGGGGACAGCAGGGACAAGCGCGGGAAGGGGAGCCGTCAGAGACTCTCCCATTCCAAACCTCCCAAAGGCGTGTCAACGTCATCATGGGAGGATCCGCCTCCAGGCGGGACTCTAAGCGTCAGTGCAAGGCATACGCGCACGAAGTAAAGGTGGTGGGGTGCTGCATACGTCCCGGCCACCCAAGTGGTCGGACGTCCCCCTCACTTTTACGGTAGAAGACGCGCGCGCAGGGTTCGCTTCCCCCATGATGACGCGCTCATCGTCTCCGCTACCGTCTACAACTGCCACCTGGCCCGCATCCTCGTGGATGGCGGGAGCTCTGTCGACGTCCTCTACCTAAAGGCGTTTAGGGAGATGCAGGTGGATGAGAAGCTAGTGCAGCCCACAGCAGGGCCCTTGTAGGGATTCATCCCGGGGAAGACGATCCACCCCGTGGGGAAGGTGGATCTCCCCATGACGTTCGGCACCCCAGATAACTACCGGACAGAGATGGTCTGGTTCGATGTAGTGGACCTCCCCTCTTCGTACAACGCAATCATGGGGGGGACCATGATCAATCGCTTGGGGGCCGCAATCCACCAGAGCTACCTGTGTGTCAAGATCCCGGGGGGAGAGGCCTCTCCCCCAGAACCAGACGCCGCCACATTACCTTCTGGGAGGTCCCTCCCCAAGCCGCGTCCGGAAGGGGACCTCCGGAAGGTCCCACTGTCCCCAGACGACGGGGACATGTAACACCCTGAGTTTAGGGGTAAAAACTTCCTTTTTCATGAACATCATGCATGCATGTATCTGTAGTAGTAGTAGCAAGATCAGTCAGACTCTAATCTATCACAAGCTCTAAAATTCCCAACTCTATCTTGTAGACCTAAATCAAGATCAGATTTCTTAGATGTGATCTATCAGTTACTCCAAACATAAAAACCTTCAGAAGCCAGATTCAATTCCATCTCTAACTCTCAGATCTTGCAATCCTTTTCTGTTTTCGAAAACAGGATTCTAATTAATATCCTAATTACCCTAAATACTTTGAACTCAGATTTAGCCAAATCTTGATCTAACCCAGACCAGATTATTCCTAGATTATGATCATGGGTATGCCAATGCCTTAATCCAGAAAATTGGCAGCCAGATTTCATCATTCAAGCCTTTTTCATAGATTAGCCCAAATTGTATCGCAAATCAGTCCTTTTTCTGATATCTGGAAACCCAAAAAGGTTGAAATCTTCAGATTAACTCCAAATTCAGAATTTCTTCAGCAAATCTCTTCCAAATGCTATTTGATACAATTTTCCCTTCTGTCCAAATTCTAAAATCTAATCTTAGAGGCCAGAATTCGAAATCGATCAAAACTCATATCTTAATTACCCTAAAATACCCTATTTTCAGGTTATATCGAAAATCATCAAATCATGCCAAATTTTACCAAATTTCTTGCTAGATGAGTACAAGGATTAAGTTTATACTCCTCTATGAAATCAGATTGCAAATTAACTATCTCTAAGTAAGAAATTACAATTCAGTCCAAAGCCAATTTTCAGATTTTGCAATCCAGTCCAATTGGCTGTTTTCGACCAACAACCACTAGCCCGCCATCGACCAGGGCACAGCTTCTTCGACCGGAGTAGCTGTTCACGACCAGAGCAACCATTTGCGAACAGATCAGCAGCCCTTCGACATCGACCATTGCCTGCAGTGCATAGTTTCGATTAGCGCTGCTGCGACCGCGACCAGAGCGCTGTGTCGTCGTGATCGTCGCCGCTGACCTACGCAGTGCTCATGTTCACCTGAGTTTGCATGGGTGCACGTGTCTGCACCTCAGTCATCGCCGTGGCAGTCAATGTCCAGTGCAACAGCGGCGGGTGCGCGCCAGTGGGAAAGTTGAACCTACATGCGTGCGTGTGCCATTGTCGCCGTTGCTTCAACTTGAAGCTTCACCGGCACAAGTTCCACGGCCTCGAGCGTAGCAAGCTTCATCCCGCGCCTATAAATACCCGCCCAAATCGACTTCGTCTTCACCATTGCACTTCAGAGCTATTTTAGCCGTTAAATCCACCTTTTCTTCTTCCCCGGCGAACCACCGAGGAGGAGCAAGCCGCCAAGCCATTTCAATGTATCAACCTCTAAATTGAAGTGACCAGTACATGTCTCCTGTTTACCTTATCATATTACAGCAATTAACCGAGCCCCAGTGAATTCTATCGCTGGCGATCGCCGTAAGTAGCAAACGCCCTGTTCCAGCAATTGCATCTACTCCAATTCAAATTAGCTTTCGCTGTAGTGGAAGAAATTGATCAGTGAAGTATTCGCAACAAGCCTATCCATCGAGATTTCAAAATTAAGCTTGAATTGGAGTTTTCCCCTTTCTCTCAGGCCACCAGTGACCGGCTCACGACGCTAGGCCGCACGACCATTCCTCCTGCCGAATTGATGTTACCAGAAGCTTCACCTCACCTCCCTACTGCTCTCACAGTGAACAATTGAGCTTTAAGGCTGTGTATGGATTTTGCCCAATTTGATGCTTTCTTCTCCGGCCGCGGTGTTGTTTTCCTCGCCGACGCCGCCTTAGACCGATTCTCTTCATCCACACTATCTGAAGCTACCTAGGAACTCAACTGTGCCTTCAAATTGGAGTTTGAATCATTACATCGCTCTGTTGCCGTTGAAGCCGTCTTCTTCTCCGGCGCAGCTCGTCGCCGTTCGCCGCCGTGCCATCTCCAATCGAACCCACTGCATCAAACAGTACCACATAGCTCTAGCTAGCTTCAGCAACCTCAAGTTTTAGCAGCGCAGCACCAAATCCTGATTTGAGTGTTTTACCCTTCACTACCGTGCCGCCAGCGTGTCGCCCGGTCGCTGCCGGCCACCATCGTCGATGCCACCTTGTCTAGCATCTTTGCCTTGATCTACTGAACACTTTCCTCTACTAGCTCGATCCCTGAATCTGCACAGAATTGCTAGTTATCGCTATGCCAAGATCTTGTCCAGTGGCTTCACTGTGCCGTGTCGCCACCGTGTTCTTCGCCGGTTTTCACCACTTTTCGGCCATCTCCTGCCCTCGAGCTTGTTGAGTAAATTGTTCCTGCGACAAATGCCTATCTCCCAGACAAAGTAGTGCATCAATTGGAGCTCTAGATCAAAAGATATGGCAAGCAGTAGTTTCTGGCCATGTCAGTCCAATGCCAATCTATGCCAGCCAGTGGCATTAGCCATTTTCACTTCCTTTCAGATGTGCATTTTGAAAATGACTTCGTCTCTTAGACTCCTGATGTTGTGATCTACATTTTCTTCTTCTGTCACAACTTGAGTTGAGCCCTCTAGCAACCATTGACCCTTTGTCGACGCCTTGAACCGAATGTCGACCTGAAGACATTCGTCAATTTTGGGCAAACCAGCTGCAGACTTAATGTCATTTCCATACCCTGGAACCCTAAAAGTCCCTAGCACCCATTTTCAGCCCTAATTCTGTAAGTTAGCCCTAATCAGCTTCTAAACCCAATTATTCCAAAATCATCGAGACATTTCATCTTTGCATTATTGCATGTAGTATAATAATGTATTGAAAAGGTTGTGATTCTTGGTTGCTTGTTTGATCTTTGCTCAGAGCCAGAGCCAGAGTTCGAGGACTTCACTGCCGACCTGACATCAACTGCTGTAGTTTACGACGCGGAAGGCAAGTCATAGTCTTGATCATCTTGAACCTATATATTATGAATTGCTATGATATGACCTTGAATATAAATAGTATTGCATGTCAGAATGGATGAATTATGAATTGGCAATACTACGATGGATGCCTGTGAAATGTTGATGGGGGAAATCTCCGCGGGACTAAGTCCAGGTAAGTTACGTTACACTCGCCCGTGGAACTGGCCTCCGGTGCCTCCTCGGGCGCCGCCTTTTTGGCCCCAGGGACTGGGCCTCCGGTGCCATCCCGGGCACTGCCGTTTGGCCCTCGGGACCCGGCCTCCGGTGCCGTCCCGGGCGCCGCCACTCGCCCGGGGACCTGGCCTCCGGTGCCTCCCCGGGCGCCGCCTTTTTGGCCCCCGGGACCGGGCCTCCGGTGCTGTCCCGAGCGCCGCTATTTGGCCCCTGGGACCCGGCCTCCGGTGCCGTCCCGGGCGCCGCCACTCGCCCGGGGACCTCGCCTCCGGTGCCTTCCCGGGCGCCGCCATTTGGCCCCCGGGACCCAGCCTCCGGTGCCTACCCGGGCGCCGCCATTTGGCCCCCGGGACCCGGCCTCCGGTGCCGTCCCGGGCGCCGCCACTCGCCCGGGGACCTGGCCTCTGGTGCCTCCTCGGGCGCCGCCTTTTTGGCCCTCGGGACCGGCCCTCCGGTGTCGTCCCGGGCGTCGCCGTTTGCCCCCGGGACCCAGCCTCCGGTGCCGTCCCGGGCGCCGCCACTCGCCTGGGGACCTCGCCTCCGGTGCCTCCCCGGGCGCCGCCATTTGGCCCCCGGGACCCGGCCTCCGGTGCCTCCCCGGGCGCCGCCTTTTTGGCCCCCGGGACCAGGCCTCCGGTGCCGTCCCGGGCGCCGCCATTTGGCCCCCGGGACCCAGCCTCCGGTGCCGTCCCGGGCGCTGCCACTCGCCCGGGGACCTCGCCTCCGGTGCCTCCCCGGGCATCGCCTTTTTGGCCCTCGGGACAGGGCCTCCGGTGCTGTCCCGGGCGCCGCCCTTTGGCTCCCGGGACCTGGCCTCCGGTGCCGTCCCGGGCGCCGCCACTCGCCCGGGGACCTCGCCTCCGGTGCCTCCCCGGGCGCCGCCTTTTTGGCCCCCGGGACCTGGCCTCTGGTGTCGTCCCGGGCGCCGCCATTTGGCTCCCGGGACCTGGCCTCCCGTGCCGTCCCGGGCGCCGCCTTTTTGGCCCTCGAGACCTGGCCTCCGGCGCCGACCCCGGGCACCGCCTTTTGCCTCCCGGGACCCGGCCTCCGGTGCCGGTCCCGGGAGCCGCCTTTGGTCCGGAGACCTGATCTCCGGTGCATGTCCCGGGCCTCATCGCCCTTCTAAAGGTAAAGTCTAGAGTTGATTTGTCACGTGCAGGTCACGCGGGGAGCGCCTCGGGAATCAGCGACCACCTGTCAAGCATCCAAGACGTTTGACCGGGAGAAGGACGTTTCCTACCTTTCAATTCGACGGTGGCTTCCGAGGTAGTTTAGGCTTTTTGCTTCTTTTTGGGGCTATAAATAGCCCTTGTACCCCTCTGTTGTAAAGGACCGAATCACTTTTATTGGAATAGCTAAACTCACAGGCGTGCTCCGGAAGCCTCTCCCCCAGAGAGAGCCTCCCCAGCCGACTCCGGTCGGGAGCGCGTCGACAGGATTAGGGCCCCCACCGGGACCCGAACCTGTATAAATCCGTGTGTCATTTCTTGTGTTTGTCCGGCGGGGGAGGACCGGTCATCCGGTCCACCCGCGCCGCGTAACCTTCGCTAGGATCGTTCTCAAAACTTGCCGGGGTATTCGCAATACCACGACAGTTGGGGCCGTCCGTGGGGACTCGTGACAAGAAGCCATGGCTCCCCCAAGAACAAGGGCTCGCACCCTTCCCGGTGACGCCGGTCTCGGAGACCCGGCGCCGCCCGTCCGGGACACTGCTGTCCCGGTGCTTCCGCCCGGAGGCGGCCTGGCCCAGGTACCGCCTCCCTCTTTTCCTCTTAACTTAGGTGCTTCCACCTCCAGGTCATTCCCGGTGACCGCGGGGACCTCGGCCGGGACCAGTCTCCCCCCGACGGCTCCCCCGGCTCCCCGGGACGCCCTGCTTGAGGCTCTGGTGGAGGGCCAGCTCCGCGCCCAGCGCTCAATGGACGAGCTGCTCAGCGTGTTGGCGCGGCCTCCGGCCCCCACATTTGCGTCGCACCCGTACTCGGGGACTATGGCCCCGTTTATGGGTTACTCGGCAGCCCCTCCGGCCTCCGGGGGTCTGTCCGCCCCGTATGATCCTGCCGGGGGATTGCCTCCCCCTGCGGGATATGCGTCCGGACCCTTCCCGGCATCCGGGCCCGTCCCGGTGCCGGGAGGCTACTTCATGCCAGGGCCCTTCGTGGCACCAGGGGGGTGCCCCGTCCCTGGCCTATTCCCGGGGCCGAGAGCCCACTTCATGCCAGGGGTTTTCCCTACGCCGGGAGCCAGTCCCGCCCCCCGCGTCGCGTTTACCGCACCGGGGGCGGTCGACAGAGCAGCTCCCGTGCCGCAGCAGACTTCCCCCCGCATGGGTTCCCCGGTTCCGGATGTCGCCGCGGGGGTTCCCTCCTGGCCGGTTCCGGATGTTACAGGGGCTTCCCCCTTTCCGGTTCCGGTCGTTGCCACAGGGGCCCCCTCAACTTCGGTTCCAAACGTCGCTACGGGCGCCCCCTCCCCGGTTCTGGATGTTACAGGGGCTTCCCCCTTTCCGGTCCTGGGGGTCTTCGCAGGGGGCTCCCCCCAGCCGGCCCCGGAAGCCTCCGGGCCAGTAGCTACATTGCATAAGCTCCCTCCCTCTGTGGGACACGTCCGTTTCGCCCTGGGGGAGGTCGAGCGAATGCATTCACCCGAGCGCGGGGAAGAACTTCCCCCCGACCGCGGGCAAGGGGAGCCTCGCTCTCGCACTGGTCGGGGGAAGAGACCCGCGGAAGACCCAGCCTCCCCGGGGGAGAGCCCGGACGTCCGGGAACTCAGCCCCGGTCCAGAAGAGAAGCGTCGCCACCGCCACTCCGGCGGACCTCTTGGACCGCTCCCTGACTCCGACAACGAGGGCCCCGTCACGGAGGACAGCGACCGGGACTCCCCACGGGAAGTGCAAGGGGCTTAACAGCCCCTATGCCGAAGACTTCGTAGCATCCGGTGGCCGCGGCCCTACCGCCCTCCTCACATTGAGCATTATAATGGTGAGGCAGACCCTTACGAGTTTGTGCAGGTCTACTCCACTGCCATCTCGGCGGCCGGGGGGGACGAGACGGTACAGTGCAACGTCTTCCCCCTCTACCTCTCCGGCATTGCCCGCTCCTGGTTCTACAACCTGAAGGTGGGCTCCATCAAGTCTTTCTCGCAGCTCAAGCGGGAGTTCTGTGCCAACTTCCAGGGGAACTACGTGCGTCCCCTGGACTCCTCGTAGCTGTACACTGTCCGGCAGAGGAGCGGGGAAACCATCAGAAGCTTCTTCAAGCGCTTCACCCAAGTGAAAAGCAAAGTGGCCCACGTCCCGGACTCTACAGTCATCGAAGCCTGCAAAAGCGGGATCCTCCCGGGGGAACTCCACCGAAGACTCTCCCGTAGCTGCCCTTCTTCCGCCGATGAGCTCTTCAATGTACTTAAAAAGTACGCTCGTGCGGAGGAAGACGACATCTGGAAGAAGACCCAGGGGGCTCCCGCCCCCGTCGACCAGCGGGTCCGGGATCCCCCCAAACGCCCCAGACAGGGGGGCGTGTAACACCCTGAGTTAGGGGTGAAAATTTCCTTTCTCATAAATAGCATGCATGCATGTATCAGTAGTAGTAGCCAGATTAGTATCTATCTCAAGCCCTAAAATCTCCAAATCTTTCTTGTGAACCCCAAATCAAGATCATATTGCTCAGGTGTAATCTATTAGTTATCCTGAATCTAAAAGCCTTCAGAACTCAGATTCAATTCCAGCTCTAAATCCCAGAATTATCAACTCCATTTGTTTTCGAAAACAGAAATACCTTATATTACCTTAAATACTCTGAATTCAAATTTAATCAAAATCTTGACCAAGTTCAGATCAGATTATTCTTGAAATATGGTCATGGGTATGCCAATATCTTAAACCAGAAAGTTGGCAGCCAGATTTCACCATTTAGGGATTTTTCGCAAATCAGTCCAAGAGTTATCGCAAATTAGTCCTTATCTGATATCTGAAAACCCAAAAAGGCTAAAATCTCCAGATTAGCTTCAAACTCAAAATCTCTTCAGCAAATCTTTTCTAAATGCTATTTGTCACAAGTTTCTCTTCTGTTCAGATTCCAAAATCTCATCCTAAGTGCCAGAATTCAAAATCAAATGAAATTCAGATTTCAATTACCCTAAAATACCCTATTTTCAGTTCATATCAAAAACTATTCAGATGTGCCAGATTTTATCAAACATCTTTGCCAAATATCTTGTTGAATATATCTGCTAGATTAGTGAAAGCAAATTCAGTTTAAACCTCCCAGAATTCCAGATTTACAATTCAGTCCAAATCAAAAATCTGAAACTGCAGTTCAGTCCATTTTCGACCAGAGCAGCAGCAACTGTACACACGACCAGTACTCGCCGTGTTTTGCTTCCTTGCGCCGTGCACGTTCGCCGCCGGCCAACCTTCGCCTGCAACTTGATCGTGCATGCTGTTGCGCACGTGTCCTCGCCTCAGCCGTCACCGTGGCAGCGCCGCTGCAACGTCGACGACCAGCGCCTGCTCCCGCGCGCGACCAGCAGCCTTTTGTCAGAAACTCCTCGCCACGTTGCCTTGCCGTGCCAGTTGTTGTTGCCACCGCTTGCTCCATCTTTGCAATGTCCCGATGAACGACAATGTGGACAGTTGCAGTCCTGTCGCTGTCGCAATCACCGTTCTTCGTTGTGTCTTCGCCGCTGATGCTCAGCACGCAATCCATCTCATCTCAGCTGCCAATTACTTCGTTGTTCCCTCCTTGCAAGCTTCGCCTGGCCTATTTAAGCACTCCTGTGCTCAGCAGCTCCCTCCACACTTCACCAGAAACCAGCCAAGTTCCAGAATTTGCTGTTTTCGTTTTCTTCTCCGGCGAGCCGTCGAGGAAGCTCACGGTGCCAGCACTCTACAGATCATCTCCTGCCAAATTAACAACACCAGTGAGTTTCCCTACTCATTCGCTCTGTGTGATATCATCTAATTGCTCCCCGGTGACCTCTAACGCCGGCGATCACCGGAAATTGCTAAAATTCGAAGAATGCCCTGTTCCGGCAATGTAGCCCGAATTACTCCAAATTAGCTTTCGTTTCTATGAACAAAATTGATCAGTAAGCTAATTCAAGCAAGCCTGTGTATTTAGATTTCCAGTTTGAGCAAGAATCAAAGTTTTCCCCTAACCCGAGCTTCACCAGAAACCGGCGATTGTCGCCAGGCTTCTCCGGTGATCCTCCGGTCAATTTGATGTTACCAGAAGCTTTCTTATACCTCCTAGATACTCTCCAAGCAAGGAATTAAGTTCTCTCGGCCTGTAGTAGAAACCCCCAACTGGCAGTGTTCTTCTCCGGCGCCGATCACCGGAAAAGTTTTCCCAGCCGTTTCAGCCCAAATCACTTTGTCTTTTAGATGTTCGCTGTTTTTAAGCGAACCAGTCGCAACCTTGATATCATTCTGATATTTTGAGACATTTGGAACCTTGCAAACCTTTGACAGCTAATCTTAACATCTCAGTTGCCACCCCGGATGCCACCTCAACCGGATCGGCTCCCGGATGCTGTCCCCGCCGCGCTTCCTGGAGACAAGGATTAGGGCCCCCATCGGGACCCGAACCTGTATAAATCCGTGTGTCATTTCTTGTGTTTGTCCTGCGGGGGAGGACCGGTCATCCGGTCCACCCGCGCCGCGTAACCTTCGCTAGGATCGTTCTCAAAACCTGCCAGGGTATTCGCAATACCACGACAAATGTGAATTGATCAATTAGTGAGCCATGAACAATTATTTATGTATTCATATATATTCATGAAGTAGAACCCCTGGCCGTGACCAGGGTTTTGGTATAGAATGGTGGTACTAGCACTGGATGTGCTTGGCTGCATTGGATGTGCAGGCACTGTAGATGCATGGTTTGTGGTGTGATCTGGTCATTGGCATATAAGGACTAGAACCTTGTGTTGTGCGTCTAGTGGCATGAAACACGTGCTAACCGCAAGCCTGGTATGGGACAGGCCTGAACAAGTACTTATGTGGATCGCACATGAAACCCCTGCATGAGATGGAAAAGAATGCACTAATTTCACGGAGTGCGGCTCCTCCACGTATCACTGAATGTGATCATGCACGCTGACCCAGTAACGGGAAGAGGCTTGGGGGTGGGGGTATAGCCCGCCACAACTGTGGTTCGCGAGAGATCCACAGGGTTAGGGGTGAATTGTGAGTGAAACATAACAAAAGTTCTTGTTATCTCCACCTTGTCACTCACAGTATGCAGTGAGGAAGCGTCTAATCATATTAATAGGATGGGCTTGAAAGTGGGATATCTTGCGGGTAAATTGGTACCTCTCTGCAGAGTTAAAAACGTATTCGAATACTCCGAGCTCCCCGGTTTATAGGAGTCTGCTGCGGTGGATTAAATCCATGGGGTGTGGCACATGTATGTATTCTAAATAAAATTTGATAAGTCAAGATTACCCAAATGACATGTGTTGTCATGATAAGGGGTGCTGCCGTGGGCTGTCGTGTGTCGACGTGTCGCGATAGTGCTATAATTTAGTGAACATAAATAGCGATGCTATGCTATGAAAAGTGATGCCATGAGATGAGATGAGATGAGATATGAAAGAAAAGATTATTTTACAAACATTCATAATTCTTGACTAGTCTAGGTTCATAACAACACTACTATATGTATCTACTCTTACCTATGACTTGCTGAGTACGTAAGTACTCACCCTTGTAACTTACAACCCAATAGATGGAGTGTACTATGATCAAGAAGAAGGCGTGGAGAACTTCTTGGACGAATATGAAGGAGAGCCAGATCTGCCAGATCCCTGATGTGTTGTTCTGCCGTCAACTTCTTACTGTGGAAGGGACACCCATCATCCGCTGTGTAGAAGTTTTTATTTTGGTTTAACTAAACCTTGAATGCCGCGAAGGTATTGTAATCTCTTTATGTAATATTAAGGCCAGCAGGCCACACTGCTTAAATATTTTGTAAGTTTTCTGCTGCAATGTAAATATACTCCTGTGCTTGACTTATCCTGGGAAGTCAAAGATATGCATATTTGGGACTAGCTACAGCAAGCTAGGTCTCCACGGGAGTAGTCGTAGTCCCAGTTTCGGTGCGCAATAGGACAAAACCATCAGGATCAGGGTGGATCCACACGAGGAGCACGCGGCACAACTCGTGGCTTTCCTACGCAAGAACTCTAACATTTTTTCCTGGAAGCCTTCCGACATGCGAGGCGTCACCCGGGACGTCATCGAGCACAAGCTCGCGGTGACCCCCGGCCACCGTCCGGTCAAGCAGAAGTTGAGGAAACTCTCCCTTGAATGCCAAGAGGCGATCAAGGTCGAGATCGCCAAACTCCGAGAGGCGGGGTTCATTCGGGAGGTCTTACACCCCGAGTGGCTTGCGAACCCCGTCCTCGTGAAGAAGTCGAACGACAAGTGGCCAATGTGTGTGGACTTCACCGACCTCAACCACGCTTGCCCCAAGGACAACTTCCCGCTCCCGCGGATTGACCAACTGGTCGACTCGACCGCGGGGTGCAAGTTGATGAGCTTCCTAGATGCGTATTTGGGCTATCACCAAGTTTGGATAGCTGAAGGGGATGAGGAAAAGACGAGTTTCATAACTCCCCTCGGAACCTTCTGCTACGTCCACATGCCCTTCGGGCTAAAGAACGCTGGAGCAACCTTCCAGCGACTCATGACGCTGGTCCTCAAGGACCAGATCGATCGCAACGTCGAAGTCTACGTCGACAACGCGGTCATCAAAAGTCCCCGTGCGACTGCCCACATCGACAACTTAGCAGAGACCTTCCGCAACCTCCGCGCATATGGGTTGAAGCTCAACCCGGAGAAATGCGCCTTCGGCGTACGCGGGGGGAAGCTTCTGGGCTTCCTCGTGTCCCAGCGGGGCATAGAGGCTGTCGTGCCCTGAAGCTTGGACTACAACTACTCCCGTGGAGACCCAGCCCTCTGTAGCTGTTTCCAATATAAGCATACCATTGATTTCCCAAGATAAGTCAAGCACAGGAGTTTATTCACATTGCAGCAGAAAAACTTACAAAATATTAAGTAGCGTGGCCTACTGGCCTTTATATTACATAAAAAGATTACAATGCCTTCGCGGCATTCAAGGTTTAGTTAAAGCAAAATAAAAACTTCTACACAGCGGATGATGGGTGTCCCTTCCACAGTAAGAAGTTGACGACAGAACAACACAGATCAGGATTCTGGCGGAACTGGATCTCCTTCATCTGGATCGAAGAAATTCTCCATGCCTTCTTCTTGATCATGGTACGCTCCATCTACTAGGTTGTAAGTTGCAAGGGTGAGTACTTACGTACTCAGCAAGTCATAGGTAAGAGTAGATACATATAGTAGTGTTGTTATGAATCTAGACTAGTCAAGAATTATGGATATTTGTAAAATAATCTTTTCTTTCATATCTCATCTCATGGCAGCACCTTTCATAATATAGCATCACTATTCATGTTCACTAAATTATAGCACTACCGCGACACGTCGACACGTCGACACACGACAGCCCACGGCAGTACCCCTTATCATGACAACACATGTCATTTGGGTAATCTTGACTTATCAAATTTTATTTAGAAAACATACTTGTGCCACACCCCGTGGATTTAATCCACCACAGCAGACTCCTATAAACCCAGGAGCTCAGAGTATTCGAATACGTTTTTAACTTTGCAGAGAGGTACCAATTTACCCGCAAGATATTCCACTTTCATGCCCATCCTATCAATATGATTAGACCCTTCCTCACTGCATACTGTGAGTGGCAAGGTGGAGATAACAAAAACTTTTGTTATGTTTTACTCACAATTCACCCCTGACCCTGTGGATCACTCGTGAACCACAGTTGTGGCAGGTACTCCCTACCACCCCTATTGCATTTTCCCATTACTGGGTCAGCGTGCATGATCACATTCAGTGATATGTGTAGGAGTCGCACTCCGTGCCAATCGTGCATCACTTCACATCTCATGCAGGGGTTTCATATGCGATCCGCATAAGTACTTGTTCAGGAATGTCCCATACCAGGCTTACGGTTAGCACGTGTTTCATGCCACTAGACGCACAACACAAGGTTCTAGTCCTTATATGCCAGTGACCAGACCATCCACAATTATGCACCTTCAGTGCCTGCACATCCTGTGCAGTTAAGCACCTCTAGTGCTACCGCCATCCCATACCAAAATTCTGGTCACAGCTAGGGGTTTTATTTCATGAATATATATAAATACATATACAATAGTTCATGGCTCACTATTTGATCATTTCACATTTCACAGGCATCCAGCCTAGTACTGCCAATTCATAATTCAAGCATTCTTTCACATGCAATATTATTTATATTCAAGGTCATATCATAGGAACTCATAAAATATAGGTTCAATATGATCAAGACTATGACTTGCCTTCCGCATTGTAAGAAACAGCAGCTGATGTCGGGTCGGTAGTGAAGTCTTCAAACTCTAGCTCTGGCTCTGAGCAAAGATCAATCAAGCAACCAAGAATCACAACCTTTTCAATATATTACTATACTACATGCGATAATGCAAAGAAGAAATGTCTTGGTGATACTGAAATAATTGGGTTTAGAAGCTAGTTAGGACAAACTCACAGGATTAGGGCTGAAGATGGGTGCTAGGGACTTTTAGGGTTCCAAGGTATGGAAATGACATTAAGTCCACGGCTGGTTTTCCCAAAAACGACGAACGTCTTTAGGTTGACATTCGGTTCAAGGCGTCGTCAAAGGATCAATGGTTGATAGAGGGCTCAATTCAAGTTGTGACAGAAGAAGAAATTGTAGATCACAACACTAGGAATCTAAGAGACAAAGTCATGCTCAAAATACATGGCTGGAAGTAGGTAAAAAGGTTCAATGTCACTGGCTGACATAGACTGGCATTGGGCTGACATGGCCAGAAACTAGGGTTTTCCATATATTTTGATCTAGAGCTCCAATTGATGCACCACTTTGTCTGGTAGTTAGGCATTGATAACATGAACAAATGATTCAACAGGTTCCAAGGTTGAAGATGGCCAGAAAGTGGTGAAAACCGGTGAAGAACACGGTGGCTGGAATTACCTGTCATGGCACTGGACAGAGATTAGGGCATAGCCATAACTTTCGATTTAGACCGAATTAGTTGTCGACCTAGTAGACAATATTGTTTAGGAGATCAAGATTCATCTAAGGGACAAGGTGGCTGGAGCTGTATCGGCCGGGAACAGATTTCCGGTGGCCGGCGCCGGAGAAGATGACACTGGATTTGGGGTTTTTTGTTATACAGGATTTGAACTCAATTCTTTGCTCGAGGAGTAAGAGGGAAGCATATGGAAGCTATTGGCACGATCAATTTGGCCGGAGCATCACCGGAGTAGCCTGGCACTGGTGAAGCTCAAACTTGGGGATAGCTTCGATTCGAGCTCAATTTTGACATCTTGATGCATTGGCTTGCTAAGGATAGATCACTAATCATTTTACTCTACTGGATCAAGGGCTAATTTGGATTAAATCAAATTGAAAAGCTGGAACAGGGGTTCTGGCAATTCCGGCGATCACCGGCGATGAGGGGCACAGGGATTCAATTAAATGATACAGCACAAAGAGTTTGATGAGGGGAACTCACTGGTGGCTTCAATTTGAAGTTTGGAGCAGTGGGGTGTGCTGGCGTCGTCGACCTCCTCGGCGGCTCGTCGGAGAAGAAGACAACAACGAAGAAATGTGGTTAATTGCTGAGGTGTTTTGGAGAGCAGTGCTGGTGATGAAGAAGCTGCTCTGGACTGCTATTTAAAGGCAAGGCAAGGTGAAGCGAAGCTCATTGCAGGTGTGGTCGAGCCAGGGACCTGATTGCAAGAATTTTTATTTGAATCTTGGACTGATTTGTAATTTCTGACTTAGAGATAGATAATTTGCAATCTGATTTCATAGATGAGTATAAACTTATTCCTTGTACTCATCCAGCAAGAAATTTGATAAAATCTGGCATGATTTGATGGTTTTTGATATAAACTGAAAATAGGGTATTTTAGGGTAATTAAGATATGAGTTTTGGTCGATTTCGAATTCTGGCCTCTAGGATGAGATTTAGGAATCCAGACAGAAGGAAAAATTGTATCAAATAGCATTTGGAAGAGATTTTCTGAAGAAATTCTGAATTTGGAGTTAATCTGAAGATTTTAGCCTTTTTGGGTTTCCAGATATTAGAAAACAGGACTGATTTGTGATACAATTTGGACTAATATGTGAAAAAGGCTTAAATGAAGAAACCTGGCTGCCAACTTTCTGGATTAAGGTATTGGCATACCCATGATCATAATCCAGGAATAATCTGGTCTGGATTAGGTCAAGATTTGGCTAAATCTAAGTTCAAAGTATTTAGGGTAATTAGGATATTAATTAAATTCCTATTTCAAAAACAGAAAAGGATTGCAAGATCTGAGAGTTAGAGACGGAATTGAATCTGGCTTCTGAAGGATTTTATACTCAGAGTAACTGATAGATCACATCTGAGAAATCTGATCTTGATTTGGGTTCACAGGAAAGATTTGGAAATTTTAGGGCTTGATATAGATACTGATCTGGCTACTACTATATGCATGCATGATGTTCATGAAAAGGAAATTTTCACCCCTAAACCCAGGGTGTTACAGAGGCCAACCCCGAAAAGATCCGGGCGCTTGTGGACATGCCCCCTTCGTGCTCGGTCAAAGACGTTCAATGACACACCGACCGCTTGGCCGCGCTGAGTTGCTTCGTCTCGCGGTCGGGGGAATGCGGTCTCCAATTCTTCAAAATCCTCCAGGGGCTCGAGGGGTTCCGCTGGACCCCCGAGGCCCAGGAGGCCTTTGAGGATTTGAAGAAATATCTCACGAGCCCCCTGATGCTCGTGAGCCCGTCTCCGGTAGAGCCCTTGCTCCTTTACCTCGCCGCGACCCCGCTCGCCGTAAGCGCGGTATTAGTAAAGCAACTGGACGGGTAGCAACATCCCGTGTACTACATGAGTGAGGCCCTCCAAAGGGCCAAAACTCGGTACACAGAGATGGAGAAGATCTGCTATGCCCTTCTAATGGCGTCGCGAAATCTTCGCCATTACTTCCTGGGGCACCCGATAACTGTCCTGTCGTCCCTCCCTTTGGGGGAGGTGCTTCGGAACAAGGAAGCCACCGGCCGGATAGGAAAGTGGGGGGTCGAGCTTGCCCCCTTTTCCCTTTCCCTCACGGGGCGCTCCGCCATCAAGTCACAAGTCCTCGCCGACTTTGTGGCGGAGTGGACCCCCGCCTCCGGGCTCGGGGATGAAAACCTCCCCGCACCGCCCCGAGGGCTCCCTATGTCTTGCCAGGGCCGGCGCGGGAGTAGTCCTTCGGAGCCCCGAGGGGTGGGAACTGGAGTACGCGGCGCGGCTTGAGTTCCCTGCCACGAACAACATCGCCGAATACGAGGCCTTGCTCCTTGGGTTGAACCTCGCGTGCTCCCTGGGGATTCGACGCCTCCTAGTGAAAGGAGACCCTCAGCTCGTAGTTTGCCAAATGGACAAGTCCTACTTGTGCCATGACACAAACTTGAGCCTTTACTTGCAGGAAGTGCGCAAGATGGAGAAGCACTTCAATGGCCTAGAGGCCCGGCACATCCCGCGGAGGGACAACGACCGGGCCGACGCCCTAGCACGGGCAACTAGCGCCCGGGAACTACTCTCCAAAGGGGCTTTCTTGGGAATCATCGCGAAGACCTCGGTGACCTCCTAGGACACGGGAGATGATCCCTGCGTCCCGGAAGTCGCCGAAATCACCCGGACTTCATCCTGGATGGATCCCCTCGTCTCCTTCATCAAGGGGGAGGGAGACCCTCCCAATGAGACCGAGGCCAAGCGCCTCCGGACCAAGGTTCGGGCGTACCTCCTGGTGGAGGGGAAGCTTTACAAGCAGGGGGTTTCTGCCTTGCTCCGTTGCCTTCCACGAACGGAAGGGCTTAGGCTTCTCGAGGATATTCACTCAGGAAGCTGCGGGTCTCATCTGGCCCCGCGTGCCATTGCAGCCAAGACCCTTCGCTAGGGTTTCTATTGGCCCATGGTGATTCGCGACGCGCGAGACCTTGTCTCCGCATGCGAGGCCTGCCAGAAGATGGCCAACGGTTCGAACCTCCCCCCTGTGGCGCTGCAGACCATCCCCATCACTTGGCCCTTCATGCACTGGGGGATAGACCTCCTTGGTCCCTTAACCCTATCACCCGGGGGCTACAAGTATGTGGCTGTCACGGTCGACTACTTTACAAAGTGGGTAGAGGCCAAACCTCTGGCCAGCATCACGTCCCAAGCGGTATAGCAGTTTTTCTGGAAGAATATTGTATGTCGTTTCGGGGTCCCCCGAGAAATCACTATCGGTAACAGGACCCAGTTCGACTCGGTATATTTTCAAGAATTCTACGAAGGCTTGGGGCTCACCATCCACTTCGCCTCGGTAGCTCATCCCCAGAGCAACGGGGCTGTTGAAAGGGTCAATGGCGTATTCCTACAAGGGTTACGTCGACGGCTCAAACAAGCCGCCTCCAAAGCCTACAAGGGTTACGCCGGGCGGAGGAGCTCCCTAGCATCCTCTGTTCCATGCGTACGACCCCAAGTCGGGCGACGGGACGTACCCCCTTCTCCCTTGTATATGGGGCCGAGGCGGTTCTTCCCTCGAAGATTGGCTTCCGGTCGCTGCGGGTCGACCTCCTAGACGGAGCTACGACCGCAACGTACCAAGCCAACGAAGCAAATCAGTGACTGGTGGTCGACCTCGTGGAAGAGGAACATGACCGAGCGTTCCTCCGCCACGCTATCTACGAGCGCGAAATGGCGCGCGCATACAACCAGCGCGTCCGCGAGAAGGCTTTCCGCCTCGGGGACCTCGTCCTCAAGCGCGTCACGGACCCCCAAGCCCAGGGCAAGCTCTCCCCCAAGTGGGAGGGCCCCCACAGGATCTCGACAGTCCTGGGCTTGGGGGCTTACAAGCTCTCCAACCTTCAAGAGCAGGAGCTGAAGCACACGTGGAATGTACGCTCGCTTCACAAGTTCTACGTCTAGCCAACAGGCTGGTCCCCTCCCTCGAACCGATTACGCCGGAGGGGAGGGGGACATTGTACTCACCATTCCCTCCCCCGTCGCGATCTTGCGGGACGAGGCATTGTATCGTAATTCTTTATTAATGCAACTGGCTTTTTCCTCAGCTCTGGCTCACTGCAGGTCTTTACATTATCGTCTCTCACGGCGATGCCCTCCCCATGAGGATGCCCTCCCTGTGAGGAAGTGGGCTATCATGACCCAACAAGTCCCTACAACGGGACTCCCACTCCCGTAGGGCGACTTACGATCACCCCTCGTGGACTGAGGGTGTAAGCGGCAACCTGGTCCTCAAGTACCGTGGTAACAAGTCAATTTGAGAGACTAGTCCCCTTCTCAAACACTCAGACCCGTTATCGGGCGCATCCTCCTCTGGGAGTCGATTGCCTCCTTAGCGGGATGGAATTCTCTGATATTTTTCTCAGAGATCTCATTCCCGGTTCCCCGTTCTTACGGCGACTGGAGGGTTTTCTCCCAGAAATATTATCCCTGGGAATCACTGTCCTTCTTTCTCGGAGATCTCAATCCCGGTTCCCTGTTCTCACGGCGACCGGAGGGTTTTCTCCCGGAAAAATTATCATCGGAAACTTTAGAGATTTTCTCCCTGAGAAATTCCCGGAATTCTCGAATATCCTTCCTCGGAGATTCCATTCTCAGGTTCCCGTTTTCACGGTGACCGGAGGTTTTTCTCCCCGAAAAAGCATCCCCGGGAATTTCAGATTTTCTTCCGGAAAAACTCCCGGAAATCCCAGAGACTCCTCGGAAGATATTTTCCGATTGCCCGTTCTCACGGTGACCGGAGGATCTCACTGGGATTTTTCAAAAAATTGTTCCCAGAAGTTTGGCAACTGAGAATTTTCTCACCAAAGTCTTTGGAAAATTTTGTGGGGAATTCTTACCCCGGGGCTTCGTCAGCTCCACAGCACGCGGAGCCACCCTCCAGCCCACTGTGGAGGGGGGGTAACTTGCACCCGGGGATCACCCTATTCCGGACCATTGGAGAATTCAGAAAGTACACAAGCAAACTTAGCTTTATTAAAAACATTTAACCGGAGGACATCTTCCCCCTCCGGTGGGCATCATTACTTTAAACATGGTACAACCCGGAGTGCAACCCGGAGGGCTCCTACACCTAATAATCCCGGAGGCCCTCTGATAGCTCCCTGGCTAGGTCTCGATACAAGCTTCGTATACGACGCTGGGCCTCCCAGAGCACATCTTCGGGCCAATATTCATAGCCCGCCGGTGGAAGTATTCGAAGTGGAGGAACCCTCCGGGACCCCGGTCGCTGAGGGGATAGTTCAGCGCGGTGATTGTCAAAGTTGTCCAGGTGCCACTCCGGAAGCCACCGTAACCGGATTGGATCCCAGGAAACACCCCTGCCATGTCCCCCGGAGAGAAGACTTAGCAAGATGAAGGCGGCCTGGGCATCCCCCGGGTGACACCCTTCGGAGCCTAGAGGCTCCACCTCCGGAGAGGCTCCCCGCACCATGGGGATGCCCCTGAGGTTGCGCTCCAACCTCGGGGGTCTTTGCCCTGGAGTAACCTCCCGGGAAACCTAGTAAATTTAGTTCAAAGACTTAGCAAAAATTCCATTTCTATTGCATTAAAATATTTTTGTACAAATGTCCAGGGCTTCTTCTAAGAAGCTACAGGGAGAAAAAACCCTAAAACAAAAGAGGGGCCCTATCTAAAGGCCCGGGGGGGAGGCTCATACTTGTTCATTGTTGTCCTCCCCCCAGGAGGTTCCCGCTGGAGCCGCAGCATCCACCCTCGGAGGCGCCGATGCCGGGAATCGTAAGCGAATGATCCGGTCATAAAAGCCACAGGCGAGCTGCTCCATTTCTCGCCGGAGCGGCTCGAAGAACTCGGGAAAACCCCGGGGGATCTGACCCCCGATAGCTCGGGCGCCAACCCCCCGGTTCTCCACGAGCCCCGCCGCGGCAGCTACCACCGGGACCGCCCGGCCACTCGCCCGGGCATCGGCGGCCTCCGGGATCACGAAGACTTGTGCGTTAAGAAAACGCACTACCTCCGCGAGAATCGCCGGCGCCGCATCGGAGCTGCCCCCCGTGCCAAGGCTCACCCCAAGCCTTCGAGGGCCGAGCGAACAGAGCGACCCGCATACGCCACCGCCCGGGCGCTAGAGCCCTCGAGATCCTAGAGTGCATCCTCCTTGGCCTTCGCCTCCCTCCGGAGCGGGTCATTGGCATTCCCGGAGCACACCGTCACGCTCCTCCAGGTAGGCGGCGGCCTTCTCCTCTGCCTCTTTCAGCGCCTTGTCAAAGCGCGCCTCAATGTCCCACGCGATGGCTGCCCCCTACGAACGCGAGAGTTAGTCGAAACCCGAGTTGGAATCCCGAAGAAAACAAGCCATCGGTTCGAGGACGAACCTGGATATGGAGAGATTGAAGCTCCCCGCAGCGTTCGCAGAGCGTCCCTTGCGAGATGTATTCCTGGACCTTCTGGGTCTGGAGCCCCTCCGCGAACCGGAAGACCTCCCCCACGGAGAGCAGGGGGGTCTCCGTCCTGACGACTCTAGACCCATCGGGACCGGCGGCGGGTCCCCTCACGATGGTCGCGGGTGTGATGAGGACCGGATTTGCAGAGGCCGGTGTCCTTGCCGCCGAAGAGGTGTTCGAGGAGGAGGCCGACGAGCTCTCCTAGGGGGTACCTCCCTGGGGGGGATAAGGAGCCCTTTCCCCTTTCCGGGGGGACCTCATAGACTGAGGGGCTCCCCCCCTCGTCCACCGGCCATTCGACGCACGGAGGGGAAGCCTCCGCGAACTGAACCTCCGGCCTCTCCGGCTTCGGCGGCGCCGGGGCCGCTGGGAGAGCAATCGCCGAAGGGGGCGAGGGGGCATAATCGGCCGAGTCAAATGCCCCCCCGTCATCGGCTGCCTCCTTTCCTCGAGCCTCTCCGGAAGAGGCGGCATCACTTCGCGCCGGGTAGGTGCCCGTGCGCCCTGACCTGGGGGCTGCGTCCCGAGCCTTCACGGGCATAGGGCCCGGTGTCGTTGCTAGACCGGGGGCCTTCTGAGCCTTGGCCCGCTTTGGCTCAGAACCCCCGGCGACCTCCTTCCCCCTCTTGTGGGAACCGGGGGTGGGGAGAGGCATCCTCGCCGGTAGCCTCAGCCCGAAGGCCTCAGCCACCAAGTTCCGGGGAGGACCCTCCCGATGACGCGCACGATCCGCTCGTGCTCGTCGGCATAATACCACCCGAGGAGGTTCTCGGCCTTCTCTCGGGCGGCCGGATACAGCCGGACTGTAAGAACTAAGAGTTAGAGAAATTAACGAAGAAGTGAGCAAAGTAACCGGGAACTTACGTCGGGTCACCATCTTTTGTGGGGGCCGTTGGGCCATACACATCCCGATCCCCCTCCTCCCGTGTGAGAAGGGGGAGATCTTCAGCAGTGTCAGCTCCTCGGCTGCATCCCTCATAGAACGGACGCCCCGGGTGTCCACCACTTTGCTGAGGAGCTTCAGCTCCTCCTCGGTCCACACCGGGGGCTTGGGGGCGGACGACCGGCTGTAGGAGGGGGGCTCCGGTGAGTACGTCACCTCGTCGTCCCAGACCAGGAGGTAGAACCAGCTCCGGACGCAGTCCCCCCAGTGGTCCCGGGAGGCTGCCACCGGGTACTCCGCTACCCGGGATGGCAGGAGCTGGATCATCACAGAGCTGAACGGGCACTTCGGCCCTCCCTTCATTAGGTGGGAGATCCTCGTCGCTGGCTTGTAGAAATATCGGAACAGCCGGAGCGTCGGCTCCCGTCCGGTGGCTGTCTCGAACAGCCAAATGAAGATGCCCATTCGAAGGAAGGCGTTCGGCTTTAGGTGGTTGATCGCCACCCCATACTCCTGGAGGAACTCCCGGAGCAATTAATGCACCGGGAGCCGGAGTCCGGCCTCGAGGAAATCCTCGAAGACCACCACTTCCCCGGGCCTAGGGCGGGGGGCGCCATCCTTCTTGGAGGGGATCCGGACATCCCCGTCTGCAACCACCCCCCGATCCACAAGGGACTCCAAGTCCCCCGACGTGAACTCGGAGGCCCAGAGGAAGTCCGCAGTGACTTCCTCCGGAGGCACCTCAGCAGCCTTAGCGCGGCCCTTGGGTCCCATTGATTTCTCCTGTGGCTTAGGCTCTAAGGAAAGGGGTTTGGGTTTCCGGTGACTGAGCTTCCGGGAGAGGGCTACCGGGAGAGCTAAGAGCACCGGTGGAGTTTGAGGATTGAGGGTTGGAGTGACTTCTCCAGGTCCCTCAAGGCCCTATTTATAGGGCTCGAACGTGGCCCCGATGAGCGCCATGTGGCTCCTCGTGGTGCATCCGTGCCGCCCAATTCAAACAGCGCGTGGGAAACGAAGGGATGGGCGAGCGTCCCGGAGGAGATGTTCCTGGTAACATGAACCATCCCCTCTGCGGACACGAGCATCGCCCTCGGAGGGCATGGGGGGTTGCTGTTTGGGGAAATCTCCGCCTGATCAAGTCTAGGTAAGAGGCCGTCCAATTTTGTCGGGGACAAGGCCCCCCAGTGGCTTGTCCCGGGCGCCGCCTTTTTCCCGGGGACGAGGCCCCCCAGTGGCTTGTCCCGGGCACCGCCTTTTGGCCGGGGATGAGGCCCCCCGGTGGCCATTTGCCCGGGGACGAGGCCCCCCAATGGCTTGTCCCGGGCGCCGCCGTTCTTCCGAAGACAAGGGTTCCCGGTCCCGGGTCACGTGAGGATCACGCGAGAAATGCCTCGGGAAATGGCGGACACCTGTCAAGCATCCAAGGCTCCTGACCGAAAGGAGGATGCTGGTGCCCCTTGATCCAACGGTGGTGAGAGGGGTAGTTTAGTCTTTTTGCATCTTTTGGGCCTATATAAACCCTTGCAACCCCTCATGTGAAGAGGACAATTCATTTTTACTCTAATAGACAATCAAACAGGTGTGCTTTGGAGCCATCTCTCCCCCGAGAGAGAGCTCCCCTAGCCAACTCCGGTTGGGAGCACGCCGATAGGACTAGGGCCTCCACAGAGGCCTGAACCTGTATAAATCCTTGTGTCACTTGTTGTGTTTGCCCGACGGGAGAGGACCGGTCATACGGTCAGCTCGCATCGTCTTTTCTTCGCTAGGAGCTTCAACAAAACCTGCCAGGGTATTCGCAATACCACAACATGATCTACATGAAGATATCCTTTAAAAAGAATAACTAAACAATGCTGAAGATGATTGAAATTGCTTGCTGAACTGAGTCGAGATTCTAGGGTTTCAAGGAATCTGGGCTAAGATTGAGTACTAGAGGTTACTAGAGTCTCAAGGCACCAATATTGACATAGGGTTCACGGCTGGTTTGCTCAAAAACGACGAATGTCAACAAATTGACATTCGGTTTACGGCCTGACATGGCTTGGGTTGGCTTTAGAAGGCTCTTCTCAAGATATGGCAGTTGAAGGAAATGTAGAACATGGTTCTACAAACTTGGTAGACAAAGTGGATTTTAATTTGCACAACCAGAAGTGGTCGAACTGAGCTGATGCCACTGGCTGACATAGATTGACAAAGGCTGACAGTGTCCAAGAATGGCATTGATATGTTTTAGGAGGTTTCCAATGGACAAAACAGATTTGGATCAAGGCATTAGGTGCATAATTGAACAAGGCATCTGTTTGACAACAAGGTTTTTACAGAAAAGTCCAAGTTAAAGTATTTTGCAAAAATACCACTGGACATAGTGAACTGAATGTCTGGCTACTACCAAATTCTAGGGCTTAAGCAATTGATCGATATTACTTAGGCATTGCTTCACCAACTATGTCTAGGAGGTAGGCGAAAACAACAGGAATCCAATGGTGGTGGTTTCGAGCACTGAAGTGGCCGGACGGCGACGAACGACGGCGAGGAAACACGGTGGTGACACGGCAAAGCACAGCTATTGGACACAATCTTAGCATATCGATAACTTGAGATTTGGCACAGCATTGAAGGGCGATGCAGTGGAGAGATATACTCAGGAGATCAAGATGAATCTATTGGACAAGATGGCGATGGCGGCGGTGGCCAGCGGCGACCAGACGGCATGCTGGCGGGACGACAGCGAGGGGTAAAATACCCACTCGTGATTTCGTGCTGCGAATCTGGAAATTGAAATTGCTGGAGCTGGCTGAGGTTATCTGTACAATCTGGAGCATTGGATTTGGCTGGAGGTTGATCAGTGGCGAGTGGCGGTGAACTGTGCCAGAGAAGTGATCGACCTCGTCAGCTACAAGGCGATTGGGTGATTAATTCTCCAAATTGATGGCACGGTTAGGCTCCTGGGTTGCTACAGATGGTGAGGCTCAGCGGGATTAGGCTGAGGCAGCACCGGCGGCGGATTCGACGACGTAGCCGGAGAAGAATGGGGCTGATTTAGGCATTTCCAGTACAGGGCTCTAGAGGTCAATTCTTCGCGGTGAGAGCAAGAGAGAGGTGAGGGGAAACTTCTGAAGTGGCCAATTTGGCCGAAGAAATGGCAATGCGGCCTAGCGACGTGAGCTGGTCGCTAGTGGCGCGCGAAATTTGGAGATACTTCAATCCAGGCTCGAATTGAAATCTAAGTGCACAGGGTTGCTAGGACTAAGCTACTGATAATCTAACTCTACTAACATAAGAGCTAATTCAGGCTAAATTGAGCTACATTGCCGGAACAGGGCAAATGCATTTAACGGCGATCGTCGGCATTGAGGTCCACCGGAGACAAATTGGTTGCTTGAGGATGATGAGATGAGCACTAGGGACATACCAATGCAGTTAATTTGAAGGTTGGTGATGTGAATTACTCTGGCATCATGCTCCTCCTCGGTGGCTCGTCGGAGAAGAAACGAGAAGGAGGTTGATTTAATGGCTAAGGAAGCTCTGGAGATGATTGGTGAAGACAAAGCTAATCGATGGCTGCTATCTATAGGCACAGGGTGGAGCTTTCAAGGAGGGAACAACAACGAACTTTGCGCCGGGGATGGGACTGGCCGGGCACAGAAGAAAAAACGGCGACGATGACTCGACGGTGACAGCGTCTCTACAACTACTCAAACGGTCGGTTCATTGGGACTTGGCATTGGCCAGTGCAAAGTGAGGGTGGCAAAGCCAGCATGGCGTGGCGACTTGGCGGGAAACTCCTGACAAAGTAGCTGTAGCAGTCACTGCTGGTCGCACGCGCACGGTTGCTGGTCGCACGCGCGCAGTTGCTGGTCGCTGGTGCTGCCACGGCGACAATTTTGGCGCGGACACGTGCGCACATGCAGGCGCAAGCGAACACGAGCACAGGCGAAGACCGGCGGTGAAGATCGCGGTGAGACCTAGTGCTGGTCGAAGCTGCTAGTGTCGCTGGTGGAAACAAAGATTTAGACTTGATTGCAAAATCTGAATTTTGGCTTTGGACTGATTTGTAAATTCTGAGATTTGGAGGATTAGGGCTGATTTGAACTTCACAAATCTAGCAAACCTTATCCAACAGATAATTTGGCAAGGATATTTGGTAAAATCTGACACATTTGAATAGTTTTTGGATAAAACAAAAACAAAGTAATTTAGGGTATTTAAAATCTCAACTTTATCAAAACTGAAATTCTGGGATTTAAGATGAGATTTTGGTATCCTCATAGAAGAAGATTTTGTATTGAATAGCATTTGGGAGGTGTTCCCTGAAACCAATTTGAATTTGGAGTTGATTTGCAACATTTAACCTTTTTAGGCTTCTGGAAAATCAGAAAAAGGACTAATCTGCGATACTTCTTGGACTGATTTGTGAAAATGTTCTAAATGATAGGATTTGACTGCCAACTTCTTGGATTAAGGTATTGGCATACCCTTGATCATAATCCAAGAATAATCTGGTCTGGATTAGGTCAAGATTTGATTAAATCAGAGTTCAGAGTATTTAGGGTAATTAGGATACTTAATTGATTTCTGTTTTTGAAAACAGAAAGGATTGAAAAATCTGGGAGTTAGATATCGAATTGGATCTGGCTTCTGAAGGCTTTTATTCTTAGGATAAATAGTAGGTCATATCTGGAAAGTCAGACCTTGATTTGGGTTCACAGGGAAGATTTTAAGATTTTAGAGCTTAAGATAGAATAAGTCTGGGTTGGTTTTGCTGATCTTGAAGAGACATATGCATGCATGACTTTTTATGTAAAGAATTTTCACTCCAAACCCAGGGTGTTACATTCCCTCTAGGTCACTAATTCCATGGCGGCTTGCTATGGAGAACGAAGAGAGCCCCGAAGTGCAGGAGGGCGAATTGGTGATATTCAAGGACTTCCTACGTTGCGATTTCCACTTGCTGGAAAGTGATTTGCTGTGGGAGGTCCTCACCCACTTCGATTTGGAGCTGTTGAATTTGAATGCCAACTCGGTGCTGATCCTCGCCACTTTCCAGCACTTGTGTGAGGCGTTCATGGGGGTTTTGCCCAGTGTTGCATTGTTCCACTAATACTACTTCTTGGAGATGTCGAAGGGCACGGCTGTGCCGGGTTGTGTTTACTTTTGCCTGCGGGAGAAGAAAGACTTTCTTCCCTTTCCACTGCGCGATTCAGTGTATAAGTGGTACCAGAGGTGGTTCTACTACACCGCATCGGAGGAAAGTCATCGCTAGTTCCCGATCGGAGACCGAAGAAGAGCAAGGAGAAGGATATTTCCCCTGCCTTTGATGAAGAACAAAAGAAACAAACCCAAGTGCTGAGGTGCCTCATAGATGCGGGCTTGACTCCTCGGGACGTGATCCTTGATTTTATGAAAAATCAGATCAGTTCGTTGAAGAAGAGGGATCATCCCGCGTGGGAGATCAAAACAATGGAGGACGCCACTGGGGATGGCAGCCCTGGTAAGTTGGCAGGACATGTTTTTGTTCCTTTGTTGTTTTGGATGTGTTGGTTACCATGCAGGATTGTTCGGAGTTGGCCTCTTCCGATGTCATGGTAAGGGCCAACTAGCTGTTGAAGGCTTTCAACCCGACCGAGGAAGGTGATGCAAGTGTGTCGAGGCCGGAGAGCCTTGTTGGTAGTGTCAATGAAGTTGTACGGGCGCGCGCGAAAGGTATGCATTTTGCGGCAAACTGGGACAAATCGTGCCGTCGAGGTAAGGCTGAGCAATGAACATGTTGATTTGTGCATATGGCTGAGGGCCAAATGGTGGGGACGAAGAGGCCTTTGGGTGATGAAGGTCCTTCTATCGTTTCGTCAAAGAAGGCAAAGAGGACCCTGAAGTACAAACAGCCGAAGGCTCCAGCTGCCAACAAGGCGAAAGTGGTGACTGCTACTGGGGTGGCTTCATCCAAGGCAACTGCGACCGACTTGAAGGCGGCCGTGGTAAACCTTCGTACCCCTTATGCCCCAATTAGTGCAATGGAGAATCACTTCTTGCTTGTACAGGGGGAAGGAAGCGAGGAGGAGGACGATGAGACTCCCTCAATCCTTCGAAGAAGAAGGTTGGTCGAGCCACCAAGGAAACCCGCGCTCAAAGCGCTCTCCTCGCTGTTGTCCCTCTGTCGCGCCCCCGACTTGGGGGCGACGACTACTCCCGTGGGGACTCAGCTCGCTGCAGTTGATCCCATACATGCATACCATTGACTTCCTAGGATAAGTCAAGCACAGGAGTATATTTACATTAGAGCAGAGTAACTTACAAAATATTTAAGCATTGTGGCCTGCTGGCCTTAATACAACATAAAGAGATTACAATGCCTTAGCGGCATATAAGGTTTAGCAAAATAACAACTACACAGCGGACATTAGGTAAACCTCCACAGCAAGAAGTTGACGGCAGAACAACACACATCAGGGCTCTAGCGGAACTGGCGTATATACATATAGTAGTGATGATATGAACCTATGCTAGTAAAGAAGTGTGGATGGTTGTAAAATAGACTTTTCCTTTATATCTCATCTCATGGCAGTATTTTTCATAGCATAGCATCGCTATTCATGTTCACTATTTATAGCACTACCGCAACACGTCGACACACGACAGCCCACGGAAGCACCTCTTATCATGACAACACATGTCATTTGGGTAATCTTGATTTATCAAATTTTATTTACAAAACATACTTGTGCCACACCCCAAGGATTTAATCCACCGCAGCAGAGTACTATAAACACAGGAGCTCAGAGTATTCGAATACATTTTTAACTCTGCAGAGAGGTACCAATTTACCTGTAAGATATTCCACTTTCATGCTCATCCTATCATGATGATTAGACCCTTCCTCACTGCACAGTGTGAGTGGAAATGTGGAGATAACAAGAACTTTTGTTATGTTTCACTCACAATTCACCCCTGATCCTGTGGTCGAACAAACCACAGTTGTGGCGGGCTATACCCCCACCCCGACTGCATCTCCCCATTACTAGGTCAGCGTGCATCATCAGATCTAGTGATATGTGTAGGAGCCGCACTCCGTGCCAATCATGCACCACTTTCCATCTCATGCAGGGGTTTCATGTGCGATCCGCATACTTACTTGTTCAGGCCTGTCCCATACCAGGCTTGCGGTTAGTACTTTTTCATGCCACTAGACGCACAACACAAGGTTCTAGTCCTTATATGCTAGTGACCTAATCATCCACAGCCACACACATCCAGTGCCACCACCATTCCATACCAAACTCTGGTCACGGCTAGGGGTTTTATTTCATGAATATACATAAATACACATATATTAGTTCATGGCTCATTACTTGATCATTTCACATTTCATGGGCATTCAGCCTTTTACTGCCATTTCATGTTTCAATCATTCTTTCACATGCAGTACCAATTATATTCAAGGTTATATTATAGCAACTCTAAAATATAGGTTCAAGATGTTCAAGAATATGACTTGCCTTCCAAGTCGTAAAAATCAGCAGTTGGTGTCGGGTCGACAACGAAGTCCTCAAACTCAACTTCTGGATCTGCTCGGCGACAAACAAACACACAATGATTACTAATTATATTAAATATTTTATGATCTACATGCAGACATGCTTGAGAAGAGATGATCTCGTCGCTGCTGAGTTAGGCAAGATTTGGAGCTGGAATTGAGTTGGGCTCTCAGATCTGCAGTGTTTGGGCTAAAGATGAGGGTTAGAGGCTCTTAGGGTTTCGAGGCATCAAAATCGATATTGAGTCCGCGGCTGGTTTGCTCAAAAACAACGAATGTCAATAGGTCGACATTCGGGTCATAGCCTGACATGGTTTTAGAGTGCTTTTCTCAAGATGGGGTAGTGGAACAAAATGTACAACATGGTTCTACAAATTTGGTAGACAAAGTGGATTTCAAGTTGCACACCTAGAAGTGATCAAACTGAACTGATGCCATTGGTTGACATAGATCGACAAGGGTTGACAATGTCCAAGAATGGCATTGACATGATTTAGAAGATTTCCAGTGGACAAAACAGATTTGGTCAAGGCATTAGGTGCATAATTGAACAAGGTATCTATTTCACAATAAGATTTTCACAGGAAAGTCCAGAAGTTCAAGGATTTTGCAAAAAGACCCCTGTGCACAGCGAACTGAATGTCTGTGCACTGTCAAAAATTAGGGCTTAAGCATTTGAACAATTTAGGGCTTTGATTGCTTCGCCAACTATGTATAGGAGATAGGCGAAAGAAACAGGAACCAATGGTGGTGGTTTCGAGCACTGAAGTGGTCGGACGGCGCTGAACGGCGGCGAGGAAACATGGTGGTGACCTGGCAAGGCATAGGTACTGGACAAGATCTTGGCACAAGGATATGCTCAGGAGGCTAAGGTGGATCTACTGGACAAGGCGGCGATGACGACGATGGCCGGCGGCGACCGGACGGCATGTGGGCGATGATACCAGAAACGGCTCACGGTGATAGAGAATTACAGGTGCTAAAGCTTGAAATTGATTTAGGGCTTACGCTCCTGGAGTCACACTGATGGTTTTGGAGCAGTTAATTTGATTATAACGGTGGTTTAGGGCTCACCGGCACTACAGCCGGGTTCGAACAAGACAAAAAATGGGGGCGCCGTTGTTCTAGAGTATTGCTGGTCAATCGGCTTCGGCTAAACCACCTACAAGACATAGGAAACAAATAGAGGTGGCCCAATTGGTCAGAGGAACGACGGTGCGGCCTGGAGACGTGAGCCGGTCGCCGGTGGCGTGCGAGAATTGGGGAAGCTACAGTCCGAGCTCGAATTTGAAATCCAAATGCACAGGCTTGCTAAGAAGGTTCCACTGATCATTTAATTCTACTAACATAAGGGCTAATTTCGGCTAAATCGGGCTGCATTGCCGGAACAGGGAGAATTAAAATCCCGGCGATCACCGGCATTAGGGTCCACCGGAGTTCAATTAAATGCTACAGCACGATGAGGTGAACAAGAGGAACTCACTGGTTGAAGCAATTTGAAGATCGCCACAGAAGAAGAAGAAACGAGGAAGTTTCGGTCTTAGTCGATTTTCTGGTGAAGTGAAGGTTGCACAGGACAAAGGGATGCTTAAATAGGCCAGGGACGGAGTTGGCAAGGAGGGAACAGCCATGATCTTTCTGACTGGGATGAGATTGGCCAGGCGCAGAAGCAAACAGCGGTGATGATGACGCGACGGCGACAACAGCTCTGCAACTGCTCACATTGTCGGCTCGTTGGGACTTGGCGCTGGCCGGTGCAAAGCGAAGGCAAAGGTGACAATGCTGGCATGACGCGGCGATGTGGCGCGAAGATCCTAACAAAGTGCTACTACGGTCGCTGCTGGTTGCTACTGGTCACGCATGTGGTTGCTGGTCGCTGGTGCTGCCACGGCGATGATCTTGGCGCGGACACGTGCACGCACGCAGGCACAAGCGAACAAGAGTACAGGCGAAGGCCGGTGGTGAGAAAACACGACGAAGGCACACTGGTCACTGGTCGTTGCTGCGACTGGTCGAAACAAACAGGCTGGCCTGATTGCAAAATCTGGATTTTGGCTTTGGACTGATCTGTAAAATTTAGGATTTAGGTGATTAGGGTTGATTTTGACTTCAAAATTTTGGAAAACTTTGTTCAGCAAATAATTTGGCAAAGGTATTTGGCAAAATCTAGAACATTTGAGCAGTTTTCGGATGAAACAAAAACAGGGTAATTTAGGGTATTTAAAATCTAGACTTTATCAAAATTGAAATTCTAGGATTTAGGATGAGATTTTGATATCCTCACAGAAGAAGATTTTGTATTGAATAGCATTTGGGAGGTATTCCCTAAATCAAATTTGAATTTGTTGTTGATTTGAAGTTTTTAGCCTTCTCAGGCTTCTGGAAAATCAGGAAAAAGGACTAATTTGCGATACAATTTGTACTAATTTGTAAAAAGGGTCTAGATGATAGAATTTGACAGCCAACTTTTTGGATTAAGGTATTGGCATACCCTTGATCATAATCCAAGAATAATCTGGTTTGGATTAGGTCAAGATGTAATTAAATCAAAGTTTAGAGTATTTAGGATAATTAGGATATTTAATTAAATTCTGTTTTCAAAAACAGAAAAGGATTGACAAATCTGAGAGTTAGAGATGGAATTGAATCTGGCTTCTGAAGAGTTTTATTCTTAGGATAAATAGTAGGTCATATCTGGAAAGTTAGATCTTGATTTGGGTTCACAGGGAGGATTTTGAGATTTTAGGGTGTAGGATAAAATAAGTCTGAGCTGATTTTGCTGATCTTGAAGAGACATATGCATACATGACTTTTTATGAAAAGGAATTTTCACCCCAGACCCAGGGTGTTACAGATCTACCCTCCTTAAAGAAATCTCGCCCCAAGATTTACCTAAGAAAAGAAAAGATAAGGATAGGTTTGCTGAAGATCCTCTTCCTTCTCGCAAGTAGCTTCTTGCTCTTAATGATTTCCCCATTGAACTTTACACAACTTGATCTTCTTCCTTCTGAGCTGACGTTCATTAGTGGCTAGGATTCTGATTGGGTACTCCAGGTAAGTAAGATTCTTCTGCAGTGATATCTCTTGCTCTTTTATCTGGTCAGTAGGCTCCTTTAAACATTTTCAGAGTTGAGAGACAAGGAACAAATCATGCACTCTTGCTAATCCCAAAGGTAATTCCAATTTATATGATACTTCCCCTTTTCTTTTGATTATCTTAAATGGTCTGATATACCTTGGAGATAGCTTTCCTTTCACTTGAAATCTTTGTAGTCCCTTGAAAGGCGTGACTTTGAGATAAACCAAATCTCCTAGTTCAAATGATAGTTCTCTCCATCGATTGTCTGCATAACTCTTTTGTCTAGATTGTGCTGTACTCAACCTTTCTCTGATGAGTTTGACATGAGCTTCTGCTTCTTCTACTATCTCTGGTCCTATGACTCTTCATTCTCCTGGCTCATTCCAATGCAATGGGGTTTTGCATTTTCGTCCATATAGAGCTTCAAATGGTGCCATCTGTATACTAGCTTGATAACTGTTATTGTATGTAAACTCTGCAGATGGTAAGCATTTGTCCCATGATGTCCCATAATCTAGTATACAAGCTCTTAGAAGATCTTCCAAAATTTTGTTTACTCTTTCTGTCTGTCCTCTTGTCTGTGGATGATATGCAGTGCTGAAGTTAAACTGAGTTCCTAGAGTTTTATGAAGTCTGTCCCAAAAATTTGATGTAAACAGTGCTCCTCGATCTGAGACGATCTTCTTGGGGATGCCATACAATGCCACTATTATTTTCATGTATAACTCTGCCAATTTACTGCCGTTGTAGATCTTTTTGACTGGTATGAAGTGAGCTACTTTGGTAAGTCTGTCCACGATAACCCATATGGAGTCATCTTCTCCTTGAGTTTTAGCTAGTCCTGTAATGAAATCTGTACCAATTTCTTCCCATTTCCATAGTGGTATTGGCAAAGGTTGTAACTTTCCGGCTATCATCTGGTGCTTTGCTTTAACTCACTGGCATGTGTCACAGTTTGCGATGTATTCTGCGATCTCTCTTTTCATATTATCCCACCAAAATCAATTTTTCAAGTCCTGATACATCTTGGTGTTACTGAGGTGTATTGAGTATGGAGTTTTATGCGCGTCATGGAGAATTAATTCCTTAAGGTCTGCGCTTTGAGGTACACAGATCCTTCCTCGATACCACACAATCCCTTGGTTGTCTTCAATGAAATCCCGAGCCCTTCCTAACTTGATTCGGCTCTTGATCTTGCAAATTTCCTCATCTTCCTTCTGGGCATTCCCTATCTGTTCTTCGAGTTGGAGTTTTACTACTAGAGTAGCCACCGTCCCTTGTGGTACTACTTCCACTTGATGATTCTGCAACTATCGTTGTAGGTAAGGGTTCCTCAGTATGATTGCTTCTTGCAGGTTATATAGCTTCCTGCTTAGGGCATCTGTTACTACATTAGCCTTTCCTGGGTGGTACTGGATACTGAGATCATAATCTTTGATCAATTCTTGCCATCGTCGTTGACGCATGTTGAGTTCCGTCTGTGGCCGCACTTGTTGGAGCATCCTTCACTTCCGGCTCTCTTCCCCCATATTCCTCTTCTCCTCTACCTTCAAAGCTCTGTTCACTAACATTTGAAATTCTGTAAACTCATGGGAGGCAATTTGATACTGCAAGTAATGCTGAAGTCCTTCTGTGAAGCGTTCTATCTTCTTCTCCTCGGTATCAACGTCTCCAGTGCATATCGAGCCAGATGGGTGAATTCGGGTAGATACTCGGTGACTGTCTTGTTTCCTTGAATCAAATTGTGGAATTCCTGGCGCTTAGCTGCCATGACACCGGTAGCATTGGTTTTCGCACTAGGCTCGCCCATATACTAATATGCGAAATAACGGGATCTTACTCGGAAATATTGAAACCCAAAGGATGATCGAAACATAGCTCAAAGTAATTGCACAACTCTTTATTTGAAAGAGGGCTTTACACATCGAACGTCAGGTCGCACTCGCCTACGTCGAGGGAATTATGTGTCTAAGACTTCAATCTAGACTCGATGATTTAAACTAGACCTATTACAAGGTATTTATAGTCCAATCGTATGAGTACGTATCAGACTCAACAACCTAAATGTATTAGACTCATATAACTAACTAACCATAAACAGATAAGCTTAGTTATATCTATTCAGATCGGATTACAATTCTGAATAGAGAATGAATTCCTTTTCATAGTCGCGAACCATACCGAACACAGTTAAGGTCGCGAAGCCGTATGCGACTCAACCTGAAGATCCTCCCAGATCATGACTCCCTTGTTGAGAAGGAGCCAACCCCTGTTGCAACCTCTCGATTAAACTGGAGATGTGGAAATTGAGCTTGTCCATCTTCTCTGGTGTACCACTTTGCCGCACGTGCTCGTTGATTCTTCAGACCGATTCGAAAAGTCTCCTTTGTGCCACTGCGGGTGGTAGTCACCTTCTTCTCCAGAATCACATCTTCGCGTAGAGGTTCGTCTCGGTGATAGACCAAGTCTTCAGCAGATGGTACTATGGTATCTGGCTCATCATCCAGCATTGAAGGCTCAAAGAGTTTGAGGTGCTCGACATTGACAACCGAGTAAATATCCATGTATGGAGGTAACTCGAGCTGACAAGCATTATTACCCACTTTCTGCAAAATCCGAAAAGGACCATAACGAATGGGTTTGAGTTTCTTACCTTCACCTTTAAGTCTCTCCTTGCTCAGATGTAACCATACCATATCACCCTCTTCGAATTAAGCATCAATTCGGTGCCGATCATGTCGCACCTTGTACTTGAGTTGAGCTCGCAGCAAGTTCTGTTCAACTTCTCGATGAAGTCATTGAATACCTTCTAGGAACTTTTGTGCTCGATCCTGATCAGATGCTTCCTTGCTGTTCTGTGTTGAGGTAGGAATCACAAACTCCATGTCGAATGGACTATGTGGTAGAAATCCTAAACAGACCTCAAACGGTGACTTGCCAATCGAACCATGCACTGCTCGATTAAAAGCAAACTGTAGGTAAGTTATGCTTTCATCCCAGGTCTTCAGGTGCTTCAAGTTATATCCTCTCAAGAGATGAACGACTGTGCCATTTACCACCTCGGTTTGACCATCAGTTTGCGGATGAAAGGCAGTACTCCTCTATAGCTTGGTGTCCATCATCGTCCAGAGCGATCGCCAAAAGTGACTAAGGAACCGGGATCGCGATCAGACACAATAGAAGTCGGCAGTCCAAAGTGTGTCCAAACGTGTTCAAAGAATACCCGAGCTGCTTCTTCTCCCATGATAGTCTTTCAACAAGGTATAAGAATAATCATTTTGGAGAACTGATCAACGATCACAAATAGATAGTTGTTGCCACGTCAGGTCTTAGGCAATCCTTCCAAGAAATCCATGGATATGCTCTCCCATGGTCGCGATGGAACTGGCAAAGGAGTGTACAAACCTAATTTTCGGTTTGCCGGTTTCGAGATGCTACAGAGACCACAGCCTCGAACAAAACTAGCCACATCCTGCTGTATACACGGCCAGAACACCTGTCGGTGAAGATTTTGCAACATCTTTGTAACCCCAAAGTAACTAGCTACCTTTGATGTGTGCGCTTCTCGCAACCATTGAATTCAAGGTGCTCCACGAGGTATGCAAAGTAAATGGCCCTTGTACAAGAGTCCTTCTCAATGAACGAACTCCGTAGGTTTCCCTGTTTTGAGCTCACTCAGTGTTGTTTGTAAATCAGGGTCTTCACTGTACATAGTGGCATAGTCATCATGACATGAGGGCTCAATCTGCATGAATGCTGATAAGCAGAGGGTCGTAACCAGTGGTCGCGACAACATGTCCGCCAATTTATTGTGTATGCCCTTCTTGTACTTAATCACCAGATGAAACTGTTGCAGATACGACATCCACTTCATGTGCCGAGCTTGCTGTAGCTTGGACTGAGTTTGCAAATATTGCAACAGTTGATGGTCGGTGTGGACAACAGTCTCTTTACCCAAGAGATAACACAACTCTTTGTCATAAGTCGGATAGTTCTTATGAGCTCCCTGGAATAACTCAGAGTGATATGCCACTGGTCGACCTTCTTGCATAAGCACAGTGCCCATCGCATAACCTGAGGCATCGGTTTCTAGCTCGAATGGTTTTTGTAGATTCGACAAGGCTAACACAGGGGCCTCGCTAATCTTCCTCTTCAGCAAGAGAAACATGTCCTCATGTTTCCCTGTCCACTTGAAGTTTTGATCGATTCTTGTTAATGCATGCAATGGAGAAGCCACAATCGAGAAGTGTCGGATGAACTTCCGAAGGTATTGACATGCTCCCAAAAAACTGCACACGTCCGTAACTGTTCGCGGTCGCGGCTACTCGCGAATCACCTTTACCTTATCCGGGTCGATTTGCAACGTACCTTTGCCGACCATGAATCCCAAGTAAAGTAGAGTTTGCTGGCTGAACTCGCACTCTTACGGTTGAGGCAAAGTCGATGTTGCCGAAGCTATTCGAACAACTTTTCGACATGAATGAGGTGCTCATCCCACAAACGACTATAAACTAGTATGTCGAGGTAAACAATCACAAAGTGGTTGATGAACTGTCATAATACGTAATTCATAAGACGCATGAAAGTTGCCAGGGTGTTGCAAAGACCAAACGGCACGACCAGCTGCCGACGATTTGGACTCGAGGTCCTTAGTCGATCTTATGCAAATTTGTGAGTTACGGGACCTTTCAGGGTGCTCCTCCGGGAAAGTAGGATGAATCAAGTCTGTAGAGGCACAAAAGATTTTATACAGGTTCGGGCCCTCAATGGTGGGAGTAATAGTCCTACGTCCTATTGTGATTTCACTATATGTAATAAGATGTTTTACAAGAGGGAAGAAGAGATGATCACACGCGATGATCTCTTCAATGTTAGTGTCTACCTAACTATATCTAAGTCTTCAGGTTTGTTGAATGCCTGGTAGTGCTTGTATGCTTGGCTGAATTATTCACCATCCATAGAACGTGTATTAACTACCTTTTTATACTGGACAAAAGGGCACCAATATGAAATGGCCTTGGACAGTTGTTAAGATGCAGTTTTGTTAACCGCACTTAACTTCCACGTAGGCTTAACATGTGCAATCAAGGGATAACCACACATGTTAACCTCCTGGGAGTTGTCTTCATACGTGGAAATATCTTCGTGATTCTCGGGATATACCTGTTCAAAGAGTTAGGCCTTCCCGAATTGTTCTGATCGCAGATAATCAACGACCCTCTGACCGTGTACTGTCCGCAGTTTCTTGATCGCGCACTGTCTGCGACCTCATGATCGCCCAGGGGATGCGATCATGCAATATCTCTGTGTCTGAGCCCTTTAGGTCGTCTGAGACCATAGTGACAGATTTATAGACACACGTCTAATCTAATTCTGTCTTAAACCAGACGTGTATTACTTTAAACTAGTTCGGGTGATAATCCTCGTCAGCTAGCCCCCAAATTTGAAGAAAATTAAAGAACATATTTACTTCAAATTTTTATCCTACATCGAATTATGAACCTGACATTTTAGCTTCAACTGATATTGTTCCGCCGTGTGATGGTTCATATCCCGAGAAATATCCTGAGTCTTTCTTGGCTGGTAATGATGACTTAGGCGACTCATCATAATGGCAACCGTAAGTGCGGTTTAAGAACCCGAGACTTGTGTGGAAACGAACCGACGTCTTCTGGCTCTATAAATTGAAGAGCCTTTCGGTTCTTTGAACTCACGAATTTCTCACCACGTCTAAGTCTTTTTTTGAGTTTCTCTTTTCCTTTAGCCACTCCCTCTGAGACTTAGTTCTTGTTCTGATGGCAAATCAAGACCCCAAGAACATCATTGAGATTGAGAGTGATGAGGAAAGAACAGAAGTGCAGTCGGAAATTGATCAAGACTCTCAGGAAGTAAGTTTTTTTCTGAAAGTCCTGGATCAACTTTTTTCCTTCATTCCGACCGGTTCCAAAGTAATGCTTTTTGAAACTTACAGGTGTGCGAAGAACTAATTTCTCGAAAGAAGAGATCGAAGAATGACGAAGGATCCTCCAGTGGGACTGCATCAAAATTGGTAAAAGGAGCCGAGATCTGGGCTGCCACATTACCATATCCTTCAGCCCCATCAGCTCCTCCCGTCGCATCATCTCCACATTTGGAGATCCATAATAATCCTTCCCGCCTTTCTTCTTCTGATCAGCTTTCTCTATCGCGATCAAGCGATCCCCAGCTTTTGTTGGGTGATCAATTTTCTGGTGGAAGCGCTTCATCCTTCCATCCAATCTTACTGCGAGGATTGGTAATTATTTTCATTCTCTCTGCTAGTCGTTTTATCTTGTAAAACTAACACATACATGTGTAGGAGACGAAAATCTCTGGAGCCCCTAGCGATCAGCCTGCTAAGGTCCAACCTCTTTTTGGTGAGAGTGTTTCCCTCGAGCGAACTCTCCAAAAAGAAAAAGAGGCCCTGGAGAAGAAGACCAATGAAATGTCTTCGGCCATTCTGCATTTGGCAGAATGTTATGACAACTCCCGTGAAGAGGCGCGCCAATTCCGCTTGGAGCGGGACTATGCTCGGCAGCAACGAGAACTCTCCGATACAATAAGGAATAATAGCGCTTCTTTGATTCGGGATGATGTAGATAGGCTTAGAGCCATATCCAGTTCTCTAGGGGCAGCCAATATTGATCCCACTAATGTTAATATGTCCCTAGGAGAACTTTGTAAAAGGTTATCAGACCAGGTTGACGCTTTAGTCGCTTGTGTCCCTTTCGTATGTAAAGATTATCAGAAATAAAGAATTTCTTTTCCTCACATACTTGATCCCTTAAAATAATTATGTAGAACTTATAATCCGAATTAAGGTTCTTTACATTCTGTGAGCAATAGTTACACAAGAATGCTTTTGCGACCAAAAATACACAAGTAAACTTCTGTCCGAAACTGGCTCAGTTCTTCAGTCTTAGAATAGCATTAAGGCCGTAGACTGCGATCAGAGCTAGTGTAACGATCAGAAAACAGCTCTCCGGTCTTAGAATAGAATTGAGTCCGTAGACTGCGATCAGAATGATCACATATTAGTTTTTTTTTTACCAGACGGCGACCACGGCTGTTATGATCACACATATCCATTATGATATTGCGATCAATATAGAGGTCATAAACTTATTCCAAAGCCATATGGAATTATTCCCGTTCAAAGATTTAGGAATTTCCAATATTTTTTATCTGTACCATAGCCCCCGAATCCGAAATAAAATGATAAAAACACATTTCATTTCGGATTCATTACTGAGTATGAATTATAGGTTCCAAGAGGAAAGACACCCATTATGGGAAATTTATAAAATACTCGGCGAAGGGTTGTCTCGGACATATAAAAGGAAGAGGTAGCTTACTGGACAAGCCAAAAACCCTTCGTCTCCTTAGACCCTCCTGCCGCACAAAAACCCTCTTTTGCATCCCTCGTCTTCGTCGTCTCCAAAGTCACCACCTTTCTTCTCAGTTCTTCATAAGAAATGGTGTCCTAGAGCCGATCCGTCCACCATATAGAAGAGAGCCGATGGCACTAGAGAAAGAAGAGATTCTCCCTCCACGGCTGCTGAGCAATTGGCGGCCAACGGAAAAAGATCAAGAAACCCCAATCGTCCAAGAGGGTGAATTGGTGATCTTCGAGGAATACTTGCGTTGCGGGTTCCGATTCCCAGAAAGAGAATTTCTGAGGGGAATCTTGGACCTTTACGGGTTGGAGTTAGTAAATCTCCGCCGAAATGCAGTCCTTATCCTGGCGATTTTCCAACACCTCTGTGAAGCCTTTGTTGGAGTACTTCCGAGCGTGGAGCTTTTCCGACGCTTCTACTTTCGGCATGGTCAAACAGTGCCAATGCCGCTGGGTGTACTACTTCCTTATACGGGAGAAGAAGGAGAACCCATTCCCGCCCCTACGGGACTCTGTTCATGGGTGGTACCATAAATGGTTCTACTGTACCCCTCCGTCGGAGAGCGGACTATGGTTCGTGAACACCCGACACGAGAAAGCCAGTGAGTTAGACTCCCTTCCCGTTCTGAGCGCAGAACAGAAGAAACAACTCAAGCTATTCTTCACCTAGTCCAGCAAGACTTGACCACGCGTGACATCATACGTGACTTCGTGAAGAATAGGATAAGCCCCTGCGTGAAAGGGCACATCCAGCTTGGGAAGTGGAGTCCATGGTGGACAGCACCTTGGACTATAATAACGGTATGTCTTTTAATCAACAAAACATACATTTTTACTGATTAAAAAACATTGCATTTATTAACATGCTTGTTTGTGATACAGTGCTGTCCTTGTCCGAGATTGAAAAACAGACAAACTACCTCCTTCGGGCGTATAACGCCGCTGTGGAGGGAACTAAAGGATCGCCTCGCCCCCAGAGCTTGATTAATGCCGACGATGATCTTAAGCAAGAACACCGAAAGGTATGATTTATTCAAACAAGCTCTGTTGGAAACCATCCATTTGTCTTGTATTACCAAAAACATGTTGAATAATACAGCTTCTGGGAAAATTTGCTGAGGCAATGCGTCCAAGTGAGGACATTGGTCCTTCGGGAAGACCGACTACGAAGAGGGTGAGAAGGACCCCTTCAAAGCATGAAGCGAAGGAGTCTGCTCCCAAAAAACCCAAGAAGATCCTGGGAGAAACTTCTTCACGAAAGAAAAACATTACCGCGAAAAATATTGCGGTAAGATTTTTGATAGCTCCTGTAACCCCAAGTACGAGTGGAAATTATTTCTTCGTTGTACAGGGCGAAGGGAGCGAGGACAAAGAAGACGACATTCCTCTAGTTCGTCGCAAGAGAAAAACAACTGACCTCTTGAGAACAAGCGTCCCAGAGAGGTTGACTTCCCTTCTGGTCGGCGAAACCTTGTCCCTGACCGCAGGGACAGAAATGGCTATAATGGGCCCCGTGACCACTGACAATCCGGTGGTTTCGGGTGGAACCCTGGTGCCTAAAGCTCATGAAGCCCCAGGGCTTACAACACCTCCCCTACAGATAGAGGGAATGACTGTGGTAAGAATCCTCACAACCTTGCATGTTTTCGTTCTTCTGTACACAACCATTGAATTGTGTTCATACGGGGAGAAGAGGATACTGTCCTTTTTAAGAGAAGGAAAACGAGGACAGAAGAAAACTCTTTCCCGAGAGTAGCCATCAAGCTTCTCTCTCTTGGGAGCATCATCGGAACCCAAACAATGGGTGGGGTTTCGAATAAAGTGAGAACTTTTCCTATTGCCATCTAAATATGACTGACGGGAGGCATCTTCACCTTACAATGTGTTTGTCTGTCTGTTGGCGCAAGGATGCTGCACCTAGTACCCCGGCGACCTCGACAAGCCATGGTACACCCACTGCAGAGGTTGCAGGAGAGCCAAGTCCGATTCCCATGGCCGAAGAGGTTCTTCAGACCATCGTGGATCGAATGGCAGAGGAAATCCGATCCCAAGGAACGAAAACAGCAGTCCCACTTATAGAGGGGGAACAACAAAAAAAATCATCTGCTGCCCCTACCGCGGACACAACAAGTTCTGAGGTTAGACCTCACGCTGATGTTGAGAGTGGCTCATTCAGCGATTACATAGAAGTATGAATAACTCTCATTTTTATTTTCAAACTCGCAAAAATTCAGGAATATTCAAGTCTTAAGAGCAACTTCTTATCGTGTTCTAGGACTTGACCCAGGTGGCGACCAAGTCGACAGCTATAGAAAAGCATATCGAGGTCGCGCAACGGGAGATCAGCCGGCTGCAACAGTGAGTATAGTACTATTTATTCATGTTAACTTGAATCCATATTTAAACGTAACTGATCGTCCTTGTTACAGAGAAAATGCCTTTCTGAACAAGAGCATGGCTGATCGAGAGAATCAAGAAGAAACTGCATGTAACACCCTGAGTTTAGGGGTAAAAACTCTCTTTTTCATGAACATCATGCATGCATGTATCTCTGTAGTAGTAGCCAGATCAGTCAGACTCTAATCTATCCTAAGCCCCAAATATCTACAAATCTATCCTGTGAACCCAAATCAAGATCAAATTTCTCAGATGTCATCTATCAGTTACTCTGAGCATAAAAGCCTTCAGAAGTCAGATTCAATTCCATCTCTAACTCTCAGATCTTGCGATCCTTTTCTGTTTTTGAAAACAGGAATTTAATTAATATCCTAATTACCCTAAATACTCTGAACTCAGATTTAGCCAAATCTTGACCTAATCCAAACCAGATTATTCTTGGATTATGATCATGGGTATGCCAATACCTTAATCCAGAAAGTTGGCAGCCAGATTTCATCATTTAAGCCTTTTTCACAGATCAGTCCAAATTATATCGCAAATCAGTCCTTTTTCTGATATAGGGAAATCCAAAAAGGCTGAAATCTTCAGATTAACTCCAAAGTCAGAATTTCTTTAGAAAATCTCTTCCAAATGCTATTTGATACAATTTTCCCTTCTGTCCAGAATCTAAAATCTCATCTTAGAGGTCAGAATTAGAAATCGATCAAAACTTCGATCTTAATTACCCTAAAATACCCTATTTTCAGGTTATATCAAAAATTATCAAATCATACCAGATTTTACCAAATTTCTTGCTGGATGAGTATAAGGTATAAGTTTATACTCATCTATGAAATTAGATTGCATATTATCTATCTCTAGATCAGAAATTACAAATCAGTCCAAGTTGTAAACAAAGATTATTGCAATCAGGTCCCTGGTTCGACCAGAGCCACTATTCACGACCGGAGCAGCAGCAATTCGCGACCAGAGCTCGCATTCCCTTTGACCGTGACCACAGCTTGCAGTGCATAGCTTCGATCAACGCCGTTGCGACCGCAACCAGTGCGCCGTGTCACCGCGCCTGTTGCCGCCGATCAGTGCCACGCTCGCCAGTGCTCGTTCACGGCTGTCTTTGCACACGCACACGTGTTTGCACCTCAATTAACGCCGTGGCGATCCTTGTCCAGCTCACCAGCAGCTCGCGCGCCAAAGAGAAGCTTCGCCTGCTCGTTTGCTCGCCGTTGCTTCAACCCGAAGGTACACCGGCGCAAGTACCTTAGCCTCCAAGCAGTAAGCTTTGCTTCGCTTCGCCTTGCCCTTAAATAGCAATCCCAAGCAGCTCCCTTGTCACCAGCACCGCTCTCTAGAACTTCTCAGCAATTAACCAAATTTCCTTCAACTTTGTCTTCTTCTCCGGTGAGCCACCAAGGAGGTCGACAACGCTAGCCTCATCCACTGCATCAATCCCCAAATTGAAGCCACCAGTGAGTATCTCTCATCCTCCACATCGTTCTGTAGCATTTAATTGAATCCCCGTGCCCCTCATCGCCGGTGATCACCGGAATTGCCAGAATCCCTGTTCCAGCCTTGCTGTTTGATTCAATCCAAATTAGCCTTCGATCCAGTACAGTAAAATGATCAGTGAGCTTTAATTAGCAAACCAGTGAATCCATATTTTAGAATTGAGCTTGAATGGAAGCTATTCCCAAGCTCGAGCTTCACTAGTCACCGGCGCTCGTCGCCAGACTTTTCCGATGATCCTCTGACCAAATTGACCGTGCCAATAACTTCCCTGTGCTTCCCTCTTAGTCCTCGAGCAAAGAATTGAGTTCAAATCCTGTCTAGCAAAAACACCCAAGTATAGTGTCATCTTCTCTGGCACCGGCCACCGAAAATCTATTCCCGGCCGATCCAGCTCCAGCAACCTTGTCCACTAGATGCGCCTCAATCTCCTGAACAATTTTGTCTACTAGCTCGACATCTAATTCAGCCTAAATCGAAAGTTATAGCTATGCCCTAATCTTTGTCCAATGCCAAGATTTGAAACTTCAGCCACCATGTTCTTCGCCGGTTTTCATCACTTTTCGGCCATCTCCTGCCCTAGATCCTGTTGAGTAAATTGTTCCTGTTATCAAAGCCTACCTCCCAGACAAAGTGGTGCATCAATTGGAGCCCTAGATCAAAAGTTATGGCAAGCCCTAGTTTCTGGCCATGTCAGTCCAATGCCAGTCTATGCCAGCCAGTGGCATTAGCCATTTTCACTTCCTTCCAGATGTGCATTTTGAAAATGACTTTGTCTCTTAGACTCCTGATGTTGTGATCTAAATTTTCTTCTTCTGTCACAACTTGAGTTGACCTCTCTATCAACCATTGATCCTTTGTCAACACCTTGAATCGAATGTCAACCTGAAGACATTCGTCGATTTTGGGCAAACCAGCCGCGGACTTAATGTCATTTCCATACTCTGGAACCCTAAAAGTCCCTAGCACCCATCTTCAACCCTAATTCTGTGAGTTAGCCCTAATCAACTCTAAACCCAATTATGCCAGAATCATCGAGACATTTCATCTTTGCATTATTGCATGAAGTATAATAATGTATTGAAAAGGTTGTGATTCTTGGTTGCTTGCTTGATCTTTGCTCAGAGTCGGAGCCAGAGTTCGAGGACTTCACTACTGACCCGACATCAACTGCTGTTTCTTACGGCGCGGAAGGCAAGTCATAGTCTTTACGATCTTGAACCTATATTTTATGAATTGCTATGATAAGACCTTGAATATAAATAGTATTGCATGTGAATGGTTGAATTGTGAATTGGCAGTACTAGGCTGGATGCCTATGAAATGTGAAAAGATCATTTAGTGAGCCATGAACTATTATATGTATTTCTATATATTCATGAAATAAAACCCTAGCCGTGACCAGAATTTTGGTATGGATGGCTGTAGCACTGGAGGTGCTTAACTGCAAAGGATGTGCAGGCACTGAAGGTGCATGATTGTGGATGGTCTGGTCACTGGCATATAAGGACTAGAACCTTGTGTTGTGCGTCTAGTGGCATGAAACATGTGCTAACCGCAAGCCTGGTATGGGACAGGCCTGAACAAGTACTTATGCGGATCGCACATGAAACCCCTGCATGAGATGCGTTGTGATGCACGATTTACACGGAGTGCGGCTCCCACACATATCACTGAAAGTGATCATGCACGCTGACCCAGTAATGGGAATATGCATTCGGGGTGGGGGTTTGGCTACAACCCACCACAACTGTGCTTCGTGAGAGATCCACAGGGTCGGGGGTGAATTGTGTGTGAAACATGACAAAAGTTCTTGTTATCTCCACCTTGCCACTCACACATGGTTGTGAGGAAGGGTCTAATCATATTGATAGGATGGGCTTGAAAGTGGAATATCTTGCCGGTAAATTGGTACCTCTCTGCAGAGTTAAAAACGCATTCGAATACTCCGAGCTCCCGGGTTTATAGGAGTCTGCTGCGGTGGATTAAATCCACAGGGTGTGGCACAAGTATGTTTTCTAAAATAAAATTTGATAAGTCAAGATTACCCAAATGACATGAATAGCGATGCTATATTATGAAAAGTGCTGCCATGAGATGAGATATGAAAGAAAAGAGTATTTTACAAACATCCATAATTCTTGACTAGTCTAGGTTCATAACAACACTACTATATGTATCTACTCTTACCTATGACTTGCTGAGTACGTAAGTACTCACCCTTGCAACTTACAACCCAGTAGATGGAGTGTACTATGATCAAGAAGAAGGCGTGGAGAACTTCTTGGACCCAGATGAAGGAGAGCCAGATCCGCCAGATCCCTGATGTGTTGTTCTGCCGTCAACTTCTTACTGTGGAAGGGACACCCATCATCCGCTGTGTAGAAGTTTTTATTTTGCTTTAACTAAACCTCGAATGCGGAGAAGGTATTATAATCTCTTTATGTACTATTAAGGCCAGCAAGCCACACTGCTTAAATATTTTGTAAGTTTTTTGCTGCAATGTGAATATACTCCTGTGTTTGACTTATCCTGGGAAGTCAAAGGCATGCATATATGGGACTAGCTGCAGCAAGCTAGGTCTCCACGGGAGTAGTCGTAGTCCCAGTTTCGGGGCGCGACACTGCAGCTGCGAGATATTATTCTCTGGAGAAGGAAGTTCGCGAAGCGCAGTCAAAGCTTTCTTGTAAGTATACTCCTGACCAGAAGAAATCTTCTCATCATATGAACTTGTTTATAGTAAATGTTCGTTGTGTTCATACAGCACAAGAGGATCAAATAAGTTGTCTTTCAGAAGAGAAAAGAAACCTTCAGGAGACCATCGAGTTGCAAAGCTCGAAAATTGATACCACTAGCCTGGAGAATGAAGGTCTAAACGAAACAATTTCCTCGTGTAGCGGTACTCAGTTGAATATCTTCGAAAAGCTGAAGATGGTGGCTACTCTCCTAAAAGCATATGTGATTGAGTCGCAAAAGGACAATCCAAGACTTAGCGAGTTAGCCACACTGGTCGCGGCCCAAGCCGAATCACTCCTCGAGTATCTTCCTAAAGATACCAAACGGCAGGAAGAGGTACTGAGGTCAAATGTTAGATCTGTAGCCTCTGCCATTCTCTGTAGATTACGATTTCACCACGGCCCAAATTTGAATCTGAAGCCGGTGGTGGAAAATGCAGAGATCGAGAGTGATCGACTTGAGGCCATCTCTGAAGAAGTCAAGCCTCTAGCCGAAGATCTACTGAAAGAGCTAGGCCTTATTTGATTCCTTGTAATGATCTCTCTTAGTAATTATACCTGTGAAATTATATTTACAACATGCAAATATGTGCCTTAAATTTTTGGAAAAGAGTGATACTTTCTTCGTTTCATAGTATGACCATATCCTCTTTAGCGCCCTCCTGAGATCATAAATACTGAAGATCTAGTAATATAATCTCTGGAAAAATATGGGCATTATGAATACCCAAGAAATGCTTTAACTTAGATATAATCATCCGATCGAACTGATATTGACCTCAATACAACATCCAACCTTATTACGAACTGGCAGCCACTCGAATGATCAAGAACATGCCAGTAAGTCCCGTGTGCGTTGAGAAACGGCTTATTAAGAGATATCTTAGCTGGATGTGACCACGAGATCGGCCAATGAATCTGGTTAAGATATTTGTAACAAGATGATCATCGGCGATCAGCCCCCGAGCCAGGCTCGGTATAGGTATGGCAAATAAAGAAAACTGACATAACATGAGCCGAAGAAAAGTACTCACGAAGTTTTTGTTAAACCATGCTAATTGAACAGGAAAAAAGATTGGGAAACTTACACGTAAAACTTGCGCAGTTGAACAATGTTCCACATATTAGATAAGATTCTACCATCCTCCATCGCTAACTGAGCCGATCCTGGTCGCGGTACGGAAACAACAACGTAAGGGCCTTCCCACTAAGGAGAGAACTTATTGCGGTTAGACTAGTGTTGTATTTTTCGTAAAACCAGATCACTCATGTGAAGACTATGCGGCCGCACCCTTCTGCTGTGATATTTTCACAAAGCCTGCAAATATACTGCTGACCGTATCAACGCTCGATCACGTTTTTCTTAGAGGACAGTTAAATCCTAGGTATGTTGTTCGATCTGATCAATCTGGTCAAATTGATCTGTTTGAACAGAACCAATACGGATTTCCGTAGGTAACACCGCCTCGGCACCATATACCAACTGGAAAGGTGTCTCACCAGGTGCCCTACTACAGGTAGTGCGTAGTGACCATAGAATGGAGTAGAGTTCATCCACCCAAGCCCCCGAGCGCATCTTAAGGCGATCGAAAACACGTTTCTTGATGCCTTGTAATATCTGCCCATTGCTCATTCGACAACACCATTGCTCTGTGGATGAGATACAGAAGCAAAGCACACCTTGGTTCCAATATTATCGCAATAGTCCAGGAATAGACCGCTAGCGAACTGGGAACCGTTGTCAGTGATGAGACGACTTGGAACACCAAACAGAGTAACGATGTTCCTATGAAAGAACTTCTATGCCGCAGCAGTGGTGACATTACGGGCTAGCTCAGCCTCAATCCACTTTGTGAATGTGTCAATGGCTACGAATAGAAATTTGTTACCATTAACGGCCTGTGGCATAGGTCCCACAGAATCCATCCCCCAGACCGTGAAGGGCCACTCTAATGGGATAGTTTTCAAGGCATATGCGGGCTGATGAACCTATCTGGCATGAAATTGACGCTGGGGGCATGTCTTGACCAAATTCTTAGCATCATCGAGTGCCGAAGGCCAGAAAAAACCCTTTCCGAAAGCTTTTCCGACCAGTGTGCGAAATGACGCGTGTGCACCATACACACCATCATGGATTTCTATCAAGAGGGATTTACCTTCCTCTTAAGAAATACAACGCATGAATACCTCTTGAGTACCCTTCCTATATAGAACTCCTATAAGTTTGTATAGGCGCGCTTTTCGAATCAACCGATCGCTTTCGGTTTCCTCCTTGGGCAAGGTCCCATGTTCGAGATAGACCCTCAATGGATGGGTCCAATCCCCTTCTTGTCCAAGGTTGATAACAAAGACTGTTACCTGGTCATCTTCGACTATAGTCATGATCGAAGGATGCTCTAAGTGTTCGACGAACAAACCTGCCGAAGCAGATGTACGTGACGACCCAATTTTAGATAATTGGTTTGCGAGAATATTGTACTTTCGCGGGATGTATTGGACTTCGAAATGACTAAAGTGTTTTTCCAATCTCCTCACTTCCCCCAGATAATGAGCCATTGTCTCATCGGAGGTGCTGTACTCCTTGTTTACCTGGTTTACGACTAGCTGTGAGTCTCCCCTCACCACAAATCGATGGACTCTGAGGAATTTCACTTCCCAGAGCCCTGTAATAAGACCTTCATACTCTACTACGTTGTTAGTCGCAACAAAATGTAATTGAATGACATACTTGAGTTGGTCGCCTTGAGGCGTTACTAAGACAACTCCAGCCCCCGAGTGTTGGAAACTTCAAGAGCCGTCAAAATACATTGTCCAATGGTCGGTACACGACAAGTCTTCGGATTCTTGCCTTGGAGGGTCAAGGTTAGTCCATTCGACCACAAAATCTGCAAGGATCTGAGACTTGACCGCAGTGCGAGGGGTGAAATGGATGTCAAATGCTCCAAGTTCCACAATCCACTTCGCAATTGGACCCGATTTCTCTGGGTTTCGGATAATATCTCCCAAGGGGAAGGAAGAGGGCATTGTAATTTTATGTGCCTGAAAGTAATGTCGTAACTTGTGGGAAGCCATCAGTAGCGCGTAAAGTATCTTCTGGACCTCAGGGTAACGCTCCTTAGGACCATGAAGTACCTCGCTCACATAATAGATGGGTCGTTGCACACCTTCTCTTACTGCGATCAGAACAGAGCTGAACGCATGAGGTGTGGCCGCCAAATAAAGAAGTAGTTGTTCCCCTGTGACTGGGGAAACCAACACTGGCGGACTAGATAAGTATGCTTTAACCTCCTGGAATGCTTTCCCGGCTTCATCCGACCAGGCAAAACCATAGTGCTTGCGGAGAGCTTTGAAGAAGGGTAATCCCCTCTCGCCTAGTCGCGATATAAATTGACTTAAAGTCGCCATGCGACCTGCTAGGCACTGGACGTCCTTCATGGTCGAAGGAGACCTCATTTGCTCGATGGCCCTGATTTTCTCGAGATTAACCTCTATTCCTCTACAACAAACAAGAAAGCCTAACAGTTTACTAGATGAAACCCTGAAAGAACACTTTTTTGGGTTTAATTTTATTCCAAATCAGTTTAAATTACAAAAGGTTTCAGCAAGATCATCTAAATTAGTCAAGCTTTTCAAGATTTTTACAACCAAATCATCTACGTAAGCTTCAAGATTACACCCCATCTGGGAAGGAAAGGTCTTTTGCATCAAGCGCTGGTACGTGGAACCGGTGTTCTCTCGACCAAATGGCATTCTGACGTAGCAGTAGGTGCCAAATGGTGTGATGAAGGCAGTCTTCTCTTCATCTTCTTCTGCCATGCTAATTTGATGATATCCTGAGTAAGCATCCAGAAAACTCATCAGTTCGCAACTCGCAGTAGAATCGACCAACTGATCGATGCGGGGAAGGGGAAAATCATCCTTCGGGCAGGCACTGTTTAGGCTGGTGTAATTGATGCACATGCGCCACTTACCATTTGACTTACGGACCATGACCGGATTTGCAAGTCATTCCAGATGTTCGACTTCTCGAATAAACCCAGCTGCTTGGAGTTTGTTTAACTCCGCGCGGATGGCTTCTTGTCGCTCAACAACAAAGCGTCTAAGCTTCTGCTTTATTGGTCACTGTCCAGGTCGAATTACTAACCTGTGCTCGATTACCTCCCTTGGGATACCGGGCATGTCGGATGGTTTAATTTCCACGCGAACACATCTGCATTAGCCCGGAGGAAGGTAATGAGTTTGAGTTCCTATTTGTCGTCCAAGCCTGACCCAATCTGAATTGTCCTAGATGGATCATCTGGGCATAATGGAACCAGTTTTAGCTTTTCCTCTGGTCGAGGGGCGACTTTGATCGTATCTGCACCCGTGTGGTAATCTTGACATCCCAAAGGGGAAGTTGATCCACGAGCTCTAGTGATAACTGATCTCAAGTCAATGCCACATTGCGGCTACCTCAGGCTGAGATTACGCCTTTGGGGCCAGGTAACTTGCTGCACTGATAGGCGTAGTGCATCGCCATCATAAATTTAGCGAGAGTTGGCCGGTCAAAAATCGCGTTATAAGCTGAATCACAATCACTTACATCGAAAGTAACTAACTCTGTTTGGAAATTATCCGGTTCACCCAACGTGACTGGGAGCACCACCTGTCCCATTGGCATCATCGAGTGACCAGGAATTATCCCATAAAATGGATGGATTATGGGTTTGATTTTTGAACGAGGGATTTGCATCTCATCCAATGCCTTAACCAAAAAAGGTCCAAGGAACTGCCTCCATCGATCAGAACCTTTTCGACTCTCATGTTACTGATTATTGGGGTAATGTCCAGAGCTAATCTCAATGGTTGAGTAAGCCCAACAGGACAATCAGAGCGATCGAACGTCAAAGGAGTGTCTGACCAACGGGGGTATTGAGGTTCCCCAAGGAGAGCTTCCGCTTGGTTAACTTCTCGATGAAATGCTTTAAACTGTCGTTTAGAAACAAAAGAGGAGGAACCTCAAAAAATGACATTAACATAATTATGAGGTACCTGGTAGGACATTTCTTCGTCCCCGTCGGCGTCTCTAAGCCCGCACGTCTGCTCTTTTGAAGGCAAAGTTGGCATCAGCCCAATTCCCTGGTAGAAGTCATCTAGTTGCTTCAACCAGCTCCAGCAATTTTTGAGGTCGTGTCCTGGAGAGTTGTGGATCGGACACCACTTCTTGCCTTCCTGCGATTTAGTTGGTTTTTGTGGCTGGTCAGAATTGCGACCACAAGTGGAAGTTTTATTTTTAAACGAAAACTTATTACCTTTCACTGGCAGTGGCTTTTCCACGACTGCGACCTCCTGGTACTGTCCGGTTCGATTCTTTTTGGTTTTCTTTGACTTCCCGCTCAACGAAGACTCCGGCTTCTTGCCTGCGTCCTCTTTTTTCACGTCCTTGAGACCTGGTTGGGGCGGTAAATTTCCTTTATCGACCATCCTATTCCATTCAACGGCCTCAACCGCATCTGAATAGTGATCAGCCATATCAAAGAGATCGGCGACTGATCGAGGGGGGTTGATAAGTAAATCTTCTGTAAATCTCCGATATCAAACAACGTGCTTAAACTCCCTGATAACAGAGTTATCGGATATGTTTGGGACGATATTTCTCACCCCGACAAACCTTTTGACAAATTGTCGGAGAGTCTCCATAGAGGTTTGTCGTAGACGATGAAGATCGTCTTCTTTCCCGGATTTTTTATAACAATTCTGGAAATTGTTGAGGATAGCATCGCACAACATTTCCCAGTTATATATCGAACCCTCAAGCTGATTGAATAGCCAGGTCCTTGCTGGCCCCTCAAGAACTGTCGGCAAATAGTTGGCCATGACACGATCATCCCCACCTGCCGTTTGGATAGCGGTAATGTAAATTTGAAGGAACTCCGACGGACTCTGGGTCCCATCAAACCTCTCAATAGCCCCTGGCTTGAACTTATCCGGCCAGACGACCGCACGGAGGCCTGGCGAAAAAGCCTTGCAACCTACATAAGGACTGTGGAGAGTTCCGCGGTTTCCAGCATATCCACGAGCAATTTCGCGCGATGGGGATGTGCCACGTGGTCCCAAACGAGAATGCACAGGAATTCGATCTCGATCACGAGAACTTCCTATGCGCCTGGATTTGTCATGCCGAAGTGATCCGGATGGTAATCGATTACGCCTACCATGACTAGAGTAAGAATACTCCCTTTCATGGGAACGTATCATAGATAGGGAGGAAGCTGTAGGGGTTGCATCAGATGCAACCTCATCCAGCTTCTCCACCAGGATCCTAGCAAAAGCCAGTTTGTCCGCGTCAGTGAGGGTAGGAGGAAAATTACGCAAGACCTCCGTGATAGATCAAAGTTGGCCATGCGTACTCCTCTTTGGTGCGCTAGGTGTAATCGTTTCTTCACCCGCCAGTAAATGCTCTGGTGGTAAAGAAGGCGTCTGGTCATGCCTGCGACCATGTGGGTGGCGGGAGGAACTAGGGGCGGCGTCATAACGAGCCTGCGCATTTTGCAGAGCCTCTAGGGCTGTCCTGCGGAGTTTGTTATCGCATCGCTCGTGGTGTTGATCCTCCTTCTGCTTGCGTTCTTGTTCCTCCTTTTGTCTGTGCTCCTGTTCTTCCCTAGCAATCTGCTGATCGGGATTTTCTTCCCACAAGGCAGCGAATTCTCTGGGGAGCGAAGCTATAGAAGGAGTGAACATCTCTGTTTGCTCCGAGTCGGATTCGAAATCAAAGAGAGAGTGGAGGTTGTCAGAATCAAACCTCCCTGGACTGAGTTCCTAGTCGCTGCCATCCTGGTCCCTGACAGGAACGCATGGCGACCGAGACTCGATTTTGCATATGTGGAACTGACATCAAGTTCCGGACCTATCTCTACAATCCCCTAGTCAATGGACATGACCCTAGTAGGGGAAGATGTGTCCTCTTGACGTCCCTTCGGAATGTCTTCGCAACTGACCTCTTCCATTGGAATGGGGTCACTAGGCAAAGGCATTTGTATATGGGCATAATCGTCGAGATCGAAGTCGTTCTCAGAATCATATGCTCCAGACATTGCTCACCAAACCTCTGAATGAAGGGAAAGCACCTTGAGAAAGGCCCCACGGTGGGCACCAGCTGTCGACGATTTGGACTCGGGGTCCTTAGTCGATCTTATGCAAATTTGTGAGTTGCAGGACCTTTCAGGGCGCTCCTCCAGGAAGGTAGTGACGAGGATTGTCACCCGGGTCACTTCTAATAAACTTTTGGTTCAAGATAGGTTCGAACCAGACATGTATCTGGCGATGCGAACTCAAGCTATTCTGAGGGGCATCGCCATGAGGTCACAAGCTTTACGCGATCAGGTCGCGGGTTTCGTGCGATCAGGCCGACAGCTTTGCGCGGTCAGAAGTTCGTATGCTATACGCGAACTGGATATCCGGGACGTTGCACGGTCAGCCCACATTCCGCGGTCAGAACATTCTCAACCAGGGTGCTTGGAGGTTATTCGGTTATCCTTATAACAGGATATTCCAAGCATCCCGAGGATTCCTCCACGTTGAAGACCAACCGTCAGAGGTTAATATATACGGTTATTCGTGATTAACACGTGTTAATAACCTCCGTGGAAGTTAACAGCAGTTCTCCAAAAACTGCATCCAACCGTTTGGTGCAGTTTCTTCATATGGCACCCTTTCGACCAGTATAAAAGGGTGGCATAGAGGTCCGAGGGGAAAGAATCCAATCCATTTTGGAAGAACAAGACTCCTGATACAAGTGAGATACAGCGTATCTCAACCACTCAAACAGCCAAGTCTACGGCTTAGATTAGATAATATTCGCAAGTCTCCTAGAGCTTCTTTTTGTACACTTACATAGGAAAAACTTTCGCCTGTGAAGGTTTCTTCCCGCTAGTTTGTAAACCTTTATCACATATAGTGAAATCCTAACAGGACGTAGGGCTTTTACTCCCACCATCGAGGGCCTGAACCTGTATAAAACCTCTCTGTGCTCCTGTTCTCCATTTTTCTACATACCTTCCCGGAGGGTCGTCTTGAAAGGTCTCACCATTACAAATTTTGCATAAGTTCGGCTGAGGACTCCGAGTCCGAATCGTCGACAGCTAGGATGAATCAAGTCTGTAGAGGCACAAAAGATTTTATACATGTTCGGGCCCTCGATGGTGGGAGTAATAGCCCTACATCCTGTTGTGATTTCACTATATGTAATAAGATGTTTTACAAGAGGGAAGAAGAGATGATCACAGGCGATGATCTCTTCAATGTTAGTGTCTACCTAACTATATCTAAGTCTTCAGGTTTGTTGAACGCCTGGTAGTGCTTGTATGCTTGACTGAATTATTCACCGTCCTTAGAACGTGTATTGACTACCTTTTTATACTGGACAAAAGGGCGCCAATATGAAATGGCCTTGGACAGTTGTTAAGATGCAGTTTTGTTAACCGCACATAACTTCCACGCAGGCTTAACACGTGCAATCAAGGGATAACCACACATGTTAACCTCCTGGCAATTGTCTTCATACGTGGAAATATCTTCGTGATTATCGGGATATACCTGTTCAAAGAGTTAGGTCTTCCCGAATTGTTCTGGTCGCAGATAATCAACGACCCTCTGACCGCGTACTGTCCGCAGTTTCTTGATTGCGCACTGTCTGCGACCTCATGATCACGTAGAGGCTGCGATCATGCAATATCTCTGTGTCTGCGCCATTTAGGTCGTCTGAGACCATAGCGACGGATTTATAGACACACGTCTAATCTGATTCTGTCTTAAACCAGACGTGTATTACTTTAAACTAGCTCGGGTGATAATCCTTATCACCAGCCATTTGAACAGACCTTGTCGTGTTTTGAACACGGTCTTCCACATATCCTCCTCTCTGATGCTGACTTGATGATATCCTGACTTAAGATCCAATTTGGAGAAGACAACAGCATGCTTTAATTGGTCTAGCAGGTCGTCAATACGAGGAAGGGGGTACCTGTTCTTGATGGTGATCTTGTTCAGTGCTCGGTAATTGATGCACATACGCCAAGTCCCATCTTTCTTTGGCACTAACACCACAGGAGATCCACAAGGTGAACTACTTGGTTGAATGACACCATCGTTTAGCAACTCACCAAGTTGTCTCTTGATCTCTTCATTCTCCAATACTGAGTTGCGATACATACTCAAATTGGGTAGTGTCGCATTAGACACAAGCTGAATTTCGTGCTCGACTGGACATTTCGGCAGACGACCCTGGGTACTCTCGAACAGATCACTGTATTTCTCCAGCAGTCCCGACAAACGACCAGAATCCTCTCAGCATGCCAACGACAATGCTAGTCGAGTACCCTCACCTTGACCAATGGGTCGAATCATGACAAGCACGTTCTTGTGACATGCATTGACTTGCGGTGATTTGCGGTCATCAAGTTCGAAGTGTTGACGTGGATGCCTCTACTGATCACGAATTTAACTCCGTCTTTGGTGAGGTCATACTCTTGTGCACGCCGATGGAAGTGAGCGTCTCGATCATACAGATACGGACACCCAAAGATCACCTGATAGATATAGATAGGGACAACATCGCATTGCACCTCGTCAATATATCGTGCAGAGATTGCAAATTTCAACACACACTGGCTCGTAATCTGTTGGTTCACGTCGGATGTAAACCAACCCAGCGGATATAGTCACGGGTGTGTGGTTGTCTTCAAACCAAGTCACTGAACCAATCCAGCGGAGACCAGATTCTTCTGACTTCCAGGATCGAATATCGCTGCGACCACTTTGTGCTTCACCTGGATGTTGATGGTGAACAAGTCCTCCGTTGGGTGATGGTCGTTCGGTGGATCCAAACCCTTTTCCTTTGACATTGCCATCAGAGACAAGGTTGTGTCCGCCACAGCAACCAAATTCACTCGGACAACCTCTTCGTTGGGTGAAGTCGCAGTAGCCGTGGCTGTTCTTTTCCCTGGTCCGTTTTTCTTTGGTCGAAGTTTAGGATGAAACTTGTAGCATTTATCTTTGGTGTGTTCCGTGATTTGACAATGGTCGCAAAAAGTACCCGTGCCCGGCTTCGAAGCGTTTTTCTTCGAACTCAGTTTTCTTTTTGTCGAGGTCGCACTGTCCCTCGTGCCTTTATCGCCATGGGATTTGTTCTTCTTTTTTATCGCCATAGCAGTTGTGCTCGCAGTCTCGATGTCTTGGACGCCGAACAGACTTAGCTCAGTACTGATTGATTTCTGAAGTCCAAATGTGTATTTCTGAAATACCTGAGGATCGGATAGCGATATGCCGATGACCATTGCTTGTCTCTGGAACTCCGTAATACAGTCTTGGACGGTCTGGTCGCGTCGTTGGTACAATCGGTGCCAATGTTCCCATCTCTCCTCAAGGTAACCCATCGGATAGAATTCTTGTTGCAGAAGTCATTTGAATTGACCCCACACAAGGTCGTCAGCTTCACTACTGGCTACAAGGGCCTTCCACCAAGTCTTGGCATGGTCCTTCATCTTCAAAGGTGCGAACTTCACCTTTTGAGCACTACTGAACCCTTTTAGGTCAAAGTAGGTCTCAAGCTGATCGATCCAAGAATCCAATTTCTCGGCATCGATCACCCCGTCATATATGGGTATATCAATCTTAGCGTCAACCTTAAAAGATCCGACAGCTAAGGAGGTGTTGGCGAGATTGTCTGTTTTATGGTCGCCTTCGTCTTCATCTTCGGCTGCCCTGCGCAAGTCTTCACCAGTCTTTACACCCATAACCTTCCCTACTTCAGGAGGTACAATCATGGCCTGCTGCTTAATCCAAGCAAGCACAGTTTCCATCTCGGTGGAGAGCTTAGCCACTTGTTCGGCTAGGTTAGCTTGAACGGAGGTATCATCAGACATTGTCGGAGACGCGGCTGTAGGAACCGTCAATTGATCGCCTGAATTTTCATCGGAAGTTTTGTAACCCTGGCGAGTCTTCACTATCCATAGGATAGGAAAGTTTCTCTGATACCAACGTGATCTGTTTGAGACCTAGCCTTGGTTTTCGCACTAGGCTCGCCCAGATACTAATATGCAACGGGATCTTACTCAGAAATATCGAAACCCAAAGGATGATTAAACACAGCTCAAAGTAATTGCACATCTCTTTATTTCAAAGAGGACTTTATATGTCGAACGTTAGGTTGCACTCGCCTACGTCGAGGGAACTATGTGTCTAAGACTTCAATCTAGACTCGATGATTTCAACTAGACCTATTACAAGGTATTTATAGTCCAATCGTATGAGTACGTATCAGATTCAATAACCTAAACGTATTAGACTCATATAACTAACTAACCCTAAACATATAAAGCTTAGTTATATCTATTCGGATCGGATTACAATTCCGAACAGAGAACGAATTCCTTGTCATAGTCGTGAACCATACCGAACACGGTTAACGTCGTGAAGCCGTATGCGACTTCACTTGAAGATTCTCCTGGATCACCAACTAAGACAGCAGTGCAGAAATTAATGCAAACTATTTTAATGCATAAAATACTTAGGCTTCTAGCCATAATACACAAGTTAACCATTGCAAAAGCAACAGCAACAGCGAAACACAAAACTATCCAGAACATTCACCAGCTCTATCTACACTATCCCCAGCTAAACCCCTAAAGCACTCTGAGAAAGTAGAACGCGCTCTCGCTACCTTACTGGATTTTTAGTAAAACCAAATAAGACTTTTGAAATCAAATTTTATAAAAACTATAAAGCTCATTTTACCAAAATAGGGTTTTCAAAGAAATAGTTTCTAAATAAATTACGCCTTCCTGGGGCAACCAATTCCTAAAGGTGTCATCCTACGGTCAAGTTCTCATGCTGCTCTGATACCAACTTTTTGTCGCGCCCCCGCCTTGGGGGCGACGACTACTCCCATGGGGACTCAGCTCGCTGCAGCTGATTCTATACATGCATACCATTGACTTCCCAAGATAAGTCAAGCACAGGAGTATATTTACATTACAGCAGAGTGACTTACAAAATATTTAAGCATTGTGGCCTACTGGCCTTAATACAATATAAAGAGATTACAATGCCTTCATGTCGACGATTCGGACTCGGAGTCCTCAGCCGAACTTATGCAGAATTTGTAATTGTGAGACCTTTCAAGATGACCCTTCGGGAAGGTATGCTGAACAATAGTGAACAGGAGCACAGAGAGTTTAGACAGGTTCGGGCCCTCGATGGTGGGAGTAAAAGCCCTACGTCCTGTTGAGATTTCACTAAGTGTGGTAAAAGATTTACAAATGGAGGCAAAAGTCCTCATAGGAGAGGATTTTCCCTGTAAGAGTGTACAAGGATAAGCCAAAGAAGGCTTACTAAAATGCTATATGAGGTGTGCCGTGGACTTGGCTAACTTGGATGATTTTGGGTTTTTTGATCTTCCGATCTCTTGGTTGATGTTTCGGATCATCCCCCCCTTGATGCTCCATGCCATCCTTTTGTACTGTTTGAAAGGGTGCCATGTAGAGGAAACTGCATCAAACGGTTGCACGGACGGTTGGATGCGGTTTTTTGGAACTGCTCTTAACCTCCACGCAGGTTAAACAAGTGTTATTCACGGATAACTGTATGTGTTAACCTTCTGACGGTTGATTCTCCACGTGTAGGAATCTTCGGGATATTTAGAATATCCTGTTGTACGGGCAACCGAAATAGATAGATCCCAAGTATCCTGATCGGCAGATGTTCTGACCGCGGGATATTGGCTGACCGCGCAATATCCCGAATGTGTAGTTCGCGTATAGCCTACGAACTTCTGACCGCGCAAGGCTTACGGTCTGACCGCGTAAAGCTTGCGACCTGATCGCGTAAAGCTTGCGACCTCATGGTGATGCCCCTCAGAATAGCTTGAGTTCGCATCACCAGATACATGTCTGGTTCGAACTTGTCTTGAACCAAAAGTTTATTAGAAATGACCCGGGTGTCAATCCTCGTCAGCTAGCCCCCAAATTCGAAGAAAACGAAGAGACGTGTTTATTTCGAATTTAAAAACCGTGCATTGGATTTTTAACCCGGCCCTTTAACTTCTCCACTTAGTGGCGCACTAAGTGAAAACGGTTGGTTTTTCAAGACGAGTTCTGACATTACGTGACGGGCAATGATAGCGCCGTAGAATTGTTTTTATCTCGAGGTAAAATTGTAAATGTTTTAGCAAAACCCGAGGCATCCGGAATGCAAACCGTCACCCAGGCGGCTATAAATACCAGGCCCCTGGACATGTAAAAGATCTACAATTTCCCTCTCACGTCTAAGTCTTTTTCTTGTTATCCTGCCTCCTTCTTTTTCACATACCCCTCCCAATGGCAGATCATGAAATCATCGAGATTGAGAGCGATGAAGGGGAAATTGTCGAACAAGGGTCTCAAACGAATGAAGTCCTGTCTCCCTTAAAGAAGAAACCCAAGGTTGACGAAGAATCTTCCAGTGGAACAAAGGTGAGGAACGTAGCGAGTTTCTTTCTTCCTTCAGTTCCTTTGACCCTCCCCGTTCATGCCTCTCGGCAAGTTAGGCCTTTATCCTTAGGAAAAGATCCCTTCACATTCAATTCTCCCATCCTTTTGGGTGATCAACATCCTGGTCGGCAAGCGGTGACTATCCCTCGATCAGATGATTGCCGTATTGGGTTGGCGAAGCAATCTTCTTCTGGGAAGGTTGCTCTTCCACCATATGATGATCTTCCTCCCAAGATGGGTGTATCAATGGGTTATGCACCGGGACAGGTAACAATTCTTCTCCCTTTTTGCTGATAATTTTAGTTAGTATGACTAACTTTTGCAAAAATGTAGGAGGTAGGAGGCCCCAGCGATCAGCCTTCTGCTGCTCCATCTCTTCCTTCCGGACAGACCCTTCTGGAAGAGAAGAATGCCCTGGAGAAGAAGACCGAGGAGATGGCCTCGAAGATTCTGCGTTTAGCAGAATGTTTTGATCGATCCCGAGAAGAGGCGCACCATTTCCGTCGAGAGAGGGACTTCGCTCAGCAACAGCGAGAACTCTCTGACTTGATTAGGGATAATAGTGCGTCTGTTGTTAGGGACGATATAGATAGACTTAGGGTAGTTGCTAGTTCCCTGGGGGTTGTCAGTGTAGACCCTACTGACAACAACATGTCCCTTGGGGAACTTTGTAAACTTCTTTCGGAGCAAGTCGATGTTTTGATCGACTGCATCCCTTTTGTATGTAAAGAATGTAAGAAATAAAAGTTCTTTATTTCTCATGAAATGTTTTCCACATCTTCTGTGCGAAAATATAGCCATGAACTTTACGTTCGTGACCATTCATACACAGGAAATTTTAGTTCTGCGATCAAAATCACTTTTAAAAAAAGCACCGCGACCTGCCCTGATTCCGCGATCAGTTTCAAAGCCGTGGTCAGAACTAAGATTCGACCAGAGTTGGGACTCGGTCAGGATGTTACTTCGATTAGAATCGAAGTTTTAGCCTAAAACACGATTTCGATAAAACCATAACCCAATTAGAAACACTCCAGTACGTTAAAAATTGGGTTACATGATTTTTTCGAATAAAATGTTCAAAGTATAAAAAAGGAAAAACGTCCTCTGAAAAGTACTGAAAATTTTTCAGTCCTTTTACGCTTTCAGTTTCCAAAACAAAGAAGTCTTTTTGTTTCAGATCCGACGCCTGGGTACTTTATCGGGTCCATCAGAGACAGTATCCATTATGGGAAATGAATAAAGCATTCAATGGAACGTTTGAAATGAGCCGTTTACTCATTAATGCGTCGCCTTGGGTCTATAAAAAGAGCAGATGTCTTCTCAAAGAAGCCACACAGCTAAAAACCCTTATTATTCCCGCCGCTCAAAACCCTCATTTTCTTCAGCCTTCATCTTCCCCAAATCGCCAGCTTCCCCTTTGATTCTACACTAAAGATGGCGTCCTGGAGCAGATCCATTCACCATTCTGAGGAGAGCCTGATGGCATTAGAGAAGGAGGAGATCCTTTCTCCGCGGCTGCTCATTAACTGGCGACCTGCGGAGAAGGACCAAGAAACCCCAACTGTCCAAGAGGGCGAGTTGGTGGTTTTTGAGGAGTATTTGCGTTGCGGGTTCTGATTCCCTGAGAGTCGGTTCCTTAAGGATGTCCTTGAACATTACGGGTGGGAACTGATCAACCTCCACCCCAACGCGATGCTGATCCTTGCAGTATTCCAGCACCTTTGTGAAGCCTTCGTCGGAATATATCCCAGCGTGGATCTTTTCCGACGATTTTACTTTTCGGCGTGGTCGAAGAGTACCAACGCCGCCGGATGCATCTACTTCCAGCTGAGGGATAAAAAGGAGTATCCCTCCCCACCCCTACGAGATTCTGTGCATGGGTGGCACCAAAGGTGGTTTTACTGCTCTCCACCATCTGAAAGCAGTTTATGGTTTGAAAACTCGCGACCGGAGAAGTCGAGCGAGTTAGACATTCCTCCAGCGATGAACTCGGAGCTTTTGAAGCATGCCGAGGTGATTCTTCACTTGGTCAATGAAGGATTGACGGCTCGAGATATCATTCGAGACTTCGTGAAGAACCGGGTGAGTCCTCTGCGTGAAAGGGCTCATCCGGCGTGGGAGATTAGGTCCATGGGTGATAGCACCCTGGACTACAGTCAAGGTATTTATTTCTTTGGTGCTGAACTTTCTCCTTTTTGAATTGTACAAATTCTGACTTGAGTTTGGGAACAGTCCTGCCTTCATCCGAGATTGAAAGGCGGACCAACTCCCTCCTTAGGACCTACAATTCCGATGTAGAGGGCCCTAAGGGATCACCTCGCCCGCAGAGCTTGATTCACGCTGGTGATGACCTCAGACAGGAGCGCCGAAAGGTAATTTCCTTGTCCAGCTTTGGCCCTGCAGGTCTTGTGTGTGTCCAGTGCTAATCCCTTGTAATGGACTGCGAACCAGCTCCTAGGGAAGTTTGCGGATGCGACGTTCCCAAGTGAAAATGTCGGCTCTCCGAAGAAGCCGACGGCGAAGAATGTGAAGAAGGTCTCTCAGAGACCCAGGACAAAGAGTCCTGCCCCTAAGAAGACCAAGCCAAACCCTGGGGAGGGGTCTTCACGAAGCATTCCTCATCCCGCAAGAAAGACTGCGGTAAGATATCGCATTCCTGCTACTTTTTCAGGTGCGACATGGAATCACTTCTTCGTCGTACAGGGAGAGGGGAGCGAGGAGGAAGAGGATGACGTTCCTCTGATCCTTCGAAGGAGGAAGATCGCGGATCTTCCATCCAGCGATGCCCCAAGCTGCCCCGCAGAGACCACTACTACCGAGGAGGTGGTCGTGGAAGATCCTGCGACCACCGAAAATCTTGTGGTCGCGGGTAACCCTCCAATTCCTGAAGCCCCCGAGGTTTCAGGGTCAATTATCTCTGCTTCCCTGGTCGAAGGGACGACCAAGGTAAGGAATCTTTTTCGGCCGTTCCTTCTATGACTCTTTCTGCACATTTGTCAAGTTAATGTATATACAGGGAGGAGAGCTTCCCCCTGGGACCACTGGGGGTTCCAGGGAGGAAAATCCTCCTCCTCTGCGGACAGAGGAGGAGGTGGATGAACAAAGGCCAGCTATGATGGTTCCAGCAACTATGGAATCGCCAAGGCCTTCAGATGCAGCCCCACCAGTTAGCCCGGTGGCCCAGGTAAAGATCTTTTTATGTGTTTTTACCTGTTCCCTAAGAATATGCCTATAACATGACATTTCCAGGGGGGTGCTGCCTTGTTTACCATAAGGAAGGCGAGAACCGGAGACGGCTCTCCTTCGCAAGGGGAATTTTCCCAGAAGTCCCAGGAACGAATGGGATTTCAAATAAGGTAAGAGCTCTTACTTGACAGTAATCTTAAATAAAAGTTGCCTGACCCATTCTTCCTGTTAGGCAAAAGAAGACAACGCCTAACCCTTCAACCGCCTCTGGGGAGGTTGAAACTAGGGCTGACGAGGGAGCCTCTAATGAAGAGCGCTCTACTCCCGTGGTTCAGGAAGTCGTCCAGACCGCGGGAGGTGAAACAAGTATAGGGATCGGGTCACAACCAGTGGCCTCTGGGGGTGGCGTCCGGCCGGCACTCCCGCCAACTATCCCTGTAGTGAGCACGTCGGAGGCTCTAGCGAGGATTCCCGCTGAACTGAATGATGCCGTTTTACAAAAATTTATGAAGGTATAATAAGACTCTGCTTCCGTGCCTGAATTATACTTAGGACACCTTTGTCCTTCTTTGGCACCACAGGGATTGTCCTGGCTAACAAGCCATTCGCGTGTTGTGATGGCTAGTACAGAAGCCATTCAAAAAGAACGCGATAGCTTGCGCAGGTGAGTACCATTACCCTCTGGTTAACATGGGTATATCTTGGTTGCGACTGCTTTGATTTTGTTGCAGAGAGGTTGCATTCTTGAAGAAGGAGGTGGCCGGTTCAGTCTCAATGCTTAAGAAACAAGAAACTGAACTCAACAGACTTCGATCAGAGAATGCTGGTAAGCCAATTCCTGACTAGGAAGACTTGAATCCATAATATGCGAATAATCTTCTCTCTCTGTACAGCGCAAGCAGGTCGAATTACGCAGCTCAGTCGAGACAAGGAGATTCTTGAATCCTCGATTCGCCACACCGATCGGGCAATCAAAGAACTGAGCCTCCGGATCTTCGAAAAACTAAAGGCCGTGGCTGATCTTTTGAAGACCGATGTGGTAGAACTGAGGCAAGACAACCTCAGTATAAATGACTGGACATCGCTGCTTACTGCCCAGGCGGATTCACTGCTTGAGTATCTCCCTGGAGATACACGACGACGCGAAGAGGCGATCAGAACCAGGGTTCGATCAGCCGCAGCAGCGGTACTCAGTCGGGTTCGACTTCACCATGGCCCAGATGCAGATCTGAACGCATTGGTGGGTCCGATTGAGGTCGAGAGTGAAGAGCTGCTCGATGCAGTCATAGAGGAAGTCCAGCCCCTAGTAGATAAACTCCTGACTAAGCTGGGGATCGAATGATCCTTATTTTTGTAACCAAACAATTGTAATTACAATGCAATGTATGTAAAACTATATTTTTTTTTAAAAGAAAGTGCATATTCACATCATAAGTTTCATACTATAAGTATATTCCTCTAGCCCCCGCCTCTGTTTTGTGAATACTGGAGCCTTAGTATTTTAAGCAGAGGGGAAAACATAAGTATGATGACCAGGGATATGCGCTTCAAGCCGATGGTCAAGATTAAAGTAACATTTTAACCTTATTGCAAACTGGTAGCCACCCAGATGACCGAAGACTAGCCAGATAGTCCCGTGTGCGTTGAGAAACGGCTTATTTAGGAGCGACTTATCTGGAAGTGATCATGAGATCGACCAGCGAATCCGGTTAAAAAATGCTGTAGTAACCTAACCGCCGGCGATCAGCCCCAGGTCGAATTTGTATAATTTGGGCTTAAAGAAAACACTCATTGTATGAAAACAAGACATGCTTTTTATGAAAAGATGCTAATTGAACAGGGAAAAAGTGATTGGAATACTTACACGTAAAACTTGCGAAGTTGATCGATGTTCCAAGTATTGGACAAAATCCGACCATCCTCCATGGCTAACCGCGCAGATCCTGGCTGCGGCATTGAGATGACAGTGTATGGCCCTTCCCACTTTGGGGAGAATTTATTGCGGTTAGACTGGTCTTGAATTTTTCGTAAAACCAAGTCGCCAACGATGAGATCACGTGGTCGCACCTTTTTACTGTGATACTTGCGTAGAGCCTGCAAGTATACCGCGGACTTGATCAGGGCGCGATCACACCGTTCTTCCAGGAGGATGAGATCTTGCGATCGCTGTTCGGATTGATTGACCTGTTCGAATTGATTCGTGCGAACAGATCCAATACTAACTTCCATAGGCAACACAGCCTCGGCCCCATAGACCAAATGGAAGGGTGTCTCACCGGTGGCTCGACTAGAGGTAGTCCGTAGTGCCCATAGAACAGTATAGAGCTCGTCTGCCCAAGCCCCCGAGCGGGTCTTGAGGCGATCAAAAACACGTTTTTTGATGCCTTGCAATACTTGCCCATTGGCCCGTTCTACGGCACCATTGCTTTGTGGATGTGCCACGGAAGCAAAGCACACCTTGGTCCCAATCTGATCGCAGTAGTCTAGGAAGAGACCGCTAGCGAACTGAGACCGTTATCTGTGATGAGACGGTTTGGAACACTAAATCGTGCCACAATGTTCTTGTGAAAGAACTTTTGTGCAGCTGATGCAGTAATATTTTGTACTGGTTCGGCCTCAATCCACTTTGTGAACGTGTCAATAGCTACGAACAGAAACTTGTACCCATTGACCGCTTGTGGCATAGGACCGATGATGTCCATTCCCCAGATCGCGAAGGGCCATGCGAGAGGAATAGTTTGTAATGCATAAGCAGGTTGATGAACCTGTCTTGCATGAAACTGACACTGTGGACACATCTTGACCATAAACTTGGCATCATCGAGTGCCGAAGGCCAGTAGAATCCCTGTCGAAAAATTTTTCCGACCAGTGTTCGGTATGACGCGTGTGCACCGCATACACCGTCATGTATTTCTTTCAAGAGGGATTTTCCTTCCTCCTGAGATATGCAGCGCATGAATACTCCTTGAGTACCCTTTCTGTACATAACCCCATCTATGAGTTTGTACAGACGCGCCTTTCGAATTAATCGATCGCTTTTGGTTTCGTCCTCGGGTAGGGTCCCATGTTCAAGATAGACCCTCAATGGATGAGTCCAATCTTGTTCCTGACCGAGGTTGGCAACGAAGGCTATTGCCGGATCATCCTCGACCGAAGTCATGATCGAAGGATGGTCCAAGTGTTCAATGAACACTCCTGCCGGAGCGGATGAGCGTGAGGATCCAATTTTGGATAATTGGTCTGCGAGAATATTGTCCTTTCGCGGGACGTATTGGACTTCGAAGTGACTGAAGTGTTTTTCCAATCTCCTCACTTCCCCCTGGTAATGAGCCATTGTCTCATCGGAGGTGATGTACTCCTTGTTTACCTGGTTTACGACTAGCTGTGAGTCCCCCCTCACCACTAATCGACGGACTCCGAGGAATTTTGCTGCCCGAAGCCCTGCAAGAAGACCTTCATACTCTGCTGCATTGTTGGTGGCAACAAAGTGTAGTTGAATAACATACTTAAGCTGTTCGCCCTGAGGCGTAACTAAGACCACTCCAGCCCCCGAGTGTTGAAAACTACGGGAGCCGTCAAAGTACATTGTCCAATAATCGGGGTACTCCAGTTCCTTTGACAACTGCACGGGTGGCTCAGGGTTGGTCCATTCGACCACAAAGTCGGCCAAAACCTGAGACTTAACCGCCGTGCGAGGGGTAAAATGGATCTCGAAGGCACCGAATTCGACCGCCCATTTGGCGATTCGACCAGATTTTTCTGGATTTCGGACAATATCCCCTAAAGGAAAAGAGGAGGGTACTGTGATCTTGTGTGCTTGAAAGTAATGTCGTAGCTTACGGGAAGCCATCAGTAGCGCGTAAAGTATCTTCTGGACCTCAGGGTAGCGCTCCTTAGGACCATGAAGTACTTCGCTCACATAGTAGACAGGTCTGTGTACTCCTTCCCTTTCCGCGATCAGAACTGCGCTGACCGCGTGTGGGGTGGCCGCCAAATACAAAAGTAATGGCTCTTCCTTTTCAGGAGACACCAATACTGGCGGACTGGAAAGATACGTTTTTACCTCCTGAAACGCTTTTTCGGCCTCATCGGACCACGTGAAGTTATGATGTTTCCGCAAGGCTTTAAAGAAAGGTAGTCCCCTTTCGCCTAATCGCGATATAAAGTGACTTAAAGCCGCCATGCGACCAGCCAGGCGTTGAACATCCTTCATGGTCGAGGGCGACCTCATTTGTTCAATAGCTCTGATTTTCTCAGGATTAACCTCAATGCCCCTGGAACACACAAGGAAACCAAGAAGCTTCCCTGAAGAAACCCCGAAAGAACATTTCTCCGGGTTCAATTTTATTCCAAAGCGATTCAAGTTACAGAAGGTTTCAGCAAGATCGTCCAAATGAGATAATCTTTTGGTGCTCTTTACAACCAAGTCGTCTACATATGCTTCGAGATTACGCCCTATCTGGGAAAGAAAGGTCTTTTGCATCAAGCGCTGGTACGTGGAACCAGCGTTCTTGAGACCGAACGGCATTCTGACGTAGCAGTATGTGCCGAACGGGGTGATGAAGGCAGTTTTCTCTTCATCGTCTTCTGCCATGCTAATTTGATGATATCCTGAGTAGGCATCCAGAAAACTCATCAGTTCGCAACCCGCAGTGGAGTCAACCAGCTGGTCGATGCGGGGAAGGGGAAAGTCATCCTTCGGACAGGCACTGTTGAGGCTAGTATAGTCGACGCACATGCGCCACTTCCCATTTGACTTGCAGACCATGACCGGATTGGCGAGCCAGTCCGGGTGATTCACTTCGCGGATAAACCCGGCTTGTAAGAGTTTGTCTAACTCTTCTCGGATGGCTTCCTGTCGGTCGGTGGCAAAACGCCTGAGCTTTTGCTTTATTGGTCGTTGTCCAGGTCGAATTGCTAACCTGTGCTCAATTACTTCCCTTGGGACACCGGGCATGTCGGACGGTTTCCACGCAAACACGTCTGCGTTAGCCCGGAGGAAAGCAACGAGGTCGAGTTCCTATTTGTCATCCAGGGCTGACCCAACCCGAATTGTCTTGGATGGGTCATCTGGGTACAAGGGAACTTGTTTGAGTTTCTCATCTGGTCGAGGAGCAGCCCTGATTGCATCGGTGGCGACGGTGGCGACCTGAGCGTCCCGGAGGGGAAGTTGGTCGACCATCTCCAAAGATAGCCGGTCGCACGTGAGCGCCACGTTGCGACTTCCTCGGACCGAAATGACACCTTTGGGGCCAGGCAATTTCCCGCACTGATAAGCATAGTGCGTTGCCATCATGAACTTAGCAAGAGTCGGCCTGCCAAAGATTGCATTATAAGCTGAATCACAATCGATTACATCGAAAGTAACCAATTCTGTTCGGAAGTTATCTGGTTCTCCCAGAGTGACCGGGAGGACCACTTGTCCCAATGGCATCATGGAGGGGCCTGGGATTATCCCATAAAACGGATGGATTATGGACTTGATCTTCGAACGAGGAATTTGCATCTCATCGAGTGTCTTGACCAATAAAAGATCAAGGGAACTTCCCCCATCAATCAGGGCCCTTTCGACTCTCGCGTTACTGATGATTGGGGTAATAACCAGAGGTAGCCTCAATGGTCGAGTTAGCCCCACAGGACAGTCAGTGCGATCGAACGTCAAAGGCATATCCGACCAACGGGGATATTGAGGTTCGCCAAGGGATGTCTCCGTTTGGTTAACCTCTCGGCAAAAGGTTTTAAACTGCCTTTTGGAAACGAAAGAGGAGGAACCTCCGAAAATGACATTAACATGATTTTGAGGTACCTTGTAAGCCATTTCTTCGTCTCCATCGACGTCTCTAACCCCGCACGCCTGCTCTTTAGGCGGTAAGGTTGGCATTGGCCCAGCTCCTTGGTAGAAATCATCCAGCTGTTTCAACCAACTCCTGCAGTTTTTGAGGTCGTGGCCTGCGGAGTTGTGGAGTGGACACCACCTCTTGCCCTCCTGCGGATTAGTTGATTTTTCTGGCTGGTCAGAATCCCGACCGCCAGAAGCAGTTTTACTTTTAAAAGAAGACTTATTACCTTTGGTCGAAGGTGGTTTCTCCGCGACTGCGACCTCACGGTACTGTCCAGAGCGGTTCCTCTTCGACTTTTTTGACTTCCCACCAGGTGAAGACTCCGGCTTTTTGCTTGAATCTTCTTTCTTGGCGTCCTTGAAGCCTGGTTGGGGCGGTAGGTCCCCCTTATCAACCATTCGGTTCCATTCGACTGCCTCGGCTGCATCGGAGTATCGATCAGCCATATCGAACAGATCGGCCACTGATCGAGGAGGGTGGATAAGCAAGTCTTCAGTGAATCTCCGGTATCGAACGGCATGCTTAAATGCCCTGATTACGGAGCCATCAGATATGTTCGGGATGGTATTTCTTACCCCGACAAACCTCTTGACAAACTGCCGAAGCGTTTCGTTCGAAGTTTGCCGCAGTCTATGCAAGTCGTCCTCCTTACCCGGCTTTTGGTAACAGTTTTGGAAATTGCTGAGGATGGCATCGCATAGCATTTCCCAATTATAGATAGAACCCTCAGGCTGATTGAACAACCAGGTTCTAGCCGGTCCTGCGAGGACTGTTGGCAGGTAGTTGGCCATGACCTTGTCATCGCCTCCTGCTGCTTGGATGGCAGTAACATAGATCTGAAGGAACTCAGATGGGTTTTGAGTTCCATCAAACCTCTCAATGGCCCCTGGTCGAAACTTATCGGGCCAAACGACTGCTCGTAGACCAGGCGAGAAAGCTTTGCAACCAACGTAAGGACCGTGAACCGTCCTGCGACTTTCGGTCGGGTTTCGAGCAAACTCACTTAATGGCGAGGTTACTCGGGGTCCCAAACGAGAGTGAACGGGAACTCGATCCCTACTACGAGAGTCCTGCATTCGCCGATATTTGTCCTGTCGGGACGGTAGAGGTGGCGGGTAACTCCGTCGGCCAGAGCCAAAATGAGGACCATCTCGTTCACGGGGATGTGTCACTGAGCGGGAAGAGGCTGTTGGGGTCACCTCGGATGCGACCTCGTCCAGTCTTTCCGCCAGGATCCTGAAAAAGGCCGGTCTCTGCGCATCCGTGACCGTAGGAGGAAAATTACGCATGACCTCCGCGATAAATCACAGTCGACCATGGGTACTTCTCCTAGGGGCACCAGGTGTTACTGTTTCTTCGTCCACTGGGAAATGCTCCGGTGGTAAGGAAGGAGTCTGCTCACGTCTACGACCACGCGACCGTCGAGAAGAACTCGGGGCAGCATCGTAACGAGCCTGCGCATCTTGAAGAGCCTCTAGGGCAGTTCTGCGTAGTTCGTTGTTCTGTTGCTCGAGATCTTGCTCCTCCTTCTGTTTGCGATCTTGTTCTTCCCTGGCAGCCTGTTGATCGGGAGTTTCCTCCGACAACGCAGCAAACTGCCTAGGGAGAGAGGTCGCCGATGGGGAGAACATCTCGGTTTGTTCCGAGTCAGACTCGAAATCAAAGAGACGGTGCAGGTTATCAGGGTCGAACCTTCCTGGGCTAACTTCAGGGTCACCATCATATTTTCCCTCAGCGGGATCGTATGACGGGCCGGATTCATCACCTAGCACATTAAGAACCTCTGCGGGTTCTGACCTTGTGCCAGTTACCTCCTGGTCGATTAACATGACTTGGGGAGATGATTCAACCTATGGAAGATTCTGGCCTTCGACCTCTTCCATCGGAACAGGATCGCTTGGAGAAGGCATGGGTATATGGGCATAATCCTCGAGATCGAAATCGTTCTCGGAATCATATGCTCCAGCCATGTTTCGGCGAACCTCCGAATTTCAATTAGGACGCCTTGAGAAAGGCCCCACGGTGGGCGCCAGCTGTCGACGATTCGGACTCGGAGTCCTCAGCCGAACTTATGCAGAATTTGTAATTGTGAGACCTTTCAAGATGACCCTTCGGGAAGGTATGCTGAACAATAGTGAACAGGAGCACAGAGAGTTTAGACAGGTTCGGGCCCTCGATGGTGGGAGTAAAAGCTCTACGTCCTGTTGAGATTTCACTAAGTGTGGTAAAAGATTTATAAATGGAGGGAAAAGTCCTCACAGGCGAGGATTTTCCCTGTAAGAGTGTACAAGGATAAGCCAAAGAAGGCTTACTAAAATGCTATATGAGGTGTGCCGTGGACTTGGCTAACTTGGATGATTTTGGGTTTTTTGATCTTCCGATCTCTCGGTTGATGTTTCGGATCATCCCCCCCTTGATGCTCCATGCCATCCTTTTGTACTGTTTGAAAGGGTGCCATGTAGAGGAAACTGCATCAAACGGTTGCACGGACGGTTGGATGCGGTTTTTTGGAACTGCTCTTAACCTCCACGCAGGTTAAACACGTGTTATTCACGGATAACTGTATGTGTTAACCTTCTGACGGTTGATTCTCCACGTGTAGGAATCTTCGGGATACTTAGAATATCCTGTTGTACGGGCAACCGAAATAGATAGATCCCAAGTATCCTGATCGGCAGATGTTCTGACCGCGGGATATTGGCTGACCGCGCAATATCCCGAATGTGTAGTTCGCGTATAGCCTACGAACTTCTGACCGCGCAAGGCTTACGGTCTGACCGCGTAAAGCTGCGACTTGATCGCGTAAAGCTTGCGACCTGATCGCGTAAAGCTTGCGACCTAATGGTGATGCCCCTCAGAATAGCTTGAGTTCGCATCACCAGATACATGTCTGGTTCGAACTTGTCTTGAACCAAAAGTTTATTAGAAATGACCCGGGTGTCAATCCTCGTCACTTCACAGATATGAGCTTTAGCAAAATAACAACTACACAGCGGAAATTAGGTAAACCCCCACAGCAAGAAGTTGACGGCAGAACAACACACATCAGGGCTCTGGTGGAACTGGCTCTCCTCCTTCTGGATCCACGAAGTTCTCCACGCCTTCATCTCGATCATGGAATGCTCCATCTATTGGATTGTAGGTTGCAAGGGTGAGTACTTACGTACTCAGCAAGTCATAGATAAGAGTATATACATATAGTAGTGATGATATGAACCTACGCTAGTAAAGAAGTGTGCGTGGATGGTTGTAAAATAGACTTTTCCTTTATATCTCATCTCATGGCAGTATTTTTCATAGCATAGCATCACTATTCATGTTCACTATTTATAGCACTACCGCGACACGTCGACACACGACAGCCCATGGCAGCACCCCTTATCATCATGACAACACATGTTATTTGGGTAATCTTGACCTATCAAATTTTATTTAGAAAACAAACTTGTGCCACACCCCGTGGATTTAATCTACCGCAGTAGACTCCTATAAACCTGGCAGCTCAGAGTATTCGAATACATTTTTAACTCTACAGAGAGATACAAATTTACCTGCAAGATATTTCACTTTCATGGCCATCCTATCATGATGATTAGACCTTTCCTCACTACACAGTGTAAGTGGCAAGGTGGAGATAACAGAACTTTTGTTATATTTCACTCACAATTCACCCCTAACCCTGTGGTCAGACAAACCATAGTTGTGGTGGGCTATACCCCTACCCCGACTGCATCTCCCGATTACTGGGTTAGCGTGCATCATCAGATCCAGTGATATGTGTAGGAGCCGCACTCCGTGCCAATCGTGCACCACTTTCCATCTCATGAAGGGGTTTCATGTGCGATCCGCATACTTACTTGTTCAGGCCTGTCCCATACCAGACTTGCGGTTAGTATGTTTTCATGCCACTTGACGCACAACACAAGGTTCTAGTCCTTATATGCCAGTGACCAGACCATCCACAGTCACGCACATCCAGTGTCACTACCATTCCATACCAAACTCTGGTCACGGCTAGGGGTTTTATTTCAAGAATATACATAAATACACATATATTAGTTCATGGCTCATTACTTGATCATTTCACATTTCATAGGCATTCAGCCTTTTACTGCCATTTCATGTTTCAATCATTCTTTCACATGCAATACCAATTATATTCAAGGTTATATTATAGAAACTCTAAAATATAGGTTCAAGATGTTCAAGAATATGACTTGCCTTCTGAGTCGTAAAAATCAGCAGTTGGTGTCGGGTCGACAACGAAGTCCTCAAACTCAGCTTCTGGATCTGCTCGGCGACAAACAAACACACAATGATTACTAATTATATTAAAATATTTTATGATCTACATGCAGACATGCTTGAGAAGAGATGATCTCGTCGCTGCTGAGTTAGGCAGGATTTGGAGCTGGAATTGAGTTGGGCTCTCAAATCTGTAGAGTTTGGGCTAAAGATGAGGGTTAGAGGCTCTTAGAGTTTTGAGGCATCAAAATCGATATTGAGTCCGCGGCTGGTTTGCTCAAAAACAATGAACGTCAATAGGTCGACATTCGGGTCATAGCCTGACATGGCTTTAGAGTGCTTTTCTCAAGATGGGGCAGTGGAAGAAAATGTAGAACATGGTTCTACAAATTTGGTAGACAAAGTGAATTTCAATTTGCACACCTAGAAGTGATCAAACTGAACTGATGCCACTGCCTGACATAGATTGACAAGGGCTGACAATGTCCAAGAATGGCATTGACATGATTTAGAAGATTTCCAGTGGACAAAACAGATTTGGATCAAGGCATTAGGTGCATAATTAACAAGGTAGCTATTTCACAATAAGGTTTTCACAGGAAAGTCCAGAAGTTCAAGGTTTTTGCGAAAAGACCCCTATGCACAGTGAACTGAATGTCTGTGCACTGTCAAAAACTAGGGCTTAATCATTTGATCAATTTAGGGCTTTGATTGCTTCGCCAACTATGTCTAGGAGATAGGTGAAAGCAATAGGAACCAATTGTGGTGGTTTCGAGCAGCCAGACAGCGATGAACGGCGGCGAGGAAACACGGTGGCGACACGGCAAGGCACAAGTAATGGACAAGATCTTGGCACAGGGATAACTTGTGATTTAGGGCAGAACTGGAGGTCGAGGTAGTGGAGAGATATGCTCAGGAGGCTAAGGTGGCGACGACGGCGATGTCTGACGGCAACCGGACGACACACGGGCGATGATACCAGAAATGGCTCACGGTGATAGAGAACTACAGGTGCTAAAGCTTGAAATTTATTTAGGGCTTACGCTTCTGGTCACATTGATGGTTCTGGAGCAGTTAATTTGAATATAACAGTGGTTTTAGGGCTCGCCGGTGCTACAGCCGGGTTCGAAGAAGACGGAAAAAGGGGCACCATTGTTCTAGAGTATTGCTGGTCAATTGGCTTCGGCTAAACCATCTACAAGACATAGGAAACGAGTAGAGGTGGCCCTATTGGTCGGAGGAACGGCGGTGCGGCCTAGCGACGTGAGCTGGTCACCGGTGGCGTGCGAGAATTGGGGAAGCTACAGTCCGAGCTAAAATTTGAAATCCAAATGCACAGGCTTGCTAAGAAGGTTCCAATGATCATTTAATTATACTAACATAAGGGCTAATTCCGGCTAAATTGGGCTGCATTGCCGGAACAGGGAGAATTAAAATCCCGGCGATCACCGGCGTTAGGGTTCACCAGAGTTCAATTGAATGCTACAGCACGATGAGGTGAACAAGAGGAACTCACTAGTCGAAGCAATTTGAAGATTGGTGCAGTGGATCAAGCTGGCGTCGTGCTCCTCCTCGGCAGCTCGCCGGAGAAGAAGAAGAAACGAGGAAGTTTGGGATGCTTAAATAGGCCAGGGACAGAGTTGGCAAGGAGGGAACAGCCACGATCTTTGCGTCGGCGATGAGATTGGCCGGGCGCAGAAGCAAAGCGGTGACGACAATGCAATGGCGACAACAGCTCTGCAACTGCTCACATTGTCGGCTCGTTGGGACTTGGCGCTGGCCGATGCAAAGCGAAGGCAAAGGCGACAATGCTGGCACGACGCGGTGATGTGGCGCGAAGCTGCTAACAAAGTGCTGCTGCGGTCGCTGCTGGTTGTTGTTGGTCGCGCGTGCGGTTGCTGGTCGCTGGTGCTGCCATGACGATCATCTTGGCGCGGACACGTGTGCGCATGCAGGCGCAAGTGAATAGGCGAAGGCCGGCGGCGAGAAAGCACGGCGAAGGCGCACTGGTCGCTGGTCGTTGTTGCAGCTGGTCAAAACAAACAGGCTGGACCCGATTGCAAAATCTGGATTTTGGCTTTGGACTAATCTATAAAATTTGGGATTTAGGTGATTAGGGCTGATTTTGACTTCAAAATTCTGGCAAAATTTGTTCAGCAAATAATTTGGCAAAGGTGTTTGGCAAAATCTAGAACATTTGAGTAGTTTTCAGATGAAACGAAAATAGGGTAATTTACGGTATTTAAAATCTAGACTTTATCAAAATTGAAATTCTGGGATTTAGGATGAGATTTTGATATTCTCACAAAAGAAGATTTTTTATTGAATAGCATTTGGGAGGTATTCCCTGAATCAGATTTGAATTTTGTGTTAATTTGCAGTTTTTAGCCTTCTCAGGCTTCTGGAAAATCAGGAAAAAGGACTAATCTGCGATACAATTTGGACTTATTTGTAAATAGGGTCTAGATGATAGAATTTGACAGCCAACTTTTTGGATTAAGTTATTGGCATACCCTTGATCATAATCCAAGAATAATCTGGTCTGGATTAAGTCAAGATGTAATTAAATCAAAGTTCAGAGTATTTAGGATAATTAGGATATTTAATTAAATTCTGTTTTTGAAAACATAAAGGGATTGACAAATCTGAGAGTTAAAGATGGAATTGAATCTGGCTTCTTAAGACTTTTATTCTCAAGATAAATAGTAGGTCATATTTGGAAAGTTAGATCTTGATTTGGGTTCACAGGGAGGATTTTGAGATTTTTGGGCTTAGGATAAAATAAGTCTGGGCTGATTTTGCTGATATTGAAGAGACATATGCATGCATGACATTTTATGAAAAGGAATTTTGACCCCAGACCAAGGGTGTTACACCCTCCAAAGCGGGGGGTTCAAGCTCCCAAAATCTTCTGGGGCTTGGCATTAGGTGAATAGTTACTCTTTAGCTAAGTCGCATCACTTAGTTAGGGATAGCTTTTCAATTATGAATCGAATGCACAGGACTCCCTCGACTGTGGCTGTGGATACTTTAGCGAGCCAAGCGGAGCCTGCCATGGTCGAGGGGAAAGAGACTACCACAGCAGGTGTTCCTGCCATGAGTGGCACCGCAGCAGAACCAACAGCTACAATTGGGGCCACTGTGACTGTTGGCGATGTATCGTTGCTCGACATCATTAATGAGGTGGTTGCGGATATGCTATGTATCGAACCCGTTGATGGTGAAAGAGTGGAGGTTGCAGTGGCGACCATGACCACGGACGTGGATGCCTCTGCCATGCCATTGGTTGATGAGGCTATGCAGTGCCTCACGCTGGAGATACTTGCCGAAGCTCAGAGCTCTAGGCTGGTGCGCGGTGGCTTGCCTTCTTTGAGCCAAGGGGTTGGATCGGAGAAATTCCTGGAAGATCTTTTGGAGGTAAGCGAAGTTCTTACATCAAGTTCTTCAGTATTCATCTGAATTTTCTTTAAGATTTGCTTAATGTGTGTCGGTAGAACTCTGCTTGTAGAGTGACCATGGATTGTCTGCTGATAGAGCGGTTCAATGTCGTTCAAGCGAAGTGTGACCACGTAAAGCAGTAAGTGTCTTGCTTTACCTTTAGTCCTTAGATGGACCTAAATGACGACCGTTGGTTATTGTTGTAGGGAAAACTCTGCTTTAGTGAATGAAATAACCACAGTGCGCAGCAACGAAGAAGCTGCAGTGGCCGAGGCTCTAAGGGAGAACAATGAAAAACTCTCAAACACCCTCGCGTCCTTGGAGGAGAAGTCACGATCTTATGATGTTCTTCAAGGGGAAAAAGAGAGCCTCGCATCGGCGTGCAGCAAATTGCAAGATGATGTTGCTTGTAAGTTTATCTCAGCAGGAATCATCATTGCTTATTCGATTTTATGGATACATGAGTATGTTTCCTACTTTCATCAGGTCAAGGAGAAATAAATCGTAAGTTTACCGAGGAGAAGGATCAATTGGAAGAGAAGTTTATCAGGCTTGGACACAACCTTAAGAAACTTCACAACATCATTAACCACCTTCGGTCGGCCAACGACAAGGCAAAAGAGAGAACAGAGTTAGCTCTCAATTTGGAAAGGATCATTGAAAACTGCCGCCTAGTTGAGAAAAATACTTTGGCTAGGCTGAAGGAAGTTGTAGACTCATTTGACGCAGAAGTTGTCAATCTTGAAGGGGACGACTTATTACTTGCCGAGTCCTGCAACCTGGTCGCCGCTCAGTCTGACTTGCTTGTCGCTAACATTCTAGAGTTTTTAAGGAAGCGCAGGGAGACACTGAAGCCCGATGTCAGTGACATGGCCTCTGCTTTACTTTGCAAACTTAGACATCACCACGGCCCGTATTTGGACTTGAGGCTAGCGGTGGAAAGTGTAGCGTTTGACAGCGAGGACTAGCTGGACAAGATTAGCGCCGAGGTCAAAATTCTTGTAGAGAAACTATTACATGATATCGACCTTCATTGAAGTATTGTACTCTCTGACAATGACTATTCAAATACAATGACTTTTCTTTAGTTATTGTACCTTGAAAATACACATGATTAGTAGTATTAACAAAAATTAAAAAAATGCTTGAACTTAGAAACTGAATGTTACAATTAATATTCCCCTAGCCCCATCCTGTGATCGATGATATTGGGATGTAGTATGTTGATCGTAGGATTGAGATGGCTTGGTGAATATGAGTATTCACAAACTAAAAGCTGAGTCACAACAATATGTATGAATTAGATGTCATGGTCTGATCGACTTGAGAGCACATTATTACAAAGTCATAAGGTTATTGCTAACTGACAACCACTCGAATGATCAGAACATGTTTCTAAAGCGTTGAGAAACGGCTTATAAAGAAATGTCTTATCTAGATGTGACCATGAGATCGGTCAGCGAATCCACTTAATCATCATAGTGAGGTGCTTAGTGCGATCAGCCCCTGGGCATAGCCCGATGGAGGTAAAATGGGAATTTAACTGTAACGAAAAAATTGTAACAAGAAATGAAAAAGGTACTGACAATGGAGAAAGGAAAAGGAAACTTACACATAGAACTTGCGCAGTTGGTCGATGTTCCTGGTATTGAACAAAACTCTACCATCTTCTATAGCTAATCTTGCCGTTCTAGGTCGCGGCATTGAAACCATAGTGTAGGGACCTTCCCACTGGGGGGAGAATTTATTGCGATTAGACTAATTTTGGATCTTTCTCAAAACTAAGTCTCCCACGTGAAGGCTGCGTGGTCGCACTCTTTTGTTGTAATATTTACGCAAGGCTTGTAAATATGCTGCAGACCAAAACAATGCTTGATTGTGATTTTCTTCTAGGAGGGCAAGTTCATCTTTGCATGTTTTGGTTGAATTTGTAGTATTGAAGTTGGTCGTGCGAGGGGAGCGAAGTTGTATTTCGCTTGGCAGTATGGCTTCGGCACCAAAAACCAATTGGAAAGGTGTGTGGCTTGTTGCTCTACTGGGTGTGGTATGAAGAGCCCATAGAACGGAGTAGAGTTCATCTACCCAAGCCCCTAAGCTTATCTTAACACGATCGAACACGCGTTTCTTAACCCCTTGAATGATTTGCCAGTTGGCACGTTCAACTGCCCTGTTGCTTTGCAGATGGGCAATGGAGGCGACGCAAATTTTGCTACCAATATAGTTGCAATAGTCGAGGAAAAGACCATTAACAAATTCGGAACCATTATTTGTAATGAAGTGGTTTGGGATGCCAAATCGTGTTACGATGTTTTTGTAAAATAACTTTTGCGCCGCAGCAGTAGTGATGGTTTGGACTGGTTCAGCCTCGATCCATTTGGTGAATGTGTCAATGGCTACGAACAGGAACTTATATCCATTGACTGCTGGAGGCATTGGTCCCAGTATATCTATCCCCCATACGGCAAATGGCCATGTTCATGGGATAGTTTGTAAGGCATATGCCGGCTGGTGGGTTTGCTGTGGATGAAATTGACAGTGGGGGCATGTCTTGACCAAGTGCATGGCATCGTTTAGTGCCATAGGCCAGTAATACCCTTGTCGAAAGGCTTTTCCGACCAGTGTCCAGTGAGATGCATGTGCGCCGCACATGCCTTCGTGTATGTCTCTCAGAAGGGATTGGCCTTCTTGCTGATGTATGCAACGCATGAGTACACCTAGTGTACTCTTTTTGTACATGGTGCCGTCGATTAGTTTGTACAGGCGTGCTTTGCTAACTAACCGATCAGCGTCAGTTTCATCCTCGAGCAAGGTCCCATGAGCAAGATAGATTCTCAATGGTTTGATCTAGTTTGCTTCTTTCTCGAGGGCTGCGACGTTAGTCATCGCCTCGGTCGTCTCGGTGATCAAGGGATATTTTAAGTGTTTGATGAACGCTCTTGTCGGAGCGGATGCGCGTGAGGACCCAAGTTTCGATAATTGGTCGGTGAGAGTATTGTCTCTTCTCAGAACGAATTGGACTTCGAAATTGCTGAAGTATTTTTCTAATTTCCTCACCTCGCCCAGGTAACGAGCCATTGTCTCATCAGAGGTGCTGTACTCCTTGTTTACCAGGTTTACGACTAGCTGTGAGTCTCCCCTCACCACTAGCTGATGGACTCCAAGGGATTTGGCTGCTCAAAGCCTAGCTAGAAGACCTTCATACTCTGTCGCGTTATTAGTGTTGGATCTAGGTCGATCTAAGTATCTGGGTTTTGATGATTAATGACGATTTGGATAAATTCATAATGATTAATATTGATCTGGATAATGACAGCTTTGAGAATTAAATGACAACTTGTATAAATCCTAGTTTAGCACAAGTACATTGAATTGTTAATGTTCAACCCTAGAAGTCGATGACTCCCGGTTATGGTTTAACAATTGATGCATATGTTGAGGGGGAGCTCGGTGGTTGCATCATGCTTATCTTTATCATGACATGAGTAGTATGGATCGTGTGCATATGTCTTCATCATATACGAATCTATATGATTGTATTTCATCTTATACTCATCTATTGATTGTTGAATATGGTTTTGTCATTTCACCAAAAAGAGAAATTGTTGAGCTAACTCCTGTGTGGAGTAATTTCTCTAGTGATGAATGACAAACTAATTATGAGACTAACATTGTGCATTAAGTGTATGTGTGGTAGTCTCAGAATGGTCGCGAGATGAAAGCAAGCGAGAGTGTGAAGAGGATGATGCCGAAATGAGTCATCTCGAGTGAGGTCAAGCTTAGCGAGGTCGAGATTTGCGAGGACAAGCGTCGAGTGTTCGAGCTCCACGAGGTCGAGCTTCATCGAAGGTAAAATCCAAGATTAAGGATTGTTTTCTTAGGATTTTACCGATCTCGGTGTTTTGGAGATAGACCAGGTTGATAGGATTCTTTTTGCTAGTTTGACCGTACTATTAAGAGGGGTCAGAAACTAGTAGCTTGAATCTATCTAGTGCAGAAGCTCAAATGCATTCATATCATCTTGCACTAGTGTTTTATCGCCTCTTGCATTGCTAGAGAGTCTAAGTGTAGTTTGCGGTGCATTAGAGAAAATGTTTTGAAAACTGCACTTAGTCTTGATCGCCAGCTATTTAAATTAGTTTATTTTCTAGAGCTGGTCGTGATCGTATTTGCACATTCTGATCGTATCCTTGGTTGGTACATGGTCGTGGTTGTGTCGCCGGTTTGGCTATATCCTTGTTTAGGGTTTGGTCGTGGTCGTAAGAGCTCAAGCTAATCATACCAGTATTCAGCTCACTTGCGTACGCTCGACCAAACCCACTCGACCGCATGTTTTCGATCAGATGTTAGACTTGTGTGGTCATGGTCGTTGCTGAGTGACAATTGACACATCCGTGAGAAAATAGGAAATTTGTATGTGTAAATACCCTAATCAAGTTTAGAGTAAAATTGATAAGTTCCTGTTTTCGGTTTGCACAGGCCGGACAGTGTCTGTGGTGGCCGGACATTGTCCGGCTAGTACACAACTCCTGTGGCTTAGGCAAATCGAAAACAGAGACAAATATACCTTTTGTCCGGGTTTTTGTCCAGGGTAGGCCAGACATTGTCCGAAGTGGCCAGACAGTGTCCGGCATGTATGAATCTTATGAGGTGTTGTTTTTAAATGAAGCACAGACATTTAAACCGTCTGAGGACTTTTGTCCGGGACGGGCCGGACTTTGTCTGGGCATGGCCGGACAATGTCTAGCATGTACAAACTCTGTGAGCCTCATTTAAAAACATGTAACCAGAGACAAATGCATCTGTCCGGGCTTTTGTCTGGACATATGATCATTTGTCCGGCCTTCTCAAATGTTGCCCAACGGTCACTGACACCGCTTGCAACGGTCGTTTTTGTTGTACTGGCCGGACAATGTCCGGCATGGCTGGACAATGTCCGGCCTTGTACAAAAAATGTTGCACCTAGTTGCAAACGGCTAGTTTTCTTTGAGGGCTATAAATACTTCGTGTTGGCCAGCATTTGAGGGTGCTCAAGAAGTTGAATATACTGTGAAAAAGCTAGCAAAGGCTTTGCATTTGCTATATTGCATCTAGAGGCTAGATTTGAGCCCAAATCTTGAGTAGATTTGAGAGAGAGCATTTGTGTGAGGTTAATAGTTCTTAGTGCACTTGAATCACCATTTGCATGCTAGTACTAGAGTGTTGAGCATCTCATTTGCATCATTGAGCTTCTAGCACGTGGTTCGTTCAAACGAAAGCGCATCCGACTTGTTACTCTTGGCGATCGCCTTCGCCTAGACGGTGTCAGAGGAGGGTCGCGATCTCTCCATTGAAGTTTGTCAGAGACGCGGGCAAGATCTTGTGAAGGGTGTGGTGCTCGCCTATCTGGTGTGGAGAATGAGCAACCCTAGTGAGATATCCTTCGTGGATATAAAAGCGAGGCTCACGAGTGAGCGCTTCAACGAGGAGTAGGGGAGATCGGGCGAGTCTCTGAGAGCTCGGTAAAAATAGTGTGTCAATTGCCTATCTCTTATTCATTTCATATTTACCTTGACACAATTGTTTAACTTATTAGTTGCTTGGTGTATTGTATAATTCATATTGAGTTTTTGCAACTAGTGTTAAATTGTTGTTGCATGTTGAATTGCTTATTCCATAAGGTTGAATGCAACTAGTTGATTAGATTGTTGTTAAACCCTTTGCAACCCTAGGTTATCCTAAACATCTTTTAAAGTTGCTTAGTTGAGAAAGAAATTTTAAAAGCCTCCTATTCACCCCTCCTCTAGTCAGCATCTTTGATCCTACAGTTAGTTGCGACAAAGTGGAGTTGTATGACATACTGGAGTTAGTCGCCTTGGGGCGTGATTAAGACCACTCCAGCCCCTGAGATTGAAAAACCATGAGAAACACTGAAGTACATCGTCCAAAGGTCGATTGTAGACAAATCTGTCGGTTCTTGCGGAAGTGGTTCAGGATTAGTCCATTCGACCACGAAATAGGCAAGAATTTGAGATTTGATCGTGACGCGAGCAGTGAAGTGGAGATCGAACGCTCCTAGTTCAACTACCCATTTCGTGACTTGACCAGTTTCTTCCAGGTTACGGAGTATGTCTCCTAAGGGAAAGGACGATGGCACAGAGATCTTGTGCGCTTGAAAGTAATGTCGCAACTTTCGGGAAGCCATTAAGAGGGCATAAAGTAGTTTTTGGACTTCGGGGTAATGCTCCTTTGGTCCATTGAGAACTTCTCTTACGTAGTAGATTGGTCATTGCACGCCTTCCCGTTCTGCGACCAGCACTACACTGATGGCGCATGGGGTTGCGGCTAAGTAAATGAGTAATGGTTCCCCTACTTGTGGAGAGACTAACACTAGAGTACTTGATAAGTATGCTTTCACTTCCTGAAAGGATTTTTCGGCTTCATCCGACCACTGGAAACCATTGTGCTTACGTAGTACCTTAAAGAAAGGTACACCACGTTTGCCTAACCGTGATACACTACTACAGAAATGCAATCCACTAACCCATATCTTCTAACGGTTATAAGCAATCTGGGAAAAATCCGATAGAGTACGAGGCAGCGGTGGAGAAGAGGCTTTGTCCTATCGGTTATGTTCTGGTGTACCGTTAGTGAAATGCAAACAATTTTTACTATTGGTCATTACTGTACCGACCGATATAATAGAGGAAATTGTACTATCAGTTTGTCTTTCGTAACTGATGTGAAATTACGGACTTTTTACTATCGGTTAATACTGTACCAACCGATATAATAGAGTAAATTTTACTATCGGTTTGTTTTATAACCGATAGTAAAATGACATCATATAAACTAATGGTTATGACAGTGGGAAACTTAGAAGAGAGAAAAGTTTACTATCGGTTGTGGTTTTGAACTGATAGTAAAATTGCACTACTTATCTCGACCCCTGCTCTGCATCCTCGATCATTTCTACCGTACGTGCATCCATGCTCCAAGCTAGAGTGATATGGAGAAGCTAGCTGAGAGGTTGATAATTCGATCCCCCTCAGTATTGTCATCTTCTCATCACCTCTCTCTCTCGATCACTCTTTCACACTCTCCCTCTCTCTACTTCCAATTCATTAAACTAGATACATGTAGCTCCAAACTAGCTAGAAGGCTAGGTTGGCTAGCTAGCTATAGCTTGCTGAAGTTAAGCTATGAATGATTTATGGCTGAAGTTAACCAGTTAGCTAGCTGGTTCTTCCAATTAATGCATCAAGTTAGGGATGCATATATATCCATTTAATGTAATTAAGTAGCTGTACACATATGGCCTAATTGATGATGTTTCATGCATGCATGCCCTGAGTCATTAATTATTTATTTCAATTTGTCAATTTTGTGAAATAATTGTAGATGGACCGAGAATATTGGATGTGTGGAATAAAATGTACTACTGTTGAGTATTTGGAGGGTGTGAATGAGTTTATTAAATTTGCTGAGCAAGAAAAGGCGAAGAAGGGAGAGAAAGATATGCATTGTCCTTGTATAGATTGTATGAACTTAAAGAGGTTCGGCAACTCTGATCAGATTAGGAGTCATTTGATTCGTCGTGGTTTTAATGCACGCTATACCCGTTGGATATGGTATGGTGAAGATCTTGAGGAAACGAGCACCGCTACCACTCAGCAGGACCCAGAAGTGGATTGCAGTAATGATGATCATCAGAACATTGATAATGTTCATTCGGATGTGCATGTAGATGACGACAATTTAGATGAAATGTTACGTGATGTAGAGGAAGATTACAGCGAAAACGATTTTGGTAAATTTGAGAAATTACTTGTTGATTCTGAGAAGCCTTTGTTCCCCGAATGTGCAAAATTTACAAAGTTGTCTTCTGTGTTGAGATTATATAACTTGAAGGCAAGCAACGGTTGGAGTGATAAGAGTTTCACGACGCTATTAGATCTTTTAGCGGACATGCTTCCAGAGGGAAATGAGTTTCCAAGATCGGTTTACCAGGCCAAAAAACTATTGTGTCCGTTGGGAATGGAAATCGAAAGAATACATGCATGCCCAAATGATTGTGTTCTGTACCGTAACGAGTACGACGATTTGCATGTTTTTCCAAGATGGGGTGCATCACGGTATAAGCATGGGGACAGAATTTATCACAATAGATGTGATGAGGTAAAGAAAGGGCCTCCGGCCAAAACTGTGTGGTATTTGCCTGTGATTCCTAGATTGAAACGACTGTTTGCAAATCCGAAAGATGCGAAGTACTTGCATTGGCATGGTGAAGGTCGGAAACAAGACGGAAAACTAAGACATCCAGCTGGTTCTATTCAATGGAGAAACATTAACAGAACATTCGGTGAGTTTGGCGGCGAAGTGAGGAATATAAGGTTTGGGCTAAGTACGGATGGTATGAATCCACACGGAAATATGAGCAGTCGGCATAGCACTTGGCCGGTTCTTTTATGCATCTACAATCTTCCTCCTTGGTTATGTATGAAGCGCAAGTACATCATGATGTCATTACTAATTTCAGGACCCAGACAACCCAGGAATGATATTGACGTGTTTCTATCACCGTTAGTCGAGGACTTACATAAATTGTGGAGTGAAAGGGTGCGGGTGTGGGATGCACATAAGCGAGAGAATTTCATGTTGCGGGCCATGATATTTTGCACCATAAATGATTTCCCGGCCTACGAAAATTTATCGGGGTATAGTACGAAAGGAGGCAAGGTTTGTCCTATTTTCCTGGATGAAACTGAAAGCATGTGGTTACCGAACTGCAGAAAAACAGTGTACATGGGTCACCGCAGATTCCTTCCGATGCATCACGCCTACCGTAAGAAGAGGAAGTCATTTAATGGGAAGCCTGAGAAAGGATCAGCCCCAGTGTTTGTGACTGGTAAGGAGCTTTACTTGCGCGTGAAGGACATCAAAGTTGAGTTCGGTAAATGTTATAAACCTCCAGAAAAAAATGTTTGGAAGAAGAGATTGATTCTTTGGGATCTGCCATATTGGGAGCACTGACAAGTTCGACATTGCATTGATGTCATGCACGTAGAGAAAAATGTTTGTGACAGTTTGATTGGTTTGTTGTTGAACATTCTGGGAAAGACGAAAGATGGAATCAACGTTCGCCATGACTTGCTCGAAATGGGCATAAGGACTGAGCTTGCACTGTTGGAGAAGGGAAAGCGTACATACCTCCCATCAGCCTGCTATACTTTGTCAAAAAGAGAAAAAACAGAACTCTGTCAGTGCCTATATTGTGTCAAAGTTCCATGTGGGTATTCTGCAAACTTGAAAAAACTTGTGTCCATAAAAGACTTGAAACTGGTTGGTATGAAGTCTCATGATTGTCATGTACTGATGTCACAAATGCTTCCCATTGCTATCACAGGCATTCTCCCAGTCAAAGTCAGAGAGACAATTACAAAGCTATGTTATTTCTTCAACACAATATCTGGCAAGGTATGCGTGTACTCCTAGCAAGTTAATTAGCTCCATTCGTGGAACTTGTCAGATTTTTTGGATCTGAATATTTGCTACAACTGTGTGCTTGCAGGTAATTGATCTGGATGGACTGGATGATTTGCAACGTGATGTGACTACAACTCTTTGTCAGCTGGAGATGTATTTCCCTCCATCTTTTTTTGATGTTATGGTCCATCTAATTGTTCACCTTGTCAGAGAAATTATGTTTTGTGGACCCGTGTTCCTGCGCTACATGTATCCATTTGAGAGATTTATGGGTATCTTGAAGGGATATGTAAGGAATCGACATCGGCCTGAGGGCAGTATCATTGAAGGTTATGCCGCCGAGGAGGTGATTGAATTTTGCACCAACTATATGGCCGGAGTTGACCCAATTGGCTTTCCTACGTCCCAGCATGAGGGCAGGCTTCAGGGCATTGGAACGATTGGATTCAAAGCAATCGTCACCTCTAGTGATCTGTATGCAAAAGCCCATTTTTGGGTCTTACAGCACATGACGGGGGTGGGCCATACATACATGAGCACAAGGAAATGTTACGGAAACAGAATCCTTCAAAGCCAGAGATTTGGGTCACCAAAGAACATAACAGGAAGTTTGCTGGGTGGATCAAAAATAGAGCCCTGCGAGTTTCTGAGGGCAACGTAGATAAGTTGTTACATGGTTGGCCAGAGGGCCTAGATTTACTGTAGGAACTGGGCAGGGGTATGACATCAACGGCTATTCATTTTACATAAGAACTCAGGACGAGAAGAATACTATGCAATGTAGTGGAGTGACACTACTTGCTATTTTAGAAGATGCCAGGGCAATTAGGGCACTCAACTCATATTATGGTGTTATTGAGGAAATATGGGAGCTCGATTATGTATTACTTAAGATTCCTTTGTTTCGATGTCAATGGGTCGAAATCTCTCGAGATGTTAAAGTCGAAGATTATGGGTTTACTCTCGTCGATCCCAGTAGAGTCGCACACGAAGATGATCCATTTATACTTGCTGAGCAAGCCACACAGGTGTTCTACATCGTTGACCCAGCCAATCCAAAGTTGCATGTTGTCCTTCACAGTAAGAGACGTATTGTTGGGGTCGTAGACGTTGTGGATGAAGAAGAGTATGATCAGTTTGATGAACTACTTCTATTTTTAGATGGAATTCTTCAATCTGTCCCTACCGAAGATATTGACGGAACAAGTTACCTGCGAGACGACCACGAAGAAGGATTATGGGTGGACAACCATTCTTGACTAATTTGCAATATGTAAGTGACGTATATTACATGGATCTTTAATCGAAGAATTAATATAAATACTGATCATGTTGTGAAAATTATGATTATTGTGGTTATGCACCCAGTCATGTTGTCAAATCATTTTTCAAAAATTCTTTGAGAAAACATACGTGATGCATTGAGAATCATTACTGCAAATTTTCATTTCAATTGGAGTTGATTTGAGCAATAATTGATTCTTTTCACAAATCAATATGAAAACTGCAAAGTTCAGATTCCTCGTGGTTTTTGGCTGTTTTGTCATTTTCATATCTCCATCTTGATTGGCTATTCGAAGAAAGTTTCTATATGCATGATTCCTTATGTTCCATGATTGGTCTTTACTGTTAATTTATTTCAAAATTATTGAAAATCATTTGCATGGGGTTTCAGGTGTCTTTACAAGTGCAAAATGATGTAATGAAACCCATCTATAATTGTTCTCAGAAAAACCCTTTAGGGTCACTAACATTGTATTTTACTATCGGTTTCAATTTCCAAACCGATAGAAATTTAGTGTCTAATATCGGTTTCTTGTTCCCAACCGATAGTAATACATATTGTGTTGTATATGCCTGATTATTTATCTTCCATGATTGGTCTTTGCTGTTAATTTATTTCAAAATTATTGGAAGTCAATTGCATGGATTTTCAGGTATCTTTACATGTGCAAAATGATTTACTGAAACACACATGTAACTGTTCTCAGGATAAACCCTAAGTACTAGTGCCATTGTATTGTACTATCGGTTTTAATTGCCAAACCGATAGGTATTTAATGACTTATATCGGTTTCTTTTTCCAACCGATAGTACTAGACTTCCATTCTGTTCTGGATTGTTATCCCTAATGAAAAAAATAGCTCTATGAGCAAAAGCCTCTGTTGAACATTATTTATGAGACCCTGTTCTACAATTTGGTTTGATCTTGTAGACAGTGGATTAATTTACTATCGGTTTTTATTAACGCACCGATAGGAATTTTAATTTTTGATATCGGTTACTTAGTTTTAACCGATAGGAATATCAACACTCTGGTATCGGTTACTTAATTTTAACCGATAGTGAAATACAATGGCAATACTCCAAACCCTAACTGCCACTGTATTTTACTATTGGTTTTATGTAGAACCGATAGGAATATTTGTATCTTATATCGGTTTATGATTATTAATCTATAGTAAATATTTCTATATTAGGTTAAACCCGCAGGATTTTCCGTCCAGTCCAACCGATCACACTTCCAAATAAGTGTGTTCTCGCGCACGGAAAACCTTAGCCTCCCCGACGTTCCCTTTTTCACTCCTGCACCACCATTGCTGCTCGCATTTGGGTTCTCCACTGCCTCCGTCCACTGCATCGCGCCATCGTAGGCCACTCCATGAATGACTGTAAGTGTTCTTGACCTACCCGATTAGAATTGATCTTGCCACTCGCGTCAATTTCTTGAATTGATATTGAATTGTTCATATGTGGTTCAATATATAACAAATATAAAACTAGATAAAAGCGCATGAATTACAAACTTGATAGATATGAGAATTACAGACTTGATGAAAATCACGAAGAATATTTCGTTACATAGTCGTCCACTATCGGTTTTAATTTTAGAACCGATAGGAAAACATATCTCTGAGTGCAGGATCCCTGTATCGGTTTCTTATTTCGAACCTATAGTACAAGACCCTAATCTGAATTTTCTGTTAATTATTTCCCATTTTCTAATTTTCATCTGAAATTTTGGTTCATTTAAATTTTCATCACAAAGCCATGATTCTTTATGTTCCATTTTCTAATTTTCATCTGAATTTTCTTGGTTATGACATTAGATTTGCTTAGAGTCTTAAGAAATTTGCCTAAATGTTAAAGATTGACTTGTTTAGTTTGTGATGAGCTAATAAGACATTGATGCTTATAAAAACTTATAAAAAACTTGCAAAAAAATGATTAGTAATTCCCCAGGCTCAATCCTACCATTCATGGCCCCTCCTGCAGAGAGACTAGCATAGTTTGCACTACTAATCTTATCTATTATCCAATTTTATGTAAAAAGTAGTAGCACTTTCTTTTTTTTTCTTAGGTACTCTATAGCATGCTGGGAGTTTCTGTTGTATGAACTTTAACCCAATATACCCCTTTTCCTTCAATGAAAATATGCAGTTCTACTGCATGTTCTAAACAAAATTTCTATGATCCAATCTATGCAAGTATGGCTTTGTGAAAGAGCCAAATGTTTTTCGGGTCAAAGCAAGTTTTCCTGTGAGATTCAAACACCCATAAGTTTCAAATTGAAACTCTTTTGAGAAAATTTTCAATTTTGAACTTTTTCGGGGTAATAATATCTAAGACTTTTGTAAAACAAGTTTTGGCACAATTCAAATAGATTTTGATTAGCACTCGAAACTGATTTGGTTAAAAAACAAGATAGTTGAAAGCCTCTAAAAACCTTTTAAATACATTTTAAAGACCATGTTGATAGGAATTGATGATTTTTGGCCTTTTGAATGAAATTTTGACATTTTAACAAAAAGAGGTGGTTCATCATTGCCATTCCATTTTAGTTATGAACTTTGTCATGTACCTTTCTTCATATCAATTGATGGTTTGTTCATGGAATTTTAGGTAAAGCCATGTCGGCATCTTCCTCATCTAATAGTAGTGCTTCGGCGAGGGGCAGCGTAGATGATGCTGCTTCGTCCCAGCACAAGAGGAAGGCGCGAGGCGCGACAATGTTGTGCCATTTGGCTAAACGCGCGGATCTTTCATGTGAGTTCAACCAGTTCGGGAGACCGATCGGGAAGAACGCTGGCCAGTACACTGCCTATGTTGGTTTGTTGGTGAAGGAAAGGGTGAAGATCACCGTCCAGAGCTGGAAGGACGTTAAGGCCGACGAGAGGGATAGGCTGTGGGCCGATGTGAAGGTAAAATTAATCCAAATCCCTGAACTCTTGAGTAATCACATTCCCTTGGTTTATCCCAGAGATTAAGTAAGTCCTGCTTATATGCACCATTTGAAACAGGCCAAGTGGAACATCCCCGACGATGGTCCCAAGATAGCTTGCTTGAAGGACATGAACAACACGTGGAAAATCTTCAAGAGCGTCCTCGTCAGTACCTTCTTCGCTAAAGGCAAATCTCCATGCGAGATGTACCCCTTCATAACAGAGGAGGTATGGGACCAATTAACTCAACAGAAGGGGACCCCTGAGTTCAAGGTATGTATGCTTCATTTGATTGGTTACACCGTTGTATGGAGTAATTAGGGTGCATTAGTTTTCTTGTTTCTGGTACGAAGGCCCTTAGCGAGAAGAACAAGGCAATCCAGAGGAGGAACGACCACCCTCACCGGCTCAGCTCTCACGGCTATGCGGGGAAGGAGGAGCAATGGAAGAAGGCTAAGGACGAGGCGTCGAATTTCGTTGACTCCCCTGACCTGCTGCTCTTCGAGATCCGCGATCTGTGATGCAAGAGCTGGTGGCTGGCCAGAGGGACCGTGTCATCCACAGGGACTGTGGAGTTTCCAAACCCCAGGGACGTCGAGGTCGTGCAGCAAATTGAAAGTTGGCTAACTTCCTAGTTGGAATCATAGAGTGTGGTAGAAAAAACTATGATCACTAGTGTGTGCACAAGTTTGTATATATTTTTTCCTCACAATGGAGAGCTTTGAATGTAACAGATCTCTTGCTCGAAGGAGGCGACTGAGGGATTGTTCACTCCCCATAGGGAGAACGACATCCTAACCCGGGCTTCTAGGGAACAAGGAGCATCCAGGGCAAAATGCAAAGAAGGCTCGCAGCTGGAAGGAAAGAGATCGGAGTTATCTGAGAAGATACGGTCAGATGTGACTGCACAATTCGCGGACATGTTCGCTCAACTGAACGAGAAGTATGAACACCTCAGCCGAGTTGTGCAGTCCAAGGGTTTAGATCCAACTGCCTAGGTCGACGCTGGCAGACCGAGTAGTTGTGGCTCGAAGGTTCACGTGGATCCGGTGGACCTGATTGAGGTATTGCAACTCTTGAGCTATATATGCAGTTCGGTTGATGCCACTCCCATTACGTTAGAATTGTTTCGCTAACCTGTTATAATTGTTGCAAATTGCAAAAGCCGGAGAGCTGTAGCCTACTGATCAACATAGACAACGACCTTGTAGTGGTTGCACACGGGGTCGTATATCAGTCTTGGGAGGATGTCCGGATCCACTGCGTACCTCTGAAGCCTAGGTTCGCAAAGGTACAGGTGGACATGGCCCTCCCGGGCTACAGCTCTTTTCTGTTGCCCGTCCCAACGGACGAAATGCTGATAATTGGCAAGGCATTGGGCTCGTACATACAGTGGCCCAAAAAGGGTGTTAGACTATAGGAGGTAAACCCTAGCCATTCTAGCTTACAACTCAGTTGATATACTCAATTTGCAAAATCTAACTTTGCGTTCGTAACTTAAAGTGGATGATGGATGCCAGCTCACTTCCTGAGGACACCACCCCCAGCACAACATATGACCGAGCTCCTTCGGCCCCCATGCCTCCTCCGACGGCCTCAAACCCACCCAAAGGATGCACGCCTCCTCAAAAGCCCCTTCGCCATCAAATGAGGCCAGTGGCACCGCACCCCAACCTTCGAAGGTATACACTCGCTCCCCGCCCAAAGGCAAAACAAAGCCAGCCAGGTACGTTCAAGAACGGGTTCCCACTCGTGTTGGAGTACCTTCTGCGCAATATGGATCAAATAACCAGAAGTCTCCACGAGTGGTACCTAACCCAGTCTAGGCGCCACATCAACTTCTTAGTTCACTTCAGGCCAAGTCATTTTCACCGTGAGGCCGGGAGCATATCGGTGGCCCACGAGGATTTGTTCGACCTCCTCAACTGGCGGGAGCTTGATATGTCCATCATACAGACTGGAGTCCTGAGAGTTTGTTGTTGTGTGAGGTTATCACAGTTCATTTCATAAATCTAATCACTTTGTATGCACTAATTACTAATGTCTACTTTGCATCCAGGTGCATGTATAGGCTGGCGTCCATGAGGGCATGTGACAAGGTGGGTTTTCTCGACCCAGACAAAATAAGCCTCACGATACTAGAGCACGACCAAGCACATGCGGAGGAATACATATCAAGGGCACTACTAGTGCAGCAGGACCGAGAGTTCATTCTTGCGCCGTACCACCAAAGGTTAGTGCATTTCCTACTAATTTAACTCATTCTTGTATGTTACTCCTAACATATGTATGAAACGGTTTACTTTTATATGCAATGTAGGGGGCCACTGGGTCCTCGTCGTCATTTGCCCATGGATGAATGAGGTCTATTACCTCGATTCGAGGAGCGACAGGGTAGCTCATGTTTTCACCCTCACATGGCACATAGATGCGTAAGTACCACTGCTGATTTAAATTTTTCTCTGACTAGCTAATTAATGATAACATATTAACCGGCAATGCTAAATTAAATACAGGACTTTCAAAAATTATGTTACTGCTGGAGGGAGGCATGACGCGTCGAAGGGCACAACAATTTCTTGTAAAGAATATGAGGTAATTAATACGAATGGAACTACTCATGATGAGTCTTTTAATTTATGCTTAATTAGTTCTTTCGAGTTAATGTGGGTTTATGTCTTTGCATATGCAATTATCCCAGTGCCATCAACAGCCACAATCGTGGGAATGTGGCTTCCATGTCATGAGATTTATGTATGACCTGATCAAGACAAACTTTGCCCAATTCCCTAAGGTAACAATTTTTCCTGACTCAAAGTCGAATATTGGATGTGATGTACGTTCCTAACTTCATACACGCATGCAGAGTGCCATGTTGAAAGACCAATATAAGTTGCCTCAATTGAAGGAGCTACGAACAATTTGGGCTCAATATGTGATGGAAGAAGTGGCTATCAATGATCGATCGTAAATGACTTGTGTAATATATATTGAATGTGTTGATTGGTGTATGTGTGTACTTGTATTGGTGTATTTGTGAATAAACTCAATATGTGAATAAATTCATTGGTGTATTTGTGAATAAACTCAATATGTGAATAAATTCAATCTGTCCAATGCATGTGTGTATCTTTGTATTAGTGTATTTGTGAATAAATTAAATCTCTGAATAATTAAATTCAATCTGTCGAATGTGTGTATCTCTGTATTGCTGTATCTGGTAATGCTTCTTTGTAATACTATCGGTTCATATCCTACAACTGATAGAAGAAAGTTTCCAGTACTAACCGTGTCGAGTACCAAACTAATAGAAAAAACTATACAGTACTATCGGTTTCCAGTGAATAACCATTACAAGAAATCAAACATCACTATCGGTTGAGATCATTGAGCCGATAGAAGAATTGTCGTTAGCAATTACTGAACGTTGGAACTCTAGGTATTTTACTATCAGTTTCCAACCGATAGAGGTGTGCTATGAAACGGCTTAGGGCCACCATTCGACCAGTTAGACTTTAAACGTCCTTCGTTGATGAAGGGGATCGTATTTTCTCAATGGTCTGTATTTTGTCGGGATTAACCCCAATGCCTCATGAACAAATAAGAAAACCCAAAAGTTTGCCAGAAGAAACTCCAAAAGAGCACTTTTCGGGATTCAATTTGGTTCCATGTTTATTCAAATTACGGAAAGTCTCAGTGCGAGCTTTGTAAGCTCTTGAGAACTAAATCATCTACATAAGCTTCTAAATTATGCCCTAATTGAGATAGAAAGGTCTTCTGCATCAAGTACTGATATGTGGAACTAGCATTCTTGAGCCCGAATGACATTCTGACATAGCAGTAGGTGCCAAAGGGTATGATGAAGGTACACTACAACACGGTAGGCCAGCGCAAGCTGTAAAACTGCTGGGAAAAACTTTTTTTCCCAGCAGTCCTGTAGATGAAAATATAATTTTGAATTTTCACCGATGTGTCAGCTGGGAAAAGTTATTATTTTTGGCAGATCTACCGCTAGGAATAAATAATATATAGCAAGCTGTAGATCAGTTTGAAAAAAGATATATAGGATCTGTGGAACAGCTGGCAATATTTTTTACGCTGGGAAAAACTTTTTTTTTGCCAGCAGTCGTACAGGTGAAAATACAATTTTGATTTTTCACAAATGTGTCAGCTGGAAAAAATTATCATTTTTAGCAGATTTACCGTTAGGAATAAATAATATATTTTTTTGGCACAAAAATGAGAATTTTCAGCAGAAAAATAACAGATATATTATTTTGAGAGGAAAATTTTCAGAGAAAAATGTAACAGAAAATATTTCGGGAGATTTTTCGTTCAGCCGACTATAAAACCCAACTCCTCGCGCTAACTTCACCTCTACCTCAAATGTCGGCCAACATCCCCATCGAAATCTCCTCCTAACCTCACTGCGCCTCTCCCCCACAGCCGGCCGACACCCCCACCTCTCCACCACCGATCCCCCACCAATGCCGCACCCCACGCTTGCTCGATCTCCCACCGATCCCCCACCAATTCCCCACCTCCACCTCAAAGCTCTAGCGGCAGCGGCCTGCGGCGGAGGGAGGCGGTAGAGCGGCAGCGGCCTACGGCGAAGGGAGGAGGCACAGCAGCAGCGACGGAGGGTGGAGGCGGAGTGGCCAGGCACGAGGTTGGTTGCTCCAATGGTTTGTTGCTTTGAATTGTGTGAATTGTGAGGTTTCAAATAGATTGTTGGGTTGGTAGCTTGCACAAGACAAATGTAAAGATTAAAGAAAAGAAAAAAAATTTCAGGTACATGTCATGATTCTTTGTTGGGTTCATTAGCCAGCACAAGGAAAAAAAGAAAAATTTTACATAATTTCAAGAAATGTAAAGTTGTGTTGCTGAGCTGAGGCAAAAAGGTTTTCACTTTTCAAGCCAAGACAAGTTTGAGGCATGCCTGTAATGAGGGTTGGAGATGAGGACATGAACCACCGGATTGCTCGTTCTTTTTGATCCTGTTGCTTTGCACTTTTTTTTAATCTTATTAGCGTACTAACTTATTTCTTGTATTAAGAGAAATATGAGATTTTGTCAGTTTTGTATCTTTTTTCCACTATACCATTTTTTTTGTGATAATGAAATTATTGTGTTTGTGAATTAGGACAATGGCATTAATTAGCCGATTGTTTAGTGGTAAAAGCCTACTAACTTAGTAATCTACTTTTCCAAAATGTTAAAATGGCTGTCAATCAATATCAGGCTGCCCCTGATACAAATTTTGCTTCATGAGAAATTAATTTGGTTCTTTACCTTTAACCTGTAGGAATAGAGTTTCGTTTGAGTGACAATATCAGCAACTGCAATGAGAGATATCATCCATTGGGTGGTTCTGCTGACATCCATTACTTTGATTGGTTACAAGAATGATTGCCTTTTTGCAATAGCACTGCAATCTGAGGACTACTTTGGGTCATCTCTTGGTGAAATTAATGGTCCTTACTGGAACACCATTCTCAGGGAGCTACCATGTCAGATGTATTCAGCGAATTCCAAGTCATGTGAGGAAATGAATGGGTCTAGCTCATTTAACACTACTTGTGTAATAAGTTCCAGTTCTTCTTTAGATGGTGATTGTACATATATGGCGTTGGAAATGTAGAGATATTGCCCCATGTTAAAATAATATGTCCTATCAATGGCTGCAACATCACAGTCAATGTTTCAAGAAGCATAAAATTCGTAAGCATGTTGAAGTTTTTGCGGGGTCTGTTAGCCTCTATGCAACCAATGTTTCATTGGATCACCATTCCACCCTCAACACTACAGCATTAGTGGGTCCCCCTCCACCCCAGACAAGTGGGACGCCTAATAGTCTTGAAGGAGCTGGTGGAGGTCATGGTGGACGAGGCGCATCATGTAAAGTTTCCAATGATACAAACTGGGGAGGGGATTTGTATGCATGGGCAACGTTGTCTAGACCATGGAGTTATGGCAGCAAGGGAGGCAGCATGTTTGCTGACCAGCAGTTTGGAGGCGATGGTGGAGGTTGTGTCATGCTCATAGCAAGTGAATTTTTGAATATTGATGGTGATATACTTGCTGAAGGAGGTGTCGGCAGTCTTGAAGGAGGTGGTGGGTCTGGTGGAAGCATTATAATCCATGCTTTCAAGCTGTAAGAACTACATTACTTCAAATTTTACTCATTCTTTCCTATTAAGTTAAATGAACTACTAGCTTGTGTAATCTATATCAAACTATAGATACTGACTGACTAGTTGTAGGTTCATGACTAGTATTACTATCCTTTTTTGGTCCAACCATTGCGTCATGCACCATTGTTTTTGTTTGCTGACATGTGAATTTTTAATGCCCAAGTTACATAGTTAAAAAAAATGTACAAAATTTTTTGATACAAATTAAATGGGAAATGTGTACTGCTTTTTTCTCTACTTTTTAAATAAGTTGGATATGCATATGAGGTAATGAATGGTTAGATCTAGCAATCTGAAGTCTTTATGAAATCAGAATCTGAGTCTTATCTAATGTTTCAATTTATTACTTCATGTCATTTTGATGGGATATGCATTGGGGCTACATGATAGATAGAGATACTATAAGAATTATAAGATATACATAATCCATCTAAATGCCTTCAGAACTTAATTATTTTCTTCTGAATGTTTTGTTGTGGTGCTAATTAAGAATTGCTTTAGAGCATTTCCATGAGTTATTAGGTCATAACCCTGTTATAAGCTATAGGGTGGAACTGCAGAATTTCGTTGGAATAGGAAAACCATACCCAAGAGTATTTCTGTGACTTGTCTAGTTAACTCCTATACTAGAATTAGAGCGGTATTGCTTGGTTCAGTTCGAGCCAGTTACTTGAATGTTTTTTTGATGTATTGCTTTTCTTTCCTGATATACTATGCAATTTATTTTGACAGACAGCCAATCCTCACTAATGATCATTCTTTTGATTTTGACTTATTGAGAAGTAGAAGATGACATAATAATTTGTATCTTGTAGGACGGTTCCATTGTCTTTGAAGTTTGAATTTCTTTAGATGCACATATTTGTGTGGTAGAACACAACACAAGCCTTTCCATGTTTTGAATCAGCCCGATAGCCAAATGCCTGTATGCTTTCTTTTGTGTCTTTGGAGATCTTCTCTATTACTAATTTTACTTATTTCATGCAATTGTCAGATATGGGAATGGTACAGTAAGTGCTGCTGGTGGTAGTGGATGGGGTGGAGGAAGTAGGGGGAGGATATCTCTGGATTGTTATAGCATTCAAGAAGATGTACAAATTACAGCTCATGGTGCGTATTTTTCCAGCATTAGTTTCCATGAATCTCGTGCTCTCCATGTATCTGTGTGGTATTTTCTTTCCTATGTTCTACCCACACAAATATGTTGTTTTTTTAAACTCCTCTCTCTACAACTTTTTGTGAACAACTTAATCATTAAGAAGTCTCTGTTTTAAGGTGGCATGGTCTCTGGTTTAAATATATATGTTATTTATGTACGAATAACCCAAATAGCCAAGCTATTTCATAGCAACAGAGAATAAAAGTTATTTGTGGATTGTTACTGATATGATTTAGTGTCATGTATTGCTTCTGTTACTAGGCATTGACTGAACCAAGGGCATAGGGGTGTGACAGACTGGTATTTATATTTTACAAAATTAGTTTAACCAATGCATTCCGTTGCTTTAGTTGCAATGCAAAACTGAGGAATTCTCACTCGTTATCATTTCAACTAGTGGTCACACTATACACATTTTTTATTATGATATTCAACATATGCTATCTTAGTTTAGCATTTTCTGACATACAGGTAACAACCTCTCCCTTGCACCATTCTCTGAACTTATCGGTTTGTCCTGATACTGCAACTGCTAATGCTAAACATCCATGATCAAGTACTCTAGCTAGACAAGAATGTAGGATCTGGTGTTAGAGGCCTGCTTGTTTATATTACAGTGTCTGTGCCTTAGCAAGTGTCTTTTGGTATTGATATGTGGCATAGTAGTGCTTTTGAAATTAACAATAGGAAAAAATGGATAGAAAATTTGCTAATGGTTAAAGAAAGTGACAAGAGGGATGGGAAAAGCGTAGAGGAAAATCACGGACTTCTCCAGCAAGGAAAAAAACATTGAAGTGGAATTTTTGAATGATAATTATTTCTTTTGATATTATAAAGGCTACACAATGTTAACTTGGGAACCAGGAGAACACCTAAAACCATAGTTTTAGTTGGCTCAGATTTTACATCTACTTGATCAATGGTTCTGCTAATGTAAGTTTTAAGTACACATCCAAAAAAACCAAACATTTGAAGGCCTTATCTTGTGTAGACATTTCCTGTGGAATTTGTTGCATTCACTTTAAGTTGTTACTTTTATGGTTCTTTTAATTAATTCTGAGTGTTGAATATTGGGGTGTCATGCGTGCCCGTGTAGTGACTATTCTTATGTTAATGTTTTAATATATATAATAAAAAAGTAAAGGGTGCAGATTATGTTTGGTTTATGTTATGGTCTTCAAGTCAGAATATGTTCATGCTGCAGATAAGGAGTTTGTACTCTTTAGGTAACGAATTTTACATAAGTAAAGATATTCTGGTGTGCGCGTGTGCACGTGCGTGTGTGCTTATGCATGCTCCTTCCCTCTTTCTATGTGTTCTGATGGCAATATTCTTTTTCAACATATATACATCTGGTGGACAGAGTTTTGGATGTTCTCAGAATGCTAGTGCAGCAGGTACAATATATGACAGTTCATTGCAGACTCTGAAGGTCAGCAATGGAAATTTCACAACACATACAGAGACCCCATTGCTAGCTTTCCCAATGACTAGGCTTTGGTCAAATGTGCTCGTGGAATGCAAAGCAAAAGTGTTGGTTCCTTTGTTGTGGTCCAGAGTTCAGGTTTGCATACAATGACTTGCTAGCATCATGTGGATATTTGATGTTTATCCCTTTTGTGTATCCAAGATCTCATATTCTGTTGTATTTTAGCTATACCACATATGATCCAAATTTTATTAAATGACACTTTTTTCTTTAGAAAACGTCCAATAAGAAACCCTGCACTAAATTAATTCCAAAATGAACACAGTAACTGATGTTATTTGAAAATTTGTGCTCTTAGCAAGCTAATATGATGGTAGGGTGGTGCTATACCTATTTGGGCTTAGCATGATCACGTGAAATGGTGATATGCTCAGAGCCTCAGACAGCTAGCATCACTAGGAGGTGGCATTAGCTGTGTGGCGGTAGTTCTGTTTCAAATGGTGCTAGCAACTAGTTCCTTCGGCAGGTGTATTTTTGCATTTTGGTAAAATGCTTCTAGTTCTGAGCCTGGAAATGAGTCCATGCAGAATAAATGTGTTGAAATTCATTTAGTCTGCTTCTTTCAAAATCTTATTGATTGACTGCGTTTGCATGTCCTTCTGTTCTATTGTATATTTCTTCTTTTTACCTGCTTAGTCATTGCCTGATAACTATATTAGTATATTCATTGCCGCTTTCCTGCTTTTCTATTACTATATTGACTATTGTTAATTTTCTTCTATTTTCCATTTTCTTTTGCAAAATGTATATTAATATGCTATCTCAATCAGGAATTTAGATATAGTTCTCTTTATGATTGCTTTCGCTTCATAACATGTATGTTAATGTACATGCCTATACATAAATATTCCAATCCATCTCTTCCATGTATATTTGTGTGTGTAGTTTTCTGGTTCTAAAGCATGCTTATGTGCTTGTGTCTGCATGAGCACATGCACATGTTTGTATTTGTATAATTGTATCAGTGCATGCTTATATGTATTCCCGGCTTTAACTGTAGGATTTTTGCTGACTTTCTTGTGGAAATAATACTTCAAGACTATGGATAGACCACCTTTAGAATTTGCATCCTCCCTTGACAAGCAACTGCAAACCTTCACATTAACAAAAAATCAGAAAGTAAAGAATTTGAATTGTTTTCAATAATTCTTAGCACAAGTTTGGCTAATCCACTCTCGAACAACCATTGATCCAACATTTGGTATTAGAGTAGGTTTTGTATGGCTTTTAAGAGTAGTTTTTTCAACATAACAAATGGACTCTTTGCAGGAGATCGTTGCGTCCTACTATCTCCAAGATCTTTTCCCAACTCTCCACTTCCAGCTTCATTTGAGCTAATGTAGCAGCCCAAGGTAACTTTTTCCGAACAAGACCACATAAACTTTGGCATTCTGCTTCCAGTTTTGATATTTTCTTGACATCCTCTAAATGCTGTTTGGTTGCCACGTCGGCTGATCGCACACTCATATTCTTCTCTTCATTGCGAATTTCAAACTCTTTGGGGACAACATGTAGTTCATACTTCAGTGAATTTATCTCCTTTTCACCAGATTGAATCATGCTCTTCAACACTTCAATGTCGGCTTCTGCTCGAGCTTTTTCCTCACCAACTTTCATTAGCAAATTTGCCCATTCTTGAAGAGATATTGAGAGTGAATCATTCTCAAGACTAGCTCTAATAAGCTCATGTTCAAAATCAACTAATTTTACTTCAAACTCGGCCTTTATCTTCTCGCACTGTTTGGTGATAAGTGCGTCAGTAGGTCGCTAAATTGGTAGGGTAGAAAGTAAATATTATCTACTTATTTTTTATATACATATATCATTTTGGTTTTTGACAATGGAAATAACACATGATGAGCGGTTATCATGGTAACCTTCTTTAATACTTCTATGTTTAATAAAAACTTGATTGAAAAAGTAAACTTCAATTATTAATGACTCAAAAAGACTTATTTTGGATTAACATCAAAGTCCATGAACTAAAATTTCACTTAGTAAATATAGAGCTTAGAATATACTCAATGTTGGCAGAAAAATTTCTAAAAGGAACCGCACAAACAACACCTCTTGGGCCTGAGTGTTGTGAGGTGGTTGTGAACTACGTGTTGAAAAGATATGCTCCATTGTTACGTCTATATGGGAATGTTAGAAAAATGTCTGATGCGCTTGGACGATCAATTACATGGCCACGTGAAAAAGTAATCTATTCTATCTAGTATAATCACTCTTATTTACTTACTAATATCATCCAAGTAAACAAACTGTGAATTTTTACTTGTAGATCCAAGATGATACTACAATAGGTGGTGGTTCATCTCGTGTTCTAGGTATATATAATTCTAACCTGTTATTTATCTGGTTAGTTACTATTTTTTTATTTGCCTTGTTTTGTTATTAATAAAACAATGCTTACAAGTGAAAGGGACAAGAGAATTAGTTGAAACTAAGTAGAAATACTTAATAATTTTATAAAGGTGAGATGTTATCAACACAATCCACATGTTATTCATTTTCTAAATATTAAGTGTATGTTAATTGTGCCTTGAACTAGTAGCTCACTTTCATATGATTAATTTCTTTTATCAAGTGTATGCAAGTCATGTCAACCAACACAATTTTCTCGTTCGCATAAGCAACAACTTGTACTTGTTATACAACAATCGATCAACCATCTTTTATTATAATTGTCATATGTTCTATATGTTACTTAAAGAAAAAGTTATTGATTTGTATATATTTATCTCAAGGCTATTGTAATCGATATCTTTTCTTATGCAGGTGATTAACAGTAAGCTGTTAAAAGCATATGAAGTGATGAAGATATTTTATGTCATAAGAAGAGTTTGAAAGTGGAATATTTTACTTTTGATAGTTACAGTTGGAACAAAATATATAAAGTTAGGAATATTATATATGGGCATACATTTGGTGTAAAGAATTCTTAAGTGATATTTTTCTTGCAATTATTTCAGAGATTCTATATCTATTTTGTTTGGTTTTGTCAATTGAATAATTTGTGACCATTACGAATCTTGTCAATGGTTATATAAAGCAAAGAATTCAATATAATATATAATTGTGCCATTTATCCACTTTTGATAATTTTATTGCAAAATGTGGTGTGATTTCTGTTAGGATAGTGCATATTATAGTTTTAGTTGTAATATTGTTGCTTAATTACTACTAAAAAATATATATATTTAAAATTAATTATTGACACAATTCCCAGCGGTAAATTTACTACAAATAATTCACATATTTAAATTTGAAAGTCTAAATTCTCACTGACAGATCAGCTGGTAATAATTTATTTCAAATACTTGTACAGCTTGAAATAATGTATTACAAGTGGACATACACAAACTTTCCAAGCGACTTACAGCTGGGAATACTCTTTGCCACCAAACCTACAGCTAGGAAAAATATTCCAAATAGTTCGAACCGACCTACAGCTGGGAATACTCTTTGCCACCGGACCTACAGCTGGGAAAAAAATTCCAAATAGTTATATAGCTTGGAATAATATATTAAAAGTGGACATACAGGTGGGAAAAGTTCAAACTTTCCAAGCGACCTACAGCTGGGAATACTCTTTGCCACCGGACCTACAGCTGGGAAAAATATTCCAAATAGTTATACAGCTTGGAATAATATATTAGAAGTGCACATACAGGTGGGAAAAGTTCAAACTTTCGAAACGACCTATAGCTGGGAATACTCTTTGCCACCGGACCTACAGTTGAGAAAAATATTCCAAATAGTTATACAGCTTGGAATAATATATTACAAGTGGACATACAGGTGGGAAAAGTTCAAACTTTCGAATCGACCTACAGTTGGGAATACTCTTTGACACCGGACCTACAGCTGGGAAAAAATTCCAAATAGTTATACAGCTTGGAATAATATATTAGAAGTGGACATACAGGTGGGAAAAGTTCAAACTTTCCAAGCGACCTACAGCTGGGAATACTCTTTGCCACCGGACCTACAGCTGGGAAAAATATTCCAAATAGTTATACAACTTGCAATAATATATTACAAGTGGACATACAGGTGGGAAAAGTTCAAACTTTCCAAACCACCTACAACTGGGAATACTCTTTCCCACCGGACCTACAGTTGGGAAAAATATTCCAAATAGTTATACAGCTTGGAATAATATATAACAAGTGGACATACAGGTGGGAAAAGTTCAAACTTTCCGAGCGACATACAGTTGGGAATACTCTTTGCCACCGGACCTACAGTTGGGAAAATATTCCAAATAGTTATACAGCTTGGAATAATATATTACAAGTAGACATACAGGTGGGAAAAGTTTAAACTTTTCAAGTGACCTACAGCTGGGAATACTCTTTGCCACCGGACCTGCAGCTGGGAAAAATTGTTCCAAATAGTTATACAACTTGGAATAATATATTACAAGTGGACATACAGGTGGGAATTGTTCAAATTTTCCAAGCAGTCTACTGCTGGGAATACTCTTTGCCATTGGACCTACAACTGGGAAAAATTTTTCGCAGCACCTTTTCGCCCAGCTATAGAAACCTTATTCCCAGCAGCTAAAGTGCTGGGAATACTAGTTTTTGCCAGCTGCTCAACTGCTAGCATTGAAGTTGTTGGGGGAAATCTCCACGCGTTCAAGTCCAGGTAAGCTCATGATTGCCCGGGGACAGTGGCCTCCGGTGCCTGCCCCGGGCGCCGCCTTTTAGGCTCCCGGGACCGTGCCTCCGGTTCATGTCCCGGGCGCCGCCATTTGGCCCCCGGGACCGTGCCCCCCCGGGCATGTCCCGGGCGCCGCCGGTGCCTGCCCCGGGCGCCGCCATTTGGCCCCCGGGACCGTGCCGCCGGGGCATGTCCCGGGCGCCGCCATTTGGCCCCCGGGACCGTGCCCCCCCGGGCATGTCCCGGGCGCCGCCATCGGCCCGGGGACAGAGGCCGCCGGTGCCTGCCCCGGGCGCCGCCATTTGGCCCCCGGGACCGTGCCCCCCCCGGGCATGTCCCGGGCGCCGCCATCTGCCCGGGGACAGTGGCCGCCGGTGCCTGCCCCGGGCGCCGCCATTTGGCCCCCGGGACCGTGCCCCCCGGGCATGTCCCGGGCGCCGCCATGTGCCCGGGGACAGTGGCCTCCGGTGCCTGCCCCGGACGCCGCCTTTTGGGCTCCCGGGACCCTGCTCTCCGGAAGGGGTCCCGGACGTCACCGCCCTCCTAAAAGGTAAATCCCTGTTTGTTTATCACGTGCAGGTCACGCGAGGGACGCCTCGGGAATCAGCGACCACCTGTCAAGCATCCAAGACGTTTGACCGGAAGAAGGACGGTCCTACCCTTCGATCCGACGGTGGCTTCCGGGGTAGTTTAGGCTTTTCGCTTCTCTTTGGGGGCTATAAATAGCCCTTGTACCCCTCTGTTGTAAAGATCAGTTCATTATTATTTGGAATAGCTAATCTCACAGACGTGCCCCAGAAGCCTCTCCCCCGGAGAGAGCCTCCCCAGCCGACTCCGGTCGGGAGCGCGTTGACAGGACTAGGGCCCCCACCGGGACCCGAACCTGTATAAATCCACGTGTCAATTCTTGTGTTTGTCCGGCGGGGGAGGACCGGTCACCCGGTCAACCCGCGCTGCGTGATCTCCGCTAGGATCGTCTTCAAAACCTACCGGGGTATTCTTAATACCACGACAGTTGGCGCCGACCGTGGGGACCCGTGACGAATCGCCATGGCTCCTCCAAGAACAAGGGCTCGCACCCTTCCCGGTGACCCGGGTCTCGGGGACCCGGCACCGTCCGCCCGGGACACTGCTGTCCCGGCGGCCCCTTCCGGAGGCGACCTGGCCCAGGTACCGCCTCCCTCCTTTCCTCTTAACGTAGGTGCTTCCACCTCCAGGCCGTTCCCGGTGACCGCGGGGACCTCGGCCGGGACAAGCGTCCCCCCGACGGCCCCCCCGGCTCCCCGGGACGCCCTGCTCGAAGCTCTCATAGAGGGCCAGCTTCGCGCCCAGCGCTCTATGGACGAGCTCCTTAGTGTGTTGGCGCGGCCCTGGGCCCCCACATTTCCGTCGCACCCGTATCCGGGGATCATGCCCCCGTTTATGGGATACCCAGCGGCCCCTCCGGCGTCAGGGGGGCTGTCTACCCCGTATGATCCCGCTGGGGGGCTCCCTCCCCTCGCGGGATATACTTTCGGACACTTCTCGGCGCCCGGGCCCGTCCCGGTGCCGGGAGGCTATTTCATGCCCGGGCCCTTCGTGGCACCAGGGGGGTACCCCGTCCCCGGCCCGCTTCCGGGGCTGGGGGGTCACTTCATGCCGGGGGTTATTCCTACGCCGGGAGCCAGTCCCGCCCCTCGCGTTGCGTTTACCGCACCGGGGCCAGTCGACAGAGCAGCTCCCGTGCCTCAGCGAATTTCCCCCCGCATTGGCTCCCCAACCCCGGACGTCGCCGAGGGGGCTCACCCCCCACTGGTTCCGGATGTCGCGGGGGTTTCCCCCTTTCCGGTCCCGGTCGTTGCCACAGGGGCCCCCTCTTCGGACCCAAACGTCGCCCCGGGCGCCCCCTCCCCGGTTCCAGATGGTGCAGGGGCTCCCCCCTTTCCGGTCCCGGGGGGCGTCGCAGGGGGCTCCCCCCAGCAGGCCCCGGTAGCTTCCGGGCCGGCTGCTACAGTGCAGGAGCTCCCTCCCCCGGCGAAGCAGGTCCGCTTCTCCCGTGGGGAGGTCGAGCGAATGCATTCTCCCAGCCGCGGGGAAGAGCTTCCCCCCGGTCGTTGTCGCAGGGAGCCTCGCTCTCGCACCGGTCGGGGGAAGAGACCCGCCGAAGAACCATCCTCCTCGGAGGGAAGCCCGGACGTCCGGGAAATCAGTCCCGGCCCGGAAGAGAAACGTCGCCACCACCACTCTGGCGGCCCTCTTGGGCCACTACCTGACTCCGACAACGAGGGGGCGCCCCCCGTTAAAGAAGACAGTGACTGGGGCTCCCCCCGGGAAGTGCAGGGGGCGAACCAGCCTCTATGTCGAAGACTCCGCAGTATCCGATGGCCGCGGCCCTACCGTCCCCCGCACATCGAACATTATAATGGCGAAGCGGACCCTTACGAGTTCGTGCAGATCTACTCCACAGCCATCTCCGCGGCGGGGGGGGACGAGAGTGTCCAATGCAACGTCTTCCCCCTCTACCTCACCGGCATTGCCCGCTCCTGGTTTTACAATCTGAAGGCGGGCTCCATCAAGTCTTTCTCGCAGCTGAAGCGGGAGTTCTGCGCCAACTTTCAGGGGAATTACGTACGTCCCCTGGATTCTTCACAGCTATACACAGTGCGCCAGAGAACCGGGGAGACCATCAGAAGTTTCTTCAGGCGCTTTGCCCAAGTAAAAAGCAAAGTGGCCCACGTCCCGGACTCCACAGTGATCGAAGCCTGCAAAAGTGGGATCCTCCCGAGGGAACTCCACCGAAGACTCTCTCGAAGCTGCCCCTCCTCCGCCGACGAGCTCTTCAACGTACTCGAAAAGTACGCTCGCGCGGAGGAAGACGACATCTGGAAGAAGACCCAGGGGGCTCCTGCCCCCGCCGAGCGGGGGGCCCGGGATCCCCCCAGGCGCCCCAGGCAGGGGGGCCGTAGCGAACCACGGCCTCGGGACACTTTTGTCCTCGAGGGCGGAGGCGGCTCGCGCGACCCCCCGAAGGGCAACCGCCCCTTTCCCAAGCCGAGAGGCCATGGGGGAGGACAGTCTTCGCGCGGCCGCGACGGCCCCGCGGGGAGAAGCCGGGATGGACCGTGGTGCAGCTTCCACGGGTCCAGTACCCACGCCACCCGAGATTGCCACCAGCTGCTGCAGCACTTCGCGGCGTTCCTCGACCAGCGCGGGCAGGGGGGGGGGACTCCGGCCTCCTTGCCCCCTCGGCCAGCTGTTCCGGCCCTTCCCGCTCCCGCGGGGGGGCAGCAGGTGCAGGAGGGGGAGCCTTCAGACGCTCTCCCCTTTCAAACTTCTCAGCGCCGCATCAACGTCATCGTAGGGGGGTCCGCCTCCGGGCGGGATTCCAAGCGCCAGCGCAAGGAGTACGCCCGAGAAGTTAAGGTAGTGGGGGTGCTACACGCGTCCGTGCCGCCCAAGTGGTCGGACGTCCCCCTCACCTTTATGGCGGAAGACGCGCGAGGGGTTCGCTTCCCCCACGACGACGCGCTCATTGTCTCCGCGACAATCTACAACTGCCACTTGGCCCGCATCCTCGTGGACGGCGGAAGCTCCGCCGATGTCCTGTTCCTCAAAACCTTCAAGGAAATGCAGGTGGATGAGAAGCTCCTGCAACCAGCGGCAGGGCCTCTGCAAGGGTTTGTCCCGGGGAAGGCAATCCACCCCGTGGGCAAGGTAGATCTCCCGATCACCTTCGGCACCCCGGAGAACTACCGGACCGAGTTAGTCCGCTTCGACGTAGTGGACCTCCCCTCCTCCTACAATGTGATTATGGGGAGGACTACGATCAATCGGCTGGGGGCTGCCACCCACCAAAACTACCTGTGCATGAAGATCCCCGGGCCGCATGGCGTGATCAACGTCCGGGGGGATCAAGACATGGCCCGTGCTCTATACGAGCGAGCTGCTGCCACAATAGGAAGCGTCAACTTGATCAAGGCACCCGGGGGGGAGGCTCCCCCCACGGACGTAGACGTCGCTGCGCCATCCCCTGGGAGGCCCCTCCTCAAGCCGCGTCCGGAAGGGGGCCTCCGGAAGGTCCCGCTGTCCCCAGGCAGCGGGGACAAAACTGTCCAAATCGGGGCAGAGCTCCCCCAAGACCATGCAGCGCAACTCGCAGCCTTTCTGCGCGAAAACTCCGATGTTTTTGCGTGGAAGCCTTCGGACATGCGGGGCGTCGCCCGGGAGGTTATTGAACACAAGCTCGCGGTAACCCCCGGTCACCCCCCTATCAAGCAGAAGTTGAGGAAGCTCTCCCTCGATCGTCAAGAAGCCATCAAGACGGAGATAGCCCGGCTCCGAGAGGCGGGGTTCATCCGGGAAGTGTTGCACCCCGAGTGGCTCGCAAACCCCGTCCTCGTCAAGAAGTCAAGTGGCAAGTGGCGCATGTGCGTGGACTTCACCGACCTTAACCGCGCTTGCCCCAAAGACAACTTTCCGCTCCCGCGGATCGACCAGCTCGTTGACTCCACCGCGGGGTGCGAGCTGATGAGCTTCCTAGACGCCTACTCGGGATACCATCAAGTCCGGATGGCGGAGGGGGATGAGGAAAAGACGAGTTTTATAACTCCCCTCGGAACCTTCTGCTACCGCCATATGCCCTTCGGGCTCAAGAATGCGGGAGCCACCTTCCAGCGCCTTATGACGCTGGTCTTCAAAGATCAAGTCGGCCGCAACGTCGAAGTCTACGTAGACGACGCGGTCGTCAAGAGCCCCCGTGCAGCCTCCCACATCGACGACCTCACAGAGACCTTCCGCAACCTCCGCGCGTTCGGGCTCAAGCTCAACCCGGAGAAGTGCGCCTTCGGGGTGCGTGGGGGGAAGCTCCTGGGTTTCCTCGTGTCCCAGCGGGGCATTGAGGCAAACCCCGAGAAGATCCGGGCCTTCCTAGATATGCCCCCGCCGCGCTCCGTCAAAGATGTCCAGCGGCTCTCCGGCCGCCTGGCCGCGCTCAGCCGCTTCGTCTCCCGTTCGGGGGAGCGGGGCCTCCAGTTCTTCAAGATCCTCCGAGGGCTTGAGGGGTTCCGCTGGACCCCCGAGGCCCAGGAAGCCTTCAACGACCTCAAGAAGTACCTCTCGAGCCCTCCAATGCTCGTGAGTCCGTCTCCGGAAGAGCCCTTGCTCCTCTACCTCGCCGCGACCCCCATCGCCGTCAGTGCGGTTTTGGTGAAGGAGCAAGGGGGGCAACAACGTCCCGTGTACTACATCAGTGAAGCCCTCCAAGGGGCCAAGACTCGGTACACGGAGATGGAGAAGATTTGCTACACTCTCCTCATGGCGTCCCGGAAGCTCCGCCATTACTTCCTGGGGCACCCTATCACCGTTCCGTCGTCCCTCCCCCTGGGGGAGGTACTGCGGAATAAAGAAGCCACCGGCCGGATTGGGAAGTGGGGGGCCGAGCTTGCCCCCTTCTCCCTGTCCCTTACCGGCCGCTCCGCAATCAAGTCGCAGGTCCTCGCCGACTTCATCGCAGAATGGACTCCCGCCTCTGGGTCCGGGGACGAAGATCTCCCTGTGCCGCCCCGACGCAGTGACCATTGGACCTTTCTGTTTGATGGGTCGCTGTGTCTCGCTGGGGCTGGCACGGGGGTAGTCCTCCGGAGCCCCGAGGGGAAGGAGCTTGAGTACGCCGCGCGGCTCGAGTTCCCCGCAACCAACAACGTCGCCGAATACGAGGCTCTGCTCCTCGGGATGCGCCTTGCGCGCTCCCTGGGGATCCGGCGCCTACTAGTGAAGGGAGACTCTCAGCTCGTTGTCTGCCAAATGGACAAATCTTACCTGTGCCATGACGCAAATTTAAGTCTTTACTTGCAGGAAGTACGAAAAATGGAGAAACACTTCGACGGCCTCGAGGCCCGGCATATCCCGCGAAGGGAGAATGACCGGGCTGATGCTTTGGCCCGGGCGGCAAGCGCCCGGGAAACGCTCCCCAAGGGGGCCTTCTTGGAAACAATCACGAAGCCCTCGGTGGCCTCCCCGGACGCAGGCCCCGAGCCTCCGGTCCCGGAGGTCGCCGAGATCGTCCGGCCGTCATCATGGATGGATCCCCTCATCTCCTTCATCAAGGGGGAGGGGGACCCTCCCAGCGAGACCGAGGTTAAGCGCCTCCGGGCCAAAGCCCGGGCATATCTCCTGCTGGAGGGAAGGCTCTACAAGTGGGGGGCTTCAGCCCTCCTGCGCTGCCTCCCCCGGTCGGAGGGACTTCAACTCCTGGAAGACATTCACGCGGGGAGCTGTGGTTCTCACCTAGCCCCGCGTGCCATCGCCGCCAAGGCCCTTCGGCAGGGCTTTTACTGGCCTACAGTCATGCGCGACGCGCGAGACCTTGTCTCCGCGTGCGAAGCATGCCAGAAGATGGCCAAGGGCTCGAATCTCCCCCCTGTAGCGCTGCGGACTATCCCCATCACTTGGCCCTTCGTGCGCTGGGGGATGGACCTCTTAGGGCCTTTCCCCCCAGCTCCCGGAGGATACAAGTATGCGGTGGTCGCGGTCGACTACTTTACAAAGTGGGTTGAGGCGGAGCCCTTGGCTAGCATCACCTCCTGGGCCGTTCAGCGGTTTTTCTGGAAAAACGTCGTTTGTCGTTTTGGTGTACCCCGGGAAATTACCGTGGACAACGGGACCCAATTCGACTCGGCTTATTTCCGGGAATTCTGCGAAGGCTTGGGGGTCGTCATCCACTTCGCCTCAGTGGCCCATCCCCAAAGCAACGGGGCCGTCGAGAGGGTCAATGGCGTAATCCTACAGGGGTTACGCCGGAGACTCGAACAAACCGCTTCCAAGCGGGGCGCGTGGGCAGAGGAGCTCCCTAGCATCCTCTGCTCGATGCGCACGAACCCGTCCCGGGCCACAGGGCGTGCTCCCTTCTCCCTAGACTACGGGGCGGAGGCAGTCCTCCCCCCGGAGATCGGCTTCCGGTCGCTGCGGGTCGAGCTCCTGAACGGAGCCACGACCGCAGCCTACCGGGCCAACGAAGACAACCGGCGGCTGGAAATCGACCTCATGGAGGAGGAACGCGACCGAGCGCTCCTCCGCCACGCCATCTACGAGCGCGAGATGTCGCGCGCATACAACCAGCGCGTGCGCGAGAGAGCTTTCCGCCTTGGGGACCTTGTCCTCAAGCGCGTCACAGACCCCCAAGCCCAGGGTAAGCTCTCCCCCAAGTGGGAGGGCCCCTACAGGATCTCCACTGTCCTAGGCTCGGGGGCCTACAAGCTCTCCAACCTTCAAGAGCAGGAGCTGAAGCACACCTGGAACTTGCGTTTACTTCGCAAGTTCTACGTCTAGCCTTACGAGCCTGTCCCCTCCCCCGGGGCGGTCACGCCGGAGGGGGAGGGGGGACACTGTAGCTTCCCTTTTTCCCCCTTCGCGGCTTCGCAGGGGGGCTTTGTATATTTTGTTAATCAATGCATAGCTTTTGTTCTTTAACTGTCTCACTGCAGGTTGTTCTTGTTTACCGCCCCTAGTGGTGATGCCCTCCCCGCGAGGACGCCCTCCCCGCGAGGATGCCTTCCCCGTGAAGATGCCCTCCCCGTGAGGAAGCCCTCCCCGCGAGGATGCCCTCTCCGTGAGGAAGTGGGCCCTGCCCCAGCAAGTCCCTCCTGAAGGGCGGCTTACGAACAACCCTCGTGGACTGAGGGTGTAAGCGGCAACCCGGTCCCCAGCGGCCGCGGTAACGAGTCACTTTGGGAGATTAGTCCCCTACCCAAACACTCAAGACCCGTCTTTGGGCACTTCCTCCTCCGGGAGTAGACGCTCTCCTCAGCGGGACGTCTAATGGCTTTCTGGATTATCTTCCTCCTCCGGGAGTCGACGTTATTCCCGGCTCCCCGTTCTCACGGCGACCGGAAGATCAGCCCCTTGCGGCTTGATTGGCTCTATCTTCCTCCTCCGGGAGTCGACGTTATTCCCGGCTCCCCGTTCTCACGGCGACCGGATGATTATCTCTCGAAGACCTCATTCCCGGCTCCCCGTTCTCACGGCGACCGGACAACTGCTTTACGAAGATATAGGTTTCTGATATATTTTCCCCCGGAAACATTATTCCCGGACGAACCTCCCGGGAAGCTCCCCTCCGGAGGTCTTATTGGCTTTCCATGAGCCCCTTCCGCGCCTGGTTCCCGGTTCCCCGCTCTCCCGGCGGCCGGATGAACCCCTCCCGGTGCCCCCGGGCACCCCGGAAGGTCCCTCCCTCAGAAATCCTGTTTTTACAATTTTCTAACAGAAAATACTTCTACAGGTTATGCTCCCCCCGGGGACCCTGTTTCCCCCACAGCACGCGGAGGCTTCCTCCCGCCCACTATGGACGGGGGGGGACAGGGGGTCCCCGGGTCACCCACGAAGAAACTTAGCTCATCCTTGTTAAGATGAGTCGTCCAGACCATCCAAGAAGAAGAAAATAAAGAGGCAATAAAAAGAAACAATGCGCTTTATTGATCAACAAGCCCGGAGGACATCTTCCCCCTCCGGTGGGTTTCGGAAATGATACAACCCGGGTCCTAACCCGGGGGATTTTCTACGAGCCTAAGCCCCCTACGCCTAAAGCTCCCGGAGGCGCTCCCTCAGCTCCCGGGCCAGGTCCCGGTACAGCGCCCGGACGCGACGCTGAGAATCCCGAAGTACGTCTTCGGGCCAAAACTCGTACCCAGCCGGCGGAAGTATCCGGAGGGGAGGTATCATCTGGGCCTTCGGGCGCGGGGGAGTTAATTCAGCACGGCTGTTGTCAAAATTATCCAAGTGCCACTCCGGGCGCCACCTCAACCGGACAGGCTCCCGGGCAGTACCCCCGTCGCGCTCCCCGGAGACAAGGCTCAACAAAATCAAAGCCGCTTGGGCGTCCCCCGGAGAGCCCCTCCCGGACCGTTGCCCGGGAGTAACCCCCCGGGAACCCTGGTAACATTTCATTGCAAAGACTTAGAAAAACTTCAAATATATTTCATTGCAAAATGTTTTTGTACAAGTGCCCGGGGCTTCTCCTAAGAACCTACCGGAATCAAAATGTCTAACAAAATAAAAAGTCCTAGCTAAAGACCCGGGGGAGGCTCATACTTTAGCATTGGGGTCCTCCCCCCGGGGAGCTTCCTCCGTGGCCGGGGCTGGGGCATCCACGGCCGGAGGCGCCGGTGTCGGGAACCTCGTCCGGATGATCCGGTCGTAGAACCCCTCCGCCAGCAGCTCCACCTCCCGGCGCGTTGGCTTGAAGGCCTCCCGGAAGCTTCGGGGGATGCGCCCCCCGATCGCCCGGGCGCCGACCCCCCGGTAGTTAACGAGCCCCGCGGCGGCCGCGATGACGGGGATCGCCCGGCCCCGTGCCTGGACGTCCGCAGCCTCCGGGATCGCGGAGACTTGTGCGTTAAGAAAACGCACAGCCTCCGCGAGGGTCGCCGGGGGTACCTCGGGGCCGCTCCCGGAGCCAAGGCTTTCCAAGGTCGAGCGGACGGACCGGCCCGCGTCCGTCAGCGCCCGGACGCTGGAGCTCTCGAGCTCCCGGAGCGTCTTCTCCCGCACCTTGGCCTCCTCTCGGAGGCGGATGTAGGCGCCCTCCGAAAGGTGCACCTGCGCCCGGGCCCGGGACAGCTCATCAAGAGCTTCGTCCCGCTCCCGGAGGGCCGCCTCCCGCTGCTCCACGCAGGCCGCGGCCCGGCTCTCCGCCTCCTTGAGCAGCCGGGTGACCCGCTGCTCAAGGCCCCAGGTAACAGTCGCTACCTACAAAATACATAAAGAGTTAGAAAATTCTCAAGTGAAGGAAAAAAGCCGAGGTGTTGAGAGCTCGGGTTACCTGGGCTCCGAGGGACTCGAGCCCCTCAAAACGCTCGTGGAGCGTTCCTGCTGCTACGAAGGCCTGCACCTTCCGGTTGTGCAGGCCCTCCGCGTAGCGGGCCACCTCCCCCGCGGGAAGTAGGGAGGTATCTTGCCCGGCCCTCCTGTCGCGGCCGGGAGAGGGCCCTCGGACCTCAGAATCCAGGAGCACGGCCGGCGTCGCCGGCGTCTTTGTCGACGAAGTTTCCTCCGAAGACGAAGACGAAGATCGGGCGGGGTTCTCCGCCCGGGGAGGAATCATCGGGCCTTTCCCCGCCCCAGGCCGGAGGGCCCTCGGAGCCTCCCGCTCCGGGGGGACCTCGATGACTGAGGGGCTCCCCCCCTCCTCATCAACTGGCCAGAGGCACGGAGGCGCCGCCTCTGAAAACCTCACCTCTGGCCTCTCCGGCGCCAATGCCGCCGGGAGAGGCGAGAGGAGCGTCACGCGAACTGGCGACGGGGCGTAGTCCGCCGAATCGGACCCCGCCCCATCGACAACAATCTCCTTCCCCCGGGCCTCAACGGGGGCCTCCGGGGGCGGAGGCGTCGCCTCTGCCCGGGGCGCCGCCCGGGCATGTTCGGCTCCGGGAGCCGCGTCTCGGGCCCTCACCGGCGTCGTCGCCGGCGCCGTCGCCGGAGCTGGGGTCTTTTGGACTCGGGGCTTTTTGGGCTCCGAGCCCCCGGCCGCGTCCTTCCCCCGTTTATGAGACCCGAGGGTGGGAAGGGGCTTCCTCTCCGGAAGCCTGAGCCCGTAGGCCTCGGCCACCAAGTTCCGGGGAGGCCCCTCCCCCACGAGGCGCACGATGCGCTCGTGTTCGTCGGCGAAGTACCTCCCCAGGAGGTGCTCCGCCTTGTCCCTCGCCGCCGGGTACGGGCGCACTGCAAGAGGTAAAAAGTTAGTCAATTTCTCATAAAAAACTGCAAGTACAAAAATGCAGGGGACTTACGCCGCGTCACCGGCTTGACCGGAGGCCGCTGCTCCGGGCCCATGCCGATCCCCCTTCCCCCGCGTGAGAAGGGGGAAAGCCGCAGGAGCGCTAGCTCCTCCGCGGCGTCCCGCATCGAGCGGGCCTTCTTTGCCAACACCACCTTCCCGAGGAGCTCGAACTCCTCGTCCGTCCACACCGGCGGCTTCAGTGCGGATGATCGGCTGTAGGTGGGAGGCTCCGGGGCGTAGACCACCGCTTCGTCCCGGACCCGGAGGTAGAACCACCTCCGGAGCCAGTCCCCCCAGTGGTCCCGGGAGGCCGCCGCCGGGTAGTCCGCCACCCGGGAGGGCAGCATTTGGACCATCACCGAGCCGAAGGGGGACTTCGGTCCTCCCTTCACCAGGTGGGAGCTCCGCGCCGCCGGTTCATAGAAGTACCGGAAGGCGCGGAGGGTGGGCTCCCGCCCGGTCACTGTCTCGTAGAGCCATATAAAAAGGCCCATACGGACGAGCGCGTTCGGGGTGAGGTGGTTGAGAGCCACCCCGTACTCTTTGAGAAACTCCCGGAGCATCGGATGCACCGGGAGCCGGAGCCCCGCCTCGAGGAAGGCCTCGAAGGCCACGACCTCCCCGGGCCTGGGGCGGGGGGCTCCGTCCTTCTTTAGGGGGACCCGGATGTCCCCCTCTTCGACGACGCCCTTCTTGACCAGGGACTCCGCGTCCGAGGCCGAGAACTCGGAGGCCCAAAGGAAATCCACGGGGATTTCCTCCGGGGGCACCTCCGTGGTCTTCGCTCGACCTTTGGGCGCCATTAGGTGAGTTCTTTGTTTTTCGGTGGCTAAGTTTTCAGGTGGCTGTCAACAACTCCCGGACGCTCGCTACCAGAAAAGGCTACCGGAGAAACTACCGGAAGAGCGCTACCGGGAGAGCTGAAGCTGGAGTTGAACATTTGGAATGAGCTTCCGGGGCCCCCTAGGGCCCTATTTATAGAGGCTGGCCGTGATCTAGATGCGCGCCACGTGGCCCCCTCGGGGCAATCTGGACCACTGAAATTCAAACCGTGCGCGGGAAACGAAGGGACAGGCGCGTAAATCGAGACGCCGGTTCGAACCGCGCGTGCATTTCTTGCGAAAACGGCGCGGCCATAAAGCGCCCGGCACAAGAACCGAAGCGTCGCCGGGGCTCCGGCGATTTTTGTCCGGAGTTTTCGTCCGGAGATTTTCCCGGTACCGTAACCATTCCCTCCGGGGGCTCAAGCTTCGTCCCCGGAGGGCATGGGGGGCTGCTGTTGGGGGAAATCTCCACGCGTTCAAGTCCAGGTAAGCTCATGATTGCCCGGGGACAGTGGCCTCCGGTGCCTGCCCCGGGCGCCGCCTTTTAGGCTCCCGGGACCGTGCCTCCGGTTCATGTCCCGGGCGCCGCCATTTGGCCCCCGGGACCGTGCCCCCCCGGGCATGTCCCGGGCGCCGCCATCAGCCCGGGGACAGAGGCCGCCGGTGCCTGCCCCGGGTGCCGCCATTTGGCCCCCGGGACCGTGCCCCCCCGGGCATGTCCCGGGCGCCGCCATCTACCCGGGGACAGTGGCCGCCGGTGCCTGCCCCGGGCGCCGCCATTTGGCCCCCGGGACCGTGCCGCCGGGGCATGTCCCGGGCGCCGCCATTTGGCCCCCGGGACCGTGCCCCCCCGGGCATGTCCCGGGCGCCGCCATCGGCCCGGGGACAGAGGCCGCCGGTGCCTGCCCCGGGCGCCGCCATTTGGCCCCCGGGACCGTGCCCCCCCGGGCATGTCCCGGGCGCCGCCATCTGCCCGGGGACAGTGGCCGCCGGTGCCTGCCCCGGGCGCCGCCATTTGGCCCCCGGGACCGTGCCCCCCGGGCATGTCCCGGGCGCCGCCATGTGCCCGGGGACAGTGGCCTCCGGTGCCTGCCCCGGACGCCGCCTTTTGGGCTCCCGGGACCCTGCTCTCCGGAAGGGGTCCCGGACGTCACCGCCCTCCTAAAAGGTAAAATCCCTGTTTGTTTATCACGTGCAGGTCACGCGAGGGACGCCTCCGGAATCAGCGACCACCTGTCAAGCATCCAAGACGTTTGACCGGAAGAAGGACGGTCCTACCCTTCGATCCGCCGGTGGCTTCCGGGGTAGTTTAGGCTTTTCGCTTCTCTTTGGGGGCTATAAATAGCCCTTGTACCCCTCTGTTGTAAAGATCAGTTCATTATTATTTGGAATAGCTAATCTCACAGACGTGCCCCGGAAGCCTCTCCCCCGGAGAGAGCCTCCCCAGCCGACTCCGGTCGGGAGCGCGTCGACAGGACTAGGGCCCCCACCGGGACCCGAACCTGTATAAATCCACGTGTCAATTCTTGTGTTTGTCCGGCGGGGGAGGACCGGTCACCCGGTCAACCCGCGCTGCGTGATCTCCGCTAGGATCGTCTTCAAAACCTGCCGGGGTATTCTTAATACCACGACAGAAGTGCTATCTTATAGTGGTAGTTTTCTCTTCATCTACTTCTGCCATGATAATTTGATCCAGAAAGCTCTAGAAAGCTCACAGTTCGCAACCTGTTGTTCAATCAACCAATTGATCGATGCGGGGAAGGGGAAAGGCATCCTTCGGGCAGGCATTGTTGAGACTGGTGTAATTGACGCACATGCCCACTTACCATTGGTCTTGAGGACCATGACTAGGTTCACGAGCCATTCGGGATAGTTTACCGCTGTCGTGAAAGCCCCGCGGTAGGAGGCAGGGAAGGCCTGTGGTGTACCTTCCACAAATCCAATACCCATACCACTCGGGAATGCCACCAACTGCTCCAACACTTCGCCGCATTCCTCGACCGGCATGGGCAGGGGGGGACTCCTGCCTCCTTGCCCCCTCAGCCGGCTTTACCGGCCCTTCCTGCCCCCTCGGGGGGACAGCAGGGACAAGCGTGGGAGGGGGAGCTGTCAGAGACTCTCCCCTTCCAAACCTCCCAAAGATGTGTCAACGTCATCATGGGAGGATCCGCCTCGGGGCAGGACTCCAAGAATCAACGCAAGGAATACGCGCGCGAAGTAAAGGTGGTGGGGGTGCTGCATATGTCCCGTCCACCCAAATGGTCGGACGTTCCCCTCACTTTTACGGCAGAAGACGCACGTGGGGTACGCTTCCCCCATGATGACACGCTCATCGTCTCCGCTACCGTCTACAACTGCCATCTGGCCTGCATCCTAGTGGATGGCGGGAGCTCTGCCAACGTCCTCTACTTAAAGGCGTTTAGGGAGATGCAAGTGGACGAGAAGCTACTACAGCCCGCAGTAGGGCACTTGCAAGGATTCATCCCGGGGAAGACGATCCACCCCGTGGGGAAGGTGGATCTCCCCATGACCTTCGGCACCCCGGACAACTACCGGACAGAGATGGTCCGGTTTGATGTGGTAGACCTCCCCTCTTCTTACAATGCAATCATGGGGAGGACCACAATCAACCTCTTGGGGGCCGCAATCCACCAGAGCTTCCTCTGTGTGAAGATCCCCGGGCCTCACGGCGTGATCACCGCCCAGGGAGACCAAGACGTGGCCCGCGCTTTATACGAGCGCGCTGCAGCGATGATCAGGAGCGTCAACATGATCAAAACCCCTGGGGGGGAGACCTCTTCCTCGGGGCCAGACGTCGCCGCGATACCTTCTGAGAGGTCCCTCCCTAAGCCGCATCCGGAAGGGGACCTCCGGAAGATCCCGCTGTCCCCGGATAACAGGGACAAGACCCTCAGGATCGGGGCGGATCTCCATGAGGAGCACGTGGAGCAACTCGCGGCTTTCCTGCACAAAAATTCGACATTTTTGCCTGGAAGCCTTTCGATATGCGAGGCGGCACCCGGGACGTCATCGAGCACAAGCTCGCGGTGACCCCCGGTCACCCCCCGGTCAAGCAGAAGCTGAGGAAACTCTCCCTTGAACGCCAGGAGGTGATCAAGGTCGAGATCTCCAAGCTCCGAGAGGCGGGGTTCATCCGCGAGGTCTTGCACCCCGAGTGGCTTGCAAACCCCGTCCTCGTGAAAAAGTCGAACGGCAACCGGCAAAGATGAGTTTCATAACTCCCCTCGGGACCTTCTACTACGTACACATGCCCTTCGGGCTAAAGAACGCTGGAGCGACCTTCCAGTGACTCATGATGCTGGTCCTCAAGGACCAGATCGGTCGCAACGTCGAAGTCTACGTTGACGCGGTCCTCAAAAGTCCCTGCGCGACTGCTCACGTCGACGACTTAGCAGAGACCTTCCGCAACCTCCGCGCATATGGGCTGAAGCTCAACCCGGAGAAATGCGCCTTCGGCGTGCACGGGGGGAAGCTCCTAGGCTTCCTCGTGTCCCAGTCGTGCATAGAGGCCAACCCCGAAAAGATCCAGGCATTCCTGGACATGCCCCCGCCACGCTCGGTCAAAAAGACATTCAACGACTCAGTTGGGGGAACGCGGCCTCCAATTCTTCAAAATCCTCCGGTGGCTCGAAGGGTTCCGGTGGACACCCGAGGCCCAGGAGGCCCTCGACGATTTGAAGAAGTATCTCACGAGCCCCCCAATGCACGTGAGCCCGTCTCCGGAAGAGCCTCTGCTCCTTTACCTCGCCGCGACCCGGGTTGCCGTAAGTGTGGTATTGGTAAAGGAGCAAGACGGGCAACAGTGTCCCGTGTACTACGTGAGTGAAGCCCTCGCAGGGCCCAAAACTCGGTACACGGAGATGGAGAAGATCTGCTACGCCCTTCTGATGGCGTCCCGGAAGCTTCGTCATTACTTCCTGGGGCACCCCATCACTGTCCCGTCGTCCCTCCCTTTGGGGGAGGTGCTCCGAAACAAGGAAGCCACCGGCCGGATAGGAAAGTGGGGGGCCGAGCTTGCCCCCTTTTCCCTTTCCCTCACGGGCGCTCCGCCATCAAGTTACAAGTCCTCACCGAATTTGTGGCGAAGTGGACTCCTGCCTCCAGGCCCAGGGACGAAAACCTCCCCGCACCACCCCGACGCAGCGACCATTGGACACTCATGTTCGATGGCTCCCTGTGTCTTGCCGGGTCCGGCGCGGGAGTAGTCCTCCGAAGCCCCGAGGGGAGGGAACTGGAGTACGTGGTGCGGCTCGAGTTCCCTGCCACAAACAATGTCGCCGAATACGAGGCCTTGCTCCTCGATTTGCGCCTCACACGCTCCCTGGGGATTCGATGCCTCTTAGTAAAAGGAGACTCCCAGCTCGTAGTTTGCCAAATGGACAAGTCCTACTTGTGCCATGACGCAAACTTGAGCCTTTACTTGCAGGACGTGCGCAAGATGGAGAAGCACTTTGATGGCCTAGAGGCCCGGCACATCCTGCGAAGGGACAACGACCGGGCCGTTGCCCTGGTTCGGGCAGCAAGTGCCTGGGAACCGCTCCCAAAGGGCCTTCTTGGAGATCATTACGAAGCCCTTGGTGACCTCCCCGGACGCGGGTGATGAACCCTGCATCCCAGGAGTCGCCGAAATCACTTGGACTTCATCTTGGATGGATCCCCTCGTCTCCTTCATAAAGGGGGAGGGAGACCCTCCCAGCAAGACCGAGGCCAAGCGCCTCCGGGCCAAGGCTCGGGCATACCTCCTATTGGAGGGGAAGCTTTACAAGAAGGGGGCTTCCGCCTTGCTCCGCTGCCTTCCACGGCCGGAAGGGCTCCAGCTTCTCGAGGATATTCACTCGGGAAGTTGCAGGTCTCATCTAGCCCCGCGCGCCATCGCGGCCAAGGCCCTTCGCCAGGGTTTTGATTTGCCCACGGTGATTCACGACGCACGAGATCTCGTCTCTGCGTGCGAAGCCTGCCAGAAGATGGCCAACCTCCCCCCGTAGCGCTGCAGACTATCCCCATCACTTGGTCCTTCGCGCGCTAGGGGATGGACCGCCTAGGCCCCTTCCCCCCAGCGCCCGGGGGCTACAAGTATGCAATGGTCGCGGTCGACTACTTTACTAAGTGGGTAGAGGCCAAACCTCTAGCCAGCATCACGTCCCGGGCGGTACAGTGGTTTTTCTATAAAAATATCGTATGTCGTTTCGGCGTCCCCCGAGAGATGACTATCGACAACGGGACCCAATTCGACTCGGTATATTTTCGGGAATTCTGCGAAGGCCTGGGGCTCACCATCCACTTCGCCTTTGTAGCTCATCCACAGAACAACGGGGCCATTGAAAGGGTCAACGGCGTGATCCTACAAGGGTTACACTGACGGCTCGAACAAGCCGCCTCCAAATGGGGTGGGTGGGCGGAGGAGCTCCCTAGCATCCTCTGTTCCATGCGCACGACCCCAAGCCGGGCGACGGGACGCACCCCCTTCTCCCTTGTATACGGGGCTGAGGCAGTCCTTCCCCCGGAGATTGGCTTCCGGTCACTGCGGGTCAAGCTCCTAGACGGAGCCACAACTGCAATGTACCAAGCCAACGAGGCAAATCAACGACTGGAGGTCGACCTCGTGGAGGAGGAACGGGAGCGCATACGACCAGCGCGTCCTCTGCCACGCCATCTACGAGCCAAAATGGCGCGCGCATACGACCAGCGCGTCCGTGAGAGGGCCTTCCGCCTTGGAGACCTCGTCCTCAAGCGCGTAACAAACCCCCAAGCCCAAAGCAAGCTCTCCCCCAAGTGGGAGGGCCCCTACAGGATCTCGGCAGTCCTGGGCTCGGGGGCTTACAAGCTCTCCAACCTTCAAGAGCAGGAACTGAAGCACACATGGAACGTACGCTTGCTTTGCAAGTTCTACGTCTAGCCTACAGGCTCGTCCCCTCCCCCAGAGCGATTACGCCGGAGGGGAGGGGGACATTGTACTCACCATTCCCTCCCCCATCGCAATCTTGCAGGCTGAGCTTCCGGGACTGAGCTTCTGGGAGCGGGCTACCGGGAGAGCTAAGAGCACCGGTGGAGTTTGAGGATTGAGGGTTGGAGTGACTTCCCCAGGCCCCTCAAGGCCCTCTTTATAGGGCCCAAACGTGGCCCCGATGGGCGCCACGTGGCTCCTCATGGTGCATCCGCGCCGCCCAATTCAAACAGCGCGCGGGAAACGAAGGGATGGGCGCACGAAATGAGGCGTTGCCGGTTCGAACCACGAGCGGCCATTATGGTCGGACGGCGCGCTCCCATCGAGACAAGGCCTTAATGAACGACGGCGCGGCCATAAACACTTGGCACGGGGATCAAAGCATCATGGCTCTGGAGATCCGTCTCGGAGGAGATGTTCCTGGTAACATGGACCATCCCCTCCAGGGACTCGAGCATTGTCCCCGAAGGGCATGGGGGGCTGCTGTTGGGCGAAATCTCCACGGGATCAAGTTCAGGTAAGAGGCCGTCCAATTTGCCCGGGGAAAAGGCCCCCCGGTGGATTGTCCCGGGCGCCACCATTTGCCCGAGGACAAGGCCCCCCGGTGGCTTGTCCCGGGCGCCGCCATTTGCCCGAGGACAAGGCTCCCCGGTGGCTTGTCTAGGGCGCCGCCGCTCTTCCAGAGACAAGGGTCCCCGGTCCCAGGTCACATGAGGATCACGCGAGGAGCGCCTCGGGAAATGGCGGACACCTGTCAAGCATCCAAGGCTCCTGACCGGAAGAAGGACGCTAGTGCCCCTCGATCCAACGGTGGCAAGTGGGGTTGTTTAGTCTTTTTGCATCTTTTGGGCCTATATAAGCCCTTGTAACCCCTCATGTGAGGAGGCCAATTCATTTTTACTCGAATAGACAATCAAATAGGTGTGCCCTGGATCCATCTCTCCGCCGAGAGAGCTCCCCTAGCCAACCCCGGTTGGGAGCACGCCGACAGGACTAGGGCCTCCACTAAGGCCCGAACCTGTATAAATCTTTGTGTCACTTGCTGTGTTTTCCCGACGGGAGAGGACCGATGGCACGGTCAGCTCGCGTCGTCTTTTCTTCGCTAGGATCTTCCACAAAACCTGCCGGGGTACTCGTAATACAACGACATAGTGTGGGACCCTCATTTGAGAAATCCTGTGGCAACCGCCCAGTTGGGTTGCACTCAGAAATGGTACATTGCAAGCTCACAACAACAAAATGCATTATATAAAAATGCAAGTAATTAAAACAAGTGCTGATCACAAGGACCAACATTACAATAACATAGCGCCAAAATGACGCACTTTAGTATTGATACAAAATTAAGGAGTTTTCTTCGACACAAAGGTCAGCACTGAATAAGACAACAATAACAAGCAAAAGAACTTCAACGGTCTTCATCTTCACTGCAGCGGAGATGCATGGGCTTCCTCCACATCAGACTCAACTTGGTAAGTGACCCTCTAGTAAGCTGGATCTTCTGGAGTAGTTTCTTCCTCTACCATGTTGGGTTCAAGACTATAGGACTCGGGATCAATGAATCCTTCCTCTAAATTTTGTTTGCAAAAGCAAGGGTGAGCACATTGTCTACATAGTGCTCAACAAGTCCCAAATAAGAATGCAGGTATATAGATGAGGGGGAATTTTCCAAAGGATGGCTCTTTGGCTCATAGAATAGATTTTCACTCTTAATTTTGAAGAAAAGGTTTTCGTTTTCAAAAGCGAGGCTTTTAAAATCCTAAGCTAGATTTTCAGAAGATGTTATGCGTGGCGGTCTTTCATGAGTCACCACTTTACTCAATTTTTGTGAAAAACTTTCCCAAAAGCTACTTGTGCTGCATCGACGTGGATAGAATACACCGCGCGCAGACTCCATGACCTGGGAGCTCAGAGTATCCGATACTTTTTATAACTTTGCAGGGGTGTACCACCTTAATCCACCGATCACTCAGCTTTCAAGTCGGTACCTCTCCATGCGAATTTGACGCATGTGACAAGGCCGAGATCACACAACAGTTTACAATCCTAGCATTAACAATTCCCTGCCCGGTAAATAGACATTCCAGTCCTCATTACCGTTGTGGGTACTCCCCACAGCCAATTCTTCCTAGCCTTGGTCTATTGTCTCGCAAGACACATAGCCTCTCTTGATTACAGTCGCACACGACTTAATCCAGGCGTAGGGCATCTTCCTTCTTACACCTTATCCACTCTTTATTTTTCTGATCTCACATCACTCATGGCCCTCTGTGGCCCACCAGTTCCTTTCGAGAACCGGACCGACAACCATTTTAGGGAAAAGCTAATACTGAGAAAGCTACTATGTTGCGTCCGTCCCATACTGGGCAAGTGGTTGGTACTTTTTCATGCCGCATAGAAGTACAACACAAGGTTCTTGTCCTTATGAATCTTTAGTGAGGAGTCTTTCACATTCTCAATGCGCACACAACACCAACCAATCAAACCATCCTCACTATCGATTTCAATCACACTTTCTTTCACAAAAAAGAAGGTTTTGAACATACTTTTCACACATTGTGACCATTTAGCATTTAACATATAATCTTGAGCATAAGCATAGCCTAAGCATGATTTCCTAGGGTGACAAGGGTGCATGGATATTCAATTACAAAAGGGGCTTCACAATTATTTAGGTCATGTCTAACCACTTTATTTGAATATAACTCTTATTTGAATATAAGGCATGCATATACTTGAAAACAACCAACATACTTCATTTCAAAATAATAGGTGAGACATGATCAAGGGATTGAGACTTGCCTTGCAGTGAGGGGTCTAGTTGCTCAGACGATTCTTTGAAGTCTTCTGTTGACTCTTCTGCTCCTTGCTCTACTCGTGCACACAACAATGAGGTAATTCAACACATCGCACCATAGAAACATATAGAAAATAGCTTTTATAGGAAATAATAAATAAAATATAACATGCATGCAGGGGAGATGCCTTGGACAAGGTTACTCGAGCGCTGCTCGAAGAGATAGGTTCAAAGAGGTTGAACGTCGAAGGGTCGACATTCGGTTCATGGCTAGGCATAGCCTTAGGTTGGCTCTAGGTGGGTTTTCTGGAGATGTGGTAGAGAAAATTGTAGAACATGCATCCAGGAACTTAGTGGACAAAGTGGCATTTCAATTGCTCAAATATAAAGGGTCAAACAAGGCTAATGCCAGTGGTTGACATGCACTGACACTGCACTGACATTGTCAAAAACTAGGGCAGAGAGGCAAATCTGGTTCTGGGCTTCAAATACTTCGCCAACTATGTCTAGGAGGTAGGCGTGGATGCCAGGGACACATTGACGACGATGAACGGCAGCGATGAACTACGGCGGCGACACGGCACAGGCACAGTTCTGGACAGGAACTTGGCAAAGGTATAACTCTTAATCTGGGCAGATTCAGAGATCGGGCTAGTGGAACGAAATGCTCAGGGGGCTAAGACCTAGCTAAGTGACAAGGTGGCATTGGCTAGATCGGCCGAGGACAAATTTCGGCGACCAGCGCTGGGGAAGAAGGCGTTGGATTTGGGGGTTCTGGCTACAGCACGATTGAACTCGATTCCTTGCTAAGAGAGTGAGAGGGGGACAAGGGGAAGCTACGGACACGGCCAATTTGACCGGAGGGTTGCCGGGGTGGCCGGCGACGTGAGCCCGGTCACTGGTGGCGCACAAAAAGGGGAAAGCTTTCGATTTGAGGCTAATTTCAAAATCCAAGCTTACAGGCCTGCTAAGGGTGAGGTGCTGATCAATTTGTCCTACTAGCATGAAGGCCAATTTGGGCTAAAACACACGGCATTGCCGGGACAGGGGTTTTAGCCATTTCCGGCGATCACCGGCGATGAGGTGCAAGAGAACTCAATTAAGTGCTACAGCATGACAAGGGACTTGAGGACTACTCACGGGTGTGGTCAGTTTGGAAGAAGATGCAGTGGAGAGCGCTGTCACTGTGCTCCCCGAACTGGGCTCGCCGGAGACGAAGAAGAAACGCAAGACGAATAGGGACTTTGGTTGCTACTGGAGTGGTGTGAAGAAACTCTGGGCGAGGGGGAGGGCTTATATAGGCAGTGGCTGGGGCTCTCCAGAGTTGAAGCGAATCGAAACGGGATACGCTTGACTGGCGCCGGAGCAGAATCGAGACGGCGTGCATGGCGTTGGGACGCGGCATCGATTCTGCCAGAGGAGAAGATTGCGTCATATCTGGCTAGAGCAGAGCGACGGGGTGGCTGGCTTCGGCATGGCGGTGAAGTGGCAAAAAGGTTCTGACAACAGCAGGCACGCACGCGCGCACAAGACGAACGGCGCTGCTGGCGGTCATCGGTCGTCGCCACTATGGAGGGTTTTGGCGCGACGCGAGCACCACGCCCGAACACGTCGAACACGGTCGTAAGTGGAGACAGATGTTGGCCGGTGGTGAAGATCGCGGCGGCGAATCACGGCGAACGGCACTAGTGGCGGTCGAAGCGGTGACTGGTCATGGTCGCAATGGGCTCAGCCTTGGTCGAGGTTGAAAAAGGGGCCAGGGACTGATCTGCGAAGATTTAGTTTAGGATCTTGGACCTGTTTGCAAATTTGGGGATCTGGAGGGATGACTTGAGATCTGATTTTGCAGATGAGTGTTACTAAATCACTTGGACTCGTCTAGCAAGAAAAATGATAAGATCCGATAAGATTTGGTGGTTTTAACAAAAATCAAAAACAGAGTAATTAGGGTAAACAGGGTAATTTGGGTTTTGAAAACTTTGGCGAGGTTGAAACCAGGGTTTAGGTTAAGATTTTGGAATTCTTACAGAAGGGAAAAATGTTCAGAAAGGTAAAAGGAAGACATTCGCTGAATTAGATCAAGGTTTGGAGCTGACTTGTGGCTTTTTAGCCTTTTCAAGCTTCTGAGAAAATCTGAAAGGATTAATCTGAAATAGTTTTGGACTAAAATGTGAAAATGGTCTGAAAGGTGGAGCTCAGCTGCCAACTTTTTAAGTTAAGGTAGTGGCATACCTAAGATCATGATTCTGAGATAAGGGATCAAAAATGAGGTTGAGATATCCAAGAATCTAATGAAGATATGCTGACTGGCAAGCTAAAGAGGTAGCAAAATTTGGGATGTTAGACATAGTCTATTTTTCCAGGCGGTTGCGAGTTCGACCTCCATAGGGAAGCTCAGTAGATTTTAATGGAACTTTTTTACCTTTCTCTTGTCGAAGACTGCGACCTCGCGGAATCGCCTTGCTCCATTCCTATTGGGAATCTTCGAATCTCCACCTGCAAAGAACTCATATTTTTTGTTTGAATCTTCTTTCTTTTTGGTTTTCAGGCCCGGTTGAGGAGACAAATTACTCTTATCCACCATCCTATTCCATTTCATAGCTTCCGCTGTGTCAGAATATCGATATGCCATGTCGAAGAGGTCTGATACTGATCGTGGGGGATGGATACTCAGGTCCTCCGTGAGCCGTCGATGTCTAACACCATGTTTGAAGGCCCTGATAATCAAAGAATCAGAGATGTTAGGAATGGTATTCCTCACTCCTACAAATCTTTTGACAAATTGCCGAAGTGTCTCCGTCGAAGTCTAGCGTAAGCGATAAAGATCATTCTCTTTGCCAGGCTTCTCATAGCAGTTTTGGAAGTTGTTGAGGATAGCATCGCACAACATCTCCCAGTTGTAGATCGATCCTTCCAGTTGGTTGAACTACCAGGTCCGTGCAGGACATTCTAGGACCATCGGTAAATAATTTTCCATGACCCGTTCATCTCCCCCGGCCACTTGGATGGCCATAACGTAGATCTGGAGAAATTTGGTTAGATTTTGCGTCCCATCAAATCTTTCAATTGTACCGGGTTTGAACTTATCAAGCCAAACTACATTCCGTAGTACGGGTGAAAAAGCTTTGCAACTCACGTATGTACTGCGTGGTCGTAGATCATCGCGACTAACATCATGGTCGTGAAAGTTGTCGAGCTGGGGAGGCTCACGACGTGGTCCGAAACGTGAATGTACTGGTACACGATTATGGTCGCGAGAAGTACCGATTCGTCTGGTCTTGTCGTGTTGGGAATGTGTAGGGTTACATCTCTTGTGACCTTGGAGTAACCGCCCTATCCTCTTGTTGTCGAATGTGATGACGCCTCTGGAGTAAATCTGAAGGCCATCTCGTCAAGATTGTCTGCAAGCAGTCTTGTGAATATAATCCTGTCGTCGTTCGCGAGACTGGAGGGTGGATTACGGAGTGCATAAGCAATCCTTTGGATACGATCCTCCGGATTTCTCCCGGGTGCTAGTGGAGTCCCAGGTGAGATCGCCTCTACCGGTGGTGAATAGTTCAGAAAGGGAATAGGCGTGTAATTATGCCCACGACCTCCTGGAGAGGGTTGTCGAGACGTTCCAGGACCGGGGTCACGAAAGATGGTACCTCGGCAAGTTGTTGCAGGTCACAGGAGATCTTCTGTTATCTTGCAAACCTCAACCTCTCGCTGTCTGCGCTTTTGGTCCTCTTTCTATATGTGTTCTCGTTTCTGCCTAGCATCACACTGCTCTGAAGTTTCCTCTGAAAGTGCAACGATTTCTCTAGGGATCGAGTTCGTAGACGGAGAAAGCATCTCGTCTTTGTCTCAGTCTGACTCGAAATCAAAGAGAGACTTCAGATTGTCAGGGGAGAAGTTTTCCAAACGGATGTCGAGATCATCCTCTTCCAAGTTGTCTAAGGCAATGGGTTGTGGCACATACTTGTCCTCTATTGAGGGCAAGTGAACTGCCTAATCTGATTCCTTTTCAGTAGACGCGGTTGGGGTTGAGGATGACGCTTCCCCAAGACAAGCTGTGAGGGTAGTGTCATCACCATTGATGACATCTTCATCTATAGCATCTACGTGATCCTCAAGATAGAATTCGTTCTCAGAATCGTGTAGGCAAGGGAATGGATCCATAAATACAATGAAGTGATGAAAATGTGTTCAGGGCCCCTACAGTGGGCGCCAACTATCGACGATTGGAACTTTGGGTCTCTCTGTCGATCTTATACAAGAAAGAGAGTGAGAAGGAATGAGGTCAATCAGACAGATTCTCAAGACGCTCAAGGTATCTACAAATCTAAGACACGGGGAGAAAGATTTATCCAGGTTCAGGCCCTTTTTAAGCTGGGTAATAGCCCTATGTCCTGTGTAATTAACTATGTTGGAAAAAGAGTTACAGAGATGTGGTTACAATGTGTAGCTAGCTAATCCCATCTTTGTTAATCCTAGCCTTCTCTCTATCATTAATTTGTCCCCCTGATCCTTCCCTTGAAGGCCTTCTTATACTTGCCAAAGGGGTTGTCGATTGTTCTCCTGAAGGCACGCCCATGATCTCTTCTAACCGCCGTGGAGTTGTAGCTGCGAACTCGTGGGTGTGGTAGTTGCTGTAGATCATGAGTACGTAGCGGTTTGGTAGTTTTGACTCGGGCATCGTGGAATTGCCTTACCATCTTAACCTCCTTCGATGGTTACCTTGTCAGGAACTTATAATTGTCTCGGGAATAATCATAAGGATCATGATGAGGTAATGCTTAAGAGGGTGATCGCGTAGCACTGCGACCACGGTGATGTGATCAGTTCTTGTATCTGCGAGAGGATGGTTATAGGGATTATCTCTACGACCATGCTGTCCTTGGATACAGTATAAAACATAGGTTTTAAGATAATGAATGTCTTAATTTTGCGTGAAATAAATATGGTTTTTGAGTTATATCCAAAATACCCCTAGATTGCCCAATGTTCTTCTTTCTGTCCCTTGATCGACTATAGGCTGGACTGCGGCCATAGTCATGTGCGACCATAGAGGCTTAAAAATAGCTAACAATCCTCGTCAATATGATTGTTCCTTTTGTATATTTTTGTTCTTATTTTTTATTTGCTTTGTCTTTCTAGTTTACTGTTTCTATATTATTACTTATATGATTTACTGTTTATCTTCTTTCGTTCTTTTGCATTGCATGTTTATTATTTCTTTGTTTTCTACCTTTGCATTACTTTAGTTTTCTTCTTTGGTTTAATGCAATAGTATTTAGACTAAATTAACCTCCCTTGATCTGTGGACATCTCATTTTCTCTAGCAAATTCATAGAACACCTCATGCTTGTGAGAAACAACATGTATATATGCTAAAATCGTGTGAAATTCTTCAAACATTTGGTTCATCTTCATCTGGTAAGTTTCTCCAGTTCATCTACACAAAAATCCACCAGAAATTGCAACCAAATCATCTTTTTTTTTTCTCTAGTTCACTAGTGGTGTGGCACGTCGCTCCCCGTGTAGCAACAGTCATCGGCGAGCCCCAATTTGTCAGGCGCGTTCCTTAGGGTCTCCTGGGTGTTGCTGTTTGGCAGCACTGGCGAGATCGCCACCGGAGATGTCTTCCCGCCTTCGCTCAACCTCAACCGCTGTCGGCCTCAACGGCGTCCCGACGCCGCGATAGATCGCCGTTAGTTCTGGCCGTGCCACTTCCACCGCCCACTTCAATTAAACTTCTGCCAGGTCTTAGCATCTTCGGTGAATTATCGCCGGGGTTCACCTTGTATCCTGTTTTGCGTGGTGAGAACGATGTTGTACTCAGTCCAGCCATCTCCGGCCCATAAGCAATTGTTCCACCAAATTCAGTGTCCCTTCGTCGTCACTAAAGTTGCCATCGGTTGTCTTGTGGCCCTAGCTGGGCTGTCGACGGTGAAATAGGGCAAATCCCTTTGTTTTTACTGTGCTTGTTGCCGTGCGCGCTCCCGAAGAGGTCACCGTCGAATTCGCCGCTGCCAACGCGCGTGTCCCTGGTGTCTCGAGGTTGCCCTTGGATGCCACTAGCGACTTGCATAACCTCTTCACAGTGGATTTCTTGATTTCACTCATGGCCATCACAGATATAGTTACTAGCCGCAAGCTCTCGCCGTTGGCCATGCTTCGGCCACTTTCCATCGTCGTGGCTATGGCAAATATGTTTCTTGAAGTCATCCTTCCCTAGTCTGTGAAGTCTAAGTATTGCCGCTGGTTAGACCGCCGCGTGGTGAAGTTGCACGTCTCGGTGGTAGGTCTAGCCATGTCCAGAGCCAGCTAGAGCTCTGTTGGAAGCGAGTCGCTGGCATAGTCTATGTCAGCCAAGGCCTTAAAGGCTTCTGATTTCAAATCTATTCGTGTCATCCAGTTTGCCTTATTATTTAGAAACCAAAAATGTGATTTGTTTTAGTTTTCAGTCTTTTTTGAAGAGATTTCCTTTAGAAAAACTTAGGTTTTCAACTCTTTTTAAACCCTAGCTGAGTCAAAACTATAGTATCATGCTTACACTGCATTTTAGCACTCTTTAGATATAAAAATATTATTAATATAATTTCTCATTGATTAATTTGTTGTGTGTTTAAATTGTTGTGACTTGGAGATGATCTTTCAGAATCCGGAGAGAGCAAACCAAGTTTCTTGAGATTTCACTGTTGAATAGTAAGGCAATTCACGAAATTCTTGACCGTTTGGAAGCCTATAATTTGGAAATGCTTAGTAAATTGGTATGAACATATCTATGCATGATAATTTGGTAATGAAAGTTATATTGAGATGATTTTGATAGTTATTGATCCCTATTCTAGTAGCCCGTTGCTATTGCAGCAATTCAACCATGCAATTTAATTAGATGTATTTGGAATATGAACTTATTGAAGAATGCAATGTTTCTCGTATACTGTAATATTCAAATTTGGAAAAGAATTGTGTTTATGATGAGATTGAGAAGGAACTGTGGGTGCCTAGTACATGTGAGAATAGTGGGTTGATATCTCACCTAGACACATAAGGATTGAACAAATTGTGCTATACATCAAGTGACATATTAACATATCAATCACAAGCTTGGTGACGAGCATGACTCGGTAACTTGCTATGTATAAATTTTTATTTCTGTAAGGTGGTCGATGTCATTTTATGATAAAAAATGGGTATAAATGAGAGATGTGAGAGGAATGACCATTTTGAACTCTGAGCTAGGTTCATCGGAGTGAGACAAGTCTCACAATGGCAAAGAGGACTATTAAAGTTCTATGATGTGATTGAAGATATCATGACTTTTATACAAGTATGGCACTAATTTATATCTCTACTCTGTAATTGTCCTAACTGTGGTAGTTGATGGAACCTTGTGGGTAAAACAATATCCCTTTGCAGACTTAAACAAATATTCGAGTACTCCGTAATTTTGGGTTCTTGAGTTATGTCATGGTCAGTGTATGACAATTCATGTTGTGTGACACAAGTAGATTTTAACTGTTTGAAAATTGAGATTTTACTATTGCAATACTTAATTCACTTTTAAAAGTTCTAATAAATTATTTCAACTGTTGTACTATCTTTACAAAGGTCCTTATTTCCTTAAATTATGTATTGCTATGAGGTTTAAGAGAAACTTATATAACTGTTCCATGAACTCTCTATCATGTTTTCCAGTCATGTATATTATTTGCATTCTTGGAAAGTGGCTTGTTGAGTATCAAGTACTCAACATTGCTAAATACACTAAAGAGGAAGAAGGAGCTGCAGACTTAGGGTTTCTGGAGGTTGACCTTGAGCCATTTGAGGATAGTGAGTTCCTTCAAATTTTGTAAGGTTCGCGTGCCCTGGGTTAAGATGCTTTTGATGGTGTTGTAGTTCTTGGGGTGGAAGAAGCATCCTTTGTTCCAATTTGAAGAAGATGAGTTGCATGGAAAATCTTTCGAGTATCGAGTGGTTGTTTTGATCTATGCTTCGGATAGCAAGGATAGCCATTTTTTGCTGTGATGTGAACAGGGTGCAACTGGAAGATGCAATCCAAGATGCAATACGAGATTCATTGGGCGAGGTTTGATAACAGTTTGCGAGGAGTCTATGGGGCACAGCTTTTTAGTTTGTCATAAACTTTTGGAGATGATTGTCGACGTTTCGTTTCTAGCTCACGAGAGTGCCAAGATCCCTGTTTAGTTACCACTGTGGACTTGGTAGCTACAATAGAGGCTTGTTACTCTCGTATTTCACCAGCATCTTAGGCTTCGATTTCTCAAGCAGCAGATGCAACTAGAACTAGATACTTGTGAGGACCGAGGTACTTGAGGACATCGAGAAGATGAGGAACATGAGAGTTTAGATTGTTAGAGTCCAGAGTTGCAAGCAAGGGGAAAAGGAAGATTATTCCATGTGCCAGAAATCATTCCCGTGGACCGATAGCTATTCATAGACGAGTGTGTGATGCAAGAGTCTAGTGAAAAGAGTTTTTTATCATGGAGGTATCCCCAGTTTACATGAAGAAGATCATCATGAGGTTTGTAAAGAAAAATAGATAGTGACAGTTCGACTGGGAGGAATCATCTAGAGGGCTAGCAATGCAGGAAGGTTCAGAAGAGGAGCCCGAAGAGCGAGAGCCTCATCATCCTTCATCTTTTGAGTAGGATAGAAGATCGAGTTGAGCACATGTGAGGTGATGTTAGAGGGTATAGTAGAAGTGTAGCTTTTGCAGCTTTCTGAGCTAACTGGAATCAACCCTACTTTTGTTTCCAAATAGTATTGTAAAAATTTAACTGTGTTGTAGTGTAATTTGCTAATACCTCTTCTGTGAGCTTGTAAACATATGATTTATAAAACTATCCTTGGTGGTATTCAGTAGTAGCATGTAGTTCTTGGCCTCTGTAGAACTTAATATTTCTTGCTCCGGGATAATGTACATAGGCTTAGAGTAGTTGCTAGTTCTTTTGGAGTGGTCAGTGTAGATCCTACTGACGCCAATATGTCCTTAGGAGAACTTTATAAACTTCTCTCGGATCAGGTTGATGCTCTGGTCGCCTGTATCCCATTTGTATGTAAAGACTACCAGAAATAAGAATTTCCTTTATCTTACATACCTTGATTTCTCAAGAAGGATTATGCAAGACTTATAATCTGAATCGAAAATCTTCACAATCTCTATGCGAAAACATGATCACAAGAATGCATTTGCGACCACATATACACAGGTAAATCCGAAGTAACAACTTTTTGATCAGAAACGTATTGATGCGTTATACCGCGACCAGTACTGGTATTGCGATCAGAACTAAAACAGCGATCAGAACATAATACCTTGATCGAATGACAATCGTATATGTTGTGATTACCTACTTGGAGCGATCATAGAATTGCATTGTGATCAGCATGCAAATGCTAAGACGATCACAGAACTGCATTGTGATCAACACACAAAAATTATTTTACAAAAAATATGAGGGATCTTTTTTATTTCCTTCGTAATCTTTGCAAAATTTTCATGTTTTTGTGTGCACCCTACCCTAGCCCCCAAATTTGAAACAAAAAATGATGAAAATATATTTTGTTCCGGATTCACTGTAGGGAGTGCATAACGGGTTTCCAGAGAGAAGGCACCCATTATGGGAAATTAATAAAGTATTCGACGAAGGGTTGTCTCGGGCATATAAAAGGAGAAGGTAGCTTCCTGAGGAAGCTTCACAAGACAAAACCCCTTCATTTTCCTTAGAGTTTCTTGCCACACAAAACCCTCTTTTGCATTCCTCATCTCCGTTGCCTCCAAAGTCGCCACCTTTCTTCCCAATCCTTCGCAAGAAATGGCATCCTGGAGCCAATTCGTCCACCATACAGAAGAGAGTCTGGTGGCACTAGAGAAGGAAGAGATTCTCCCTTCACGACTGCTGATCAACTGGCGGCCAGTAGAGAAAGATCAAGAAACCCCAATCGTCCAAGAGGGCGAATTGGTGATCTTTGAGGAATACCTGCGCTGTGGGTTTCAATTCCCAGAGAGCAAGTTTCTGCGGGGAATCTTGGAACACTATGGGCTGGAGTTAGTGAATCTCCACCCCAACGCAGTTCTCATTTTGGTGATCTTTCAGCACCTTTACGAGGCCTTCGTCGGAGTGCTTCCAAGCGTGGAGCTTTTCCGACGCTTCTATTTTTCGGCATAGTCGAAAAGTGCCAATGCCGCCAGGTGCATCTACTTCCGAATAAGGGAGAAGAAAGAGTACCCCTTCCCACCCCTACGGGATTCTGTACACGGGTGGTGCCAGAAATGGTTCTACTACACCCCTCCGTCGAAGAGCGGACTATGGTTCATGAACTCCCGACCGGAGAAAACCAGTGAGTTAGACTCCCTTCCCGCTCTGAGCGCAGAGCAGAAGAAACAAGCCCAAACAATTCTTCACCTAGTCAGCAAGACTTGACTGCACGCGACATCATACGCAACTTCGTGAAGAATCGGATAAGCCCCCTGCGTGAAAGGGCTCATTCGGCGTGGGAAATCCAGTCCATGGCGGACAGTATCCTGGACTACAATAATGGTATGTGCTTTAATCAGCAAAACATACATTTTTTCTGAGCAAAAAATGTTGTATTTGTTAAAATACTTGTTTTTGACACAGCTTTGTCTATGTCCGAGATCGAGAAATGGACAAACTACCTCCTTCGGGCGTACAACGCCACTGTGGAGGGAGCTAATGGATCACCTCACCCCCAGAGCTTAATCAACGCTGGCGACGATCTTAAGCAGGAGCGCCGAAAGGTATAACCTTTCCTAAAAAGCTCTCTTGTAAATCATCCACTTGTCCTGTATTACCAAAGGAATTTGGAATAATACATCTTCTGGGGAAGTTTGCTGAGGCAATGGTCCAAGTGTGGACGTTGGGCCTTCAGGGAGACTGACCTCGAAGAGGGTAAGGAGGATCCCTTCGAAGCACGAAGTGAAGGAGCCTGCCCCCAAAAAACCTAAGAAGATTCTGGGAGAGGCTTCTTCGCAGAAGAAAACCCTTACCGCGAAAAATACTGTGGTAAGATATTCACTACCCCCTGTAACCCCAGGTACGAGTGGAAATTACTTCTTCGTCGTACAGGGCGAAAGGAGCGAGGATGAGGAAGACGACATTCCTCTTATCCGCCGCAAGAGGACTCCTGACAATCCTGAGGCAGTGAGTACTTCACTCCTGACGACAGGAGTGGGGATGACTGAACAGGATCCCGCAACCACTACTGAACTCATGGTCGCGGACGAAGTTCCAGTGCCTACGGTCCAAGAAGCTCCAGAACCAATGGCTTCATCTTTACCGACAGAAGAAGTTACTCCGGTAAGGACCCTTCCAATCTTGCCTTTTATCGTTCCTCAGGTGTATTCTCATAGACTCGCATACACACAGGGAGAAAAGGACAATATCTTATTCAGGAAAAGGAAGATCAGGACAGATGATGACTGTCCTCTTTTTCCCGAGGAACCATCCTCGAAATCCCAGAAATGGACAGGGTTTCGAGTAAGGTAAGAGTCTGTCCCGTTTAGACGAAGTGATCGACTGAAGACATTCTAACCGATGATTCTCTTGTTTGATTATGCTAGGCGTAGAGAGGCAGCGCCAAGCGCCCCAGTGACCTCTACAAGTGTCGAGGCTCCTCCTACTAGGAGGTCATGGGCGAGCAAAGTCCCATCCCCAGGGCCGAGGAAGTTCTTCGTGCCATTGTAGAGGGGATGGCTACAAAAGTCCAATCACAGAGATTGGAATCTGAGACCCTAGCCATGGAGGAGGCTCAGCAGGAAAATTCATCTGCTGCACCAGTTGGGGATAAGGCGAGTCTAGAGACTCAGCCTTTGGCTGAATCGGAAAGCGGCTCGTTCAGCGAGTATATTGAGGTATGCGGAACACCTCTTGTGATTTTTAAGTTCGCATTTGCATAGGAATATCCAAACTCTGAAACTAATCTCCTTCCATGTCATAGGAACTAACTCGTGTGGCGACCAAGTCGATGGCTGTTGCAAAGCGTATCGAGGTCGCCCAACAGGAGACGAGTCACCTGCAGTGGTAAGGAAGATGTTTCCTAATCTGCCTGAATTTTAGTCCCATTTTAACAATAGTCTCTTTTGTCACAGAGAAAATGCCTTTCTGATCAAGAGCCTCGCTGATCAGGAAAGCCAGGAGATCAGGACAACCACCAAGATCTCTTTCCTGGAGACAGAACTTCAACAGTTGCGATTGCAGCTCTCTTGTAAGTGCACTTCCGACCAGGATGAATTAATTTGTTATGTGAACTGTTTGTGATGGTCTCTTATTACAGCACGAGAGGACCAAATAAGCCAGCTCTGCCAAGAGAAGAAAGATCTCCAGGCGACCATCGAGTTGCAAAGCTCGAAAGTTGACTTTGTCTGCAAGGAAAACGAGGACTTGAACGCGTCACTCTCAGCCTGCAGCAGTGTTCAACAAGACATCTTAGAAAAACTGAAGATGGTGGCCGGTTTGCTAAAAGCTAATGTGGTCGAAACTGAAAAGGACAACCTTAGCCTTAGCGACTGGACCACACTGGTCGCAACCCAAGCTGAGTCACTCCTCGAGTATCTTCCTGAAGATACAAGGCGTCAAACAGAGGCGATAAGGAAAAAAATGCAATCCGCAGCCTCCACCATTCTCTGCAGACTTCGTCTTCACCATGGTCCGGATCTTGATCTAAATCCGGTGGTGGGAGAAGCAGAGACCAACTTGCTGTCATAATGGAGGAAGTCAAGCCTCTGGTCGAAAATATCTTGACAGAACTTGGCTTACTGTAAATTTTGTACCTGTACAGATATAACTATACAATGCATATGTATGCCTTAATTTTTTGAAAGAAAAGCACTTCTTTTTGTTTCATGTTGCGACCATATTCCCCTAGCCCCCTCCTGAGATTATATATATTGAAGACTTAGTATTATAAGCACAGAAAAAATATGGGTGTAACGACGACCAGGAATACCTAAGGAACACTGTGACTTTAGGTATTAATATCCGACCAGACCGATAATCATGTTTGATACAACACCCGACCTTTTTGCAAACCGGCAGCCACTCTAATGACCAAGGACATGCTAGCAAGCCCAGTGTGCGTTGAGAAACGGCTTATTGAGGGGTGTCTTGTCTGAAAGTGATCACGAGATCGGCCAGCGAATCCGGTCTAGGTATTATAGCGACACAATTATCGGCGACCAGCCCCCGAGCCAGACTCGTAACATATGGGCAAAAGGAATAATTATCACATGAAACAACTAAAAGTACTGATTTTGTTAAATCATACTAATTGAAAAGGAAAAGGGGTTGGGAACTTACACATAAAACTTGCGCAGTTGATCAATGTTCCATGTACTGGATAAGATTCGACCATCCTCTATCACTAACCGAGCCGATCCTGATCACGGCACTAAGACAACAGTGTAGGGACCTTCCCATTGAGGGGAAAATTTATTGCGATTAGACTGGTTTTGTATTTTAGTAAAACCAGATCACCCACGTGAAGGCTACGTGGTCGCACCCTTTTGTTATGGTATTTGTGCAAAGCTTGCAAATATACTGCGGACTTGACAAGAGCTCGATCACGTTTTTTAGATCTTGTAATCATTCTCCGTTCTGATCAACTTGTTTGAATTGATCTGTTCAGACAGAACCAATACTAATATCCATGGGTAGCACAGCCTCAGCTCCGTATACCAGATGGAAAAGTGTCTCACCAGTGGCTCGACTAGAAGTAGTACGTAGTGCCCACAGAACGGTATAGAGCTCATCAACCCAAGCCCTCGAGCGTGTCTTAAGGCGATCAAAAACGCACTTTTTGATGCCCTGCAATATTTGCCCGTTGGCACGTTCAACGGCACCATTGCTTTGCGGATGAGCTACAGAGGCAAAGCACACCTTGGCTCCAATGTTGTCGCAATAGTACAGAAAGAGACCACTAGCAAATTGGGAACCATTATCAGTGATAAGACGATTTGGAACACCGAATCGAGTTACAATGTTCTTATGAAAGAACTTTTGTACAGCAGCAGCAGTAACATTGCGTACTGGATCGGCCTCAATCCACTTTGTAAACATGTCAATGGCTACGAACAAGAACTTGTATCCATTGACCGCTTGTGGCATAGGACCAACAATATCCATCCCCCAAACCACGAAGGGCCATGATAGAGGGATAGTTTGTAGAGCGTAGGTAGGCTGATGGACCTATCTCGCATGGAATTGACACTGAGGACGTGTCTTGACCATATTTTTGGCATCATCAAGTGCCGAAGGCCAGTAAAATCCTTTTCGGAAAGCCTTTCTGACCAGTGTATGAAATGACGCGTGTGCACTGCATACACCATCATGAATCTCTCTAAAGAGGGATTTACCTTCCTCTTGGGACACACAGCGCATGAATACTCCTTGAGTACCTTTTCTATACAAAACTCCATCTATAAGTTTGTATAGACGCTCTTTTCGAACTAACCGATTGCTCTCGATTTCGTCCTCGGGCAAGGTCCCGTGTTCGAGATAGACCCTCAATGGATGGGTCCAATCTCGTTCGTGTCTGAGGGTGGTAACACAGACTGTTACCGGATCATCCTCAGCCATAGTCATGATCGAGGGATGTTCCAAGTGTTTGACGAACACTCCTGCCAGGGCGGATGTGCGTGAGGACCCAATTTTGGATAATTGGTCTGCGAGAATGTTGTCCTTTCGCGGGATGTATTGGACTTCGAAATGACTGAAGTATTTTTCCAATCTCCTCACTTCCCCCAAGTAATGAGCCATTGTCTCATCAGAGGTGCTGTACTCCTTGTTTACCTGGTTTACGACCAGCTGTGAGTCACCCCTCACCACTAATCGATGGACTCCAAAGAATTTTGCTGCCCAGAGCCCTGCAATAAGACCTTCATGCTCTGCTGCGTTGTTGGTAGCAACAAAGTGTAGTTGAATAACATACTTCAGTTGGTCACCCTGAGGCGTGACTAAGACCACACCAGCCCCTGAGTGTTGAAAATTGCGAGAGCCATCAAAATACATTGTCCAGTGATCGGGGCATTCCAAATCTTCAGACTCCTGCACGAGTGGTTCAGGATTAGTCCATTCGACCACGAAGTCGACCAGGATCTGAGACTTGACCGCGGTGCGAGGTGTGAAATGGATGTCGAATGCTCCGATCGAGTTCCACAGCCCACTTTGCGATCCGACCAGATTTCTCTGGATTTTGGACAATGTCCCCCAAAAGGAAAAGACGAGGGCACTGTGATCTTATGTGCTTGGAAGTAATGTCGTAACTTACAGGAAGCCATCAGCAGTGCGTAAAGTATCTTCTGAACCTCAGGGTATCGCTCCTTAGGGCCATGAAGTACTTCGCTTATGTGGTAGATGGGTTTGTGCACACCTATTCTTTCTGTGATCAAGACAGCGCTGACCGCGTAAGGTGTGGCCGCCAAGTAAAGGAGTAATGGTTCCTCTTTGTTGGGAGAAACCAAGACCGGTGGACTGGATAAATATGCTTTGACCTCCTGAAATGCTTTCTCGGCCTCATCGGATCAAGTAAAATTATGGTGTTTGCGCAGAGCTTTGAAGAAAGGTAGTCCCTTTTCGCCTAGTCGTGATATGAACCGGCTCAATGCCGCCATGCGACCTGCTAGTCACTAAACATCTTTGATGTTCGAGGGAGACCTCATTTGTTCAATAGCCCTGATTTTTTCAGGATTAACCTCGATTCCTCTGGAACAAACAAGAAAACCAAGAAGTTTTCCAGACGAAACCCCGAAAGAACATTTCTCCGGGTTTAACTTTATTCCAAATCAATTCAAATTACAAAAAATTTCAGCAAGATCGTCTAAATGAGATGAACTTTTTAAACTTTTTACAACCAAGTCGTCTACATAAGCTTCGAGATTACGCCCCATCTGGGAAAGAAAGGTCTTTTGCATCAAGTGCTGGTACGTGGAACCAGCGTTCTTGAGACCAAAAGGCATTCTGACATAGCAGTAGGTGCCGAATGGTGTGATGAAGGCAGTCTTCTCTTCATCTTCTTCCGCCATGCTAATTTGATGATATCCTGAGTTGGCATCCAGAAAACTCATCAATTCGCAACCCGCAGTAGAATCAACCAGCTGGTCGATGCTGGGAAGGGGAAAATCATCCTTCGGACAGGCACTATTCAGGCTGGTGTAGTCGACGCACATGCGCCACTTGCCATTTGACTTGCGGACCATGACCGGATTTGCAAGTCATTCCGGATGATCGACTTCACGAATAAATCCGGCCTTTTGGAGCTTATCTAACTCCACTCGGATGACTTCCTACCGATCAACAGCAAAACGCCTGAGCTTCTGCTTTATTGGTCGCTGGCCAAGTCGAATTGCTAACCTGTGCTCAATTACCTCCCTTGGGACACCGGGTATGTCGGATGGCTTCCACGCAATCACATCTACATTAGCCCGGAGGAAAGCAATGAGCTCGAGTTCCTATTTGTCATCCAGTCCTGATCCAACCCGAATTGTCCTGGATGGATCATCTGGGTACAACGAAACCAATTTTAATGTTTCATGTGGTCAAGGAGTAGCCTTGATCGTATCAGTAGACATTGTGGCAATCTGGGCTTCTCAGAGGGGAAGCTGATCTACCATCTCCAGGGATAACCGATCACACATCCATGCCACGTTGCGACTGCCTCGGACCGAAATAACGCCCTTGGGGCCAGGGAACCTGCCGCACTAGTAAGCATAGTGCGTAGCCATCATGAATTTAGCGAGAGTTGGTCTGCCAAAGATTGCGTTATAAGCCGAATCACAATCAATTACATCAAAAGTAACCAATTCTGTTCGGAAGTTATCTAGTTCACCCAGCGTGATCGGGAGCACCACCTATCCCAATGGCATCATAAAGGGACCAGGAATTATCCCATAAAACAGATGAATTATGGGTTTGAATTTCGAACGAGGAATTTGCATCTCGTCCAGTGCCTTGAACAATAAAATGTCCAAAGAACTACCTCCGTCGATCAGGGCCCTTTCGACTCTCGCATTACTGATAATTGGGATAATGACCAAAGGTAGCCTCAATGGTCGAGTAAGCCCCACAGGGCAATCAGAGCGATCAAACGTCAAAGGAGTATTCGACCAACGGGGGTACTGAGGTTCACCAAGGGGGTCTCCGCTTGGTTCAACTCTCGATAAAAAGCTTTAAATTGTCGTTTAGAAACAAAAGAGGAGGAACCTCCGAAAATAACATTGACATGATTACGAGGTAACTGGTAGGACATCTTCGTCCCCGTTGGCATCTCTTAGCCCGCAAGTTTATTCCTTTGGTGGCAAGGTCGGCATAGGTCCGATCCCCTGGTAGAAGTCATCCAACTCCTTCAACCAACTCCGGCAATTCTTGAGGTCGTGGCCTGCAAAGTTGTGGAGTGGACACCATCTCTTGCCTTCCTGTGGGTTAGTCGACTTCTCTGGTTGGTCGACACTGCGACCACCAGAAGCAGTTTTATTTTTAAATGAAGGTTTGTTACCTTTGGTTGATGGAGGTTTCTTTGCGACCGCGACCTCTCGGTACTATCCACCTCGACTCCTTTTTGATTTCTTCGACTTCCCGCCTGATGAAGATTCTGTCTTCTTGTTCGAATCCTCTCCATTCACGTCCTTAAGACCTGGTTGAGGTGGTAAGTTTCCTTTGTCTACCATCCAATTCCAATCAACGGCCTCGGCTGCATCAGAATATCGATCAGCCATATCAAAAAGATTGGCTACTGATCGAGGTGGGTGGATGAGCAAATCCTCCGTAAACCTTCAATATCAAACGGCGTGTTTAAATGCCCTGATAATAGAATTATCAGATATGTTCGGGATGGTATTCCTCACCCCAACGAATCTTTTGACAAACTAACGAAGGGTTTCGGTCGATGTTTGTCATAGTCGATGGAGGTCGTCCTCTTTTCCCGGCTTCTGATAACAATTCTGGAAATTGCTAAGGATGGCATCGCACAACATTTCCCAGTTATATATCGAACCCTTGGGCTGATTGAACAGCCAGGTTCTTGCCAGTCCCTCGAGGACTGTAGGTAAATAGTTGTCCATGACACGGTCATCGCCACCTGCTGCCTGAATAGCAGTGATGTAAATTTGAAGGAACTCCGATGGATTCTAAGTTCCATCAAATCTTTCAATGGCCCCTGGTTTGAACTTATCTGGCCAAATGACTGCACGAAGGCCGGGCGAGAAAGCTTTGCAACCAACATAAGGACCATGGATGGCTCTGCTACTCTCGACCTGATCTCGGGCGACTTCATGCGAAGGAGAGGCCACGCGTGGTCCAGGAGAGAGTGGACAGGAATTCGTTCCCGATCACGAGAATTTCCCACCCGTCTGGCTTTGTCATGCCGAGACGACACTAGTGGTGGACGATTCCGTCTACCAGAACTAACGTTAGAGTATTCTCTGTCATGGGAACGTATCGCTGATCGGGAAGAGGCTGTAGGGGTCACCTCGGATGCGACCTCATCCAACCTCTCCTCCAGGATTCTGGCGAAAGCTGGTTTCAGGCATCTGTGACCATAGGAGGAAAATTACGTAGGATCTGTGCGATGGATCGAAGCCGGCCATGCGTGCTCCTCCTGGGTGCGCCAGGTGTCACCGTCTCCTCGTCCGCCGGTAAATGTCCTGGGGGTAAAGAAGGTGTATGGTCGCGTCTGCGACCATGCGGACGACGGGAGTAACTAGGAGCAGCATCGTATCGAGCTTGCGCATTTTGAAGAGCCTCCAGGGCTGTTCTGCGAAGTTCGTTATCTTGCTGCTCACGATCTTGATCCTCCTTTTGTCTGCACTCTTGCTCTTCCTTTTGCTTGTGTTCCTATTCTTCCCTAGCAGCCCGCTGATTGGGAGTTTCTTCTGATAAGGCGGCGAATTGCCTAGGGAACGAGGTCGTCGATGGAGAAAACATCTCTGTTTATTCCGAGTCGGACTCGAAATCAAAGAGACGGTGGAGGTTATCAGGATCAAACCTCCCCGGGCTAAATTCCTGATCAACATCGCCCTTACCCTCAGCAGGGTCGTGCGATGGACCGGATTCAACCTCTAACACAGTAGAAACAACAGTGGGTTCCGGTTCTGCGTCTGTTGTCTCTTGGTCGATAGACATGACCTGAGTGGTCGAATTGACCTCCGGGATGTCTTCACCTCCGGTTTCCTCCATTGGAACAGGATCACTAGGTGAAGGCATCTGGATGTGGGCATAATCCTCGAGATCAAAGTCATTCTCGGAATCATATGCCCCAGACATGGCTCACCCGAAACTGGGACTACGACTAGTCCCGTGGAGACCTAGCTTGCTATAGCTAGTCCCATACAAGCATACCTTTGACTTCCCAGGATAAGTCAAGCACAGGAGTATATTCACATTGCAGCAGAAAACTTACAAAGTATTAAGCAGTGTGGCCTGCTGGCCTTAATATTACATAAAAAGATTACAATACCTTCGCGGCATCAAGTTTTAGTTTAAGAAAAATAAAAACTTCTACACAGCGGATGATGGGTGTCCCTTCCACAGTAAGAAGTTGACGGCAGAACAACACATCAGGGATTTGGCGGTACTAGCTCTCCTTCTTCTTGGTCCAAGAAGTTCTCCACGCCTTCCTCTTGATCCTGGTACGCTCCATCTTCTGGGTTGTAAGTTGCAAGGGTGAGTACTTACGTACTCAGCAAGTCATAGGGAAGGGTAGATACTTATAGTAATGTTGTTATGAACCTAGACTAGTCAAGAATTATGGATGTTTATAAAGTAGTCTTTACTTTCATGCCTCATCTCATGGCAGCACTTTTCATAACATATCATCACTATGTATGTTCACTAGATTATAGCACTACCGCGACACGTCGACACACGACAGCCCACGGTAGCACCCCTTATCATGACAACACATGTCATTTGGGTAATCTTGACTTATCAAATTTTATTTAGAAAATAATACTTGTGTCACACCCCGTGGATTTAATCCACCGCAGCAGACTCCTATAAACCCGGGAGCTCGGAGTATTCGAATACGTTTTTAACTCTGCAGAGAGGTACTAATTTACCCGCAAGATATTCCACTTTCAAGCCCTTCCTATCACAAGGATTGGACCCCTGACTCACTTCATACTGTGAGTGGCAAGGTGGAGATAACAAGAACTTTTTGTTATGTTTCACTTACAATTCACCCCTGACCCTGTGGATCTCTCGCGAACCACAGTTTGTGACGGGATATACCCCCACCCCCAAGCCTCTTCCCATTACTGGGTCAGCGTGCATGATCAAATCACATTCAGTGATACGTGGAGGAGCCGCACTCCGTGAAATCAGTGTATTGTTTTCCATCTCATGCAGGGGTTTCATGTGCGATCCGCATAAGTACTTGTTCAGGCCTGTCCCATACCAGGCTTGCGGTTAGCACGTGTTTCATGCCACTAGACACACAACACAAGGTTCTAGTCCTTATATGCCAGTGACCAGATCATACCACACACCATGCACCTACAGTGCCTGCACATCCAGTGCAGCCAAGCACAACCAGTGCTAGTACCACCATTCCATACCAAAACCCTGGTCACGGCTAAGGGTTCTATTTCATGAATATATTTAAATACATTTATAATAGTTTATGGCTCACTATTGATCAATTCACAATTCACAGGTATCCAGCTTAGTACTGCCAATTCATACTTCATCCATTCACATGCAATACTACTTATATTCAAGATCATATCATAGCAATTCATAAAATATAGGTTCAAGATGATCAAGACTATGACTTGCCTTCCGCGTCGTAAGAGACAGTAGTTGACGTCGGGTCAGCAGTGAAGTCCTCGAACTCTGGCTCTTGATCTACTCTCCAATCAAACAAACAACCAATAATTACAATCTTTTCAATACATTACTATACTATATGCAATAATGCAAAGATGAATGTCTCGATGATTCTAAAATAATTGGATTTAGGTACCATAGAAGCTGATTAGGGTTAAATCATATAATTAGGGCTGAAAATGAGTGCTAGGAACTTCTAGGGTTCCAGGATATGGGAATTGACATTAAGTCCGCGGTTGGTTTGCCCAAAATCGATTAATGTCTTTAGGTCGACATTCGGTTCAAGGCATCGACATAGGGTCGATGGATGATAGAAGGACTATCTCAACTTGTGGCAGTAGAATGAAATGTAGATTACAACTCCACAAGTCTAATGGACAAAGTTATTTTCAATTTACATAACTGGAAGGAGGTGAAATGAGCTAATGCCACTGGCTGGCATGCTCTGGCATTGGGCTGACAATGTCAAAATCTAGGGCTAGGCATAAATTTTGATCTAGGGCTCCAATTGATGCACCACTTTGTCTGGGAGGTAGGCCTCAGTAACAGGAACAATTCATTCAACTGGACCTAGGGCAGGAGATGGCCAGAAACTGATGAAAACCGGCGATGAACTCGATGGCTGAAGTTTCAAATCACAGCACTGGACAGGAATTAGGGCATAGCTATATCTTCTGATTTAGGCCGAATTGGAAGTCGAGCTAGTAGGCAAAGTTTCTTAGGAGATCAAGGCGCATCTGGTGGAGAAGGTTTCTGGAGCTGGATCGGCCGGGAATGGTTTTCCGGCAGCCGGCGCCGGAGAAGAAGACACTGATATTGGGGGTTTTGGCTACACGATGTTTGAACTCGATTCCTTGCTTGGAGAGCAACTAGAAGGTATAAGAAAGCTTCTGACACGATTGAATTGGCCGAAGAATCACCGGAGGAGGCTGGCGACGTTCGCCGGCGGCTGGTGAAGCTCGGGCTAGGGAAAAGCTTCAGTTCTTGGTCAATTTCACAATTCGACTTCACAGGCTTGCTTAAAATAACTCACTCATCATTTTTGTCTATTGAATCGAAGGCTAATTCGGGCTAATTTGACTTGTGCAACTGGAACAGGGCATTTCACTGCTTTCAGCAATTGCCTGCGATCACCGGTGATGAAGTGCATAAGAGTTCAATTAAATGCTACATCACAGATAGTGAGATACGGGGAACTCACTAGTGGTGTCAATTTGGGAATTGAGGTTGCAGTGGAGGCTGGCGTCGTTGACCTCCTCGGTGGCTCGCCGGAGAAGAAGGCAACAGTGAATAGAACTTCGTTTAATTGCTAAGAAACTCTGAAAAGCAGTACTGGTAGTATGGGGCTGCTATTTATAGGCAAAGCAAAGTGAAGCGATGCTCTGGCTCACGGCTTGGAGCTAAAATGCTTGTGCCGGTGAAGGAGAAGCTTCAGGTTGAAGCACGGTGAGCAGCAAGCTCCTCTCTGGCGTGTAGCAGCTAGTGATCTGGATGGAAATGGCTACAGCAACAACTGAGATGCAAACACGTGTGCATGCAAAGGTGGTTGCAAAATCATGGCTAAAGCAGTGCTGTTCAACGGCGAGACTTGAAACACAGCGACGGGGTCGATGGCGAGTTCTGGTCGCGATCGAGGTCGAAGCTACGCTGTGCTGTGGTCGCGGTCGAAGGGAGGCACCGTGCATCGCTGGCCGAGGTTGATGGCATGCACTGGTCGAGCTGCATCTTCCCTGGTCGCGAGCAGCTACTCCTCTGGTCGCAGCAGCTGGTGGCTGCTGGTCGAAACAGCCATTTGGACTAAATTGTAAAATCCAGAAATTTGCTTTGGACTGGATTGTAATTTCTGACTTAGAAGTAGTTGATTTGCAATATGATTTCACAGCTGAGTACACTAGTACAGAAATGCAGTCTTCTATCGGTAAAAAACACCCTTCTACTATCGGTTTTTGTACCGATAGAGATAGACACGATAGAACAAGACTGGACATTTTCTATCGGTAAATAACCGACAGAAGAAGTTCACTATTCTATCGGCATATTATGAATCTACCGATAGAAAACCCGTCGTAGTCTTACGTCCAGCGGCAGGGAAAGTACCATTATTCTAACGGTTAATTACAAGATTACCGACAGAAAAAATCATAATATTCTATCGGCATATTAGGAGTGTACCGATAGAAAACTCGTCGTTAGCGGTTGGAAAAGTACCACTATTCTAACGGTTAATTACAAGTTTACCGACAGAAAAAAGCATAATATTCTATCGGTATATTTGGAGTGTGCCGATAGAAAACTCATCGTCAGCGGTTGGAAAAGTACCACTATTCTAACGGCTAATTATAAGTTTACCGATAGGAAAAATCATACTATTCTATCGGCATCTTACAAGTTTACCGATAGAAAACTCGTCGCTAGCGGTTGGAAAAGTACCACTATTCTAACGGTTAACTACAAGATTACCAACAGAAAAAATCATACTATTCTATCGGCATATTATGAGTGTACCGATAGAAAACTCGTCGTCAGCGGTTGGAAAAGTACCACTATTCTAACGGTTAATTACAATATTACCGACAGAAAAAAGCTTAGTACTCTATCGGATATGTATGAGTTCACTCGCAGGAAAGGTCACACTCTTCTAACGGTTAATTTTGATTGTACCGATAGAAAAAAGTACAGTAGTCTCTCGGTTGTTGATGAATTTACTGATAGAGCATTCACATATACAGTACTTTATTTGCATTCACAATACAGTACATTCACATATACAGTACAGATGCAATACAGTATAGATTGGATACACAATACAGTACAGATGCAAGGTAAATTCACAGAACAAATTGACACATTAGGCAGTTATTCACATTTATTCACATATGTATGGACAAATACATATTGCAATCCAATGTGGACATTTATTCACATATATATATTTATTCACATGTATATGAACAGTCTATGCAGAGTACACGAAAAGGAGAAAATTGTCATGCTGGATGGTTGGGCGCTACTTTCTCCATGACATATTGTGCCCAGATTTGTCGAAGATATATAATCTTTGCATTTTCATATTGGTCTTTCGACATGGCGATCTGCAAGCATGTGTGCATACTGAGTAACTAACTTCGATCCTAATTTAGAACGTGACACCCATTTTTGAAATTTGAGTTAGCTATCGATGCTTACCTGGGGGAATCGGGAAAAGTTTGTCCGCACTAGGTCGTACATGTAGCGCAGCACATAAAACCCGCATTCCCACGATTGCGGCTGCTGATGGCACTGAGATAATTGCATATGCGAAGACATGTTAGCTATATATTGTTTCCATAAACTAATTAAGCATAAACAAAAAGTCTCGTGAGTACCTCATATTCTTTCCAAGCTAGTACGGAGCCCTGCGGTGCGGCATGCCTCCCTCCAGCGGACACATATTTATCAAAAGCCCTGCATTTCAGTTAGTATTGCCAAAATATCATTAGCTAGTGAGGTGAAAATATAAATCAAACATATAAGTTACTTACGCCTCCATATTCCCCTTGAGCACATATTCCATCGATAATCTGTCACGCATCGAATCGAGGTAGTACACCTCGTTCCTCGGCGGACAGATCACGATGAGGATCCAGTGGCCCCTGCATTGTACGTAAAAGAGGAGCGCTAGCTCAAAGTACATCTCAGGTGTAACATACAAGATTGAGTTAAATTAGTACGAAATGCACTAACCTTTGGTGGTACGGCACCAGAATGAAGTCCCTGTCCTGCTGCGCCATCAGCGCGCTGGATATGTACTGCTCAGCGTGTGCGGCGTCCTGCTCTAGCATCGTGAGGCTTATTTTCTCTGGGTCGAGGAAACCCACCTTGTCACACGCAGCCTCCGATGCTAGCCTGTACATGCACCTGCATGCGAAGGACGAGATTAATATTAATTTCACAGAAAGTTACTCAGTATTCAAATGAACTGCAACATTAATGCAGAGTTAGCAAACAGAGTTAGAAAACAGCAATACATAGCATCAACAAACTCATAGGACTCCAGTCCGTATGATGGACATATTGAGCTCCCGCCAGTTGTAGAGGTCGAACAGATCCTCGTGTGCCACGGATATAGTCCCGGGCTCACGGTGGAACTGCCCAGGCCTGTAGGGAACTAAGAAGTTCAGGCTGCGCCGAGCTCGATGTAGGTACCAGTCGTGGAGGTCTCTGGTTGATCGATCCAATTTTCGCAAAGATGCCTCCGACAGGAGTGGGAGCGCGTTCGTGAACATCTGCGGCAATCCCTGTCGCCCTTTGCCCTTGCCTTTGCCGCCCTTGCCTTTTGTCGGGGACTGAGCGCGTACCTTCGAAGGCAAGGGCGAGGTGATGGCGGCTTTCTTCCGAGGTGGAGGCGTGGATGCGCTGGGTGGGGTCGAGGCCGTCTTTGATGTGTCCAGGTTCGCACGAGATCGGCCCTCATGCCCCGAGCTGGGGGCGCAGTCCCCTGGTAGCCCCGCGGCAGACCACTTCAGTTAATGAGCACGTATGTTAGATTATGCAAGTTGAGTGTACTGAGTAGGATGTAATCTAAAATGTGTAGGATTTACCGGTTGTATTACAAGACACTTCTTGGGCCACTGTACGTAGGAGCCCACTGCCTCAGCAAGTGTCTGCAGTTCCTCTGTTGGGACTGGCAACGGAGAATCGTTGTAGCCCGGCATGGCCATGTCCACCTGTACCTTTGCGAAACCCAACCGCAGAGGTACACAGTGGACCCGGACATCCGGCCCAGACGGATATACGAAGCCGTGTCCAACCACTTCCTGCCCGGCGCCTACGTGATTCTGTAGGATGCAGCCCTCCGGCCCCTGCAAATTTGTAACAATTAAGTGCACAGATGAAGGCTTGCATCAACTTAAGTGCACAGATGAAGGCTTGCAGTACCTCAAGTAGATCCACTGGATCCGCGAGTACCTTCGAAGCGCAACTACTTATCCGACCCCGTGGGGTACCGTCGTCCTGGGGACCCGCATCTGCACTCTTGGCCAGCAATGCTTGTCTCAACCGTGCAAACTCTTCCCTCATTTGTGCGACCTCGGTCTGCACCTCAGACTATACCTCAGCCTGTATCTCAGCCCGCATCTCCGCCCGTATCTCCTCCCGTACCTCAGCCCGTATCTTATCGGAGAGGTCAGCTTCCTTTTCCTTCCAGGTGCGGGCCTTCTTCCTCGGTGGAGCTGGATCTACGAAACTGGCCTTCCACGACACAATGGCTCCCACGGCCCGTGTCCGCCCGGGATGCTCCTTATTTCCTAGAGCCCGGGTGAGAATGTCGTTCTCCCTCTGCGGGGTAAACAATCCCTCCGTTGCCTCCTTCTCAAAAGAGATCTGTTACATTTGAAGGTACCTTGTGAGACAAATTGCCTTATATACACTTGTGCGCACACAGTTTACGAGGTTAGCCAACTTACCATTCGCCTCACAACGTCGGCGTCCCCAGGGGTTGCGAACTGCACAGACCCCGTGGACGACACGGACCCCCTCCCCCTCCACCATCGCTTGCACCTCTCATCCCGGATCTCGGAGAGCGGCAACTCAGGGGTGTCGATGACAGGATTTTGTTCGTCTTCCTTCTTCCACTGTTCCTCCTTCCCCGCATAGCCCCGGGATCCGAGCCGATGCGGGTGGTCGTTCCTCTTCTGGATCGCCCTATTCTTCTCGCTAAGGGCCTTGAACTCCTCAGTCCCCTTCTGCTTGGTGAATTCCTCCCATACCTCCTCCGATATGAAGGGGTACTTCTCGCAAGGAGATTTCCCCGCAGCTAGGAAGTTACTGACGAGCCAGCTCTTAAAGGTTTTCCATGTTCCGTTCATGTCCTTCAAGCAGGCAGTCCTAGGTGTATCGTCGGGGATGTTCCACTTAGCCTGTTTCCGAAAAATGCATACAATTAATCACGAGTTAGTTAAACTTTAGTACAAGCCAAGAGAACGTGATTACGAAAGAGTTCAGCGATTTCGGTTCATTTAACCTTCACTTCCGCCCACAACCTATCCCTCTCGTCCGCCGTCACGTCCTTCCAGCTCTGGACGGTGATCTTCACCCTTTCTTTCACCAACAGCCCAACGTAGGCCGCGTACCTCCCAGCATTCTTTCCAATCGGCCTCCCAAATTGGTTGAACTCACAAGAAAGATCCGTGCGTTTGGCCAAACGCCCCAACGTCGTCGCGCCTCGCCCCACCCTCTTGCGCTGGGATGTAACAGCCCCATCTTCAGTAGTTACGATGGGGTTGGCCCTAGTCGAACCACTAGTACCATCCGATGAAGACGACGATATGTCTTCCCCTACAAAACCTTCAACAAACCATATATATGGCAATTAATTCGCCTCGGAGTTCCATAACTCAGCCCAGGACTGGAGACTAACTAGGGCGGCAAAAGGGAAAATAATACAAAAAGAAAGACATGCATAAATTACTTACTGAACTTTTCAGAAATATTTTCTATCGGTAAACACATGAGCTGCTGATAGACCATAACAATTACCTCCACACAAGACAATTTTTCTATCGGCAAACACGTGAGATACCGATAGAACATAACAATGTTCTCTACATATGGAATTTTGTTGACAAGCCACCATTCACTGTCATCACATAACATTCTCGATGATTTGCTACACTAATATTCATGGGCCAGCATTATTATTTCACACGTAAATATGCACACAAGCATCTAAGTGCCACTGTGCATAATCTTTACCCTAGCCTGTATGTGAGTCATCAGGACTTCACAGCTATTAGGTTGGGAAATGTCATGTATATAGGCATTTGAAACATATACATCGAAGACCCATCCACATTGCCATATATTCATACGAGGTGAGTAAAAATTCCCAACCAAACTAGTACATTGCATGGCTCATGTCCTTCCAGATCCAAATTAAGTTTTACTACTTGTGCAGAAAAATTTTCTATCGGTAAACACATGAGCTGCCGATAGAATATGTGTAAGAACACCTCCAACATATAATCTGCATTACATGGCAGTTGGATACAATTGATCACACATACAGCAGTATAGAGAAGTTAAAATCTCAAAACAGGTTCATTACAGCACTGGAACATATTATGTAAACCCTAATTAAAATCAACATTGCCTGCGGAATGTACATAAGCCAACACAATAGGGAACCCTAGTGTAATTGCAAAACTCGAAGAATTAGTACGTGCAAAACACTAGGATCAAATAAAGAAGATGCTGGAAATAGAACGACGAATTAGGGTATTTACGGCGGCGATCAGTTCTGGTGATGGAGAGGCGGTGTAGAACGCAGCAGCGGCGGGCGAAGGATGAAAATAAGAACCGGTGGCAGTGACGAACCAGTGTCCAGCCGACGATCGTCGTGTGGGAGAGAGGAAGTGAGTGCTCACGGCGGAGGTTGGGGTTTTCTTCGCTCTCGAAGAGACGCAGTGCTCTAAGGTGGAACTGTTCGAGTGGAGGGAAACTAAAGGGCCGTGTACGAGTAATAAAGTAGCGGAGGAACTTTTCTATCGGTATAACAAAATGATACCGATAGACTTATGTAATTTTCTATCGAAACAACAAAATAATACCGATAGAAAAAGTAAATTTCCCGGAAAAATATTTGAATTAGTGGATGCATTTTTCTATCGGTATAAACAATAAAATCCCGTGAGACCAATTTTCCACAGAAAAATTTTTTAAAGTGCTTGAGATTGGGTGCCATTTTTCTATCGGTAAAAACAACAAAAATATCGTGAGAGTAATGAAAAGGTGCCCTTTTCTATCGGTATAAACAAAAAAATCCCGTGAGCCCAATTTTCCCCAGAAAATTTTTTTGATTAAGTGCTTGAGATTTGTGTGCCCTTTTTCTATCGGTAAAAACAACAAAATACCGTCAGAGTAATGAAAAGGTACACAATTTAACATCAAACAGACCGTGGTTGAAAGCTGCAGAATGTTAAAGAAAGAGGGAAGATAGCCGGAAAATTAGAAAATTGACATAAAAAGAAATTGTTCATTCATTGTTGTTTTATCACTTACAAAAAAAAATAAAACCCAAAATGCTAGGTCAAGGGGTGGTCTTAGCCCTGGCTGCATGTAGAATAGAGTCAGTTAGACTTGCAGCCAGGACGCAGGACTCCTCTAGCGACAAGTTGTCCCTAGGATCAACTACTACCGCGTCGAGAAGGCCTGCGACCTCCCTCAGCTTCGCTATGGTATCCTTCATAGTCAAACCGCAGCCAGCGATGGTCATATCCGCGGCTTTCTTCTCCTCGCAAAGACGCCTCGTCCTCGCCCTAGCATTGTCACCATCCGTCATCATGCGCTTAATGCGCTGGAAGAGATCGTCAAGGTCAAGCCATAGCTGAGTGTGCTTGTCTGTAAGGAGCTTGTGCTCCTCCTGGAGGGCCCTCAGGTCAGCCTTCACTTTGGCAGTGTCTTCCACGGCTACCATTCCCTGTGCAAATCAACAGGTCAAGAATGAACTGAACATGGATTAACAATACAGGGATAAACCGAGGAGATTTAGAGTTCTTACCGGGGAGGGCGTGGATGACGATCCCATGGAGGTTGCCATTGTGAAAGAGAAGATGAGGAGTCGAACCGTTCGAGAATTAGAAAAACAACAAAATACCGCGACGCATGGCGAGGTACTTATAGAGTTTCCAAGGCGACGCATGGCGACACGTTTGAGAATTCAAAGCGGGAGAGTCTTCTTCTATCGGTAAAAACAGGGAAAAACCGTTAGACAACAAATACCGTGAGACAAACGAATTTATTCTAACGGTAAAATAGAACAATACCGATAGAAAACGTTTTGAAGTGCCTGAGAGAAGATGTCCTTCTCTATCGGTATAAATAACAAAATACCGTCAGAAAAAAGGGATTTTTGCAGAACTTAATTTGAAGAGGCTGCGATGAGATTTTTGCAAGTGCTATTTGAAGGGAAGAATTAAATATTTACAGGATAAAGGTACTGTACATGTTAGAACTCATGCTGTGGAGTAAAATTGAGATGTATTAATGCTGTGAACTAGCTTATCATTAAATTCTAAAGAAAAATGTACTGCCTGATGTATTAATGATAAGTTCCTCACCTTGCTGCAGAACTTGTGGGCTGTTTGCTTGGCATTTATCCCTGAAATAGAAATTAATCATCAATGGTTCTCAACCCATAATCCTTCTTCGTGGTCATCTCGCAGATACGTTGTTTCGTCGATATCTTCGGTATGGATAGATTGAATGTCCTCTAAAAATGGAGGTATTTCATCGAATTGGTTATACTCCTCTTCGTCGACAACATCTTCGACCCCAACAATACGTCTCTTGCTGTGGAGGACAACATGCAAGTTTGGATTGGCCGGGTCAACGATGTAGAATACCTGTGTGGCTTGCTTTGCAAGTATGAATGGATCGTCTTGGTGTCCGACTCTACCAAGATCGACGAGAGTAAACCCGTAACTGTCAACTTGAACACCTCGAGGGATTTCGACCCATTGGCATCGAAACAGGGGAATCTTAAGTAATCCGTAATCGAGCTCCCATATTTCGTCAATAACACCGTAATATGAGTTTAGCGCCCTTACTGACCTGGCATCCTCGGAAATAGCAAACAGTGTCACTCCGCTACATTGCGTGCTACTCTTGGCGTCTTGAGCTCTTGTGTAAAATGAATACCCATTGATGTCGTACCCCTGCCAAGTCCCTACAGTGAATCTTGGGCATCTAGCCAACCATGTCACAGTTTCACTTACGGAGCCCTCGGCAGCTCGCGTGACTCTTTCTTGGATCCACTCAGCAAATTTCCTGTTATGTTCTCTGCTTACCCAAACGTCTGACTTCGAAGGATTCTGTGACCGTAACATTACCTTGTGCTCGTGTATGTATGGCTCGACCTCCGTCATGTGTTGTAAGACCCAAAAATGTGATTTTGCATACACATCACGAGCGGGGACGATAGCTTTGAATCCAATCGTTCCGATTCCCTCAAGCCTACCCTCGTGTCGGGACCTAGGAACACCAATTGGGTCAACCCCGGCCATATAATCTGTGCAAAATTCAATCACCTCCTCGGCGGCATAACCTTCCATGATACTCCCCTCGGGTCGACGACGAGTCCTTACGTATCCCTTCAATACACCCATAAATCTCTCAAATGGATACATGTAGCGCAGGCATACAGGTCCACAAAACTTAATTTCTCTGATAAGGTGAACAATCAGATGGACCATAACATCAAAAAAGGATGGAGGGAAATACATCTCGAGCTGACAAAGAGTTGTAACCACGTCGCGTTGCAAAGCGTCCAGTCCATCGGGATCAATTACCTACGAGGACACAGTTGCGCCAAATATTCATATCAGAAAAATCTTCTAATTAAGCTCCACAAATGGAGGTAGTGAACTTATAGTACGAGTGCACGTACTTACCTTGCAAGATATTGCGTTGAAGAAATAACATAGGTTTGTGATTGTCTCTCTGACTTTAACTGGGAGAATGCCTCTGATAGCAATGGGAAGCATCTGTGACATCAAGACATGACAGTCGTGGGACTTCATGCCAACCAGTCTTAGGTCCTTCATAGACACAAGTTTTTTCAAGTTCGCGGAGTACCCACATGGAACTTTAACACCGTGCAGGCACCGACAGAGTTCTGTTTTTTCGCTCTTGGACAACGTGTAGCAGGCCGGGGGGAGGTATGTACGCTTTCCATTCTCTAAAGGTGCAAGCTCAGTCCTTATCCCCATTTCCACCATGTCACGACGAGCTTTCACACCATCCTTTGTCTTTCCCGGAATGTTCAACAACAAACCAATCAAACTGTCACAGACATTTTTCTCTACATGCATGACGTCAATGCAATGTCGAACTTGTAAGTGCTCCCAGTACGGTAGATCCCAGAGAATCGATCTCTTCTTCCAAATATTTTTTTCTCGAGGTTTAGAATGCTTACCGAACTCAACTTTGATGTCGTTCACGCATGAGTAAATCTCCTTACCGGTCAGAAACACTGGAGCTGATCCCTTCTCAGGCTTCCCGTTAAATGATTTCCTCTTCTTACGGTACGTGTGATGCATCGGAAGAAACCTGCGGTGACCCATGTACACTGTTTTCCGGCAGTTTCGCAGCCACATGCTCTCAGTTTCATCTAGGCAAATAGGGCAAGCCTTGGCTCCTTTCGTACTATACCCCGACAAATTGCCGTAGGCAGGAAAATCATTTATGGTGCAAAATATCAGGGCCCGCAAGATGAAATTCTCTTTCTTGTATGCATCCCACACCTGCACACCCTCGCTCCACAATTTCTGTAAGTCCTCGATTAAAGGCGCTAGAAACACGTCAATATCATTTCCGGGTTGTCTGGGTCCTGAGATTAGTAACGCCATCATGATGTACTTGCGCTTCATGCATAACCAAGGAGGAAGATTGTAGATGCATAAAAGAACCGGCCAAGTGCTGTGCCGGCTGCTCATATTACCATGTGGGTTCATACCATCTGTACTCAGCCCGAACCTTACATTCCTAAGTTCGCCGCCGAACTCAGCAAATGTTCTGTTGATGTTTCTCCATTGAATAGAATCAGCTGGGTGTCTCAGTTTTCCGTCTTGTTTCCGGGCTTCAGCATGCCAACGCAAGTGCTTCGCGACTTTCGGATTTGCAAACAGCCGCTTCAATCTAGGTATCACAGGCAAGTACCACACAGTTTTTGCCGGGGGCCCTTTCCTTACCTCGTGACGTTCACTGTCAATCCGGTCCCTACGCGTATACCTCGATGCGCCGCATCTTGGACAAACATGCAAACTGGAGTACTCGTTACGGTACAACACACAATCATTTGGGCATGCGTGTATTCTTTCGATTTCCATTCCCAACGGACACAACAGTTTTTTGGCTTGGTAAGTAGATCTTGGCAACTCATTTCCCTCTGGAAGCATGTCCGCTAGAAGATCTAATAGTGCCGTGAAACTCTTATCACTCCAACCGTTTCCTGCCTTCAAGTTATATAATCTCAGCACAGAAGACAGTTTTGTAAATGTTGCACATCCAGGGAACAGAGACTTCTCAGAGTCAGCAATCAGTTTCTCAAATTCACAGAAGTCATTTTCGTTGTAATCTTCCTCTACATCACGTAACATCTCATCTAGATTGTCATCATCATCATCTACGTGCACATCGGAATGAACATTACCAAAATTGGGATGATCATCGATATTATTGCAATCCACATCCGAGTCGTGCTGATTGGTAGTAGTGGTGCTTGTTTCCTCAAGATCTTCGCCATGCCATATCCAACGGGTGTATCGCACGTTAAAACCACGACGAATCAAATGACTCTTAATTTGATCAGAGTTGCTAAACCTCTTCAAGTTCATACAATCTGTACAAGGACAGAGCATATTTTTCTCTCCCTTCCTCTCCTTTTGTTGCTCAGCAAATTTAATAAACTCATTCACACCATCCAAATATTCAAGAGTAGTACGTTTTATTCCATACATCCAATATTTCCTGTCCATCTACAATTAACAAAATTTAACGAGTAAGCCATGCATGAAACCTGCCCGATTAAGTTATGTATATGTACATGTACAGCCTCTTACAACAGATACATGTGTTGAACCCTAGCCTGAGGAAATTAACACTAATTAACCTAGCTAACTACACAATACAAGCTAGTTAGCTCCTAAAACATGACGCATTTCCATCTACCAAGCTCCCAAGCTTAGAGCTACAAACTTGGAACTACACAATACAGCTAGCTTGCAAGTAGAGAGGAAGGGAGATCTAGAGGGAGAGAGAGATAAGTGTCGACGATTAAGCGTACCTTAAAGAGAGGGGCGCAATCAACTTCCCTCCAGCCTACGCTGATCACCCTAGCAGTGTAGCTGGAACTTTCGTCACAAACAGAGGGACACAGAGTGCAACAGAATAAATTAAAGAGCAGCTCAGCAATGGTCGAGTGGGGTTTTCCTTATAATGGACATTTTTCTAACGGTAAATACATGAAATAACCGTCAGACTAACTTAGGTAATTTACCGCTCACATATTCTATCGGTAAAACCACACACATACCATTAGAGAATATACATTACTGAGCAAATATATGTGTTTTCCTATCGGTAAATATGTGTACTTACCGTTAGAGGAGGTACTGTTACCAAACTGGGACAAACATGCACATGCCATTTCTCACATTCAAGGAATCATATCAATGTAACATCAAACAGATCTTACATCAAACGAATCTTAACTAGAAGATAAAGCAATATATTTCAAGAAATGCTAATTTGTGGATTAACTAGGAGACACAAAAATACTTTTCGTAGGTAGTTGGGACTTCATCTTGCCAAAGAAATTATAGATGCCAGTTCACAAATTCAGGTACAAACATACACATGCCAGTTCACAAATTGAAGTGCATGTCTGAAACAGCAGTACAAATACACACCTACCTACCAATACAATTAAATACACAAATGCTCCCTGCACATTCAAGTTCATGTCCCAATTAGCAATACATGATACACAAATATACAACAATATACAAATACAACAATTCACACATTCGATGTATATTACAAAAGCCACGTCTGAAATTAACAACAGATCACGACGAGGACCCAGTGGCCCATACATGCATTTTACATAAAAGGGAACCTTTGCAGGTTGCCACAATGCAACTACCGACTACAAGTTAGACCGAATACATCACAAATCCATTCATCCAAAACAGCAAATGTCTGAACCACATTGGACTTAACCATAGGAGTTCAGTTCGAAGATGCCCGAGGAGCTGGAACTGCCGTCGACATACATTTGTACGTATTGGTGATTTCCTCGGACTCAAACTCGATCAACTCAACTCAACTCAACTCAACTCCATTAACAAAAAGAATCTACCTTCCAAGATGTTGTTCTGTGTAGTGATGGTGTAGAATGGCTGTGCAAATAACAACAATTCTTCTTCTCCAAGCAGGTAAGCATCTGGCCACAAGCTGGTGCATGCAAAAAAATGTAAGATGCTTTCTATAGGTCCTGATTTGAGAAACACGCCGGGCTTAAGCATCTTCTCGACCGAGCCAACCAAGATCTCGCCCTTCACGTCCTTCCAGCTCTCGACGGTGATCTTCACCATTTCTTTTGCCAACAAGCCAACGTAGGCAACGTACTGCGATGAAGAACCGTGAAATACGTTGCCCCTCACGAGCATCATCCAAGGACCTGAACAGATCATAATCATATTGAAAAGAAGACACATCAAAATGATGGATACAAAAAAAGTAGAATTATTGCCATAATCGGATTAGAATAATCTAACAATATTGCAGAAATTTTACGTACCTTCCTTGGGATGCCGACGTCTAGAGGGCGTCGATGGAGGTGCGGAGGTGCAGCGGTCCCCTGTAGAGGTGCGCCGGCCGTCCATGGAGCTTACGGGTTAGGACTACGAGCCCCAGATGAACTGTGAGAATGAAAGAGACATACCCGTGTATTTATACAATTATATATTTTCTATCGGTAAGAAAACAGAATACCGTTAGTAATAAAAACATCTGTAGAAGCCGAATGGTTCTATCGGCACAATAAATATTACCGATAGGAATTTTTGTACATACTCTATCGGTGTGTACGTACATTACCGATAGAATATTACTAGTTGTAGAAGGCCAACAGTTCTAAGATATTTTTTGCAATATTCTACCGGTATAAACATTCATTACCGATAGAATAAAACTATTAGAAGACGAACAGTTCTAAGAAATTTTCTATATATTCTAACGGTAAAAGAATCCATTGCCGATAGAATAAAAATATTTGTAGAAGGTCAACTATTCTATCGGCGAACTACATATTGCCGATAGGAATTTTTAATATACTCTGTCGGTATATTCATACAGTAGCGATAGAATAACTCTAGTTGTTGAAGTCGACCAGTCCTATCGGCACACAACATTCTTCCGTCAGTACTTATGCATCTCTTCTAACGGCAAATATGTTCATCACCGCTAGAGTAAATCATACTATTTATTCTATCGGTAAGTTTCTTAGAAACCGATAGGGAAAATACATCCGTCGGGCTTATATGACCGCGAGGCACATTTTCTATCGGTTTTGTGCTGTTTCGCTAATAACCGATAGAAGATAGGGGTTAGTAGACTGCATTTCTGTACTAGTGGTATAAACTTATACCTTATACTCATCTAGCAGGAGATTTGACGAAATCTAGTGAGATTTGATGAAATCTGGTACGATTTGATGATTTTCGACATAAATCGAAAATATGGTACTTTAAGGTACAATAGAATCTGAGTTTTATCTATTTCGAATTCTGACATCTAGGATGAGATTTTGTAATCTGGACAGAAGGGTAAATTGTATCAAATAGCATTTAGAAATGATTTGCTGAAGAAATTTTGAATTTGGACTTGATCTGAAGATTTTAGCCTTTTTGGGTTTCTAGATATCAGATAAAGGACTAATTTGCAATATAATTTGGACTGATAAGTGAAAAAGGCTTAGATGATATAATTTGGCTGCCAACTTTCTGGATTAAGGTATTGGCATACCCATGATCATAGTCCAAGAGTAATCTGATCTGAATTAGGTCAAGACTTGACTAAATCTGAGTTCAAAATTTTTAGGGTAATTAGAATAGTAATTTGAATTTCTGTTTTTCGAAAATAGAAAGAAATTGATAAATCTGAAAGTTAGAGATGGAATTGAATCTAGCTTCTGAAGACTTTTATGTTCAGAGTAACTGATAGATCATATCTGAGTAATCTGATCTTGATTTGGATTCACAGGGAAGATTTTGAGATTTTAGGGTTTGAGATAGATACTGATCTGGCTACTACTATAGATACATGGTATCATGCATGCATGGTGTTCATGAAAAGAAAGTTTTTACCCCTAAACTCAGGGTGTTACAGGGATGATGAGTAATGTCGGTTGGGGCACAGAGAGATTTATAGAGGTTCGAGCCCTCGATGGTGGGAGTAATAGCCCTACGTCCTGTTGTGATTTCACTATGTATGGAGAAAAGGTTACAAAGTTGTAGAGAAGATCATCACAGGCGAATATCTTTTCTGTGTGATTGTCTAAAAAATGACTAAACTAACTTATGAAAGCTTGTCCTTGATCTGTCGTCGTCTTCTTGTTGTCTGTCTGATCTATTCGATCTCTTGGGTTTGTCTCTGTCTTGTACATTTGCTCACCCTTTTATACTGGTCGAAAGGGCGCCAATGCACAACAGCTTTGAACGGTTGCTTGGGTGCAGTTTTGATAACCGCACTTAACTTCCACGCAGGCTTAACATGTACAATTGAGGGATAATCGCACATGTTAACTTCCTGGCAGTTGTCTTCATACGTGGAAGGATCTTCGTGATTCTTGGGATATGCTTGTTGCAGATCTTAAGCAATCCCAAGTCATCCTAGTTGAGAGTAGTCAACGACCTTCTGACCGCGCACTGTTTGCGGCCTCCTAACCGCGTAACGTCTGCGATCTCATGATCGTGCAAAGCCTGCGACCATGTGTCTGCGCTTCTCAGGTCGTTTGAGATCATAGCAATGGACCTCCAGACATTTGTCTAGTTCGAATCTGTCTTGAACCAGATGTGCATTACTTCGAACTAGCTCGGGTAACAATCCTCGTCAACATCGACATGGATAGAATCCACCGTGTGCAGGCTCCTATAGACCCGGGAGCTTGGAGTATTCGAATACGTTTTTAACTCTACAGAAGGGTACCAATTTACCCGCAAGATATCTCAACTTTAATGCCCATCCTATCAGCATGATTAGACTCTTCCTCGCAGCCATGTGCGAGTGACAAGGTTGAGATAACACAACAGTTTTGCAATCCTAGCATTAACAATTCCCTGCCTGGTAAATAGACAGTTAAGTCTAAGATATCGTTGTGGGTCCTCCCCACTGCCAATTCTACCTAGCCTTGGTCTATGGTCCCGCGAGACACATAGCCTGTGGATTCAGCCGCGCACGACTCAGAATCCAGGCGTAGGGCGCCTTCCTGCTCACACCTTATCCTCTCATTATTTTTCTGATCTCACAACACTCATGGCCCTCTGTGGCCCCACCAGTTTCCTCTCGAGAAACCGGACCAGAAACCATTGCAGGGAAAAGCTAATACCGAGAAAACTACTATGTTGTGCCCGTCCCCTACCAGGCTTGCGGTTAGTACGTTTTCATGCCGCATAGAAGTACAACACAATGTTCTAGTCCTTATATGCCTATGACCAGTTCATTTCACGACCCTGCACTCAACAGTGCCATACTACCATTCCATACCAAATTCTGGTCACGGCTAGGGTTTTATTTCATGAATATACATATATACATATATATTAGTTATAGCTCACAGTTTGATCATTTTATAAAGAATCTCCTCATATTTCATCGGCATACAACCTAGTACTGCCACATCATACTTTTCTCATTTCATCACATGCAATACTACCTATAGTCAAGGCAATGTCTTAGCAATTCTTAAACTATAGGTTCAAGATGTTTAAGAATATGACTTGCCTTCCGCGTTGTAGGTATCTGCAGTCGGTGTCGGGTTGGCGGTGAAGTTCTCGAACTCTGTCTCTGGATCTACTCAGCAACAAATCAAACACACAATGATTAACTAGCCATATCAAGTGCTTCATGACCTACATGCGTGCTTGCTTTAGAGAAGCGAAAAGATTAGCGATACAGGGATCGAAGGTGTCTATATGTCGAAACTGGGTAGAAATGATGGGATCTCCAGGATTTGAGCTAAGATTGGATGTTAGAGGCTCTTAGGGTTTCAAGGCATAAGTATTGCCATTCGGTTCACGGCTAGTTTGCTCAAATACAGCAAATGTCAGCCGATTGACATTCGGTTCACAGCTTGACAATGTCAGAGAATGGCATAGGCATGGTTTAGAAGATTTCTAGTTGCCACAACAGGTTTGGTTTAAAGCATTAGGTGCACAATGGAATAAGGCAACTATTTGACAAACTGGTTTTTTACAGAAAAGTTCAGAAGTTCAAAGATTTAGCAAAAACACCCCTGTGCACAGTGAACTGAGTGTCTGTGCACTGTCAAGAACTAGGGCTTAAGCATTTGATCAATTTAGGGCTTCGATTGCTTCGACAACTATGTCTAGGAGGTAGGCGAAATCAACAGGAACACAACGAAGGTGGTTTCGATCACTGGGGTGGCCGGACGGGGGCGAACGACGGTGAAGAAACACGGTGGCGACACGGCAAGGTATAGCCACTGGACAAGATCTTGGCATAGCGATAACTTGAGATTTGGCACAACATCGAAGGGCGATGCAGTGGAGTGATATACTCAGGTTAAGGCGAATGTCCTGGACAAGGTGGATTGAACAACAGCAGCGAGGCGACGGCGAACGGCGAGGTTGAACTTGTTGGTTTTCATAAAAAAGGTGAGCTACGGTGATAGCGAGCTAGGGCTAAAGAATCACGAAATTGCATGATGGCTTATGCTCCTGGGACTGCACAGATGGTGCTGGAGTAAATGATTTGGATACAATGGAGGTTTGGGGCTCACCGGTGCTGACGCTGGACACAAAGAAGACGGTGAGGTCGGTGCAACTACTACGAAGCAGTGCTGGTCAATTAAACTTGGCTACACCATCTATGGGATACAAGGAATGATTTGGTGTAGTTAGTTTGGTCGGAGGTGCGGCGAGGCGTGCCGGTGACATGCGACGGTCACGGCAACGCGCGAAGAACAGGAAAACTCCAAATCGAGCTCCAATTCAAATTACGGATAAATGGGTTTGTTCAAGAGGTTTGAGAGATCATTTGATTCTACTAAAAGGTGACCTAATTCTGGCTGGAACGAGATCAATTGCTGGAACAGGGCAAATTAAAATCTAGGCGATCACCGGTGTTGAGGTCCACCGGAGCTCAATTAAAAGCTATAGCATGATGAGGTGAGAGAGAGGGACACTCACTGGTTGAAGCAATTTGAAGTTTGGTGAAGTGATTGATCTGGCGTTGTGCTCCTCCTCGACAGCTCGCTGGAGAAGAAGAAATGGGGACGATGATGGCTTAAGTGGCTAAGTGAGCTCTAGAGAGGAATGTGAAGGCAACACTAGTCTTGGGCAGCTATTTATAGGCACGGAACGGAGATTCAAGGGTGGAAATAGTGGAACTTGTGCCGTTGAAGTGACTGGATGGGGCGTTGACAACGGCGAAGATGCGACGGCACAGCGGTGTGCAGTGGTTTCTTCGGCTTTGTCAGCTGGCGTGCACGCTAGCTCCTGGCTGGTGTAGATGCGGAGGTGAAGATTGACCTCGGCATGGTGACGTCGTGGCGCAAAATCCCTGACACGGCTGAAGGCACGTGCATGTGTGAGACGAGATGGCGCTGGTGTTGCTGCTGGTCGTGGTCGCTGCCACAGTGGCTGGCTTCGGCGTGACGCGTGTCCAACATGCATCTCCAACGGCTACGAGTGCTGGCAACGTGCTGGGCTTCACCGGCGGTGAAGATCGCGATGAAGCGAGGTGCTGGTCGAAGGTCGTGCCAGCGGGCTGGTCGAATTAGGAATTTGGACCCGATCACAAAATCTGGAATTTGGCTAGACTGATTTGTAAATTGTGGGATTTAGGTGGTTAGGGCTGACCTGACTTCACAATCCTGGAAAACTTTATTCAACAGATGTTTTGGCGAAGAAATTTGTCAAAATCTGGAACATCTAGATAGTTTTTGAATGAAACAAAAACATGGTAATTTAGGGTATTAGAATCTAGTTTTGGTCGAGGTTGAAAATCTAAGATCTAGGATGAGATTTTGTGATCCTCATAGAAGGATATTTTGTATTGAATAGTGTATGGGAGATATCCCCTGAATCAAATCAAGATTTGGAGTTGATTTGTGGCTTTTAGCCTTTCCAGGCTTTTGGAAAATCTGAAAAGGACTAATCTGTGATACTTGTGGACTGATTTGCGAAATGACCTTGGTGATGGAAATCTGGTGCCAACTTTTTGGATTAAGGTATTGGCATACCCTAGATCATAATCCTAAAGTAATTTGGTCTGGATCAGGTAAAGATTTGATCAAATCGGCTTTCCAAAATTTGGAGTAATTAGGGTAATTAGGATATTAAATAATTCCGTTTTCGAAAATAGAAGGAGGTCGACGAATCTAGGAGTTAGAGGTCGAATCTGATCTGGCTTCTGAAGGCTTTTCTACTCAAGATGATTAGTAGGCTATATCTCGATAGTCTGATCTTGATTTGGGCCTAAGGCATTGATTTTGAGATTTTTGGGCTTCAGGATATAATAGATTTGAATTGATCTTGCTACTTCTAAAGAGACATATGCATGAATGATTTTTCATGAAAATGAAGTTTTCACCCCAAAACCAGGGTGTCATAGCACAGCCATAGCCTGCTGCTTAATCCAAGCAAACACGATATCCATGTCGGCGGAGAGTTTAGCCACTTGTTCAGCTAGGTTAGCTTGAATGGATGTTTTTGCAGACATTGTCGGAGACACAACTGTCGATACCATCGGATGTTTGCCTTCAGTTTCTTGTGGAATTTCGTTGGAGGTTTTGTAACCCTGGCGAGTCTTCACCATCCACAAAACAGGATAGTTGCTCTGATGCCAACTTGATCCAATTGAGATATAGACGGCTTTGACTATACTTGACCAGATGTGGAATAACGGGATCTTACAGAAAATACCGAAACCCAGGTGATCAAAACACAGTTCAAAGTATAGCACAACTCTTTATTTCAAAGAGCTTATACACATCGAACGTTGATCGCACTCGATCTTACGTCGATGAACTAGGTGTCTAAGACTTGAATAAGTTCGATCCGATGATCTATCAGATAGATCTAAGTTGTGATCTATCTATCCTATTACAAGGTATTTATAGTCCGATCGATTAAGATTGTATCAGACTTGACAACTGATTAAAGCTAATCATATAGGACTCAGTTATATAGTTTATATCAGACTACTACCGACCATATAGGATTACTACTGTCGCGTCCCGAAACTGGGACAACGACTACTCCTGTAGGGACCTAGCTCGCTGCAGCTAGTCCCATTCTCACAAACCTTTGACTTCCCAGGATGAGTCAAACACAGGAGTATATTACATTGCAACAGAGTACTAACAAAATATTAAGCAGTGCGGCCTGCTGGCCTTAATATTACATAAAGGATTACAATGCCTACAAGGCATTCAGGGTTTAGCAAAATATTTAACTACACAGCAGAAGATAGGTGACCCTCCCACAAAAGAAGTTGACGGCAGAACAACACACATCAGGGCTCTGGCGGAACTGACGCTCCTCCTTCTGGATCCAAGAAGTTCTCCATGCCATCATCTTGATCAAGGTAGGCTCCATCTATTGAGTTGAATGTTGCAAGGGTGAGCACTTACGTACTCAGCAAGTCATAGGTAAGAATAGATACATATAGTAGTGATGATATGAACCTAGACTAGTCAAGAATTATGGATATTTGTAAAATAATCTTTTTCTTTCTCATCTCATCTTATTTCAGCTCATGGCAGCACTTTTCATAATATAACATCATCAATCATGTTCACTAGATTATAGTACTACCGCGACACGTCGACACACGACAGCCCACGGCAGTACTCCTTATCATGACAACACATGTCATTTGGGTAATCTTGATTTAACACATTTTATTTAGAAAATAGTACTTGTGTCACACCCCATGGATTTAATCCACCGCAGCAGACTCCTATAAACCCGGGAGCTCGAAGTATTCGAATACGTTTTTAACTCTACAGAGAGGTACCAATTTACCCGCAAGATATTCCACTTTCAAGCCCATCCTATCAAAATGATTAGACCCCTCCTCACAACCATGTGTGAGTGGCAAGGTGGAGATAACAAGAACTTTTGTTATGCATCACTTACAATTCACCCCTGACCCTGTGGCTCTCCGCGAGACACAGTTGTGGTAGGCTGTATCCTAACCTCCACCCCTTTGCTTATTCCCATTACTGGGTCAGCGTGCTTGATCACCTTCAGTGATATGTGTGGGAGCCGTACTCCGTGTTTATCGTGCATCACTACACATCTCATGCAGGGGTTTCATGTGCGATCCACATAATTACTTGTTCAGGCCTGTCCCATACCAGGCTTGCGGTTAGCACGTTGTTCATGCCACTAGACGCACAACACAAGGTTCTAGTCCTTATATGCCAGTGACCAGACTATCCACAACCCTGCACCTTCAGTGCCTGCATATCCTTTGCAGTCTAGCACCTCTAGTGCTTCCGCCATCCATACCATTTTTCTGGTCACGGCTAGGGGTTTTATTTCATGAATATAAATATATAAATACATATAATAGTTCATGGCTCAAAACTTGTTTATTTCACATTTCACAGATAACCAGTCTAGTACTGCCAATTCATAAATCAACCATTCTCAATCTTTCTCATGCAATATTATCTATATTCAAGGTTATGTTTTAGCAACATTTAAATTATAGGTTCAAGATGACCAAGGATATGACTTGCCTTCCGCGTCGTAATATACAGCAGTTGACGTCGGATCCGCAGTGAAGTCCTCGAACTCGGGCTCTTGATCTGCTCTCCAATCAAACAAACAACCAATAATCACAATCTTTTCAATACATTATTATACTATATGCAATGATGCAAAGATGAAGTCTTGATGATTCTGAAATGATTGGGTTTAGAGGCTGATTAGGGTTAAGTTAAGGAAACCAATGTTAAGATTAGCTGTCAAAGGTTTACAAGGTTCCAAATGTCTCAAAATATCAGAATGATATCAAGGTTGCGACTGGTTCGCTCAAAAACAGCGAACGTCTTTAGGTCGACATTTGGTTCAAAGCATCGACATAGGGTCGATGAATGATAGAGGGGTTATCTCAACTTGTGGTAGTAGAAGAAAATGTAGATCACAACTCTACAAATTCAGTGGACAAAGTGGTTTTCAATTTACACAACCAGAAGTGGGTAAACAAGGTCAATGCCACTGGCTGACAAGCTCTGGCATAGAGCTGACAATGCCAAAAACTAGGGCTTGGCATAACTTTTGATCTGGAGCTCCAAATGATGCACCACTTTGTCTGGGAGGTAAGCATTGATAACAGGAACAATAGTTACAATAGGATCTATGGCTGAAAATGGCTGGACAGCAAGAAATCTGATGATGAACTGAGGTGAACACACTGCACTAGATCAGTTCTGGACAAAATCTTGGCAAAGCTATAACTTCCAATCTAGGCCGATCTAGGTGTCGGGCTAGAAGACAAAAGTTCTCAGGAGGCTAAGGCACATCTAAAAGACAAAGTGATTTGGGCTGATACGGCTGGAACAAGCTTTCCGATGATCGGCGCCGGAGAAGAAGCACTGCCAATTGGGGGTTTCTGCTACAGGCCAAAAGAACTTAATTCCTTGCTTGGAGAGTATCTAGGAGGTAAAAGAAAGCTTCTGGTAACATCAAATTGACCGGAGGATCACCGGAGAAGCCTGGCGACGATCGCCGGTTTCTGGTGAAGCTCGGGTTAGGGAAAAGCTTCGAATGGTGTTTAATTGGAGATTCTAAGCTTACAGGCTTGCTTGATTTGGCTTACTGATTAATTTTGTTTACAAAATCGAAAGCTAATTTGTACTGGATTGAGCCACATTACAGAAACAGGGCAATCGACAATTCCGGTGATCGCCGGCGTTAGGGGTCACCGGTGAGCAATTAAATAGTACTACACAGAGAGAATGAGTAGGGGAACTCACTAATGGCTTTAATTTGAAGGCTGATGCAGCGGATGAAGCTGGCACCGTGAGCCTCCTCGACGGCTCGCCGGAGAAGAAAACGAAAACAGGAATTCCAGGACTTGGCTGATTTCTGGTGAAGTGTGGAGGGAGCTGCTGAGCACAGGAGTGCTTAAATAGGCCAGGCGAAGCTTGCAAGGAGGAGACAACGAAGTAATTGGCAGCTGTGATGAGATGGATTGCGTGAAGAACATCAGCGGCGAAGACTCAGCGAAGAACGGTGATTGCGACGGCGACAGGACTGCAACTGTCCACATTGTCGTTCATCGGGACTTTGCAAAGATGGAGAAAGCGGTGGCGACAAGTACTGGCACGGCAAAGCGACGTGGCGAGGAGTTGCTGACAAAAAGCCGTTGATCGCGCGCGGGAGCAGGCGCTGGTCGTCGACGTAGCAGCGACCTTGCCACGGCACCAGCTGGAGCAAGGACACGTGCGCACCGGCATGCACGGTCACAAGTGCGGCGAAGCTTGGCCGGCGGTGAGCGTGCCCGGCGCAAGGAAACCACGGTGAGCCCTGGTCGTGCGCACAGTAAACAGCCTGGTCGAATTTGGACTGAACTGCAGTTTCAAATCTTGAATTTTGGAGTGATATGTAAATCTGGAATTCTGGAAGGTTTAAACTGAATTTGCTTTCACTAATCTGGCAGATATATTCAACAAAACATTTGGCAAAGATAGTTGATAAGATTTGACACATTTGAATAGTTTTTGATACAAACTGAAAATAGGGTAAAGTAAGATTTGAGTTTTGTCGATTTCGAATTTTAGCATTTAGGGTTTGATTTTGATATCTGCACAGAAGAGAAACTTGTGGCAAATAGCATTTTGAGAAGATTTGTCGAAGAAATTCTGAATTTGGAGTTAATCTGGAGATTTTAGCCTTTTTGGGTTTTCAGATATCAGATAAGGACTAATTTGCGATAACTCTTGGACTGATTTGTGAAAAGAGTCTAGATGATAAAATCTGGCTGCCAACTTTCTGGTTTAAGGTATTGGCATACCCATGATCATATTCCAGGAGTAATCTGGTCTGAACTTGGTCAAGATTTTGATTAAATCTGGATTCAGAGTATTTAGGGTAGTATAAGGTATTTCTGTTTTCGAAAACAGAAGGAGTTGATAAATCTGGGATTTAGAGATAGAATTGGATCTAGGTTCTGAAGACTTTTAAGTTCAAAGTAACTGATAGATCACACCTGAGTAATCTGATCTTGATTTGGGGTTCACAAGGAAGATTTGGAGATTTTAGGGCTTGAGATAGATACTGATCTGGCTACTACTACTGATACATGCATGCATGCTATTTATGAAAAAGGAAATTTTCACCCCTAACTCAGGGTGTTACAACTACCGACCATATCGGATTACTATCGACCAGACAAAGTTCAAATCCATTACACATTCGACCTACTGAGATCCTCCCGGATCACCGAACATCCTGTGGTGAGCCTTTACTTCTTCCAGACACTTTAAGTGTGCCTTAGCACTCTCAGACATCTCGGTATCTATCTACTGAATGAAGTCGCACTTGCGCTTGTAAATCTGAGGAACAAAGGTGATAAATCAATAAGTTAAATAGTGTAGAAGAGAATGATAAACATAGTAGGGAACTCACATCAATTATCCAAGAATACTTAGGCATTACACAGCCGTAGAACATCTGCCAGAGCATCCATTCATCGATGGATTTATGCTCCGTGCACAACTTGTTGCAGTGACCACACAGTGGTAGCTGATATCGCCCTGTTTCTTCTAGTTTTCATCTAGAGGACAAACTAGAAGCAGCCATAAGTTTAATTAGGCGGGGAGTAATTAGCTTTGAGTTTCTAATGAAGAAGTAGATAGGGTAAGTGCGCAACTGAGCAGGGGGAGGGGGAACACTTCATATTTATAGACTGGAGTTATAGACGTATTAAATGGATCTGAGCCGTGTTTCTTTATGCAGGAGATCTAACAAATGGGGCCAGCTTTTATAATGGAAAGCTGAAAATATGGAAAAATTTACGTGACAACTCGAGCAGCCTTTTGTGACAGAAAGCTACAAAGTCCAAAAAGTCAACGTGACAACTTGTGTAGGATTTTCTAACCGAAAGCAAAAAAGTTGGAAAAGTTGAGGTGACAACTTGGGCGTTTGTGATCAAAAGCAATAAAGATGGAAAAGTCAACGTGACAACTCTGACAAACTTTTATAACATACTCATGTACAACATATAGTAAATTGGTATGATCGGATCATTTATGATTCATCCATCGTTAGTGGGATGATAACAAAAACACATGATTGCATATAATTTAAAATAATTATCTTATTGATGACTAAATTACGTTGAGGTTACTAAATTTGTTTCATTAGTGTGTAAGGATTCAAATTACGTGTTGGCTCTCTAAGATTGTTGCGTAAAACAGTTTTGGTTTTGGGCAATGAAATGATGCATTTCATAAAATAAATGGTAGGGAACATTAAATAATTAAATATGTTCGTACATGTTCGAGATGGAAAATAGAACATACGCTAAGGATTCGGACGACCCCTCTTATGTGCCGGCCTATTTCTCTGAAATGGTGACGGCGATTATGGATCGGGTGGCACATGTGATTGCCACCCAGCCACTGCATAAGGACCATGGCGCTCCATGTGGTCGTGCCCCTGAGATGGCTATCGGTGGAGGAGGATCTCCAAGCTCGCTCAGCCCTAGCTCATCCAGTGGGTAATACTGATGCGCATGAGAGTCATGCATCCCTAGCATACCCAAGACCCAATCGTCATTGTCTCACTGCTATGCAACCCACTTGGCCTCAACCCCCTATGCAGAGTATACATCGTGTTGGCCCTGGTGAAAACTCGGGTCGTTGAAGGGCTCCACCTAGCTCGACTGTGAAGGCATCCTGATGTGACCATGCACATCATAGATAGGACCAACACTACATCAACATGGTGGTCATCAAGAGTTTCATTCAATTCTTTGTCAGCATGGTCGTCGCCGAGTGCTACCTCGATCATTTCGCCAACATGGATTAGTGTAACTTCTTCCATGACATCTACGACAAGTTGGCAACACTTCACGGCATCCTCGACATCATCTACATCAACTATGGTGTCATCATCAACTATATGGCATCATCGACCCGCACCATGGCCAGGTCGCGTGCACAGCCGGCAAGCTCATCATGCTGATATTGCGCTATCGTCGCCAGCAGTTCGGCCTCCACCGTGGCCACCTCCCCAAGCTCAAGACGTATTAAAGAAAGGCGCATCTCCACCACTTTGACGCCCTCTGGTCCCACAAGCCACGTCGTTGCAAGGCCGGCACAAGAGAGAGCCCAATTTGTCCACGAGTCGGGTTCGGCCATCTCCGCGTAGTCAACTTAAAATGGATGCCCAGGGCGCATACGGACTCTGTTTTGGACGTTCTTGGTATGCACGGAGAAGCCCTCGACGAGATCTTTCCAACGGATCCAGTCCCATGTCAAAATTCCTTTCGGATCAACGGGAATTGTCAAAACAATATGGTGACCAGAATCTGCCGGGCGCTGCGACGCTCCACTTTGGGCCCATGGCCCGTGTAACCCTAGGGTTTAATGCCCCAAACCCTAGCCGTCGCTATATATTCAGTAGCCGTCATCGTTTAGACTTGGGTTTTGCTTAGATTATTCTGTCTTCGAACAGTTTCGCCGCTTGATCGGTTTGTGAGACCCCAACTTGTGAGATTAATCATTCGTATTTGCAATTCAGTTTGCTTTCTTCCGTGTTCTTGCTTGTGTTCTCGATTCGCAGCAGGGATAAGCCTTCTTGGCGAGGTCAATCACGCTCACGCGAGATTGATAACCAACGGAGTAGTGTTGTTGCGATTGCGGGGTTCAGATCGTGCCTGATTTGAAGCCGGATCGTTCTACGTCGAAGCTCCACCAATCGATCTATCACGTACCTTTCGGAAGATCGGGCACCCAGTGTCACATCACATCCAAGGTACTGTGTGTCCCTAGCTCATCCACTCAATATGAGTCTGGTCCGAAGACTCATGAGCAGCTAGCCGCTCTGCCAATGCCCTACTCGCAGCCTCCTGGGCTCGATGGATGTCATCCCCATTGCCGGAGTCATCTGAGTCATCTCCAGCCAGTGGGGGATGTCTCAACGAGCCTCCTATCTACAGATCTTCATGTTGACAAGTGTACATCGATGATGAACACGAGAGACAAGATGGGCCAGCAGACATACCTAGTATGTCACCTCCCCAAGTTGACGATGTGCCATGCGGAGTGGAGTGCGTCCTAGAGGCACTGGGCCATGCCGATGATGTGCTCTATAGAGCACCAGTCATGCTAGGCCTAGCCGACATCGGGCTAGGTGGCAGCCCCCCTCTCCGGTGTGGCACAGATGTGTTAGTCCGTTGATCGCAGCTCAAGTCAGAGATGAGTCACCATGATCCAATGTTGATGGAACGTAAAGCACCACGCACCTCCGTCTGACACCAATGTCTTCCGCAAGCAAGGCCAGACAATATGGAACACATCTACCTCTCGATGGCCATTGCTATGTTGACCTGCACATGTGAAATTACTGTGCCTCAGCAAAATTATTTAAGAGTTTAACATAAGGAGAAATTCAACATGAACATACTGAACGATGGATCTGGCCCGGCCACTCAACATCAAACCCTGATTAGAGACTGTCTTCATGTGATAAATGTGTCAACATAGGTGTGGGCGCACAAGCAAGTCGTGTATGGGTGCGCGGCACATACCAGTCAAGTTATGCCTGGTACATCGCAGGGTCGTACAATCTCTCCTCCACAACAACATCCGTCTCAGTGTGGTCCTCCCATTCACTAACCAATTTGCATTCTTGTGTTGCTAGTTATCTAAGTGCTTCCCTTTCCTTTTTGCTTGTGTACGGGTGCGCGACACATACCAAGATAAGCCTGGTATGTCACGAGGTCATACGATTGCTCCTCCACAATAACATCCATCTTAGCGTGGTCTTCCCACTCACTGACCCATTTTGCATTCTTGTTCTGTCAGTTTTCTGAGTGCTTCCCTTTCCTCAATTGCCTGCAAAAAATAATGCAATGTACATAAATACAAAGAAAGAAATGTACACTATGTAAATGAAATATAGCAAATGTATGGACATACATTTGAATCTCCCATGGAAGATGTCTCTGTCGATCTCTATTCAGGGGCGGTATCTCCTGATGTGACCCAAACTGGCGCATCACCCTCTCTGGAAAATAAGCCTCCACCATATGTGAGAAAACTAGATGGCGGCGTGTCATCCAGCAGTCGTGGCCCGCAATGCACTACAACGAAATGTCGTGTGGTGCAACCTGAGATATGAGCTCTGGTGTCCACGGTCTCCATATAACGCATGTGTCCTATAGGAGATCAAACTCTCCCTAGTATGATAAGTAGCACCGGTGAACCTCAGATGCTAACCACCTAGGCCGACCTCCCAACCAACGAGCTCCCATGGTGGGTCAGTCAACACAATCATGGTAATCCGCTAGCATACCAAATGGATGAATGGGGCCGCTCCAAGCACGGCCGACCGACGGGGAAGTGCTCCCATGACCATAGATGGAGCAATACGGGGCATGCAAACAGCAATGACCCAGGTGAGGTCTTGACACATGACTCGCACAATCTCCTGTAGGTAGCACCCAACACTGCCATCGCCCAATTGTACTGTGGCATGGCCCCAGGGTGCTCATCAACTATGCTCTCCACCAAGGGAATGAACCACATGTACACTGTGTCACCTTGTGTAGAAGGAAATAAAATATACTGCAGTGTGACGAGCAGGTAGGCAAAAAGATGTCACTGAACGACATCATCTGAGGCATCAGGTGGGCACTCTCGATAATGTGTGAGAAATCTATGAGGGATACCATGTTTTGATGCTAGGATCTCATCACCGTGGTGCTCAATGTTGAATCAAAAGTTGTAACACCCTGAGTTTAGGGCTAAAAACTTTCTTTTTCATGAACATCATGCTTGCATGTATCTCTGTAGTAGTAGTAAGATCAGTCAGACCCTAATCTATCTCAAGCCCCAAATATCTCAAAATCTTTCCTGTGAACCCAAATTAAGATCAGATCTCTCAGATGTGATCTATCAGTTACTGTAAACATAAAAGCCTTTGGAAGCCAGATTCAATTCCATCTCTAACTCTCAGATCTTGCAATCCCTTTATGTTTTCGAAAACAAGATTCTAATTAATATCCTAATTACCCTAAATACTCTGAACTCAAATTTAGCCAAATCTTGACCAAATCCAGACCAGATTATTCTTGGATTATGATCATGGGTATGCCAATACCTTAATCCAGAAAGTTGGCAGTCAGATTTCTTCATTTAATCCTTTTTCATAGATCAGTCCAAATTATATCGCAAATAAGTCCTTTTTTTGATATCTAGAAACCCGAAAAGGCTGAAATCTTCAGATTAACTCCAAATTCAGAATTTCTTTAGCAAATCTCTTCCAAATGCTATTTAATACAATTTTCCCTTCTATCCAGATTCCAAAATCTCATCCTAGAGGCCGGAATTCAAAATCGACCAAAACTCATATCTTAATTACCTTAGAATACCCTATTTTCAGTTTATATCAATAACAGATTTTATCAAATTTATTGCTGGATGAGTATAAGGTATAAGTTTATACTCATCTATGAAATCAGATTGCGAATCAACTATCTCTAAACCAGAAATTACAAATCAGTCCAAGTTGCAAACAAAGAATATTGCAATCAGGTCCTTGGCTCGACCACACTTGCAGTTCACGATTGTTGGGGGAAATCTCCACGAGACTAAGTCTAGGTAAGAGGCTGCTCAATTCGCCCGGGGACAAGGCCCCCCAGTGGCTTGTCCCGGGTGCCGCCATTTGCCCGGGGACAAGGCCCCCCAGTGGCTAGTCCCGGGCGCTGCCATTTGGCCGGGGACAAGGCCCCCCGGTGGTTTGTCCCGGGCGCCGCCTTTTGCCCCCCCGCCCCCCCCCCCCCCCGGTGGCTTATCCCGAGCGCCGCCATTTGCCCGGGGACAAGGCCCCCCGGTGGCTTGCCCCGGGCGCCGCCTTTTGCCCGGGGACAGGGTCTGTCGACGATTCGGACTCGGAGTCCTCAGCCGAACTTATGCAAAATTTGTAATGATGAGACCTTTCAAGATGACCCTCCGGGAAGGTATGTAGAAAAATGGTGAATGGGAGCATAGAGAGATTTATACAGGTTCGGGCCCTCGATGGTGGGAGTAATAGCCCTACGTCCTGTTAGGATTTCACTATAATTGATAAAAGGTTACAAAACAGGGGAAAAACTCCTTCACAAGCGAAAGATTTTTCCTATATAAATGTACGGAGTAAAGCCAGGGAGGCTTGTAAGAACTATCTAATTTGGGCCGTAGACTTGGCTGTTTTTAGTGGTCGAGATGCCTTGTGTTTCACTTGTATCAGGAGTCTTGTTCTTCCAAATGGATCGGATGTCCCCCTTTCCTCGGACCTCTATGCCACCCTTTTGTACTGGTCGAAAGGGTACCATATGAAGAAACTGCATCAAACGGTTGGATGCGGTTTTTGGAGAACTGCTGTTAACTTCCACGGAGATTATTAACACTGTTAATCACGAATAACCGCATATATTAACCTCTGACGGTTGGTCTTCAACGTGGAGGAATCCTCGGGATGCTTGGAATATCCTGTTATATGGATAACCGAATGAACTCCAAGCACCCTGGTCGAGAATGTTCTGACCGCGGAATGTGGGCTGACCGCGCAACATCCCGGATATCCAGTTCGCGTATAGCATACAAACTTCTGACCGCACAAAGCTGTCGGCCTGATCGCACGAAGCCCGCGACCTGATCGCGTACAGCTTGCGACCTCATGGCGATGCCCCTCAGAATAGCTTGAGTTCGCATTGCCAGATACATGTCTAGTTCGAACTTGTCTTGAACCAAAAGTTTATTAGAAGTGACCCGGGTGACAATCCTCGTCAGGGTCCCCCGGTGGCTTGTCTCGGGCGTTGCCGTCCTTCCGGATACAGGGATCTCCGGTCCCGGGTCACGTGAAGGTCACGTGAGAAGCGCCTCGGGAATCGACGGACACCAGTCAAGCATCCGAGGGCCCTGGCCGGAAGAAGAGCGTTGCTACCCCTCGATCCGACGGCGGCAGGTGGGATAGTTTAGTCTTTTTGCGTCTTTTGGGGTTATATAAGCCCTTGTATACCTCATGTAAAGGAGGACAATTCATTATTACTTGGAATAGACAATCTCACAGGTGTGCTCTGGAGCCATCTCTCCCCCGAGAGAGCACCGTTAGCCAACTCCGGTTGGGAGCACGCCGACAGGACTAGGGTCTCCACTGAGACCCGAACCTGTATAAATCTTCGAGTCATTCGCTGTGTTTGCCCAACGGGAGAGGACCGGTCGCTCGGTCAGCTCGCGTCGTATTTTCTTCGCTAGGATCTTCCGCAAAACCTGCCAGGGTATTCGCGATACCACGACAGTTGGCGCCGTCCGTGGGGACTCGTGACGAGACGCCATGGCTCCCCCAAGAACAAGGGCCCGCGCCCTTCCCTGTACCGCCTCCCACCTTCCCTGTTAATTTTAGTGGTTCAACCTACAGGTCCGTCCCGGTGACCGCGGTCGCCTCGGCCGGTACCAGTCTCCCCCCGATGGCTTCCCCGGCCCCCCGGGACGCCTTGCTTGAGGCCTTAGTGGAGGGCCAGCTCCGCGCCCAGCGCTCTATGGACGAGCTGCTCCGTGTCTTGGCACTGCCACCGGCCCCCACTTACCCCCCGTACCCATTCCTGGGGCCTATGCCCCCGTTTATGGGTCACCCGATGGCCCCTCTGGCCCCCGGAAGCCCAGCCACTCCGTACGACCCTGCCGGAGGGTACCCTCCCTCGGCGGGCCATTCGTCCAAAGCTTTCTCGGCTCTGAGAGCCTTCCCGATGCCGGGGGGTTACCTCATGCCCGGGCCTTCGCGGTACCGGGGGGACACCCTGTTCCGGGCCCATTCCTGGGGCTGGGGGCCCACTACATGCCGTACATCGAACACTACAATGGTGAGGCCGATCCTTACAAATTTGTGCAGGTGTATTCCACAGTCATCTCGGCGGCTGGGGGGGACGAGATGGTGCAATGCAACATTTTCCCCCTCTACCTGACTGGGATCGCCCGCTCGTGGTTCTACAACCTGAAGGCTGGCTCCATCAAGTCCTTCACGCAACTCAAGAGTGAGTTCTGCGCGAACTTCCAGGGGAACCACGTGTGTCCCCTGGATTCCTCGCAACTCTATACCGTCGGGCAGAGGACGAGGGAGACCATCCGCAGCTTCTTCAAGCGCTTCGCTCAGGTTAAGAGCAAAGTGGCTCACGTCCCTGACTCCACAGTCATTGAGGCGTGCAAGAGCGGGATCCTCCAGGGAGAACTCCACCGGAGGCTCTCCCGAAGCTGCCCCTCCTCCGCCGATGAGCTCTTCAACATACTTGAGAAGTACGCTCGGGCGGAGGAGGGAGACCTCTGGAAGAAGAACCATGGGGCTCCCGCCCCCGCTGACCGGGGAGCCAGGAACCCCCTCAAACGCCCTAAGCAAGGGGGTCGTAGCGAGCCATAGCCTCGGGACACCTTTGTCCTCGAGGGCAGACACGGCTCGCGCGATGCCTCCAGGGGCAACCGCTCCTTCCCCAAGCCGAAAGGCTGTGGGGGAGGACAGTCGTCCCGCGGTCGGGAAGGCCCCGTGACGGGAAACAGGGAAGGACGGTGGTGTACCTTCCACAGGTCCGATACCCATGCCACACGGGAATGCCATCAACTGCTCCAACAATTCGCCGCATTCCTCGACCAGTATGGGCCGGGGGGGACTCCGGCCTCCTTGCCCTCTCAGCCGGCCTTACCGGCCCTTCTTGCTCCCGCGGGGGGACAGCAGGGACAAACGCAAGAGGGGGAGCCCTCAGAAACTCTCCCCTTCCAAACCTCCCAGAGGCGTGTCAACGTCATCACGGGGGGTCTCCTCCGGGCGGGACTCTAAATGTCAGCGCAAGGAGTACGCGCGCGAAGTGAAGGTGGTGGGGGTGCTGCATACGTCCCCGCCACCTAAGTGGTCGGACGTCCCCCTCACCATCACGGCAGAAGACGCTCGTGGGGTTCGCTTCCCCCATGACGACGCGCTCATCGTCTCTGCCACCATCTACAACTGTCATCTGGCCCGCATCCTCATGGATGGCGGGAGCTCCGCTGACGTCCTCTACCTAAAGGCGTTTAAGGAGATGCAGGTGGATGAGAAGCTCTTGCAGCCCGCAGCAGGGCCGTTACAGGGGTTCGTCCTAGGGAAGGCGATCCACCTCGTGGGGAAGGTGGATCTCCCCATGACCTTCGGCACCCCGGACAATTACCAGACAGAGATGGTCCGATTTGACGTGGTAGACCTCTCCTCTTCTTACAACGCAATCATGGGAAGGACCACGATCAACCGCTTGGGGGCCGCAATCCACTAGAACTATCTCTGTGTAAAGATCCCCGGGCTTCATGGCGTGATCACCGCCCGGGGAGACCAAGACGTGGCCCGCGCTCTATACGAGCGCGCCGCCGCTATGATCGGGAGCATCAACATCATCAAAACCCCGGGGGGGAGGCGTCCCCCCCGGAGTTAGACACCGCCGTGATACCCTCTGGGAGGCCCCTCCTCCAGCCGTGTCCGGAAGGGGGCCTCCGGAAGATCCCGCTGTCCTTGGACAACAAAGACAAGACCGTCAAAATCGGGGCGGAGCTCCACGAGGAGCATGCGGAGCAACTCGCGGCTTTCCTGCGCGAAAACTGTGACATTTTAGCGTGGAAGCCATCCGACATGCGAGGCGTCGCCCGGGATGTCATCGAGCACAAGCTCGCGGTGACCTCCGGTCACCCCCCGATTAAGCAGAAGCTGAGGAAACTCTCCCTCGAACGCCAAGAGGCGATCAAGGTAGAGATTGCCCAACTCCGAGAGGCCGGGTTCATTCGGGAGGTCTTGCACCCCGAGTGGCTTGCGAACCCCGTCCTCGTGAAGAAGTGGAACGACAAGTGGCGAACGTGCGTGGACTTCACCGATCTCAACCGCGCCCACCCCAAAGACAACTTCCCGCTCCCGCGAATTGACCAGTTGGTCGACTCAACCGTGGTGTGCGAGTTGATGAGCTTCCTGGACGCATACTCGGGCTATCACCAAGTCCGGATGGCGGAAGGGGACGAGGAAAAGACGAGTTTCATAACTCCCCTCGGAACCTTCTGCTACGTCCACATGCCCTTCGAGCTGAAGAACGCGGGAGCGACCTTCCAGCGACTCATGACGTTGGTCTTCAAGGACCAGATCGGTCGCAACGTCGAAGTATACGTCGACGACGCGGTGGTCAAAAGCCCCCGTGCAGCGGCTCACGTCGACGACTTAGCGGAAACCTTCCGCAACCTCCGTGCATACGGGCTGAATCTCAACCCGGAGAAATGCGCCTTCAGCGTGCGCGGGGGGAAGCTCCTGGGCTTCCTTGTGTCCCAGCGGGGCATAGAGGCAAACCTCGAGAAGATCCGGGTGTTCCTGGACATGCCCCCGCCGCGCTCAGTCAAGGACGTTCAATGACTCACCGGCCGCTTAGCCGCGCTGAGTCATTTCGTCTCACGGTCGGGGGAACGCAGCCTCCAATTCTTCAAAATCCTCCGGGGACTCGAGGGGTTCCGTTGGACCCCCGAGGCCCAGGAGGCCTTCGACGGCCTGAAGAAATATCTCACGAGCCCCCCCATGCTCGTGAGCCCATCTCCGGAAGAGCCCTTACTCCTTTACCTTGCCGCGACCCCAGTCGCCGTAAGCGCGGTATTGGTAAAGGAGCAAGACGGGCAGCAGCGTCCCGTGTACTATGTGAGCGAAGCCCTCCAAGGGGCCAAAACTCGGTACACAAAGATGGAGAAGATCTGCTACACCCTCCTGATGGCGTCCCGAAAGCTTCGTCATTACTTCCTGGGGCACCCCATCACTGTCCAGTCATCCCTCCCCTTGAGGGAGGTGCTCCGAAACAAAGAAGCCACCAGCCGGATAGAGAAGTGGGGGGCCAAGCTCGCCCCCTTTTCCCTTTCCCTCATAGGGCGCTCCGCCATCAAGTCACAAGTCCTCGCCGACTTCGTGGCAGAATGGACTCCTACCTCCGGGCCCGTGGACGAAGACCTGCCCGCGCTGCCCCGACGCAACGACCATTGGACACTCATGTTCGACGGCTCCCTGTGTCTCGCCGGGGCTGGTGCAGGAGTAGTCCTCCGGAGCCCCGAGGGGAGGGAACTCGAGTACGCGGCACGGCTCGAGTTCCCCGCCATGAACAACCTCGCCGAATACGAGGCTTTGCTCCTCGGGTTGCGCCTTGCGTGCTCCCTGGGGATTTGACGCCTCCTAGTGAAAGGGGACTCCCAGCTCGTAGTTTGCCAAATGGACAAGTCCTACTTGTGCAATGACACAAACTTGAGCCTTTACTTGCAGGAAGTGCGCAAGATGGAGAAACACTTCGACGGCCTAGAGGCCCGGCACATCCCGCGAAGTGACAATGACCGGGCCGACGCCCTTGCCCGGCCAGCCAGCGCCCGGGAACCGCTCCCCAAAGGGGCCTTCTTGGAGATTATTGCAAAGCCCTCGATGACCTCCCCGGACGCGGGCGACGGGTCGTGCGTCCCGGAAGTCACCGAAATCACCCGGGCTTTGTCTTGGATGGACCCCCTTGTCTCCTTCATCAAGGGGGAGGGGGACCCTCCCAACAAAACCGTGGCTAAGTGCCTCCAGGCCAAGACCCGGGCATACCTCCTTTTGGAGGGGAAGCTCTACAAATGGGGGGCTTCCGCCTTGCTCCGTTGTCTTCCACAGCCGGAAGGGATCCGGCTTCTTGAGGATATTCACTCGGGGAGCTGTGGGTCTCACCTGGCCCCGCGAGCCCTTGCGGCCAAGGCCCTTCGCCAGGGTTTCTATTGGCCCACGGTAATTCACGACGCGCGAGACCTTGCCTCCGCGTGCGAGGCCTGCCAGAAGATGGCCAAGGGTTCTAGCCTTCCCTCTGTAGCGCTGCAGACCAACCCCATCACTTGGCCTTTCGCGCGCTGGGGGACGGACCTCCTAGGACCCTTCTCCCCAGCGCCCGGGGGCTACAAGTAAGCGGTGGTCGCGGTCGACTACTTTACAAAATGGGTAGAGGCTGAACCTCTGGCCAGCATCACGTCCCGAGCAGTACAGCGATTTTTCTGGAAAAATATCATGTGTCATTTTGGCGTCCCCCGAGAGATCACTATCGATAACGGGACCCAATTCGACTAGGCGTATTTTTGGATATTCTGTGAAGGCTTGGGGCTCACCATCCACTTCGCTTCAGTGGCCCATCCCTAGAGCAACGGGGCCGTTGAAACGGCGTAATCCTACAAGGGTTACGCCGACGGCTCGAACAAACCGCTTCCAAGCGGGGTGCATGGGCAGAGGAGCTCTATAGCATCCTCTGCTCCATGCGCACGACTCCGAGCCGGGCAACGGGACGTACTCCCTTCTTCCTGGTATACGGGGCTGAGGTAGTCCTCCCACCGGAGATTGGCTTTCGGTCACTGCGGGTCGAGCTCCTAGACGGAGCTACGACCGCGACGAACCAAGCCAACGAGGCAAATCAACGACTGGAGGTCGATCTCGTGGAGGAGGAACGCGACCAAGCACTCCTCCGCCACGCCATCTACGAGCGCGAAATGGCGCGCGCATACAACCAGCGCATCCGCGAAAGGGCTTTTCGCCTCGGGGACCTCGTCCTGAAGTGCGTCACTGACCCCCAAGCCCAAGACAAGCTATCCCCCAAGTGGGAGGGCCCCTACAGGGTCTCGGCAGTCCTGGGCTCGGGGGCTTACAAGCTCTCCAACCTTCAAGAGTAGGAGCTGAAGCACACGTGGAACATGCGTTTACTTCGTAAGTTCTACGTCTAGCCTACGGGCACGTCCCCTCCCCTGGAGCGATTACGTCGGAGGGGGAGGGGGGACATTGTACGCACCGTTCCCTCCCCTGTCGCGATTTCGCGAGGGGAGGCGTTGTACTTCGGTTCATTATCAATACAACTGGTTTTTTCTTCAACTCTGTCTCAATACAGGTTTTTACATTACCATCTCTCACGGCGATGCCCTCCCCGTGAGGATGCCCTCCCTACTAGGAAGTGGGCTATCACGACCCAACAAGTCCCTACGACAGGAGTCCCACTCCCGTAGGGAGGCTTACGATCACCCCTCGTCGACTGAGGGTGTAAGCGGCAACCCGGTCCTCAAGGACTATGGTAACGAGTCAATTTGAGAGACTATTCCCCTACTCAAACACTCAGACCCGTCATCGGGCGCATCCTCCTCCGGGAGTCGATTGTCTCCTCAGCAAGAAGGAATTTTCTTGGATATTCTTCCCCGGAGATCTCGTTCTCGGCTCCCCGTTTTCACGGTGACCGGAGAGGTTTCTCCCGGGAAAATTCCCGGAAATATTGGACCCCCCCGGAAGACACCCGGTTCCCCGTTCTCACGGTGACCGGAAGGTTTTTATCCCGGAAAGAATTTCTTAGAATTTCGGAATTCTCGGATATTTTTCTCAGAGACCTCGTTCCCGGCTCCCCGTCTTCACGGTGACCGGAGGGTTGTCTCCCGGGAAAATTATCCCTGGGAATTTCACAGATTTTCTCGGACGTCCTTTCCCCGGAGACTTCACCCCCAGCTCCCCGTCCTTACAGCGACCGGAGGATCCCACCGGGGCTTTCGAAAAATCGTTCCCGGAAAATTCTTATAACATTGGGAAAACTTGAAAAAATCTTTCGCGGAGGGTCCTTACCCCGGGAGCTTTGTCACCCCCACAGCGCGCGGAGCTACCCTCCGGCCCGCTGTGGAGGGGGGGATAAGGAACACCCGGGAATCACCCCGTTCCGGACCATCTAAGATAAGTACACGAGCAAACTTAGCTCTATTAAAGAAATCAAAGTACACAAGCAAACTTAGCTTTATTGAAGATCATTTAATCGGAGGACATCTTCCCCCTCTGGTGGGCATCATTACATCAGATATGATACAACCCGGGGTGTAACCCGGAAAGTTCCTACGTCTAATAATCCCGGAGACCTTCCGATATCTCCCGGGCCAGGTCCCGGTACAAGCCGCGTATGCGACGCTGGCCCTCCCGGAGCAGGTCTTCAGGCCAATATCCGTAGCCCGCCGGTGGAAGTATTCGAAGCGGGGGAACCCTCCGGGACCCCGGTCGCGGAGGGGATAGTTCAGTGCGATGATTATCGAAGTTGTCCAGGTGCCAATCTGGACGCCACCACAACCGGATCGGCACCCTGGAAACGCCCCTGTTGCGTCCCCCGGAGAAGAGACTTAACAAAATAAAGGCGGCCTAGGCATCCCCCGGGTTACACCCGCCGGGGCTCAAAGGCTTCACCCCCGGAGAGTTTCTCCGGGACCTTCGCCCGGGAGTAATCTCCCGGGTAACCTGGTACATTTCATTCAAAGACTTAGCAAAAAATTGAATTTGTATTGCATCAGAATGTTTTTTGTACAAGTGTCCGGGGCTTCCTCTAAGAAGCTACCAGAAGCAAAAGCCTAAAAACAAAAAGGGCCCTATCTAAAGGCCCGGGGGGGCTCATATTTGTTCGTTGGCGTCCTCCCCCCGGGGGGCTCCTGCTGGAGCCGCAGCATCCACTCCCAGAGGCGCCGGCATCGGGAATCGCACCCGGATTATCCAGTCGTAGAAGCCGCCGGCGATTTTCTCCACTTCTCGCCGCGACGACTCGGAGAATTCCAAGAAGCTCCGGGGGATTCGGCCCCCGATCGCCCGGGCACCCACCCCCCGGTGCTCCACGAGCCCGGCCATGGCGGTCACCACTGGGATGGCCCGGCCTCGCCCCCGGGCATCAGCGGCCTCTGGGATCACAGAGACTTGTGCGTTAAGAAAACGCACAGCCTCCGTGAGCGTCGTCGGAGGCACCTCGGAGCTGCTCCCTGAGCCCAGGCTCACTCCGAGCCCCTCGAGGGCTGAGCGAACGGAGCGGCCCGCATCCGTCACCGCCCGGACGCTAGAGCTCTCGAGCTCCCGGAGGGCATCCTCCTTCGCCTTCGTCTCCCTCTGAAGCCGGTCGTTGGCGGTCTCGGAGGCATGGATTTGGGCCCGGACCCGGGCAAGCTCCCAGAGGGCATCATCCCGCTACTCCAGATAGGCGGTGGCCTTCTCCTCCGCGTCCTTCAGCACCCGGCTGAAGCGCACTTCGATCCCCCAGGTGATGGCCACCCCTTACAAGCGCAAGAGTTAGCAAAAATTCAAGTGGGGATCACCGAAGGAAACCTTCCACCGGCTCGAGAAGATACCTGGATCTGGAGGGATTGAAGCTCCCCGAAGCGCTCGCGGAGTGTCCCTTGCGAGACATAGTCCTGGACCTTCCAGGTCTGCAGGCTCTCCACGTACCGGTCGACCTCCCCCGCGGACAGCAGGGGGGTCTCCCTCCCGGCGCCGGACCCGTCGCGACCGACAACGGGCCCCCGTGCAAGAGTGGCAGGGGTAATGTGGACCAGGGTGGCAGTGGCCGGCGTCCTTGCCGCCGAGCAAGTGGCCGCCGAAGAGGAGGCCGACGAGCTCTCGGAGGGGGTCCCCCCCGGGGCGGGATCAGGAGCCCTCTCCCCTTTCCAGGCCGTGCGGCCCCCGGGACCTCAATCAATTTAGGTTGTAAACTACTCAATCAAAATTAAAATTAGAAAAACCGCCTATTCACCCCCCCTCTAGTCGGCATCCTTCGATCAACACGTGGTATCAGAGCGCTAGGTCTCTCCTTTTAGACTTAACCATCTAGAGAGAGGATGTCATCGATCAAAGAAAACTATAATGGAAAGGTCCCTTTCTTCAAGGGTGATAATTATTGCTATTGGAAAATTAGGTTGGCGGTTTACCTTGAGTCCATTAGTCTTGATGTTTGGAAGGTTACTAGAGACGGATTTAGAGCTCCCATTGATTTAGAGAATCTTACACCTCTAGAAGCGAAAAATCTCCAAGCAAATGCTCAAGCAAAAAATGCTTTATTTAATGGACTAGATTTAAGTGAGTTCAACCGCATTAGTAATCTTGACACATCATATGAAATGTGGAAAACCTTAGAAGTAATTCATGAAGGTACCTCTAAGGTCAAAGAAGCTAAGCTAATTAAATTAACTAGAGAATACAACTCTTTCTTCATGCTTGAAACTAAAAATGTGAGTGACATGTTCACTCGACTTAACCTTTTAATCAATGATCTTAAAGGTTTAGGTATAAAATTTGAAGACATTGACATCGTACGTAAAATGCTTATGATTTTACCAACGAGCTTTGACACAATTGTGACAGTGCTTATCAATGGTGATCTCACATCTACAACTCCAACCGAGCTCTTGGGTACTCTCATTACCCACGAAATGCAAAAAGTGGAGAAGAAAGGAATTGCGGAAGCCTCCGGATCAAAGAAGAAAAATTTGGCTTTTAAAGCAAATGTCGAGGAGGCCAAGGAGGATAGCTCGGATGAGGGCTCCGATGGTGATCTAGCTCTCCTTGTGAGAAAGACCCAAAAGCTCTTAAATAAAATCAACAAGAAAGGGTTTGATTTTGACAAAAGGCGAGGACCGCACAAGAAAACCGGATTTAAGAACATTACATGCTTTGAGTGTCATGAGAAGGGACATTTTGCCTCAAGATGTCCAAACAAGAAGAGTGATCATCAAATATCACAAGAGAGGAAAGATGACGGTGAAGGCTCAAAAGGTAAAAAGAAGCTTTTTAAGAAGTTCTACAACAGTAAAGGCAAGGGCCAAGCTTATATTAGTGAATGGTACTCCAGATCGGAGGAATCCGACTCGGATGATGAAGTTCCATCAACTCCCAAGAAGATGGCGGGAATTGCTATTGGAAAGGCCTCTTCTCTCGAAAATGAAGTTCCATCAACTCCCAAGAAGATGGCAAGTGATGATGCAAAGGTATCGGATCCCGAACCTTTTTATGAGGAACTTGTTGATATGGTTATGGAATTAAATGAGACACTAGGTAGGTTAACTAAGAAAAATAAAATGCTTAAAAAGGAATATTCAACACTTAGTGATTTATATGCTGAACTAAATGACTCGCATGAGGCACTTCTAGTTAAGGAAATTATTGATTCCAAACAAACTAGTGATATAGGAATTACTTGTGATATTCTAGATGAATCATCTCATATTATTTCTCATTCAAAATCAGCCACTTGTAATGATTTAGAAATTAATCATGAGAATGCTTGTGATGAAATTGTTGGTAATGACTCTAATTTAATTTTAGAAAATTTAGAACTCAAAGCACAAGTGGAAAAGTTAAATCTAGGATTAGCAAAATGTTTTAAAGGAAAAGAAATCTTAGACAAACTTCTTAGTGAGCAACGATGTTCATTTAGGAAAGAAAGTTTAGGATATGAACCAAACAAAAGAAAGAAGTTGTGTACTAAAGTGACTTTTGTTAAGGCTACTAATATGTTTTGTCACAAATGCCATGACGTAGATCATTTATCAAATAATTGTCCCTCAACTTCTAGAGCTAAAGAAAATGAGTCTCACTCCCATTACATGCTTAAGAAAAATAAGTATGGAAAAGTGATTGCTAAATTTATTGGTATACCTTACCAAAATAAACATAAAAAGAGGATTTGGGTTCCAAAAACCCTTGTTGCTAACTTCCAAGGACCCAAACAAGTTTGGGTACCTAAAAGCGTCTAACCTTTCTTTTAGGTGAACTACAAAACCGGTGGGAGGCATTGGGTGCTTGATAGCGGGTGCACTCAACACGTGACCAGTGATGGAAATCGTTTCTCCTCCTTTGAGAATGGTTGCAATGACATAGACAAAATCACGTTTGGTGATAATAGCAAAGGAAAGGTAATTGGGTTAGGTAAAGTTGCGATCACTAACAACCTTTCCATCTCAAATGTATTACCTGTTGAATCCTTGAACTTCAATTTGCTTTCAGTTGCAAAAATTTGTGATTTGGGTCTTCGATGCATTTTTGAACCAAATGGAGTTACCATTGAAAGCTTAGAAGACAAATCTCTAGTATTCAAAGGTTTTCGATATGGAGATTTGTATTTGGTGGATTTTGGTTCAAAAGATTCTTGCATTTCAACTTGCTTGGTTGCCAAAAATTCTTTGGGATGGCTTTGGCATCGTCGTTTGGCTCATGTTGGGATGCATCAATTGAACAAGCTTTTAAAAAGAGATTTGGTCTTGGAAATGAAAAATGTAAAGTTTGAAAAGAATAAACTTTGTAGTGCTTGTCAAGCGGGAAAACAAGTTGCTAGTACTCATCCTGCTAAAAATGTTTTATCAACATCTAGACCACTTGCGCTTTTGCATATGGACTTGTTTGGTCCATCTGAAACTCAAAGTATTGGTGGTAGCAATTATTGCTTTGTCATTGTTGATGATTTCTCCCAATTTACTTGGATTTTCTTCTTAACTCATAAGTCCGATACTCCAAGTGTATTTAAAAGATTTGCAAAACGTGTTGAAAATGAATTTGAATTCTTCATTAAGAAACTTCGAAGTGATCATGGTGGAGAGTTTCAAAATTCAGAATTTATTGAGCTTTGTGATGAATCTGGAATTAAACACGAATTTTCCGTGCCATATACTCCTCAACAAAACGGTATTGTGGAAAGGAAAAATCTAACATTAATCGAAATGGCTCGAACTTTGTTGGATGAATATAAAACCCCCACTAGATTTTGGGACGAGGCCGTCAATACTGCTTGTTATGCTATAAACCGGCTTTACACTCATCCACTGTTAAACAAAACTCCCTACGAGCTAATTGTTGGAAGAAAACCAAATATTTCATATTTTCGAGTTTTTGGTTGCAAATGTTACATTCTTAAAAAACGCATGCATCTTGAAAAATTTCAAAGACGTGTTGATGAGGATTTTCTTGTTGGATATTCATCAACTAGCAGAGCTTATCATGTTTTTAACACTATAACCGAATGCATTGAGGAAACTTGTAATGTTGAGTTTGATGAAACTAATGGCTCTCAAGAAGAGTATGAAGATCTTGAGAATGTAGGAAATGAGGAACTACAAGAAGCTATGAAGAACATGACCTTTGGGGACATCAAGCCTAAAGATGAAGATTCAAAGTCACCCGGTCAAGAAAATGAAGTAGCCTCTATGGTCCCGGAGACTGCTACTCAAGTTGATCTTAATCCGGAGATGAAGGAAAATGAAGATCAAGCATTGCAAAATCCAAGACTTCATCAAACCATCACTAAGGATCACCCCGTCAACCAAATAATAGGTGATGTTGGTAAAGGTGTTCAAACTCGCTCTAGAGTCGCATCTTTTTGTGAGCATGCATCATTCATTTCTAGTCTTGAGCCCAAATGCATTGATGAAGCCCTAGCCGACCCAGATTGGGTAAATGCCATGCATGAGGAATTGAACAACTTTACTAGAAACAATGTTTGGAAACTTGTAGAAAAACCTCTTGATCACAATATAATTGGTACAAAATGGGTTTTTCGAAATAAGCAAGATGAAAATGGCATAGTTGTAAGGAATAAAGCTAGATTGGTAGCACAAGTTTATTCTCAAATTGAAGGATTAGATTTTGATGAAACTTTTGCTCCCGTGGCTAGACTAGTAGCCATTTGTATCTTACTTGCATTTGCATCAAGTTTTGAAATCAAACTATTTCAAATGGATGTTAAAAGTGCCTTCTTAATGGTGAAATTTCAGAACTTTTATTTGTAAAGCAACCACCGGGCTTTGAAGATCCAAAATATCCTAATCATGTCTATAAACTCTCAAAAGCCCCTTATGGTCTTAAGCAAGCTCCTAGGGCTTGGTATGAACGATTGTGAAATTTTCTAATTTCACAAGGTTTTAAGGTCGGAAAAATTGATACAACTCTCTTTACCAAAATCATAAATGATGACTTCTTTGTTTGCCAAATCTATGTCGATGATATAATTTTTGGTTCCACTAATGAGTTCCTTTGTCAAGCTTTTGGTGAAACCATGTCAAAGGAATTTGAGATGTCTATGATAGGTGAATTAAGCTTTTTCCTCGGACTTCAAATTAAGCAAATCAAAGAAGGAATATTCGTGAGTCAAAGCAAATACGTGAAGGATTTGCTCAAGAGATTTGGCATGGATGATGCAAAGCCAATCAAGACTCCCATGGCTACAAATGGTCATTTGGACATGGACGAGGGAGGTAAACCGGTGGAACTTAAATTGTATCGTTCTATGATTGGTAGCTTATTGTACCTTACTGCTTCTAGACCAGACATTATGTTTAGTGTATGCATGTGTGCTAGATTTCAAGCTGCTCCTAGAGAATGTCACTTGACTGCAGTGAAAAGAGTATTTAGATACTTAAAACATACACCAAACATAGGCCTTTGGTACCCTAAGAATGCTAGCTTTGATCTTCTTGGATATTCGGATTCTGTTATGCCGGTTGTAAAATCGAAAGAAAAAGTACTTCTGGTGGATGTCAACTTCTAGGAAGATCATTAGTCTCATGGACTTCTAAGAAACAAAATTCGGTTGCACTCTCAACCGCTGAGGCGGAATATGTTTCGGCCGGTAGTTGTTGTGCACAACTATTATGGATGAAGCAAACTTTGCTAGATTATGGCATAAAAGTCAATTGTGTTCCACTTTTATGTGATAATGAGAGTGCCGCTAAAATTGCTAACAATCCCGTTCAACACTCTCGAACTGAGCACATTGACATTAGACAATGCTTCCTACGGGATCATGTATCAAAGAGGGATATAGTGATTAGTCATGTTTCAACCGACAATCAATTAGCGGACTTATTCACTAAACCCTTGGATGAGTCAATATTTAGCAAGTTAAGAAATGAATTGAATGTTATTGACATTTCAAATATTATTTCATCTCTTGCTTGTTTTGGAATGGTCCTTAGTATGATCTTAGCTAGCACGTATACTAATACTTATACATATGTATATATATATATATATACAAGCAATGTAGGCATCTATGCCAATCACTTCCTATTTTGAAGAAAAAGACCAAAAGATCACCTCTTTATCTCTTTTCAACAAAACTTGGATGACACATTAAGGGGGAGCAACTTCAAGCTCATTGAATACTTGTATACCCCTAAAATTGTGTACAAAAATGAAAATTATGCATATCTTTTATTAAAAGAGTCATTTTCAAATCAAAAAGGTGAAAAAGTGCTCAAAACTTTCAAATGTGTAAAATTAACACAAAATCTTCAAAAATACCTTTCAATTATGTTCTCAAAGGTTTTGAAAGTGAAAAGAAAGGATTTTGAGCTAAAATGTAGAATTTTGACAAAATTGAAGATTTCGGGATCTTGTTTTGGCCTAAAATGACTTATTTCCATAAACTAAGATTGGTTGAGTTTTGACAAAAACTTTCTACATGAAACACTTAGAGCTCAATCATTCAAAGATAGTTCATGTTGAACTTTTTCTCAAAAGACCTATGGTTTTCAAGTTATCACATTTTCCAAGTCTCCCGAAAACGACCTTTGACAAGAAAATACCCAAAATATGCATTTTGTGAATTTCGCTGTTTGAGCCAAAATCTCTTACATGTTTTGGCTTGAAATAGTATTTCAAATTCATACAAGTCCAAACATTTCAGAAAAATCCAAGTTTCGTTGAAAATTGAAGATTTGGTGAAGATTCGGTCGTTTGTCCGTTTTACCCCAAAACATCTTCTAGGGGACTCAAATCTAGATTTCTCTTGGATCTTATCAATCCCCATGATATCCATCTAAATTCCTAGCATGGTGATTGAGCACATTCTGAGATTTGATCTCATTTTGACGAATTGTTGCAAAATCTCAAGATTTCAGAACTTTCAGGATCTTCTCTGAACTGACCGGACTTTGTCCACCCATACCGGACTCTGTCCGCCCATATCGGACATTGTCCGGCGTGTGCACGTCTGTTCAGTTATTAAATTTCCGAAATCCTCTTCTTCCCCAAATCTCCCAGACTCGTTTCTCTCTTCTCCTGTTCCTCTCTCTCACCCCGTTTCTCACCTCCTCACCGGACGCAAGGATCCGTCCGACCTCCTCTCGTCTGGCTTCAGATTTGGGCTCCTGTGCCTCTCCTCCTTCCCTAGTCTTGGTTAGTTTTTCTTCTCCTCTCCTCTAATTCCTGCATTTCATCTCATTTCATTCTAGGGTTTTGAATTTTTGCAGCATCCATTGCATGTCTAAATTGATAAGAATTTCATAAAATTGGCTTCTAGGATTGGTCTAATCTCAATTGGCTTTTATAAATTTAGATCATTTCGTAGACATGCATGCTATGAGTATCAAGATGCTTTCTAGGGTTAAGATATTTGACACAATCTAGTATAGTTATTATGCAAATAAACCTGTTAAACTAACTGATGTAACTCACATTCTCATCACATTCTTGCAAATTCATTCTAGTGTTATGTCATGCATAAAATGAGTATATAGAGGTTGATTATTTTGACTTGCATTAGATGTTCAACATGAATCAAACTTTGAAACAAATAGATTTGCAAATTACAACTAAATTGTAGTAAGTTATAATATATATAAGCCCTTGTTAGTGAATGCATGAATGTGGTATAGTTCAAATCGAGTCAAATGAGCTTTCATATACACATGAGAAATATTTTATGCATCTCATTGCATTCTCTCAGTATCTCATCGAATCATCTCCTTATCTAATTCTATATCAATCTCTCTCTCTACCAGAGTCAGCATGTCAGGACGAGTAAAATAGACTAGCCGTCGCCATGGCCCTGGATCTTCCCAACAAGCGCAATCCATTGATTGGGACACGTTAGCTGTGGATGAGGATGATGCCGCTCCAGCATCCCCCATAGGCTCCCCCATTGCGAACTCGGACTCAGATGACAGTAGCAGCAGCAGCGGTGATCAGCAACCCAGGGGCACTCAGACGTTCACTGCTAGTGCGATTCGGCGGCTTCGTCGAAAGAATCCTTATGAGCATCCAAGAACTTGCACTGAACGAAATTTCTGGAATGCTTTTCAAATGTCCCAATATTACACCTGTTTCTCCTCTGCCAAAGTCTTCGAGCATCAAGCAATCGACTGGAATTTGATTGAGAGCAAAGTGAATTATCCACTGAAGGGCAAATTCTTGGCTATCAATATGTACTCGTTCACTGAGATGCAGGAAGACTAGAAATGGAATGTGGACATCATACGATCCTTCTTTGCATCTCTTCATGTTGCCTCGAATCGCTCACACATAGTCTTCATGAACAACAACTCAAAGAAAACACTCACAAAGGCACAGTTCGAAGAAGCTCTACAGATTGAGCATGTTGATAACAGTTTTTTGCCTTCGATGAAGTTCAAGTCGAAGATGTCGTCCATCTCTTTGACAATCCAGATCCTAACATCGGCAAAGTCTCCCAGCTGATCCCTCCGGTTGCAATCCTTGAAAAGCTCAACCGTATGACTATTTTGCCCAAAACCAGAGATCGCGGGGCCGTCACTTCTACTATGCTGCATCTGCTGAAGGCTCAAGTTGACGAGACCCCATTTGACATCGTTGAGTTCTTGTTCCACGAGATGCAGGAAGTCCAGATGGACTCAAAGAGACTTTTGCCCTTCGCACCCTTCATAGCTCATACTTTGACATTGTTTGGTCTGCATTGAGCATCTCGTCCCTCTTTGATGGATTACTATCGAATGAAGAGCCTGGGGATTCTTATTCACTTTGAAAATCAAGTAGGACCACCAACTGATGAAGATGAGCACATGGTAGATGTTTCTCCAGTGGTGGGAGCTCCTTCCCCTCTCCAGTCTTATTCCATATCTCCTAGCCTTGATGTTTCGGCTCCATACATGATGATCATGGAGCGTCTCGATCAGATGTCCATGCGTTTCGAGACCCGTTTTGATGAGGTTGACTCCAGACTGAACTCCATCGATCATCACCTCAATGTTATCGAGCCTCGTATAGATTCAATGAGTCAAGACATATCCGAGCTGTGGGGGCGTTTTGATGCAGGACAGTATCAGCGTCGTCATCGCGGCGATTCTTCCTCCGATCATCCTCCGCAGTCCTAGATCTCTTTGATTGTTTGAATTGTCTATATATATATCACTATGGGGTGTATGCTACTTATGTATGTTTTTCTCCCTTTATGGTTGTTTGATGACAAAGGGGGAGAGTTATATTTGGATATGTAGTGGATATGTTTATGTGTATGGATATGTTTATATGTTTGGATATGCTGTTATGGATATGTAGTGGATATGTTTATGTGTATGGATATGTTGATATATTGCTGATTGGGTTTGCATATATTGGTTTGCCTTGTTTATAGCATGTACACGCATGATTCAGGGGGAGCACGAACTTTGTATACTCATCTTTATTTTTTAACCATGTGTTTTATGTATAACGGTTGTCATCAATCACCAAAAAGGGGGAGATTGTTGAATCTTGAGCCCTGATTAGGGTTTCGGTGATTAATGACATCCGTAATATATGCGAGTAACCTATGTATTTGAGACTCAGGTTAAAAAGAGGTGGAAGCATCACAAAAGTGCAAATCAAGATTATCGAGACCTAATGAAGCAAGAATGACGAAAAACTCCGACAAAAGTACAAGTATCTAAACCTAGCGTTTTTATTTTTGAAAATTTCTAGTTTAGATGGTCGTACTATTAAGAGGGTTTTAGCACAAGTCATTTGATCAATCTTGAAGTTTTTGGAAACATATTTGCATATGCATCTAGTTCATAATTGAGATTGAGTAAAAATCTGAAATCTTGTTTTCGTTTTGAACTGGCCGGACATTGTCTGAAATGGCCAGACAATGTCCAACCAATACAAACTTCCTCTGAAAATTGCAAAATGAAACCAGAGACAAATAGACTTGTCCAGAGCAACTGTCCGATATAGGCCGGACATTGTCCGAAATGGCCGGACAATGTCCGACCAGTACATTTCCTGTGGCAAGTTTAGTTGCAAACACCAAAGACAAATGAATCCGTCCGGGGGCTTTTGTCCGGGACGTACCGGACATTGTCCGATGTGGCCGGTCAATGTCCGGCCTATATATTTTCTGTGAGATGTTAAAGTGAGTGTCAACAGAGACATATCCATTTGTTCGGACTTTTTGTCCGGACAAATCACTCTCGTCCGACCTGTATATGTTTTGAGAGCAGTTAAACGTGAGTGTTAACAGAGACATATCCATTTGTCCGGACTTTTTGTCCAGACAAATCCCTTTCGTCCGGCCTTCACAAAATGTTTTAAATGGCTACTGACAATCAAAAAACACGTGAGTAACGGTCATTTTTTTTGTATAGACCGGACATTGTCCGATATGGCTGGACAATGTCCGACCAGTACAACTTTCGCCCAGTTTTCTTGAAAACGACCATTTTTCTGAAACTATATATACCTCTACTGTTTGAGGAGCTATATACACACGATTTTCATCTCCAAAACTCAGTGCAATAGCTTGCAAAGCCTCTCATACACATCTTCTTGCATTTGAAGAAAATCTTTTAGCAAAAGTGTTGAGAGCTAGTTGAAAGAGTTTGAAATTGAGCCATTTGCATTTGCATACTTGTTCTTCAAGCTTTGAGATTGATCAAACAAAGTGCTAGGCTTATTAATCTTGGTGATTGCCGTCACCTAGACGACCCGGGAGGTCCGGCGATCTCTCCATCGACAGTGTGTGTCGGAGAGGCCCGGCGGTTGGATGTAAAGGCTCAGAGCTCGCCTATCCAGAGAGGAGAAGGGCTACCCCTAGTGGAATCGAAGCAAAAGCTCTAGTGAAGAGTGCTTCAATGAGGATTAGTGGAAATTGGAAAATTTCTGAGACCTCGGGAAAAATTCGATCTCTTTCGGTTACGTCTATTACTTGCTTCATACTTCTAGAAATTGAATTATTGTTCTTGTCTCTTTAGTAATTGCAAATCTTACCTTGTGCCATCATTTACATCATTTGTGTATTGATATTGCAATTTAGGTTGTAAACTACTCAATCAAAATTAAAATTAGAAAAACCGCCTATTCACCCCCCTCTAGTCGGCATCCTTCGATCAACAGCTTCCTGCCGAGGAGGCGCCCGCACGCGCCCTATCCCGGGGGCTGCGTCCCGGGCCTTCACGGGCGTGGAGCCCGGAGTCGTCAAGGGGCCGGGGGCTTTCTGAGCCTTTGCCCGCTTTGGCTCAGAGTCCCCGGTGGCCTCCTTCCCCCTCTTGTGGGAACCGAGGGTGGGGAGGGGCGTTGTCGCCGGTAGACTCAGCCCGAAGGCCTAGACCACCAGGTTCCAGGGAGGGCCCTCCCCCATGACGCGCATGATCCGCTCGTGCTCGTCGGCATAATACCTCCCGAGGAGGTTTTCCGCCTTCTCCCGGGCGGCCGGGTACGGCAGGACTGCAAAAGGTAAAAGTTAGAAAAATAAGCGAAAAGGAAACGAGCAAGGTGATCGGGAGCTTACGTCGGGCCACCGGCTTCTGCGGGAGCCGCTGGGCCGGGCACATCCCAATCCCCCTCCTCCCGTACGAGAAGGGGGAGATCTTCAGCAGCGTTAACTCCTCGACGGCGTCCCTCAAAGAGCGGATGCCCCAGGAGCCCACGACCTTGCTGAGGAGATTTAGCTCCTCCTCAGTCCACACCGGGGGCTTGGGAGCGGACGACCGGCTGTAGGAGCGGGCCTCTGGAGAGTACACCACCTCATCGTCCCGGACCCGGAGGTAGAACCACCTCCGGATCCAATCCCCCCAGTGGTCCCGGGAGGCCTCCACCGGGTACTCCGCCACCCGGGACGGCAGCAACTGGATCATCACCGAGCCAAAGGGAGACTTTGGCCCTCCCTTCACCAGGTGGGAGCTCCTCGCCACCGGCTCATAGAAATACCGGAACAGCCAGAGCGTGGGCTCCCGTCCAGTGGTTGTCTCGAAGAGCCAAATGAAGAGGACCATCCGGACGAATGCGTTCGGCATCAGGTGGTTCAAAGCCACCCCCGTACTCCTTCAAAAACTCCCGGAGCAATGGATGCACTGGGAGCTTGAGCCCGGCCTCGAGGAAAGCCTCGAAGGCCACCACTTCCCCGAGCCTGGGGCGAGGGGCTCCGTCTTTCTTCGCGGGGCTCTGGATGTCCCCGTCGGCAACTACCCCCCGGTCCACCAGGGACTCCAAGTCCCCAGATGTGAACTCGGAGGCCCAGAGGAAGTCCACGGTGACTTCCTCCGGGGGCACCTCCGCGGCCTTAGCACGGCCCTTGGTCCCATTTGGTTCTTCTGGTGGCTAAGGCTAAGGAAAAAGGGGTGAAGCTTCCGGGACTAGGCTTCCGGAGGAGAGCTACCGGGAGAGCTAAGGGCGCTAAGAGAGTTTGAAGGTTTGAAGTTTCGAATGAAGTTCTCCGGGCCCCCCAAGGCCCTATTTATAGGGGCCAAGCGCGACCCCGATGGGTGCCACATGGCCCTTCGTGGTGCATCCGCGCCGTTCAATTCAAACAGTGCGCAGGAAACGAAGGGACGGGCGCGCGAAACGAGGCGTCGCCGATTCGAACTGCGAGCGGCCATTATGGCCGAACGGCGCGCTCCCATCGAGACAAGACCTTAATGAACGACGGCGCTGGAATCGAAGCGTCCCGGCCCGGTGGCTTGTCCCAGAGATTTTCCCAGTAACATGAACCATCCCCTCCGGGGACTCGAGCATTGTCCCCGAAGGGCATGGGGGGCTGCTGTTGGGGGAAATCTCCACGAGACTAACTCTAGGTAAGAGGCTGTTCAATTTGCCCGGGGACAAGGCCCCCCGGTGCCTTGTCCCGGGTGCCGCCATTTGCCAGGGGACAAGGCCCCCCAGGTGGCTTGGCTCGGGTGCCGCCTTTTGCCCGGGGACAAGTCCCCCCGGTGCCTTGTCCCGGGCATTGCCATCCTTCCGTAGACAGGGGTCTCCGGTCCCGGGTCACGTGAAGGTCACGCGAGAAGCGCCTCGGGAATCGGTGGACACCAGTCAAGCATCCGAGGGCCCTGGCCAGAAGAAGGACGTTGCTACCCCTCGATCCGACGGTGGCAGGCAGGATAGTTTAGTCTTTTTGAGTCTTTTGGGGCTATATAAGCCCTTGTATACCTCATGTAAAGGAGGACAATTTATTATTACTTGGAATAGACAATCTCACAGGTGTGCTCTGGAGCCATCTCTCCCCCGAGAGAGCTCCCCTAGCCAACTTCGGTTGGGAGCACGCCAACAGGACTAGGGCCTCCACTGAGGCCCGAACCTATATAAATCTTTGAGTCATTCGCTGTGTTTGCCCGATGGGAGAGGATCGGTCGCTCGGTCAGCTCGCATCATATTTTCTTCGCTAGGATCTTCCGCAAAACCTGCCGGGGTATTTGCGATACCACGACAATGACCAGGGCTCAGCATCTTTGACCGAAGCCACTGTTCACGACCGGAGCAGCAGCAGTTCGTGACCAGAGCTCGCAACCCCTTCGATCTCGACCACAACCTGCAGTGCATAGCGTCGATCAACGCCATTCCGACCACGACCAGTGCGCCGTGTCGCCGTGCCTTTTGCTGCCGATCAGCGCCGCTCTAGCCGTGCTTTTTCGCAACCGTGTTTGCATGCGCACACGTGTTTGCACCTTAGCTATTGCTGTGGCAATTCTTGTCCAGCTCACCAGCAGCTCGTGCACCAGAGAGAAGCTTCGCCTGCTCGTTTGCTCGCCGTTGCTTCAACTCGAAGCTTCACCGGCACAAGTTCCTTAGTCCCCAGCGTAGCAAGCTTCTAACCGTGCCTATAAAAGCCACCCCATACTCAGCTTAACTTCTCACACACCAGAATCAGCAAAGTCTCTAACCTCGCCGTCTTCATCGTCTTCTCCGGTGAGCACAGAAGGAGGCTCACGGTGACAGCTTCAACCGCAGCCCCTTCATCCAAATTAACAGCACCAGTAAGGTCCTCCCATCTCCCTTATCATGCTGTAGCTTTGAATTGAGTTCATATGCACCTCATCGCCGGCGATCGCCGTAATTAGCAAACGCCCTGTTCCAGCAATTGCATCTACTCCAGTTCACATTAGCTTTCGCTGTAGTGGAAGAAATTGATCAGTGAATTATTCCCAACAAGCCTGTGCATCAAGATTTTGAAATTAAGCTCAAATTGGAGTTTCCCCTTCCTCGCGCGCCACCGGTGACCGGCTCACATCGCCAGGCCACACCGGCGAGCCTCCGACCAAATTGACTCCACCCATAGCTGTCCCACATCTCCTTTTCACTCTCATAGCAAGGAATTGAATTCCAAAGCCCCACAGCAGAAATGCCCAAATCAATGTCTTCTTCTCCGGCCGCGGTGTTGTTCTCCTCGCCGACGCTGCCTTAGGCCGATTCTTTTCATCCACACTATCCGAAGCTGCCCAGGAACTCAACTATGCCTTCAAATTGGAGCTTGATTCACTACATCGCCCTGTTGCTGTTGAAGCCATCTTCTTCTCCAGCACAGCTCGTCGCCGTACACCGACGTGCCATCTCTAGTTGAGCCCACTGCATCAAACAATACCACTTGGCCCTAGCTAGCTCCAGCAACGCCAGGTTTCAGCAGCACAGCACCAGATTGCAACTTAGGTGTTTTACCCTTCGTTGCCGTGCCGCCCAGTCGCCGCCGGCCACCACCGTCAATGCCACCTTTTCGAGCATCTTTGCCTTGATCTCCTGAATACTTTCCTCTACTAGCTCGATCCCTGAATCTGCACAGAATTGCCAGTTGTTGCTATGCCAAGATCTTGTCCAGTGGCTTCACTGTGCCGTGTCGCCACTGTAGTTCATCATTGCCGTTCATCGCCGTCCGGCCACCTCAGTTCCTAAAACCACCACAAACAAGTTCCTGTTATCTTCGCCTACCTCCCAGACATAATTGGCGAAGCAATCAAACCCTGAATCAGACAAAGCATCAAAGCCCTAATTTTGACAATGCACTGACATCCAGTTCACTGTGTCCAAGGGTGTCTTTGCAAAATCCTTGACCTCTAGACCTTTTCTGTGAAAACCACCTTGTCAAATAGCTACCTCATAGCATTACGCACCCAATGCTTGAAACAGAACATATTTTGCCTACTGAGAATTTCCAGAACCATGCCAATGCCAATCCTTGACAATGTCAGCTTGTGTCATCTCAATGTCAGCTAGTGGCATTAGCCCAATTTGACTACTTCTGGTTATGAAAACTGAAAAGAACTTTTTCTACCAAGTTTATAGGACCATGCTCTACATTTCCTTCAACTATCACATCTTGAGATAAGTCCTTTAGCTTTCTCTGAAGCTATGTCAGGCCGTGAACCGAATGTCGATCCATTTACATTCGCTATTTTTGAGTAAACCAGCCGCGGACTGATGTCCATATTGCAGCCTTGAAGCCCTAAGAATTTCTAACACCATTCTTAGCTCAAATTCTATAAATTCCAAGGTTTTGACCCAAATCAGCTTGCAATCTCAGTCTGTTTCATCATCGCCAAGATCTTTTCTCTTAAAAGCATGTTGCATATATATTTTAAAGTATTTAAAATAGTTTGTGATCTTTGTGTGCTTGTTTGATTGGAGAGTAGATCAAGAGCCCAAGTACGAAGACTTCATCGCAGACTCGACATCGACTGTTGTTTCTTACGACGCAGAAGGTAAGTCATAGTCTTGATCATTTTGAACCTATATTTTATGAATTGCTATGATATGACCTTGAATATAAGTAATATTGCATGTGAAAGAATGGTTGAATTATGAATTGGCAGTACTAGATTGGATGCCTATGAAATGTGAAAAGATCAATTAGTAAGCCATGAACTATTATATGTACTTATATATATTCATGAAATAAAACCCCTAGCCGTGACTAGAATTTTGGTATGGTATGGCGGTAGCACTGGAGGTGCTTAACTGCAAAGGATAGCAGGCACTGAAGGTGCCTGGTTTGTGGTATGATCTGGTCACTGGCATATAAGGACTAGAACCTTGTGTTGTGCGTCTAGTGGCGTGAAACACGTGCTAATAGCAAGCCTGGTATGGGACAGGCCTGAACAAGTACTTATGCGGATCGCACATGAAACCCCTGCATGAGATGTGTTGTGATGCACGATTTACACGGAGTGCGGCTCCCACACATATCACTGAAGGTGATCTTGCACACTGACCCGGTAATGGGAATATGCATAGGGGTGGAGGTTTGGGTACAACCTGCTACAACTGTGGTTCGCGAGAGATCCACAGGGTCAGGGGTGAATTGTGAGTGAAACATAAGAAAAGTTCTTGTTATCTCCACCTTGCCACTCACAGTATGAAGTGAGCCAGGGGTCCAATCATTTTGATAGGAAGGGCATGAAAGTGGAATATCTTGCGAGTAAATTGGTACCTCTCTGCAGAGTTAAAAATGTATTCGAATACTCCGAGATCCCGGGTTTATAGGAGTTTGCTACGGTGGATTAAATCTACGAGGTGTGGCACAAGTATGTTTTCTAAATAAAATTTGATAAGTCAAGATTACCCAAATGACATATGTTGTCATGATAAGGGGTGCTGTCGTGGGCTGTCGTGTGTCGACGTGTCGCGGTAGTGCTATAATTTAGTGAACATAAATAACAATGGTATGTTATGGAAAGTGCTGCCATGAGATGAGATGAGATATGAAAGAAAAGATTATTTTACAAACACCCATAATTCTTGACTAGTCTAGGTTCATAACAACACTACTATATGTATCTACTCTTACCTATGACTTGTTGAGTACGTAAGTACTCACCCTTGCAACCCTCAACCCAGTAGATGGAGTGTATCATGATCAAGAAGAAGGCATGGAGAACTTCTTGGAACAAGATGAAGGAGAGCCAGTTCCGCTAGATCCCTGATGTGTTGTTCTGTCGTCAACTTCTTACTGTGGAAGGGACACCCATCATCCACTATGTAGAAGTTTTTATTTTGCTTTAACTAAACCTTGAATGCCGCGAAGGTATTGTAATATCTTTATGTAATATTAAGGCCAGCAAGTCACACTACTTAAATATTTTGTAAGTTTTTCTGTTGCAATGTGAATATACTCCTGTGCTTGACTTATCCTGGGAAGTCAAAGGTATGCATATATGAGACTAGCTGCAGCAAGCTAGGTCTCCACGGGAGTAGTCGTAGTCCCAGTTTCAGGGCGCGACAAAAGTGCATGTGCGCGCGCCAATCTGCAGGTGCAGGTGGGGGGACAACGGGATGCCCGCTAGCAGGTAGACCAAGGAGCATGGTCACGTCCTCCAGCATGACCATCATCTCACCCCAGCCGAAGTGGAAAGTGTGGGTCTCTAAATGCCATCAATTTACCAATGCGATGATCAATGACCTATCTAATGTGAGCCCATAACCAATCTGTAGCATATGAGCAAATGGCAATAAACCTGCATCCCTAAGGATGGGGATGTATCCTTGATGGAGAGGCCAATAGTCCACGGGACCCCGCACTACAAGCGGCTCAAGGTCTCGTCCCTCCAATAACATACGGCCACGATAGCCACAATCATATCTGCCAGTGAGTAACTCTGGAAGCTCTCTGTCCTTGCTAGCCATATTTGTTAAAACTCTTATCCATTAGTACAAAATTTAACCATTAACATGTTAACATGACAAAATAACATAACATACGCCATGAAGGTAACACATAAGATGGAATGTTTAGTAGTACATATGAATTACATTTATAATAAACAACAAAGATGAATGTTCGGTAGTATATATGAATAACATATAACATTGTAAGCTAAGTTGATGGTTCAGGTGCACTCAGATAGTCCTTTTGGGTATGGCCAGGCTGTTTGCATATTGAGCATTTCCTAGCTCGGGTGCTACCCCTCCATGACTTGTCGATGTCGTTATGTATTCTACGTGTCTTCCATCGGTTGGTACCCTTTCACCTAAAATTAACATCTGGGATCAACGTGACCACACCCACTAGGATAACTCTGTAGTCCCCAAGCTTCATGAATACCCTTCATACTCCACCCCATGTTTTACGAAAGTTCTCAAGACTGAAGTACTTGGAAATGTACGGCACTGAGCTTACACCAAGTATCTCACATAAAGTAAGGACATGAGAGCAAAGCTTGTGTAATAGCTTCGGTTTGTTGCATGTGCATTTAGTAGCATCCCCTAGAATGATCTCTTGCACCCTCCCAGGCCTAAGTTGGCCACTCACGCTCTTCTACTGGAGGTGGATTTGAATTATTCGGTGCAGCCTGTTCAATACTGTCACCTTGTGCCTCTATGTCTTGTCTATGCGAGCATTCATGTAGGACTGCACAACACCGGGGAAGGTTCTCATGGGATCATCGACCAACATTTTGGCTGCAACACTTCTATTGTTGAAGTACTCTATGGTGCTATACCATGTCATCTCCACTATTGCAATCACTGGCAAGCACCTTACACCCTTCAACATATAATTACACACTTCTGATAAGTTGATCATCATTATTCCATACCTTGTGCCATCGTCGTCATGCAACAAGGACCACTTCTCCATGTCCTTGTCCTGAACCCACTATGAGAATTTTCTTAAGTTCACATCATTGGCCACATTGGTGCCTCTCTTCGTGGGCTACTTCACTGCCAACACCTCCAGTTTATCAAACACGACCTGAAACTTGCTCGGATGGTTTTGCAAGTAGAGCCTCTTGAAAATATCCATGATCTATTTGCTGCGGAATTGGGTGAAAAGGTTTGCGGCAATGTGCTGCATGCACCAATAGCTGCACACATCCTCCCAATTGTAGGGTGCATCTGGGGCATCCCGTATGACCTCAATGGCTATGAGCAGCCCTCGTTGTCGATCTGAGATGATGTAGACCTTCTCTCGATCACCGACAACCTTGCTTCACATTGACCGAAAACCACAACTAGCTTTATGTGCTTTTTGTCTCAACGATTGCATATGTGAATGGAAGCAATTGGTCATTACCGTTTGTAGTAACATCAATGAGAAGCGTGCCCTTGTACTTTCCAGTCAAGACCATACCATCCACACATATGACCGGATGACAGTAAGCAAATGCCTCGATGCACAACTAGTACGACTAGAACAATCGACGGAGCACTCGAGTGTTCTCTATGGAGCTGCCATCTCGACTTACAATTGGCTGATCGAAGACATCAACAAACGTACTTGGGTTGGTCCAAGTGATGTTATGGAGAAACCTCATTACAATGTTATGCATCATCGAATGTGCCGAACATGTCCTCAATAGCCTTTTGTTTTGCTCTCCATGCCTTTGTGTACCTGATAGTGTATCCACACTTATCAGCCACTTGCTTCATAATTTCTCTCAGCATTATGGAGATGTTTTCTCGCACAGCCGGCTGGATGATGTTACTAACATACGTAGACGTAATGCTCCTATGCCTGTCAAATGCCTCCGTAAGCATGCATGTGTGCACGATAACTCTTGTCACCACAAACCAATGTCATCCTTCAGTTGCATGGCACAAACCATCCAAGGGCAACCCGGTGTTCACATCCTGCGACATATAAGTTGGGGCTCAACTTCACAACCCTGTATTGCCAGTTCATTGCAAGAGACCATCTGGCCACGGCATTCTTCAGATCTTGTTTCTCGAAAACTCCTACTCTAGGTAGTTGTATGCCATCCCGATCGAAAGACCATCTGGAATCCTGATCCATTGTTAGCACAATGTGACCATATCCAGATTGATCAAGCCACTGTTGCGGGGGACTGGGATTATTCTCATCAGAGGCATTGGATGCTTCCAAGTTCGTCGAATCATCTTCATCAGACACTGATGGAAGGCCATCCAATACCTCGCATCCATCCGCACAAGTGTGGCAGAATACATCTGACCACTTGCTAGCCCTGAATATTATCGGGCTGGACATGCTGCTTGCATCCTTCAAGGTCATGCTCGGCCGGTTCTATGTTGTAGAACTGCATATATATCATGAACTGGTCAACCAGTTCGACACTCTTCGAATAAAAGAGCTCCATGATTTGTCCCCTTTGACTTCGCATAATATCTAGTACGGCCCGTTGTCTATCTCCCTTACGATCAGCCCTTCAATTAGCACCATTTTGTGGTGAGGGTTCTTCCCGAACAGATTCAGAATCATAAATTCACATCCAAGAATGTATGTGATAAGTACTAAATTGGTAGTATTTTTACCCTAAGTTTGCTATTGAAAATGTGCAAAAACATCCTAAAAAATCCTTTCATGCGACATTTTATGCATATTTTTATATTATTTTTAAAATCCGCTTTCACGGCTGTGTTTGTCATGTTTCAAGGATCAAACTACCAAATTTGAGAAAATTTCGACTTCGTTTGGGCCAATTTTGACAAAAGATACCAAAGCTGGACAGAAAAGAACCCTCAGCAAATATTCCATGGTCGAAACTACCTGGTTGAACAAACTTAAGCGAGAAAGAACCATAATCGAACACACCTAGACAAAAAAGATCCATGATTGAACACGAAGACATATGCTTGAACAAAAACCCGATTGAACATGAAGACATATGGTCGAAAACAGTCTCGATCGAACACGACTATCGCTTGGTCGGTTATTTGGCCGAGCAAAGCATGATCGAGGGCACAACCCACTACCACAGAAATAGACATCCAAGACGGGCACATCATAGACGGTTATGACCTTTTCAATGAAAAACCGTGTTTGAAGGCCTGTCGGGGGAACATGTTAAGTTATCATAGTCGGTTCTCACCTCAAAATCGACTATGATCGTCCAACAGACAGTTTTGAACTAGGAACCGTCTGTGATAGTGCTTGACTATCACAGTCGGTTCTGACCTCAAAACTATATGTGATAGTATGGTATTGCAGATGGTTCTGAGCTTCCAACAGTTAGTGTTAGTTTGTTATTACATATGGTTATTACAGACGGTGTTGACATGAAAACCGTCAGTGATAGTTTGTTATTACATATGGTTATTATGCTAGAACCATCTGTATTGAGCCCGCAGGCTACAAAAAGATCTTTCAATCATTGTTTCGATCTAGCCGTACAATCTTGATCATTGTTTCGATCTAGCTGTACAATCTTGCTCCACATACTGTCCAGTTGGAAGAGATCTGGAGTAAGGAAGAGCAATATCTCAAAAGGGGAGCATTAGGGGGCAAAAATTTGAAGATCCAAGGTTGGTATTTGCTCCTAAGGCATACATTACTTAATTTCATCATCTCCATTGATTGATCAAAGAGGGAAAGGGAGGGGAAGGTAGAGTAGCAAATCCTAGTTGTAACTCTCATTTGTCCCACCTCTAGCTATTCGCTTCATTATATGTATTATTCATGCGTCCAATTAGTTACTAAGTAATACCCGTGAACCCATAGATTAATTACCGCCACAAACACTGGCTAGCTAGATTAGCAGTTTAATTGCGTGTCGACCGTAGATTATTACTTAGCATGTGTATGAATTTAATTGCAAATGGTCCATCGAAATTGGATGTATAATAACAGCCGTGTGAGTGAAGAATACATGAAGGTGTTTTAGATTTCCAAAAAGTTGCTGAGCAAAACATGGCGAAGAAGGGTTTACGATATATGTACTATCCTTGCATAAACTGCAACAATCTTAAGATGTTCACGAACTCATCTCAAATTGTGGCCCACTTGATTTGACGTGGTTTCAAAAAGGGGTACACGTGTTGAATCCACCATGGCGAAGAGCAAACTGCAGAAACAAGTGCCACTCAAGTTGAGGAACAAGACATGTCGGATCACAACAATGATTTCGATGAGGATATGCTAGAGGATGAAAATTTAGATGACATGTTGCGTGATGTGGAAGGAAATTACAGTGAAAGGGAGTTTGGTAAATTCAAGAGCTTGATTGAGGACTCAGAAAAGCCGTTGTTCCCTGATTGCAAGCCGAAATACACAAAGTTGGCCTCTATGCTTGCACTATTAAAATTGAAGGCAAGTAACAGTTGGACTGACAAGAGTTTCACAGCACTGTTAGATCTTTTAGCAGACATGCTTCCAGAAGGAAATGAGTTGCCAAAAAACACCTACCAAGCGAAAAAGCTGTGTGTCCCTTGGGAATGGAAGTAGAAAGGATACACGCATGCCCTAATGATTGCATCCTTTACCGTAACGACTACAAGGATATGCATGTTTGTCCGGTGTGCGGCGCATCCCGCTATAAGCGTAAGGACCGAACCGACAATGGCGACTACGCTGAGATAAAGCAATGACCTCATACTAAGATGTTGTGGTATTTTCCCATCATTCCCCGCTTGAAGCATTTGTTTGCAAACTATAAAGAGGCAAAATTATTTCTTTGGCATTCGAAAGACCGGAAGAAGGATGGAAAGCTGAGACACCCCACTGATTCGGCACAGTGGAGAAACATCGATAGGGAATTTGTTAACTTCGGAGCGGAATTGAGGAATATAAGGTTCAGGCTGAGTACCGATGGAATTAATCCTTTTGGTAACATGAGCAGTCGGCATAGCACTTGGCCGGTTCTTTTGTGTATCTACAACCTTCCTCCTTGGCTGTGTATGAAGCACAAGTACAACCCAGAAACGATATTGATATGTACCTACCACCATTGATAGAGGATTTACTAACAATATGGGAACGATGGGATGCACACAAAAGAGAGAACTTCATCCTACGTGCTATGATATTCTGCACCATCAACGATTTCCCTACCCTTGGAAATTTGTCGGGCCTTTGTACGAAAGGAGCCAAAGCTTGTCCCCACTGCGAAGATGAGACTAGAGCATGTGGCTGAAGAATTGCAAGAAAATAGTTTACATGCGTCACTATAGGTTTCTTCCGAAGAATGACGCGTATCGTAAGAGGAAGAGGGAATTTGCTGGCCACAAGGAAGACGGTTCAACCCTGAAGCCTATGAGCCGGAAAGAAGTTTACTCACGCGTGAAGGACATAGACATTGTGTTTGGAAAGGATCGTAAATTGAAATCCCGCATGAAAAACATTTGGAAGAAGGGATCGATATTTTGGGACTTACCGTATTGGGAGTATTTAGAGGTTCGGCATTGCATTGATGTCATGCACGTAGAGAAGAATGTTTGCAACAATTTAATTGGCCTATTGCTAAACATTCTGGGGAAGACAAAGGATGGCGTCAATGTGTAGTGCGACATGATTGAAATGAAAATTAGGCTTGAGCTATCACTGAGAGAGGACGAGAAAGGCCGTATATACCTCCCCCTGCCTGCTATACTTTGTGCATGGCTGAGACGACATAACTTTGTAAGTGTCTCTATGGTGTCAAAGTTCTATCGGGTTACTCCGCAAATATGAAAAAGCTTGTGTCCATGGGTGATTTGAAATTACTTGGTATGAAGTCTCATGATTGTTATGTGTTGATGACACAAATGCTACCTGTTGCTATCCGAAGTATTCTACCGCATAAGGTCAGAGAGACAATCGCGAGGCTGTGTTATTTCTTCAATGCAGTTTCTTGCAAGGTCATTGATCCTGATAGACTAGATTCTCTGCAAAGCAAGGTGGTTCTAACTCTTTGTCAGCTTGAGATGTATTTTCCTCCGTTGTTTTTTGATATCATGGTCCATCTCACTGTCCACCTTGTTAGAGAAATCAAGATATGTGGACCCATGTTCCTATGTTATATGTATCCATTCGAGAGGTACATGGGTGTACTTAAGGCCTCTGTGAGGAATCGATCTCGGCCCAAGGGCAACATTGTCGAAGGTTATGCAGCTGAAGATGTTGTTGAGTTCTGCGTCGATTACATGGCTGAGGTAGAAGCATTAGGAGTTCCTGTGTCTCGTCACGAGGGGAGGCTTGATGGCATTAGAACTATTGGACTTAAAGCAATCACTCCTGATTTTGATATGTACTCGAAAGCATATTTTTGGGTCTCGCAACACACGACGGAGGTGTCTCCGTACATCGACGAGCACAAGGAGATGCTACGACAACACAATCCTAGCCGATCCGAGATTTGGACCACGAGAGAACATAATAGTTGATTCAACCGAGGAGTCCACAAGTGAGAATCTGAAATGGTTGGAAAAAGGGCCAACATTTACTATACAGACATGGTAGGGTTACAACATCAATGGGTACATATTTTACATGAAAACTCAAGATCAAAAGAGCACTATGCAAAATAGTGGAGTGAGCATAGAAGTTTTTCATGAGGAGTTCAGCAAGACAGGCCCAACAAGGGTAGTACGTGGATTGAACTCGTACTACGGGTTCATAGAAGAAATTTGGGAGCTCAATTACGTATTGTTCAAGATTCCCCTGTTTCAATGCTGATGAGTCCAAATCTCACAGGGTATAAAGGTTGACAGTTACGGTTTCACTTCTGTGGATCTCAATCGAGTTGCTTATAAAGATGAGCCATTCATACTTGCAAAGCAAGCCATTCATGTCATTTATGTCACTAACCCGGCCAATAAGAAGTGGCACGTCATCCTTCATGGCAAGAGAAGGATTGTTGGAGTTGAAAATGTCGTAGACAAGGAAGAATACAATCAATTTGATAAGATGCCTCCATTGGAGATGGCGTACAGGTCGATACCGAAGACACCAACGAAACTAGTTACATGCATATGGATCACCAGGAAGGGTTATACTTTAAAGGTAATCAACCATCCTTATCTCTCTGTTTCCATCGGTATAGCTTATCCTCTAATTCTCGCCTTTGCAAGGATGCGACAAGTGGAAAGTTGAGGATAATATGGGTGTGTACGTACATAGGTGCAAATTGTTGGTCAAAGTCCCCATTTGTATGTAAAGTCTATGCAACATAGTTTTACCACATTCCCAATATTTCAAAAGTTTTTACCTTGCCAAGGATGATAAAAAACCACTCCTTAGGCAAATTTGAGTGAACCTTAAAAATCTTTGGTCAAATTTATTCAAAATTTATTTGAGCATGCTCCACATGGGACTCGTAAGGTTGTAACCTATTTTCGGAGCATTTGGACTTCATTTGCAATATCTGAATGTTCGAGTGCCTCTCTCCCGATATTATGAAACCTACAGTACAAAATTGCTTCCAACTTCAAATTTCTTAATCAAAATCTTTCAAACTTGATTTTGCTATGCTCCAAATATGTCTCTTGAGGTTTCCACCAAGTTTTGGTGCATTTGGACATCATTTGCAAAGATTTGAGGCTTTTCGGATATTGAAATTTCAGTATTCAGAGTTGCAGAGTTTCACATTGTAAAGCACTTTAAGAACCATCTGTGATAGTGCTTTACAATCTGAACTACGCTCATTTGAGATGGTTGTGTACTCATAACCATCTGTAATAATCTCTCTACAAAATTTAAGGTGGGCGTCGTCCCGCTCATTTCCACACTTTGCGAATTTTCACTTCACTTGCCCTAGCTCTCTGGCGGCTGCACGCACTGCCTCTCTCCGGCCTCCCACCGTCTAGTGCAACCACCTCTAGCTACTCCTCCCAACCTCCAGCGCCTCCTCCCGGCCACCTCTGACCGTCTCGTCCTCTGACGTCTCAGGTGCCCCTCCTCCCTCTCCCTCCCCTTCATCGTGCTATACCTAACGGCCGATGGTAGTTGATGTAGACTAATCTTTAATCTCATTAATTTTCTCTTCATTAACCTCGATTACCTGCACACCGATAGCAAAACCAAAAAAACACAACTTTTTTCGTGCAACAATCACACTAAGCCAAGTTAATGAATAACTTTTCTTGTCTTAAAATCTTCAAAACTTGTCTTTAAGTGTTCAATGTGTTCTTATAAAAACTTGTACACAAGCATATCACCAAAATATACAACTACAAATTTTTCAATGAATGCTCTTAAGCACACGAATGTATTATGTGCATTAGTCAATTCAAAAGATATAACTAACCACTCATAGAAACAATGTTTTGATTTAAAAGCGGCGTTTACTCGTCACCTTGTTTCATTCGAATCAGATGGTAACCATTTTTCAAATCAATTTTATAAAATATAAGATAACTACTTAATTAATCAAGCATATCATATAATCTAGAAATTTGATGATGATACGTCATCGTAATATTGTTTATGACTTGCAATATACACATATTCTTCACGTATCATCTTCCTTAGGAACCAAATGCACAGGCACGACACTTGGGCTGACACTCTCTTGTCCATCAAATTTTGCACTTGTGTTGAATTTCCTTCGTTTCTTCTGGATTTATGTATTATGCTAGTTAGTTAGGAAATTAGGCTCCTGGTATGAATTCGATTTAATGTTCAATATCTCGAATCAATGAGAACCCAATAGATACGTCTTCTAGAGAAACATCTTCAAACTCCTATAAAAGAGAAATAACAACACTAGGATAGGAAGCAATTAAGTCATTAGTGTTCAACAAGACCTCCTTAGACAAAAGTACAAGAAGACTTTGTTCGAGTGCAAAGATTTCTCTCAATTCGCTCCTAGTAACTAATCAAACATACCCCTTTGTCTTTTTCCTCTCTTCTCTTTATTTGTTGGCCCTCGACCTCAATTATTAAGATAAGATCTAACACTATAACCTATGACATTACCTCCCATATTTAACGATTAAACCAGATTTTTTTAGTAACTAATAATAGTTATTAGAACCATTTTACTCGTGGTATTAGACTTCAATAGGTAGCACCAATAGTCATAGAGTTACGTTTACTAAATCAAACAAAATATTAGCATGGATGTCCTAAATACTACAAGTGAGTCTTTCTTGTGAGTAGTTACTACAACATCATTGCTTGTAAAATGGTAGTTCATGTAGAACTCGCTCTTTTTTTAAGCATATTTACATAGACACTGCCGGTTGGTCTTGTCATTAAGTATAGAATTCAATCTTCTCTCTTTCACTTATGTTAGCAACTGATATGTCCAGTGATGAAATGAATCAGTCAGGGAGTCAGAGTGACCTCTCTGGAGATGAGACGCCTGGGCCGGACATCACCCCGTCCACCATGGCCCAGCCGTAGAAGAGAAAGGGGTGAGGCCAGACTACATGCGCGCGTCTTGACAGGTGGGAAAAACAACACATAGAGTTCGACAACAACGAGGTGCCGGAAGCTCCGGAGAAACTAGTCAGTCAGTACTGCTCACTATGCGGCAAAATAGCAAGGGAGCGGGTGCCCATCCCAACCTCCGAGTGGAGTGAAGTGCCCCGAGAGTGCAAGGAAGAGCTATGGGAAGAAGTGCAAGCGGCATTTCACATTTCTGAGGATCGCCAGCTCACCATCCGCCGGATGGCACTGATGACTACCCTTTTGTGACTCCCGAGGCATGGCAGCAGTTCGTGGAGATGAAGGGCACACCCGAGTTCCAAGCGCTTAGTGAGAAGGGCAAGCAAGGCTAACCAGGCCAAGAATACCCACCCACACAGACTAGGCGCCGCTGGGTATGTGGAGAAGAAGGCGCTGTGGAAGAAGAAATTGTGGAGGAAGCAAGACGAGGAGGCTTCCCAGCCTTCGGCCTCCGCTTCTTATGTGGGGATAACGGATGTGCACGCCCGCAATTGGTGCCGAGCAAGATCGAAGATGACCTCCTCCGGAAGCGTCTCAATGAATAACCCTGCGGACAGGGAAGTGATTGACCGGCTGGTAAGATCTCTAACTTACTATCCTCGTAACACGCATGCAATGGGTTGTATTGCTAAGTTCTCCTGTTGCAGGCGGCGTTGAGTGCACAGGCGTCATCTGGATCTTTCAACCCTAGTAGGGAGAGGGATATCCTAACGACAGTGCTGGGAAATAAGGAGCATCCGGGCTGCATGTGCGGCCTAGGTGCCACTATGCCTTAGAGCGTAGGTTTCGCTGATGATGAGGAGGCAGCTAAGAGGAGAAAGAGATCCTACAAAGCCCGTGACGAACGGATCAAGGAGGAGATCTGATCGGAGTTTTACCAGTGGGACGCAGAACTCAAGTTGGAGTTGACGGAGATGCGGGCAATGTATGAGGAGATAAGAAAATCCCAGGGCATTCCCCCTACAACAGTAGACTTACAGAGCCCCGGTCTTGGACGTCGTAGCAACTGCGCGTCCGCACTGGGGGCTTCGCATCCAGAGTCCCCTCGATAGTATCCGGTGGACTTTCTGCAGGTAATGACCGCTTTTCTTTGTTAATACATTCGAAAGTGAAATTCAATGCGTACCCTGATGTCATCTTAATGTGCACTGTTTGTAGGAACCCGCCTCCTGCAAGCTTATGGTGCGGGCTGGTCTCTTCCCGATCGAGGCTGGCCGTGGGATGGCACAACCATGCACGGCGGGGATGATGATTCACGGTGTCCCTCTATCTGAGGGTTTTGCACAAGTCCAGGTGGACATTGTCTTCGAACATTGCAAGGGATTTCCATTGCACAAGCCGCCGAACGACGAGATTACCACTCTTGGGGCTGCGGTGCACACATTCGTGCAATGGCCCAAGAAGGACATCGTCCTGGATGAGATAATTCCCCCACCTGTTACATAATTTTGTGCTGTAATAATAGCCCTCGAAGTTAGTGACCATTAATATACGTAGGTTCTTACCGCTACGCACACCAACACTCAGCCTAGTAGCTAGCCGACCCCTCCTCCGACAAGCCAGCCGACGGGTCCGGCGATGAAGTTGATGCCAACTAGGAGGCTAGGCAATAATAAGTTGGATTCCAGGGGAAAAACAAAGAAGAGCACAATGAAGGAGAGTGAGAAGAGCACGCCGTCTCCCATGCCATTCATTCTGGGGATGCTCATGGCCCCCGATACGACAATTCGGAGCATGGGTCTCGCATGCCATTGCATGGATGGTACATGCAGAAGACAAACGAGACCAGGACGCAGCGTCGGACGCACTTCATGGTCAAGTACACCGTGGAAAAGTTCCACCAGGAAGACGAGACCTATCCGGTGACCTTCGAAGACCTGCACAATTTATTCAACAAAGAGGCGCTCGACGTGTCCACCCTACGGTCTTGGGTGCTGTAAGTATCTACTATCCTACGCCTATTCGTGCATATATGGATAAATGTCATTTATTAATTGGTTAATTCTGAGCAGCTGCATGACCAGATATGCCAAAACTAAATGGGAACCTATCTGTTTCCTGGACCCCCTGCTGGTTGCCGAGGTGACGTTTAAGAGCGACGCAGACTTCGTGGTCAACTACATCAAAAGAGGGTTGCTTGCTTGCTCAGGTCGACAAGGAGTACATACTTGTACCCTACAACCAGAGGTGAGTGCTTTCATCGGTACTTTACCCATAGATTAGTGTCTCCATATACACGCCCCAGACCTAGATTAAATTATAAATTCTTTACGCGTAACATGTAGGTACCACTGGATTCTGCTGGTGCTTATTCCGAAATCGAACAAAGTGTTCTACCTTGATTCATTGCAAAGGAAAGGGTACGAGTATGGTGGTGCGCGAGATGTAATCGAAAGATTAACATGTTTTATGATATTCATGTGGACCCGTGTTGCATCTAGATTTACAGTCCTTAAATTGTCAATTTCGACTATCTGCAGGGCTTTCACGAACTACTTTGCCGAGGGAGGGAAACAGCACAAGCGGTGAGCCAATAAGTTTCAATGGATACAATTTCCGGTACAAATTTCAACTGGCATCTATTTTACTTTATAACGTCTCCCCAGCTAACTCTCAATCTATACGTTGGTAGTGCCATCAGCAACCGGACGACAATACATGTGGGTTCTATGTGATGCACCACATGTACGACCTCATCACCCCTTACCGGTCAAATTTCCTTGAGGTATACAACTGCTGCCCTTTGTATCAATTTGGCAAAATTTACAGCTGCATTGAGCTAATTTTTTCTGTAGCAACTCTTGTTGTAGGGGGTCGACTTCCCTTCGGAAAGTTTTGACCTTGCACAGATTGGTTTAGTCGAAGGGATGCTCGCTTCGTTTTTCTGACCTTCTGTGATTATGCCTATCACAGACGGTTTTGAGTTCAAAACCGTCTGTGATAGTCTCCTTATCACAGACGGTTTTTATCCTATAACCGTCTGTGATAGGCATAATCACAGACAGTTCAAAACTGTCAGTGATAGTACTCCAATATCACTGACTTGAATATCACTGATGGTTCAAAACTATCTGTGATGACTGTTTTGAACCGACTGTGAAATGCATTCTGTAGTAGTGACCTATGCTCGGCCTAGAGCACGAGACGTGCCATAGGTCGTGCTCGGCTTAGTTTCCAAAGGTTGGTCATAACTGGTCGGTTTTGACTCAGATTTGTATGTTCTCGCGCTGTTTGAATCTAGATTTCGTCATCTGCCTGTCAAAGAGTTATATTTGGGCACATTAACCCATTGTATCATAAATAGAGAAACTTTTGGCTCAATTAGGTGTGCTCTTCTATGCTATTTTTTAGGGTTTTAGTTTAGTTTAGTTTAGTTTACTTTAGTTGAGTCCCCCTTCTCTATTTTTCATGCATTTGTAAGCGGGCAAGGACGGCAGACTTAATTTTCAAGCAATCAAGTAAGTTTTCGTTTATTCCTTATTATTTCATTATTTCTATGGCTTTTTGCGAGTAATTCACTTCTAGGGTTAGATTTCTTGACCTCATCCGAAAGGCGTGATTCTTCCTCAGTCTCGATCTTAAGTTTCGAAGTTATTTCCTTATGTTTTCTTCCTCCAAAACCTAAATTCTTGTTTCAGCAACAGACGTAACAGTTGAGTCTTAGCAGAATTTATGGGAGTTCTTGAGTCTTTAACGCTTTGAGCGGGATCCTAAACAGAAGAGAGGCTCTCGCCAAACATAATAGTGGAAGCGATCCTCTGACCGTTATACCAGCAACCGTACTGGCAACTTAATCTATCTTGAAAAACAATTAAAATTAACATGCAATTCTCAGATCTTGGATAGAATTACGCCTGATGGTTATGGAACTCCCGAAACCCTAGGTTTTCCTTCTTGCTTTATAAACACTAGATTTCATACTTGCTATTTACTGCTTTAAACCCTAGATTGATAGATTTAGTTGTAAATTCGTTCAGACTTAATCAGTGATCCATTAACCTAAAAAGACGAATACGCTTGTTTCTCGTGGAATTCGACCTTAAGTGCTCAACGTTCAACCGTTCGCTACGATTATTACAGTCATCTGCTACGCGACAACCTCGTGCGGTGCGATCAATGTGTTTTGTAAGCTCAACTCGCCCATCTTATACTTGCAATAGCTCATATCTACACCGTTTTGCCCCTTGCGAACTAAGTTGTCGCCAAAAAATATGCAAATTTTTCCAAGGGCTCCATTCCTAGGTACATTTAAGCCTCATAAATAACACTATGTAAATAAGTATATGTAACACCCCAAAAACTAGGGCATGAAAAATTCATGTTTGTTCGAAAACTTGGGTATGCATGTATTTTCATTAATTACAGTTAGCTCCTTTTATATCCCACAGACTTCCAAATCCTTCTTAATAGTATACTTTTTGACATCTCAATGTGGATTGCACAGATGTGGATTCTTATGTATCTTATACAAATTTGCCTTCAGAAACCAAATCAAATTCAGCTCGTAAAGCCTTGAAACCATACCCTACTCCGTTTTCAAAAACATAATTTCCTAAATTACTGTAATTACCCTAATTACCCTGTCACTACATTTTTTAGTTTTACTAATTTTTGTACATATTTTGTGTCTGATATTCTAAAACCTTGAATTATATTATAATTGCATAACAATGCTAAAAGTTCTCAATCAAACCCTACCATATGACCACTTTTCGCAAATTAGTCCACAATTGAGTACATATTAGTCCTTTTTCCATATTTCATATGCCATAAATGTCTAAAATCTCCAAATTACCTCCAAATCCAAATTTGATTGTATGAGCACTATCCTTGTACCATTCAACACAAGTTCATTACAAATTGTTTGTTTATTGTAATTTTATTCCAAAAAACTTTTGAAAAACACTACAGTTTTTCCTGACCTACAACCCTGACCATTACTCTAGGTGATATTTTATTCTATTACAATGTAAATGGAAATATTATGTAATGCACCTCTAACATACAGTGAAATATGGTTGCATGTCAATTTTTTTCCAAACTGCACTAGTCATATTTCTTCTATTTCCTATACCTAAATAAATTACTCTCTTAATAAATTACAATTTTATTATTTCGCACAAAATGAAACAAAAAATAATCACTTAACAAAACCTATATCTAAAAATGACCTAGTCGTACTATGTTCTAAATGTCTTTTTCCGTTCACAATTTTAAGCTTGACGAGGATTGTTAGCTATTTTTAGGCCTCCATGGTCGCACTAGCACCCCATAGTCGCACATGACTATGGCCGCGGTCCTCCCTATGGTGGCCAAAGGCTAGAAAGAAGAATGTGGGGTAATCCAAGGGCATTCTAGATATAACTCAAAAATCGTACTTATTTCACACAAAATCAAGACATTTGTTTTATGCTGTATCCAAGGACAATATGGTCACACAAATAGTCCCTACAACCATCCTCTGTCACAGATACAAGAACTGATCTCATCACCGTGGTCGCAGTGTTACGTGACCACCCCCTTAAACATTACCTCACCATGATCATTATGATTGACTCTGAGATAATCATAAGTCCCTGACAAGGTAACCGTCGAAGGAGGTTAAGACGGTTAGGCAATCCCACGACGACCAAGTCAAGACTGCCAAACTGTCACGTACCCATGATCTACGGCAACCACCACGCCCATGACCTCGCAGCTACCACCTCGGGGCGGTTAGGAGAGATTGTGGGGCATGCCCTCAGGAGAACAACCGATGACCTCTTCGACAAGTATAAGAAATCCTTCAAGGGAAGGATCAGAGAGGACGGATCGACAAAAAAGAGAAGACTAGGCTTAGCAAAGATAGAATTAGCTAGCTGCACACTGTAATCACCTCTCTGTAACTCATGTTCCCACATAGTCAATTACACAGGACGTAGGGCTATTACACAACTTAAAGGGGGCCTAAACCTGGATAACTCTTTCTCCCCGTGTCTTAGATTCATGGATACCTTGAACATCTTAGATTCATAGATACCTACACATATTCAATTACAATAGAAGATATGCAAATGCATGCCTTGCATTTTTGGAAAGATGTACTTGATTTCGTGTTATATTATGGCCATATTCCCCTAGTCCCCCTCTTGAGATCATACATACAGAAGGCATTGTATTATAATCCCAGGAGTAATATGGGTTAATAATGATCAGTGAATATCTAGCGAGTTCCTCATACGTTAAAAAATGGTTTATAAAAGAATGTCTCAACTAAATGTGGTCATCTGACCGTACCAATACTGATCTTAATATAATACCGAAGTTTATTACGAGCTGGCAACCCCTTGAATGATCAGAAACATACTAGTAAGTCCCATATGCGTTGAGGAACATCTTATTTAGGGATGTCTTATCTAGATGTGATCATGAGATCGGCCAGCGAATCCAACTTGGTTACTATAATATGATGATCATCGACGACCAGCCCCCGAGCATAGCTCAGAAAGGATGAGGCAAAAGAATTCAACCATAACACAATGCGAGGAAAAGTACAAGTTATTTTCTAACAAAATCATGCTAATTGAAAAGGTAGAAAGAAATGGGAAAAATTTACACGTAAAACTTGTGTAAATGATCTATGTTCCAAGCATTGGACAAGATCCTTCAATCTTCCATTGCTCATCGGTTCTGTGTTTTTTGTAAAACTAGGTCACCCACATGAAAACTACGAGGTCGCACCCGTTTACTGTGGTATTTACACAAAGCTTGTAAATATACTGCAGACTTAATCAACGCCTAATCGCATTTCTCCTCAAGGAGGGTAATATCTTGGGCACGCTGCTCATGCTGATCAGAATAATCAAATTGATTTACACGAACAGAACCGATGCGAATTTCCATAGGTAAGACAGCCTCGGCACCATATACCAGCTGAAAAAGCATCTCACCCGTAGCTCGACTACAAGTAGTGCGTAGGGCCCATAGAACGGAGTAGAGTTCATCTACCCAAGCCCCCGAGCATATGTTAAGGCGATCAAAAACACGCTTCTTAATGCCTTGTAATATCTGCCCATTGGCACGTTCAACGACTCCATTGCTCTGTGGATTAGCTACAAATGCAAAGCACATTTTGGTCCCGATGTCGTCGTAATAGTCCAAAAAGAGACCACTAACGAACTAGAAACCGTTGTCGGCAATAAGACGACTTGAAACACCAAATCGTGTGACAATGCTCTTATGAAAGAATTTCTTTTTCACAACGGCGGTAATGTTGCAGACTGGTTCAGCTTCAATCCACTTAGTAAACGTGTCAACGGCTACGAACAAAAACTTGTATCCATTAACTGCTGGGGGCATAGGACCCACTATGTCTACTCCCCAGATCGCAAAAGGCCATGTTAGAGGAATGGTTTGTAAAGCATATGCAGGCTGATAAACTTATCATGCACGAAATTGACACTATGGGCATGTTTTGACCAAATACTTGTCATAGTCAAGTGCCAAAGGCCAATAAAAACCCTGTCGGAAAGCTTTTTCGACCAGCATCCGATACGATGCATGTGCACCACACACGTCGTCATGAATTTCTTTCAAGACGGATTTACCTTCCTCTTGAGATATACAGCGCATGAATACTCCTTGAGTACCCTTCCTATATAAAATTCCATCAATGATTTTATATAGATGCGCCTTCCGAACTAACCGATCACTTTCGGTTTCATCCTTGGGCAAGGTCCCATGTTCAAGATAGATTCGCAATAGTCGAGTCCAATCTTCTTCATGTCCAAGGTCGGCGACGTGAACTGTCACCAAATCATCTTCGACCGAAGCCATGATCGACGAGTGTTTTAAGTGTTCAACGAATACTCCTGCCGGAGCGGATGTGCGTGAGGACCCAATTTTTTATAATTGGTCTGCGAGTATATTATCCTTTCGCAGGACATATTGGACTTCGAAATGACTGAAGTGTTTTTCCAATTTCTTCACTTCCCCCAAGTAATGAGTCATTGTCTCATCAGAGGTGTTGTACTCCTTATTTACCAGGTTTACGACTAGCATTGAGTCTCCCCTCACTACTAATCGACAGACTCCATGGAATTTTGCTGCTCGAAGCCCTACAAGAAGACCTTCATACTTTGCTGCGTTGTTGGTTGCAACAAAGTATAATTGAATGACATACTTGAGTTGGTCGCCCTGAGGCATAATTAAGACCACTCCTGCCCCTGAGTGTTGAGAACTGCAAGAGTCATCAAAATACATCATCCAATGGTCGGTGCATTGTAAATCTTTAGATTCTTGCGCAGGAGGGCCGGGATTAGTCCATTCCACCACAAAATCTGCAAGAATTTGAGATTTAACTGCGATGGGAGGGGTGAAATAGATGTCAAATGCTCCAAGTTCCACTGCCCACTTCACAATGCGACCAGATTTCTCCGGATTTTGGATTATATCCCCCAATGGGAAGGACGAAGGCACAGTAATTTTATGTGCTTAAAAGTAATGTTGTAGCTTACGGGAAACCATCAGAAGTGCATAAAGTAACTTTCAGACTTCAGGGTAACGCTCCTTTGGTCCATGAAGTACTTTGCTTATATAGTAGATTGGTTGTTCTGCACCTTCTCTCTCCGCGACCAGAACTGCGCTAACCGCATGAGAGGTGGCTGCCAAATAAAGGAGTAATGGCTCCCCCAAATTTGGAGAGACCAGAACTGACGGACTAAACATATATGCTTTGACCTCTTGAAAGGTTTTTTCGGCTTCATCTGACCAGGTAAAACTATTGTGTTTGTGAAGAGCCTTAAAGAAAGGCAATCCGCATTCGCCTAGTCGTGATATGAAACAGCTTAGAGCCACCATGCGACCTGTTAGGCTCCGGACATCCTTCATAGTCGAAGGAGATCTCATTTGCTCAATGACCCTGATTTTTTCAGGATTAACCTCGATGCCTCTCGAACAAACAAGGAAATCCAAAAGTTTACTAAAGGAAATTCCGAAGGAGCACTTTTCAGGGTTTAATTTTATTCCATGCTTATTCAAATTACAAAAGGTTTCAGCAAGATCATCTATGTGATTAGAACTTTTCAAACTCTTTACAACCAAATCATCAATGTAAGCTTCTAAATTACGCCCCAACTAAGAAAGAAAGGTCTTTTGCATCAAGCGCTGGTACGTGGAACCAGCGTTCTTGAGACCAAATGTCATTCTGACATAACAGTAGGTGCCAAATGGTGTGATGAAGGCAGTTTTCTCTTCATCGTCTTCTGCCATGCTAATTTGATGGTACCTTGAGTAAACATCTAGGAAACTCATCAGTTCGCAACCTGCAGTAGAATCGACCAACTGATCGATGCGAGGAAGGGGAAAATCATCTTTCGAGCAGGCATTGTTTGGGCTGGTGTAATCGACACACATACGCCATTTACCATTTGACTTTAGGACCATGACCGGGTTCGCAAGCCATTCAGGATGATCGACTTTGCGAATAAATCCTGCTTTCTAGAGTTTGTACAACTCCGAACGGATGGCTTATTGCCAGTCAACAGCAAAGCATCTGAGTTTTTGCTTTATTGGTGGCTGTCTAGGCCAAATCGCTAGCCTGGATGAAAGCAACGAGCTCGAGTTCCTATTTGTCGTACAGACATGATCCAATCCGAATGGTTCTAGACGGATCATCTGGGTACAACGGAACTAACTTTAATTTTTCATATGGTCGTGGGGCAACTTTGATCGTATCTGAGGCTGTGGTCGCGGTTTTAACATCCCGAAGGGAAAGCTGATCCACCAACTCCAGAGATAGTCGATCACAAGTAAGTCCCGTGTTCCGGCTGCCTCAGACCGCCTTTGGGGCCTGGTAGCTTGACATATTGATAAGCGTAATGTGCTGCCGCCATGAACATAGCAAGTGTCGACCTGCCAAAAATAGCATTATATGCCGAATCGCAGTCAATTACATCAAAGGTAATCAATTCTTATTGTCTAGTTCTCCCAATGTTACCGGTAATACAATCTGCCCAATCAGCATCATTGAGGGACCAGGGATTATCCCATAATTTTTGAACGAGGAATTTGCATCTCGTCCAGTGTCTTAACCTATAAAAGGTCCAAGGAACTGCCCCCGTCAATCAGAACCTTTTTGACCGTAGCATTGCTAATTATTGGGGCAATGACCAAAGGAAGCCCCAATGGTCTCGTGAGCCCCTTGGGACAATTGTCCCGGTCAAAGGTTAAGGGAGTTTCTGACCAACGAGGATATTGAGGCTCTCCAAGGGGAGTCTCGACTTTATTTACTTCGTGGTAAAAAGTTTTGAATTGACGCATAGAAGCATAAGAAGAGGAACCACCAAAAATTATATTGACATGATTTTGGGGTACCTGGTAAGACATTTCTTCGTCTCCATCAGCGTCTCTAACCCCGCAGGCTTGAGGCGAGGTCTCTGGTTCAAGTCCAGGATGGCCCAACTGTGCCAGGGAAAAGAATAGAAGAAGCATCTGACTCTTTCATGCATACTCCACTTGGCTCGGGGGGATATAACTCAATTGGTAGAGCTCCGCTCTTGCAATTGGGTCATTGCGATTACGGGTTGGCTGTCTAATTGTCCAGGCGGTAATGATAGTATCTTGTACTAAACTGGTGGCTCACTTTTTCTAAGTAATGGGGAAGAGGACTGAAACATGCCACTGAAAGACTCTACTGAGACAAAAAGATGGGCTGTCAAAAACGTAGAGAAGGTAGGATGGGCAGTTGGTCAGATCTAGTATGGATCATACATGGACTATAGTTAGAGTCGGCGGCTCTCCTAGGCTTCCCTCATCTGGGATCCATAGGGAAGAGGATCAAGTTGGCCCTTACGAATAGCTTGATGCACTATCTCCCTTCAATCCTTTGAGCGAAATGTGGCAAAAGGAAGGAAAATCCATGGACCGACCCCATTGTCTCCACCCCGTAGGAACTATGAGATCACCCCAAGGACGCCGCCCTTGATAGAAATCATCCAGTAGCTTCAACCAATTGTGACAATTCTTGAGATCATGTCCTGAAGAATTATGGAATGAGCACTGTAGGATCAAGGATGCTGACTAGAGGGGGGTGAATAGGAGGCTTTTAAAAACTTCAATTTAAAAAAATATTTGCAAATAAAGAAATCAAGAACAAATAATAATATGAGAAAGAGGAAGAGAGAACGAACACAGCGATTTTTACCGAGGTCTCGGAGACTCGCTCAGTCTCCCCTAATCCTCGTTGAAGCACTCAAGTAAATTGAGTCTTGCTCCAATATACACGAAGGATATTATCCACTAATAGTTTCTCCTTGTCCACTTCGGAAAGGCAAGCACAGATGCCTTGTAAAAATGCGCCGAGTCTCTCCGACAATCTCCGAACTGGAGAGATCTACGGCCACGCCTCCGAACTGTCTAGGTGAGGGCGCTCACCAAGAGTACTAGGCAGCATGGTCTTCTCTAGACCTCTAACAATCACCAAGAAACTAATAGGATGCAAATGATGCGAACAGAAAGCACTCGGTGGATCTGAAATCACTCGACTTGATCAAAAGATCAAGATTTTGTATAAGAAACTAAAACTCAAGAATGTGTATAAGAGGAGGCTGCTTGTTGTGTAAAATACGAACTCAAAGCCTATATTTATAGCCTCAAGGATCAAAAGAACCGTTAGAGCTCGGGCTGAAAATCAGCAACTCAAACTGACAGTCAGTTCACTAAAATGATAGTCAGTTACATACACAACGGCTGACAAAATTTACGGATAAAAAATAGCTAGCCGTTTGTGGTCGTATATGGAAACTGAAACCCCAAACTGACAGTCAGTTCGACCAAAACATCGACCAGTTTAAAAGAAAACTCAGATAAAACCAGCTGCGGTCGAAACACAAACTGACAGTCAGCATGGGCATACTGACAGTCAGTTTAGTACAAATGAATGAGTAGCACCAGGGTCAAATAATGCAACTGAAAGTTCAGAGTGGATAAAGATCCTACCGATCACGACGTCTGATGCTTCTCCTGCTTCAACAGCAGATGCGTAGTTGAGTCTTCCGCGACCTGCAGCAGGCATTCCTCTTCCTCGGCCATTCTGGAACCTTCCTCCTCTGGAGGGTGGAGCATTTCTAGCGAAGCCTTGGGCTGGAACAGGGGGTCTTGCAACTTGTGCTCGGGCAACATTGGATGGCAAGTGTTGTAGCGGACAAGGTTCCTGCGATGTCCCTTTCGTCCACAGTGAAAACACTCTTCATTCTTCAGGGGACAATCCTTCAAGAAGTGGTTTCCTCTACATCCGGTACATTGAGCTATTGCAGTAGGCGCAGGACTTTGGGGTCTTTGAGGTGGTCTGAAGGCTGGTCGGAAAGTAGGCATTGGTCTCCCTCGACTAGCACTTCCTTGGTAAGAGTTGGGCAAAGCCTTCCTCTTTCGGTCTTCTTCAATTATTCCTCTTTTCTCCTCCATCTTAAGCAGCCGGTTTATCAGGACGTGGAAGTCCGTGAATTCATGAGATGATAGCTGGTATTGCAGGGAGTTTTGTAGTCCTTCGCAAAACCTATCGATCTTCCTTTCCTCTGTCGCAATATCTTCAGGGGCGTATCTTGCCAGTTGAATAAATTCATGCAGGTACTGTTTCACGGTCTTATTCCCTTGTCGCAGATTTACAAATTCTCGGCGCTTTGCCTGGACAACGCCTTTAGGGACGTGGTATCTACGGAATTCCTCTTTGAACTCGTTCCAGGTGATCGAATCTCTGTTGGTGTGCACAGTCTGGTAATTCTCCCACCAAGCAGCAGCGGGTCCAGCTAATTGATTTGATCCATACAGAAGCTTTTCTTCGTCGCTGCATTTGACGGTGTTCAACTTTCTCTCCACATCTCTGAGCCAGTCGTCTGCTACGATGGGGTCTTCTGTGCTTGAAAAAGTCGGGGGTCGTGTTTTCTGAAAATCAGTTAACTTTGCGCCCAACACGGGTCCTTCAGTTTGTCCGGATGCAATATGCTGCATCAGCTGTCCCAAGATTTGGTTTTGCACAGCCGCTGACTCTTGCCGGTTGCGCTCCATCCATAGCAGTACATCGTTGATGTCACCTCCTTGTGGCATCGTCGAAGATCCTGGTCTATCGGGGTTTGTGCGGCTCCTCGCTCCGGGTGTGGCCCTTACATTGCTAGGGTTTCCCTCTAGCTCTCCTTCCTGGGGTCTTGCTCGCGTGTTAACCATCCTACTCAAACAGGAGGTTAAGAATAGAGACATTGATTCGGAAAGAATCATTTACACAGGTGCTAGCAGAATGCTGGCATTAACTCAAGAAGTAAGAATAAGGATATGCAAAATGACCTTTTCATAAATTAGCTTTTCAAAAGATACAAAGCTTCTAGCCTCATCGGCTTACAGAGCTTATCTAACATCTAGCATACATCAACCATACTAAAACAACTACTACAACAAAAGGAAATCTAGCGTCTGCTGGGCTAGGCACAAAAGGTCGAAGGAAGTCTGCAGTCACTCCTTAGCATCATCAGAAGAATCACAAGGCTCTACCTCCTCGGGATCCTCCTCCTCATCATCATCAGCATCCATCGAATCATCTTCGTTGTCGTCGTTGATGTTGACAATCTCCTTCCCTTTTCCCTCAGGGGACTTCTCCTTCTTTGCAGTGCAGGGAAGCTCGATCGTCTGGCCGTTGATGACTATGCCACGCGACGCAGGCATGAAACCGCTGAGATACTCCTTCAAATTTCCTACCTTCTTGCGAGCGGTGATCTTCAACTTTGGGCGACTCTTCTTGGTTACTGACTCTGCAGCTTCGAGGTTCTTCTCTCCACTTGATTCAGCCATTTCTTGAATTTGTCTTTCTTTCTCTCGGAGACTCGCACGAGCCCTAATAAGCATGCCCTCAAGGTAGTGGCGATCATCGCGAACACGCTCGTAGTCTCGAAGTAGGCAGGTGTATCCGATCTCCGAAGCACGAACGACGTCTCGAGTCTTCGTCAAGATAGCGTTCTCCTGGTCGCTGGACGGAAGAACAACTCGGTACTCTGATCCGGGGACCTGGTAAGGTACGAAGCGGTAGGGGGAATCAGAAAGGTAGTCGTTGTACATCTGCCGGACGGAACCTACAGCACGACGGGCAGCGTCTAAGATAGCATCCTCCTCTTCTTCTCTGCGGGCTTGACGTCTCACTGAGCCTCTCCCGTGCTCGGGAATCTCATAGACAATCACTGAGGCCCGACAACCTATGGGTCGTCCGTTGATCTCATCCTGCCAGACACAATACACTGGCCTCTGACTGTCTCGTGCTCCCAGAAATTGCAGCATCATCCACAGCAACAGTGCCCACGATCCGAGCTCGTCTCCATGAAGGTATCTCCTGTCGGAAGCCATCTGAAGATAGAACGAAAGGCATCTATGAGTTTAAAGAGAAGTCTAAAGCCTTTTTCCAAAAATCGAAAATAACATTTTTCTTAAGGAAAATAGGTTTTCGTAAACAAATTTTTGACAAAGAACTAGCGAACTTTCTTCTAGGGACGCCAAAATCTATCTAAGGGTTACGACCTACAGTCGAGTCTTCTGCTCTGATACCAAGTTCTGTGGGACCCTCATTTGAGGATTCCAGTGGCAATCGCCCAGGTGGATTGCACTCAGAAAAGGCACATTGCAGCTCACAATAACAAGATGCATTATATAAAAATGCGAGTAATTAAAAACAAGTGCTGATCACAAGGACCAACATTACAATAACTTAGCGCCAAAATGACGCATTTAAATGTTGATACAAATTAAGGAGTTTTCGACACAACGGTCGACACAAAATAAAACAGTAATGATAAACAAAAGGACTTCATTGGTCTTCTTTTTCAGCAGCAGCGGTGTTGCACGGGCCTTCTCCACATCGAACTCCACCTTGGTGCATAACCCTTTAACCAGAGGGATCTTCAGTTTCTTCTTCTTGTTCCACATTGGGTTCAAGACCGTAAGATTCGGGGTCGACGAATCCTTCTTCTAAATTAGTTTGTAAAAGCAAGGGTGAGCACATTGTCCACATGGTGCTCAACAAGTCCCAAGTAACAATGCATGTATATATAGATGAGGGGGAATTTCTCAAAGAATAGCTCCTTGGCTTCATATATGTATATAGAATAGATTTTCACACTTAGTCTTTGGAGAAAGGACTTTCATTTTCAAAAGCAGTGCTTTTAAAACCCTAAGCTAAATTCTCAGAAAATGTTGTGTGTGGCGGTCTTTCATGAGTCACCACTTTATCCTGATTTTGTGAAAACTTTCCAAAAGCTACTTGTGCTGCATCGATGTGAATAGAATCCACAGCGCGCAGACTCCATAACCTGGGAGCTCAGAGTATCCGATACTTTTTAAACTTTGCAAAGGTGTACCACCTTAATCCACCGATCATTCGGCTTTCAAGTCGGTACCTCTCCATGCGACTCTTATGCATGTGACAAGGCCGAGATGACACAACAATTTACAGTCCTAGCATTAACTATTTCCCTGCCCGGTAAATAGACAGTTAAGTCTCAAGTACCGTTGTGGATCCTCCCCACTGCCTTACTTCCTAGCCTGGGTCTATGTTCTCGCAAGACACATAGCCTCTCTTGATTACAGTCGCGCACGACTTAATCTGGCATAGGGCGTCTTCCTTCTTTCCACCTTTTCCTCTCATGATTTTTCTGAACTCACATCACTCATGGCCTTCTGCGGCCCACCAGTCCTCGCAAGACACTGGATCGACAACCATTGCAGGGAAAAGCTAATACTAAAGAAAGCTACTAAGTTGCGCCCGTCCCATAAACAGGCAAGTGGTTGGTACGTTTTTCATGCCGCATAGAAGCACAGCACAAGGTTCTAGTCCTTATGAACCTCTAGTGAGGAGTCTTTCACATTCCCAGTGCGCACACAGCACCATCCTATCAAACCATCCTCACTATCGATTCCAATCATATTTTCTTTCACAAAAGGGTTTTGAACATGCTTTTCTCATATGTGACCATTCAACATTTATCATATAATCTTGGGCATAGCATAACCTAAGCATGATATTCTAGGGTAACAAGGGTGCAGGGGTATTCAATGTCAAAAGGGGCTTTACAATCATTTAGGTCATATCTAATCATTTTATTGAAACATAGTTCTTATTTGAATCTAAGGCATGCATATACTTGAAAACAGATAACATACTTCATTTCAAAATAATAGGCTAGACATGATCAAGGGTTTGAGACTTGCCTTGCAGTGACGGGTCTAGCTGCTCAAATGAATCTTCGGGGATCTCCTCTGCTCCTTCACCGTCTGGTTCCACGACGGGTACAAACAACACATACACACTATATAAGCACACAAGTACTAGAAAATAATACGTAAATACATCATGCATGCAGGGGTAAGGGTTTGGACAAGGTCACTTGACATAGGTTGAAGAGATGGGCTCAAAGGGCTTGAATGTCGAAGGGTTGACATTCGACTCATGGCTTGACATTGCTCTAAATCGGTTCTAGGTCTGTTTTCTGGAGATATGGTAGTAGGGAATGTTGTAGATCATGGCTCAAGGGACTTACTGGACAAAGTGGCATTTCAATTGCTCAAATTAAACAAGTCTAAATCATCCAATGCCACTGGTGGTCATGCACTGACATAGTGCTAGACATGGCCAGAAACTAGGGCATTGCATAACTTTTTACTCAGGACTCCAATTGATGCACAACTTTGTCTGGGGTTTAGGCATTGATAACAGCTACAAAATTCTCAACAGGCTCAAAGGCTGAAAGTGGCCGGAGGGTGCCCAAATCCGGTGAGCAAACACGGTGGCCTGGACATGAACTGAGCCACTGGACAGCAACCTTGGCATGACCATAACTTTTGATTCAGGTCGATTCAGAAGTCGGGCTAGTAGACAAAATTGCTCAGGGGGTTGAGATCTATCTAAAGGACAAGGTGTGCGGGGCTAGATCGGCCGGGGAAAAATTCCGGCGACCGGCGCTGGAGAAGACGACTCCTGAATTGGGCGTTTTTGATTTAAAAGGTTTGAGGTCGATTCACTGCTCAGGGAGTGAGAGGGTGAGGTGAGGGGTCTATTTGCAAGGTTAATTTAGCCGGAGAATGGCCGGAGAAGCTTGGCGACGAGGACCAGTTCACTGGTGGCGCGCAAACTTCGGAAAGGCTATGATCGCTGCTCAATTTTGAAATCTAAGTTTGCAGGCTTGCTCAATTGGGTGCACTGGTCAATTCTTATCACTGGCACGAGGATTAATTTGGACTAAATCATTCGGCATTACGGGAACAGGGGATTTCGGTTTTCCGGTGATTGCCGGCGTTGAGGTGCGCCGGGGACCAATCAATGGCTGTGAAACACACAGGGGGAAGAAAGGAGCTTACTGGTGGCGTTGGTTTGGAGGGGAAAGCTTCGGGCAGGGCTGGCGCCGTAAGATTCAGGAACTGCTCGCCGGGGAAGAAGACCTTCGCGGCGACGCTGGAGAACTCGGTTGCTCTCTGGTGGTGGAGGCTAAGGCTTACAATGCGGGTGGTGTGAAGAGAAACGCTGAGCAAGAGGGGCTTTATATAGCCGCGGGGTGAAGCTCTCGGGAGCAGCAGCAATCGCCGGAGGGATTTTCTTCTGGCGCTGGGGCGGTCATCGAGGTATTTCGGGACACGGCGGGGCTCTGCCAGAGGCGATGAATCGCGGGGAAACAGGATTCTGTCAGGGGTGTGGCGACGATCTCCGGGATGGCGGCCATGTGGCGTGAGGCTTCTGGCAGCAGCAGCAGGCACGCGCGCGCGGGGAAGAACATGGCACGGTGCGGTTGAAGCGTTCCACGGTGGCGGTACAGCTGTGCATGGTTGGTGGCTACGTAGCCGTGAAGGTGGCAGCGCGAGGCACTTCGCCGGCGGCGAGTTCAACGGCGCGGCATAAAGGCGGGCGCTGGTCGAAAACTTCACAGGGACCTGGTTGCGAACTTTGGACTGAATTGCGACGATTTGGACTGATCTGTAAGGATTTTAACTCGGGTACTTGGGCCTATTTGCAAATATGGAGATCCAAAGGGCTGATCTGAGTTCTGGTTTTGCATATGAGTGCTACTAAATGTCTTGGACTCATCTACCAGGAAAAATGATAAAATCTGATAAGATCTGGTGGTTTTGACAAAAATCGAAAACAGGGTAATTAGGGTTTGAACTTTTGTCGAAGCTGAAACTAGGGTTTCGGTTGAGATTCTGGAATTCTTCCAGAAGGGAAAAATGTTCAGAAAAATGAAAGAAAGGTTATCACTTGATCTGATTTGGATTTGGAGATGATTTGGGACTTTTAGCCTTTTTGGGTTTTCTGAAACTTCTGAAAAGGACTAAATTGAAACACTTTTGGACTGAAATGTGAAAATGATATGGGATGAAGTTTAGCTGCCAACTTTTTAGGTTAAGGTAGTGGCATACCTAAGATCAAAATAGGGTTGAGACAATAGGGATTCCAAAGAATATATGCTGACTCGTAAGCAGAAAAGATGGTCAAAAATAGGGATGTTACAACCTACCCTCCTTAGGAATAATCTCGTCCTCGAGATTCCAATGAGTCTGAGAACAGGTAGGGAAAATTCTGACGCAGTTCTTCTTCTCTTTCCCAAGTCGATTTTTCTTCGGTGTGGTTATTCCATTGGACTCTGCAGAATTTTATGGTCTTTGATTTTAACCTTCTTTCGCTGACCTCTAACACCTTGACTGGGTATTCTTGATATGTCAGATCTAGTTGAACCTCCGTTTCTGTGGGAGACACTTGCTCCGTTGGTTCTCTCAAGCATTTCCTCAGTTGGGATACGTGAAAGACATCATGGACTCCTGCTAACTCAGGCGGTAGCTCCAGTTTGTATGCTACTTCTCCTCGCCTTTCCAAAATCTTGTATGGTTCTACGTATCTCGGACTTAGCTTTCCTTTTATTTGGAAACGTTGAACTCCCTTGTAGGGTGTCACTTTGAGATATACGTAATCACCTATCTCGAAGGATAGTTCTCTCCTTCTTCTGTCAGCGTAACTTTTCTGTCGAGACTGGGCCGTTTTCAATCTCTCTTGTATGATCTTCACGTGGGCTGTGGCATCCTCCACTAATTGCGGTCCTAACAATTGTTTCTGTCCCACTTCGGTCCAATATAGTGGCGTGCGGCACTTTCTTCCATAAAGCGCTTCATAAGGAGCCATCTGTAGACTCACTTGATAACTATTGTTGTAGGTAAATTCCGCGTACGGTAGAAATTGTTCCCAAGAATTTCCATAATCCAAAGCACACGCTCTCAACATGTCTTCTAAGATCTGGTTCACTCTTTCCGTTTGACCTCCAATTTGCGGGTGGTAAGCTGTACTGAACTTCAACTTCGTTCCTAGGGATTTCTGTAACTCTCCCCAAAATTTTGATACAAATTGTGCTCCTCTGTCTGAGACGATTGTTTTTGGTACTCCATGTAGCGTGACAATTCTGGTAAGATATAGTTCTGCAAGCTTTTTCGTCGTGTACTGCGTCCTTACTGGTAGAAAATGAGCCACTTTCGTCAATCTATCGACTATGACCCATATAGAATCGTATCCTTACTGGGTTCTTGGTAAACCAACTATGAAATCCATTCCAATCTCATCCCATTTCCATTCCGGGGTTGGTAGGGGTTGTAGCGGTCCTGCAGGTTTCTGGTGTTCTGCTTTCACTCTTTGACAGGTATCACAAGAAGCTATAAACTCGGCAATTTCCTTTTTCATTCCTTTCCACCAAAACCGATCCTTTAGATCTTGGTACATCTTTGTACTGCCCGGGTGAATAGAGTACGGGGTACAATGGGCTTCTTGCAGTATCATGTTCTTGATTTCCTTGTCTTCTGGGACACAGATTCGGTTATGATACCACAAAATTCCTTCCTCGTCTTCACGATTTGGACTGAATTGCGACGATTTGGACTGATCTGTAAGGATTTTAACTCGGGTACTTGGGCCTATTTGCAAATATGGAGATCCAAAGGGCTGATCTAAGTTCTGGTTTTGCAAATGAGTGCTACTAAATGTCTTGGACTCATCTACCAGGAAAAATGATAAAATCTGATAAGATCTGGTGGTTTTGACAAAAATCGAAAACAGGGTAATTAGGGTAAACAGGGTAATTAGGGTTTGAACTTTTGTCGAAGCTGAAACTAGGGTTTCGGTTGAGATTCTGGAATTCTTCCAGAAGGGAAAAATGTTCAGAAAAATGAAAGAAAGGTTATCACTTGATCTGATTTGGATTTGGAGATGATCTGGGACTTTTAGCCTTTTTGGGTTTTCTGAAACTTCTGAAAAGGACTAAATTGAAACACTTTTGGACTGAAATGTGAAAATGATCTGGGATGAAGTTTAGCTGCCAACTTTTTAGGTTAAGGTAGTGGCATACCTAAGATCAAAATAGGGTTGAGACAATATGGATTCCAAAGAATATATGCTGACTCGTAAGCAGAAAAGATGGTCAAAAATAGGGATGTTACACAGATCTGCCTAGATCTTTCCAGAAAATGCAAAAACTCTTCCGCTGTCAAAAACTCAACTGAAAAACCAAATAACTGACAGTCAGTTAAAAACATCCATAACTTTTGATCCAGAAATCCAAATTGAGATTTTAATAGATCGTTTGAAAGATAATTTAAAGGGCTACATTTTTGTCAACAGAAGCAAAAGCCAGATCTACCTAGATATTTCTAGAAAAAGCAAAAACTCTTCTGCTGTCAAAAACACAACTGAAAATCCAAATCTTTCAAACCAAATTCAAATCAAATCCATCCGAAATGAATGCAATGCAATGACCTAAGTTTCTCGGTTTATGTTGGAAATGTAGAGAGGACTTGCAACCCCTCTTTATAGTACGGTTAAAACTAAAAACACAATTCTATAAACCGATCAAACTCCAAACACCGAGATCGGTAAAATAAATATGCATTTTACCTTAAGTCTTTTGCTGCTTTATTCTTGGCAACCTTGCTCTTGTGACCATGGCTCGCGACCTTGTGCTTGCGACTTGCAGATCTGGACGGCTTTCTTCTTGCCGACCTTGTGCTTGCGACTTTGGCAATACTGCGACCTTAGGCAAAATAGCTGTCGACCTTGTGCTTGCGACTTTGGCAATACTGCTACCTTAGGCGAAATAGCTCTTAGGTCTCTGCATACATATAGCTCAAAGACATGATTAGATAAAAAAACACTTATTGTCATCAATAATCAAAATCAACAATAATAGGGGCCTAGATGCAACAGGCACCACTTATTGTTTCTCTGTGGGTTAGCTTGCTTTCCCGAATGGTCACTATCGCGGCCACCAGAAGGAGGTTTACTTTTGAATGAAAACTTATTACCTTTCCCTGGTGGCGGTTTTTCGGCGACGGCGACATCTCAGTACTGTACAGCCCGATTCTTCCTGGACTTCTTAGGTTTCCAGCCAGATGATGATTCCGGCTCTTGCTAGAATCATCCTTTTTGTCATCTTTGAGACTTGGTTGAGGTGGCAAATTTCCTTTATCCACCATCCTATTCCATTCCACGGCCTCAGCCGCATCGGAATAGCGGTCAGTCATGTTGAAGAGATCGACGACTAATTGGGTTGGATGGATAAGTAAATCTTCAGTAAACCTCCGATATTGCATGGCATGTTTTAATGCCCTGATAACGGAGTTGTCAGAGATGTTTTGAATGGTATTTCTCACTATAACAAATCTCTTAACGAATTGCCGAAGAGTTTCTGTAGAAGTCTGGAGTAAGCGATGAAGATCATCCTCCTTGCTAGGCTTCCGGTAACAATTTTGGAAATTGTTGAGTATTGCATCACACAACATTTCTCAATTATAAATTGATCCTTCTACCTGATTAAACAAACAATTTCTCTCCGGTCCTTCAAGAATCGTTGGTAAATAATTTGCCATGACGCGGTCATCTCCTCCTGCCGCTTGAATGGCAGTGATGTAAATTTGAAGAAACTTGGATGGGTTCTGAGTTCCATCAAACCTCTCGATCGTACCTGGTTTAAACTTATTCGGCCAGACCACAACATGGAGGCCTGGTGAGAAAGCTTTACAACCAACATAGGAATTGCGACGAAGTCCGCGGCCTTCTGTATGGTCGCGGGTGACATCACCTTGAGGAGATACACCTCGCGGCCTCAGGCGAGAATGGATTGGTACGCGATCTTGATCACGGGAACTTCCAACCCGCCTGACCTTATCATGCCGAACTGGTCCTGAGGGCAATCAATTGCGCCGCCATGACTAGAGTGAGAGTAATCTCTCTCATGGGAGCGAATTGTAGAGCGGGATGACACTGTTGGAGTTGCATCAGATGCTACTTCATCAAGCGTGTCCGCCAGGACTCTGGCAAAGGTTAGCCTATCCTCATCTTTGATATTAGGAGGAGGATTATGTACGGTATCTACGATAACACGAATTCAATCTTGTGTACTCCTCCTGGGCGCTGCAGGTGTCACCGTTTCTTCAACCGCCGAGGATTATCCGGGGCTAAAGAAGGTGTTTGGTCATGCCTACGACCATGCGGATGATGAGAGGTACTAGGAGCGGAGTCATAAGGAGATTGCGTAAGGTGCAAGGCTTCCTTAGTAGCCCTGTGAATCTTGTTTTCTCGTTGCTCGCGATCTTGATCCTCCTTTTGTTTCCGTTCCTGTTCCTCCTTTTGTCTGCGTTCCTGTTCTTCCTTAGCAATTCGCTGCTCAGGAGTTTCCTCCGACAACGCAGCAAATTCTTAAGGAATCGAGGTCGTAGATGGGGAGAACATCTCTCCTTTTTCCCAATCAGATTCGAAGTCAAAGAGAGATTGGAGATTGTCGGGTCAAACTTCCTGGGACTAAGTTCCAAGTTACCATCATCCACATCCTCTGAAGCGATGTGTTGTGGTGCATATTCAGCCTCTGATGTGGTAAGACTCACATGAGGCGTTTGTTCTATCTTCTCTGGCTCTTAGTCGATAGACATGACCAGAGTTGGAGAAGATGCATCCTCATCATGTTCCTCAAAGACATCCTCGTGATCAACCTCTTCCATAGGAACGAATCGTCAGGTGAGGGCATCTGAACATGGGCATAATCGTCGAGATCGAAATCATTCTCGGAATCATATGCTCCTGACATAGCTTATCAGAACTCCTGATAAAAGAAAACACCTTGAGAAAGGCCCCACAGTGGGTGCCAGCTGTCGACGATTCGAACTCGGGGTCCTTAGTCGATCTTACGTAGATTTGTGAGTTATATGTGAGACCTTTCAGGGTGTTTATCAGGTAAGTTAAGACAAGTATGAAATAGAGACACGAAGAATTATACAGGTTCAGGCTCTCAAAAGATTGAGTAATAGCCCTACGTCCTGTAGTGGTTTCACTATGTATAAGAGAATTACAGGGAGAAGAGATTGTTACAGAGGATAATCAATCTCTCTTAGTACTTCTGTCTATTGTCTATTACTTGAGTTGTTCAAGTCTCCTCCCCTCTTCATGTACATTTGTCATCCTTTTATACTGAATGAAAGGATGCCAATGTGGAGCAGTTTGGACGGTTGCTGCTATGTAGTTGCATAACTACGCTGATCTCTTTGCCGGTTAACACATGCAGTTATAGATAACTGCATATCCTAACCTCTTGACAGTTGTCTTCATACGAGGGAGAAGAAGTTATCTTTATCCTGAAATGTGTCTGATAAAGCTCAAGCACACTCAAGTCATCTTAGTTGCGCATAGCCTATGACCTTATGGTCACGCAAGATCTGCGACAATAGACTTGTTCTGTTGCCCGCGACCTTCTGGTATATAGGAAGCTATCTTTGTGACCATAATGGTGGCTAGGGCATAAGTTTACATATCATATTTGAATTATCTTGAATATGATATATATTAAATAAATAACTAGCTCGGGTGATAATCCTCGTCACTTCTTTTCCTACTCTCTTCTCCACTGCCCGCACGCCAGCGGATCCGCGCCGTCCCGCCACCCCCACTCTCCTCTCTTGCACTCTTATCGTTGGCATGCTCCGGAGCCTCTCCTCTCCTCCTCCTCCGGTCTCCCTCCTCTTCGGCTGCCGCTCCTCCTCCGATCTGCGTTGCTTCTCCTCAACCGCACCACCACCGAGCTCGTGCCAGATTCGACCCTCACACCGCCAGCGCTCAGCCGCCACACACTCTGCCCTCTTCACCGCGCACGAGATCGACGCTGAAACCACCAACTTGTCACCGGATCTGCGCCCTCTGTTTCTCTACACCACAGCATCGCCATCGCTTTTGCTTCCCCACCATTCAATTGTGCCCGCACCGTCGGCGTGCTCCCCTTCTTCTCCCTCCTTCCTTCACACCTGTCTTGACCACGACCTGATTTCCCCTTTCCAAATTCGACTCCAGCTAGCTCGTCTTCAACCAGCGCTCTGATGACCACTCGACCAACAACACTGAGCCCTACATCCACGACCACAACTCCTTCGACTAGCTCGTCATTGGGCTCCTCACTGACGCTCGACGACCTCGACCGCCGTTCCTCATAGACCACATCTTGTGGGCCGACGACGACTAGCTCCCTCCTCGAGCGATGAGTTCAACGACTGATAGCAACCACAAGTAGTTGACTCGACCACACCTCCAGCCCCTCCTTCGACCACTTTAGTCATTCCAACCTTGACCACTCATTTGTCAACGACTTTGACCACTATGCCTTCGACGACCTCAACCAACTCTGCTGCTATGACCACAAGCTCCAGCTTCACCAACTTTCAACTTGGCCATGGCAATGGCAAGAACAAGCCTCCTCAACAACGACAAATAGTGAACAATTTCCTCTCCTTTACTCTCCTTTGTTCCTGTGATGATGCACTGAAATTAGCACTATTTTGTATTGTATTTGTTGAGTGCTTTCTGGATGAACTAAACTGAAATTATTATCTCAAAATTGTTCTGTGAATATGTTGATGTTTTTATGAATTGAATAAGAGGCTACTCCAGGATTGAAATGAGATTAGTCTTCAATGTAGTATTCAGTGTAATTGATGTGAATGTGTGTTGCCTTGATTGTTTTCTGAGTTGATGTAGATTAGGTGATTATATCTTGGAACCATCTATTTCTGTCATATGCTGTATTGCATTGTCGATGATTGGGACCTGGGGGGTTCCTCATCGGGCTTATGCAGAATTTAGTTGAGTTTTATAGTGAGATAATTCAAACATTCACCAGGGTAATCAAGATATTTATGAATCTAATGACACGAAGTGTTATCCAGGTTCGGGCCCTCAAAGTTGAGTAATAACCCTACTCCTATTGATTTATCACTCTGAGTAAGTAAAAGGATTACAAAGAAAATGTATTGCCTATTTCTCTATTGCCGCCCTCCTAATCCTTCCCCTAAAGGTCTTTTATATACTTGTAAAAGTGATCGTCCGTTGTTCTGTTGAAGATATGCTTGATGATCGCCTACAACTGCTTCATAGCGGTTGCTGCAAGTCGTGGTTACATGGCGGTTGCTGCAAGTCGTGGTTAGTTGCTGTTTAGCAGTTTCTTTGACCTGCGGTTATAGAAACTGCTCATCCATCTTTATCTTCTTCGATAGTTATCTTGTCAGGGATTTATGATTATTTCGAGAATAATCATAAGGATCAAGGTAAATTATTATGAGTGGTGACTTATACTACATAGTCTCCATATTATAAGTCTTTAACACGATGGTTGCGTATTGTCTATGACCATGTATGGTTATCAGGTTTTGCCTCTACGACATGGTATGATCATAGGCAAATGTCTCTGTGACCATAACACTTGCAAGTATGATCATGAGACTATGGACTCTGTGATGATAGATATTGAGACTATAGAGTTCCATAGTTAAAATTATGGGAATTAAATATCCTTGATGGGCTATGTTCAGAATATCTTTGGATTACCCCATTGTCTCTTTCCTTGATTTTCTGAGACCATAGAAAGGCATATTCGACCATGGAGCATTATACACGACCATGGAACGATATGCGCGACCATGGAATGGTATGCACGACCTTGGCACACATGGGCGATTTAACTCGGGTAATAATCCTTGTAATGCATAGATGAATTTAAACTGCATTGAATTGGAACTAAATTATGAACTATGCTTAAGTATTTTCTTCTCTGAGTTTATGGTTGATTTTTGCTGGTCTTAGTATCTTGCTAATTCAAATGCTTGTGCTTAGTCATTGTTTATTTGTCTAGGTGCTTTGTTGAGAAACATCATGCGATTGCAATCCTTTTATACTGTTAAATCCGGATAGCTTCATCCATTTCTTTTGTGTGTGATCATTGAGCTGGTTCATGCTAGACTGATTTTTCATTGTTTCTGAGGTGTTTATTACAATTGTTTATCAATGAAAGCTCAGTTTGGTCTGGTGTCGTTTGTTTGGGTTTGTTATTATCCGTTGTTGTGGAAGTGAACAGTGGTTGTTTTGTACTCTTCGATCGTCGATATTCATTATAGATCATATTGTATGCAGTTGTTTACACACACCACTCCTGCGTGATTATTGATCGATTATGAATCTATTGCGCATATTCACGAACACGCGTACAAAGCTAGCATTGCTCGATAGTCCGCTCGTGAGCTTTTCACCTCTTTCTTTATTTCATTTTCTTCTGACATTTTCTCTCTTTCTTGTCCGATTTATTTTAGTTTGATCCATCGATTTAGTCTAGTTCGTATACCACTTTGCTTCTTCTAATCCATGAGGAAATAACGACATAATACTTGCCCTTACTGCTCCAATCTCGTCCTCTTCCGAGACGGTCTTGGCCAGTATCATTGCACCAATAGAAAATTATGGCTATATTTTAATACATTTCAATTTAAAATAAGCTAGTATATGTACATACACCAAAAAATTTAATGGTATTATTAGTTCACTTGTTTTATCATCACATTTTTTTCGCCCTAGTAAACATTACATTCACTTTTTTTTTTTTCTTATTTTTGATATACATACAAATTTTACACACATAATATATTGTTTGCACTACTAATGATATCATTAACATAGTCATTAAAAAAATGTTTGTATGTAAATGAAATTTAGCTTGTTTTGAAGCTTTTCCCATTAACTTTTATTTCGATAATTGCACCAATTAAAAATTACAGCTAAAAATTAATATATTTCTAATCAAAGCATATTAATTACATATAAATTCAAAAAACCATAATTCCTAAATATACACATACACATGCACAAAATCATAATTCCTAAATATACACATGTACATAACTCTTATTCCTAAATATATACATACACATACACAAAACCCCAATTCCTACACATTACAAAGATTAAAACCCTAATTCTTCCACATTATTTCTAATTACATGATTAACAAAATATTTAACAAAATCATAATTGCATTTTAACAAAAAAATACCTCATTTTGAAGAGATTGCAAGCTTCTACAAATTTGCTTCTTGCACCAAACTAATTTAACTGCTAGAATTTATTATATCTAAAAAATAAAAATGAAATAGATGAGAGGGAGTGGATGAACCGCTCTCGGGGGTGTGAGGGAAATGAGAGAAATGAGGGAAAGAGAGAGGGGGCCCCGAGCCGGGTTAGCTGGATGTGGCTTGTCGCGACTCCAGTATGTGACAAATAGCTTATCGAGTGCTCAATACTTGACAAACCACCTATCTCTAGTTGTAGCGCGACACATCACTTGTCGAGTCTCTAGGACTCGATAGACTGACATGTCGAGTTATTTTTGCAAAAAACACAATTGTGGGTCATTTCTGCAATTTGTTTTGGATTATTTTTAAAAAAATTTCCGTGAAACTGTTATTTTTATTTTTTTTATTTGTACGTTTGAATCTAATGGAGATATGACGGTTTGAAATTATTACAATAAGTAAAAAGGCTATTTCTTCAAATTAAGTTATGAATTCGAAACAGGATGATTTTCGGGAGGTTTTCTGTGATTTTCTCAATAAAAAAGCATAGTTAAAATAGAAAATATTAGGGCTCACGTTCCTGTGATCCCATCGGATAACACTCCATGCCAATCATACTACTACTGATAATATTTATTAAATTAAATTAGTACAATAATACAATGAGATTATGAGAGAGAAAGATGCAGGTAGCGGGAAATGGATGTGACAAGGCATTAAACTAAAACCCAACTCTGCTGCAACAGCAAAAAGTCCACTTCAAACCTCGCGAACAAACTCCTACCGCACCACATTTCCTCCCACTCCCAAATCCACCATTCCCGCAGATCCCAACATCCCAGCCAAGCCGGCGGCTGATTTGGGTTCCGCGATGGAGATGGAGGTATTGTGCGTTGGCACGGCAGACACCAAGCTGGAGGAGCTGCTCTTCCTCGCCTCCCGCCTCCAATCCCACCTCACCTCCTCTTTCCCCAACAACCCCAAGGTCTCATTTTTAATGCTTACCTTAATTTGTCCCTATGATCTATCTACCTTTCTAAAAATCTGGTTGTGTTGTGTTGCGGTAATTTAATTTTTGAAGTATGCATCTGGGCTCCGATACTGGCTGGGCCTTTGTCCACTTTGGCGTGTTTTAGGTGGCATTTGGTTGAGAAGTTTCGGAACTGTAGTTGTATTTGTAATTGTAATGGGTTTTAGAATCTGTCGGAGGTGGAGGTGGAGGTGGAGGTTGATAAACCATGCCATTGCCACTTATATGGTTTTGGCATACATCCCATCTGGATATATTTGGATGATGCGTTAGGATGTATTCTGAATAAATGTCCACAATATGTAATCAAATAGACAGCAGGAGTTCTTCTATCAGCTCTGATTTTGAGGAGACTCAATCGTATGACAGCGCGAAGTAGGATGGTAACAGGGACAAAAACTGTAGTTCCATAGAACCCATCCTGGTTCCCAGACATTGCTTCATCAAATGGGCTTTTCGCAGGGAACTAGGGAGTAGAACTGGTGAATGTGGTCACATGGAGTATTCATAGGATTAAAAGATTTTTTTAATATATGCATATATTGGTGTGTAAGGCCATGTTTTTTCTCTTAGTATGGGAGTTCATGCCGCACATGGAACGACATCTGTTATAGTGTTTTTTTTTTAAAGAATTCCCCAGCATCTGCTTTTCATGCAAAGTTTAAAAAAATGACAACAGAAAGGCTAATATGTTACACTTAGAATGATTCAAGAGGCAATTAGGTGATCTGAAAGTTTTGGAACTAAACTAACATGTACCGAAAAGGCGACTCCTGGTGCAACTTTCACCCAAGGCATAGGACTATCTTTTTTTTGGGTAAAAGATGGTCTTCCCTAATGTTTTCCCTTGGGGGTGTGCAAGAGCTAGTTTATCTATACTACATAATGTATGAGTCTTGAAGTTCAGAAAAATCTTTCCTTTTATGCCTGTCTGGTTCCAACAGTATTAACCATTGATTTGAAACATTTAATAGCCAATATTTTAAGATGTTCCTGTCTCAACCACATTAAAACTTACCTATTAATTCATCCGCATAATTGATTACACTCAAGTAAATCCCATGTGTAATGGCCATTAGATGTCTGTAATCAATGTATAACAATATTGGTTTCGGTACCTATTTTTGTTACATCTTTATATAAAGAGCTATAAAACAAAATTTTGCTTGATGTGAATTCCACGTGTATGCTTACTAGTAATATCGAAAAGAAAGGCTTCTAAATTTCGAACAACTTTACAAGATATGAACTTCAAGGAAGGAAACCAATATGTGTGCTCGTTTGAATTAGCAAAAGTATTATATTCTTAACCACAGCATTCTCTGTTAATGCTGATTCAACAGATGGCAATAAATGCGATGTGTTTCAAATTTTAATTGTTTAAGGGATTCTTATAGAGGTACTGAAACAAATTTCTAGATTGAACTTCACAGTGCATGAGTTATCAATTTTTTTAAACTGGCCACATAAAGCTGCATATAACTCACAAGAGCATTACTTGATTGACTGTGATCTCTTGGTAATACAGGTGTTTACTAAGTGTCAACAATTGTTCCTACACTTGTATCACATGTTGGATGACAAAATTATCCACACATGCAACACATTCATTTGAATATTCATTTGCATTTGGCAGCTGCTTGACCACCTATACCATTATGGCAGCTCAGCAATTTCCTACTGAATGTTTTTCTCTTGAGAAAAAATTTCGTACTGAATGTTGCGCGACACTTGGAGTTATATTGTAGATTTGTTCTTTTTCTTTGTTAACACTGGCCTAACATGTGGTGTGATTAAAATGGCAGGTTCAAGTAAGCATTGTGGATGTCTCCACAACTAAAGAAAAAATAGCACACAATTTTAAAGACATTGCATTTATTGCAAGAGATACAGTTCTTTCATGTTATTCGGGCATCAACCAACTTGAACTTTCAGATGACAGAGGTGAAGCAATTGCATTAGTATCAAAAGCTCTTGAATGCTTTATGAAGAAAAGGTACGAGAGTGGCACCCTTGTGGGTGCTGTTGGCCTAGGAGGCAGTGGAGGAACCTCACTAATTGCTCCTGCTCTAAGATCCCTTCCACTCGGAGTACCTAAGCTTATTGTATCTACTGTTGCTAGTGGTCATACTGCACCATATATTGGAACATCTGACTTGGTACTGTTTCCTTCAGTTGTTGACATATGCGGAATAAACAGTGCCAGCCGAGTTATATTGTCTAATGCTGCTGCAGCTGCTGCTGGAATGATACTTGGACTATTAGTGGCATCTGATGAATCTGATGAGACTACCACAAAGCTGACTCTTGGCATTTCGATGTTTGGTGTTACAACACCATGTGTAAACGCCGTCAAAGAGAGGCTGGAAAAAGAAGGGTATGAGACGCTTGTCTTCCATGCCACTGGTGTAGGAGGCAAAGCAATGGAGGAACTTGTTAGGGGTGGTTTCATACAGGTAATATTTTCATGATTGCATACACATTTTTTGTCTGTGTCATGGTTATTCTTGGCTTATTTACTGTACAATCCTATGTGGCTAGGCTGAAATTTTGATCTAATTTGGTTCTACACCTATGTTTCTCAACTCTTGAACTCTGCTGAGGAACTCGGATAGCAATGCCATTTCTGTGTTCGTTGCTGCTAGCTGAGTTTTTTATCTTCATTTCATTGTGTATAGGGTATATTGGACGTAACGACAACAGAAGTTGCAGACTACATAGTGGGTGGTGTCATGGCCTGTGATGAGAGCAGGTTTGATGCAATTATAGAGAACAAGATCCCTCTTGTTCTCAGTGTTGGAGCCTTGGATATGGTTAACTTTGGACCTCGAGATACAATACCTCCTGCCTTTGCGAACAGAAAAATCCATGTACATAATGAGCAGGTTAATTCTAAACTTTTTCAATCTTTACTTTTCATGATTCATTTTTCCAAATTAGTCTTCATGATTATTCAAAACTTCCCTGTTATGGTATACTTTTGCTAGTAAGTGGTAAGCCAAGTTTCTTAAATTCAGTATGAAGATATAGCTATTGGTGAGGACAAGTTGATGCTATGCTATCACCAAAACATGAGTAAGGATTTAGTTACAAGGTGCAATGTGATATTATACAAGGTGCAAGACCATATTATTCCTTGCTATGATATTACAAGGTGCAAGGTGATGTTATACATGGTTAGTTGACGATATGCTATTGAAAGGTGCAACATGATGTTAAACAGCATATACTTGAGGTATCAAGCTTATTAAACATTACATAGATGTCGATATTCTCCAACCAGCAAATAATAACTTATGTTCCTAGGCTCGCATAGCCATCTGCATTGTCTTCATACTAGCAAATAATAACATGATGTTCCTAGGCTTTGCTAGCTGGCTTCATTCCAATGCATCAATATCTCCACAATTTGCTTGTTTTGTGATTTTTCTTAAAGATTTCTTTGTTGTAAAAAATGATTGTTGGAAGATGCGTGCTTTACTTGTAAGCCCTATTTTCCAGCATATGAGGATGTAAATTATGTCCCATCCTTTGGTGGAGCCTTTGCAAAATATGCTTTTTTGCTTGTCATCATTTACAAATCATGCTGGTTCGCTCATCTTGTTCAAAAAATTGTTTGGATGCATAACTGTAATCCCCATGCTTTGTTTGAAAACTGACAATGGAAAAACAGGTGTTTTAGGCTTGATGTCAGATGGAGTATGTGCCTTTCTGCTGGCACACTTGCAATTTCTGCCTTTGGTCACTGCATACTAGACAAAAAATAGTTTGACATAAGTAGCACTTTGTTGGCTCATGTCATCCCATGAAATAGATTTCTGTAATCAATACTGTGAAAGCATCATTCTGTAAATGCTTATTCATGGAGAATCCCTCTTTTGGACCCAGACCAGGAAGCAAATGCCGGTCTCATCTTGACATGGGAGATTGATTGATTTTTACAATTTTGCATTTCTAGTTCTTTTTCTGTGCACGTGTGGAGCTCGTTGCAGCTATAAGCTTAAGGAAGTGTTAAGGAATACAACATTTTCTTTTGATATGTTTGTTTGGCCGAGAAATTTGTTCTGGGTGAATTTCTTTTTAGTTATAGGCATGCCATTTTGTTTTCACATAAAATAAAGAAAATACCGAAAGGAAGAAAGAAAGTTGCACAAATGAACTTGTACTTTATTAATTCTTAACTAAATTACAAAATACAAGAATTTCATGCTTTTTTGTATTTCTTCATTTCAGCGTCATGAGAGGATCTGATTACAAGAGATTGTGTGGATTGTTGGTTCCCGGGGCTTCATAAAGCTCCCGGTTAATTACATCTACTAAGTGGGATTTAGTAGAATACCTTCGATTAAGTTGCGTTTGGAGTCGTCGTCTTCAAACTTCTTCTTTGCTCTTTAGATGGATGCAAATGCAAATGATGTAGCCTTTGCTTTGTCAGTCCCAACCGATGTGGGTTGTCTTCACCTCGTCGATGCTTAGCAAAAAAGATGTCTGGCCTTGTCAGTCATAGACAGGTATGAGGTCACATAGCTAGCCTCGTCGGTATCTAGCTATATGACTGTCTGGCCCCATCAGTTGTGGACGGAAATGCCGCCTTTGCTTCGTTAGTACCCACCCAGCAACAGATTTATTAGTGGAGATTGCTTGATACAGTGTCGATCTTTGTCTCATCAGTACCCAATCGAATGATTGTCCGGCCTCGTCAATTGTGGACGGGATGCATTGATGAAAAGGGGGCAACAAGACCGTGATGACCTTGCACGATGCATATGATGAGCAGAATATGGTGCCTGTTGACAAATATGCACTCCCTTAGTACCCTTGGGTATACGACATTCAAGAAAGAATAGTTTGATCTTTTGATACAGTGTATCTTGAAAGTTGTATGGTGAGAATGGCCAAGGATCTCTTTCGGCCCAATCTTTGAGATGGGGCGTGAGCAGATTAATACAAGAAGTGACGCGTTTAGTTGCTCCCGGCCGGATTGGCCTGAAGTGTACGAACGCTTGTTGCGATCCAATCGGAGAGATCCTCTGTGAAGACTTAGGTGAGGTGCAACATAACTCTAAATCTTATGAAGATTGAGCGGAGAGTTATTGACCCTCTGCCTTACTGATAGATCATGGAGGAAGGGTGGGGGTTGTGCTCTCAAGTTAGGGCATAAACAACTCAATACAAGATGCAACACGTTTAGTTACACTTGGTCAAATTAGCCTGGGCACATGTCGCGATCCAATTAGGGAGATCCTCTGCGAAGGTTTAAGTAAGGCATAACACAACTTTGGATCTTATGAAGATCGAGCGGAGGGTTACTCTCCTTTTGCTGTGTTGATGGATCATGGGGGGAGGAAGTAAGCCACTCTCTTGAGATTGGGGTGTTATGAGTTTACCTATAATATTTTGTACTCACCTTGGAGAGGTAGATCCATCAGAACCGTTGTGGCTCCCAAACTATAGTGCTCCTCTACCTCTCTTTGGGGTTCTTTTCTCCTTTTTGTTATGTGTTCTGAATGGCTTTGAGGGGGTCTCTTTACAGGGTTCAACCTCCCCTTTTCTAGGAGATAATTACTTTGTTACTTGAGGGTGGGCTACCTCTTCTCTCACAACATATGGGCCCATTAAGGGGCAGCGTTTATCCAAAAGAGCCATCTCTTATCAAAATAGTTAGCGAGATTTTATTAAACAATTGATGCGCCCTCTTTTATGACATGTGGGTCTATTTAGCTCAAGGGACCCACATTTTATTATTTTATTTATTACTACTATTTTTATTTATTTGTACAAAAAATCAATCAAACAATGTTACATGTGCTGAGTACCTGGTTATAAAATATGATGAGCTTTAGGAAAGGAAAGGATTCATCTGTGTAATGCTTGCTGCCAGTGCACAACGGCAAGCTTCATGATGACTTTCACACGATCTATTCTTTCATGCAAATTTTGATTTGAGCCTGTTTTACATTCTTTATTCTGCACATTCTGCTCGCACATTATCCTTTCTAAAATTAAGTGCCTGATATGCTTTATCTATTTATTAAGACCTAAAACATTATAGTAGTTATTACCATCTAGATTCTTCATTTTTCAACAGTGGAAATAATACTTGCAAAAGAGGACATGCAATTAGAAAGCACGTAATACTTGCAGGTTTCACTGATGCGGACTACTGTAGAAGAGAACAAGAAATTTGCTCAGTTTATTGCTGATAAGATGAACAGATCTTCATCCAAGGTTACTGTTTGCCTGCCACAGAAGGGTATCTCTGCAATAGATGCACCTGAGATGCCATTTTATAATCCAGAGGCTACATCTGCATTATTTGATGAATTAAATGCTCTTATAGAGAGAGATGACAACCGACAGGTTTCCTCATATTACATCAATTTCTTTGGCAGTGGCATCTTTAGAATTTCTTCAGAAAAATAAGCTGGTTGGGTTATTAACAGGTGAAGGTGCTGCCTTATCACATAAATGATCCTGAATTTGCTGATGCCTTGGTGGATGCATTCTTGAGTATGGATATCAAGGCATCGAATACTTCAACTCAGAGAAACAGCACAGTCCTACCTAAGAAAGATGTAAATACAAAAGAATCTTGTTCAGGACAGGGGACTTCAGATAGTACTATAATTTGGAGACCTCCTGTGGATTATCCCAATGCAAGACCAGGTTAATTCTGATTCTATTTCCATCTCATGTGTCCAAAATGGTTGTTGATCAAAACAAGTTGTGTGAGGTTCTGGTATGTCAGTACTTTGTTTCTCAGTCATACCGTCTTAGTGAAGCATCATGCTGTTAAAATAGCAAGTTAAATTTTTTATGTTCACACTGCTGATAAGATTCTTCCTTTTTCTCTTTCTATTTTTTGCCAATAAACATTTGTGTATATATTGAGCATGTGCAGAAATATTCAACTTTGAGATTGATGGTTACTGATAAATACTAAATAGCAATTCTGAAGATCACACATGGTAGCTTCGAGTAAGTGCTACAGATTTTTTTGAACCATCTGTAGTGCCACTGCTGAAAAAAGTTTACTGGCAAAATAATCAATTTTTATCAAGGGACTTTTCTAGTATAGCCTGTGAGTCTTCTTCACAAATGAGATATGTATCTAGCACTATATCAACTTACCATGAGAGGGTTATGGGTGCATATCATAGTGGAATCTCCCTTTAGTTTCAACCTTTGTTCTTATAACTTGGTTTTAACCTATTTTTGAATTTGTGAAAAAGATTGTAGCATTTCTTTTCTTTCATAAATGAATCATCTACAACTGACATGCTTCTGTACACATAGTTTGTTGAACAATTTCTTCAATATGTCCAGTATCGGTGAATGTGTTCCCCAGATACAAGGTGAGATGAGGGAGGTAATTGAATTGGAACATTTGACTTCATGCCACCAAAAAATGTTGTATTTCTAAAAATGCCATGAAAAACAGCTAATTGGTTAGGTGTCACTTGAAATCAAAAGACATTTTGTATATGCCATTTGTTGACTTAATATTTTTAAAAATACCATGGCTACCCCTACCCTTTTCTTTCTCCATAGGTTTGGCTTTCGTTTTAATTGAAGCATTTCATCCAACACAAACAAGGCACTGCATTGAATGGTGGCCACTGCTCTAGTCGCAGTTGCCCGTGCTCATGCCTGCCGCCTGCCCATTCTGCTCGCCTGCGCAAGTGCCCATGTCCATGCCTGCATGTTTCCTGCCAGTTGTGTATACTGTGCGCTCTCCACAGTTACACTCACGCTTGTGCATGACATTATGTCCACACCAAGTGGCTGGCCTGTGTAGGTGCCGGTTTGGTGGCTGCCCACCACCATGTCCATTTTGCTTGAGTATAGTGATTGCCTGTGCAGTGAGACAATGTAGAAGTACATTGATTTCTATTTACAAATTGAGTATATACATTATTTGGCTTAGTTTGCGACAGCGATGGAGAAGTATAGTGATTTCAATTTGCAATTTGATATATACATGGTTTAGTTTGCTACATCGACGGCACGTCGAGTATAGTGATTGTCTGTGAGTTGCATCAATTGTATGCATTTTAGAAGCCTCATCACATGGCTGGCGTGTGGTGAAATGCTCGAAAGGTATTCGATAAAATGCCTACTAGATGTTATGTTTTTTACCTAAAGAATTGGTCCATTCAAAAGGGTATAAGTGTCATTTTAACCCGGGTCAAATCCTTTGATTTTTTCAGAGTGGTATTTTCAGTAGATTTTTTTTTATTTAGTGGTATGAGACCAATAATACTAAAAGTGATTGTATTTCTTGAATTTTCGTTTTCTTCGGTGGTATAGATTGAAATGCCCTAATTGAATTTTATGCCTTACTCTGAGCTTGTGGACTTCTTGTTGGGAACTAAATCTATATATCTATATGTTAGGGGGTGATGTGTAAAATATCCTTGTACTCTAGAAATATATATAGCAATGTTCATGGAAGAGATCTTGTGAGCCCAATCTTTCAATTTGGTAGTAGAGGTACTGAAATAAATCCTCATAATGCCGTTCACCGTCTTTTTTTCTCTTCCTCGCCGTCTGCCACCGCTGCCTGCACCGCCTTCTTCCTCGCTGGCACTGGGGTCTTCACGCCTCTTTTCGGGCCATGGTGTGCGAGATTTGGGCGAAGTGGCAGTGAGTGAGGAATAAACCCTAGGAGGAACGCACCACCGTCGGCTGCTCGGAGCTGCTAACAACGCAGTTGCTCGCGCTGCACCTCGACAACCAGATCCGATTATGCAGTTTCTCGCGTCCCGCCTCGACGACCAGAGGTGCTCATCTCGCGCCGCCTTCCCAGCTGCTGCTAGTGCCTCCCCTGCTAGATCTTCGCCCACCGCCGCCTTCCCAGCTGCCACCAGATTTGGCATGGGAGCCGAATCCCCTTGGCGCCGACAGAGTGGATGCACTCTGGCATGTGGATGGGCAGTGCGGCGTCGGGCTCGGCCTCCACCTCGGCGATCTCCCGAGTGCTTCTTGCTATTGCTGCTGCTCCTTGACGCAGAGCTCCTGGAGGTGCTTGAGGGTGACGTAGTTGGGAGGGATAAGCGGGCAGGCAGGAGAGCGACAAGATGGAAGGGAGCTTCAGGTGGGGAAGGGAGATGAAGAGGGATGAGAACCATGCTCTTGGTGGCCTAGTCTGGGTGGTGTAGTTGGTTCTAAAAGGGTGAGGCCACCCAGCAACCCGCAGCAGTGGCTCCCACTGAAATTACAAAGGCATCAAAGAAAGCAAAGGAATGATGACATGAAGCAGCACAAGGAAGTGTGAAGAGGAGAGGGTATTGCATAGTGATTGCTATGGCAGAGAAGGGGATTGAGTAGGAGACTATGCAAAAACTGCTAGCAAAGCTTGACATGGAAGATGTAGCAACACTGCTGAGTATGGTGAAACAAGGAGGATCGTCATCTTCGTCAGCGTCATCTTAGTCCTCCCAAATCAAAAAACCGCCAAAAGTGAAGCTTGTGCTGGTTGAATTGAAGCTTGATGGGCTGAACACCTACTTGAGTTGGTGTCGACGTGTTCGTAGGGCCCTAGGAGCTAGTGGCCTTGAGGGGTACTTGACAGGGGATGTGAAGGAGCCTGATGATCCACTGTCCTATGAGGGGCAAGTGTGGAGGAGTCAACACATGGCAGTGTACACTTGGCTTCTCAACTCGATAGTTCCCAAGGTTGCTGCAATGGTTGATGGGGTCTGGAAAGTGAGTGAGATGTGGGGTAGGTTCCAGAAGATGTATGCAGGAGAAGGAAACAAAATGAGTGTGTACTAGATTATGAAGGAAGTCAATGCTATCTCTCAAGGGGAGTGGTCTATCCAGGAATACGCTACTGAGCTCCAGCGTCTTTAGGGGGATCATGATGAGTTTTGTCCCTTGGCATCATGTGGTGACCCTCAGTGTGAGCGAGGGAAGTTCTTCAAACAGATGAGGACCATGCAGTTTCTAGAGCACCTTAATCCTGTGTTTGATTAAATGGAGAGCACATCTACTTGCCTCAAAGCAGCTCCCTTCTCTTGATGAGGCAATTGCTGCTATGATGGAAGAGGAGAGTAGCATGAAATTGCTGATAGACACCACTGGACTTCCAAGCGATCTGCTCTGGCAGCATCGAATTTAAACCCCTCTGGGAATTGTGGTGAGACCTGTACTTGTTACAATTCTGGGGAGACTGGACACTTGATCAAGGATTGCCCGAAGCCTCTGAGAGAGTCTGGTGGCCGTGGACAACCTAGCGGTTGAGGCAGAGGCCGTGGTGGGCATAGAGGAGGCAAGAGCGGCAGAGTTAGCTCTTCGGGAGGATATAGAGCCAACCTGACTGTGGCGGAGGACTCCACCTTCATAGGGGAGGTGACTTCTCAGGAGTGAGAGCTCCTAGAGGTTTGGATGAGGATGAAGCTTGATGATGGGAAGACTACAGAAGCCAGTACACCTACCTCATCCAAGAGTAATACCGCCACTTATGCCCGCACGGGCACATATTCATGCATTTGCATCCACACCTACTATAAAACCACTAGATTGGATCAGACCCTGGAGCCTCTCAGCATGTCACAGGAGCGCATCATGAGTTTTTTACCTACACCTCACCAATGCCTAAAAGCATTCGTATTATAGATGGCATTTCCCAGCTTGTAGTGGGCAAGAGCGTTGTCAAGTACACCCTTTCTATGACACTCACAAATGTGTTACATGCTCCATCCTTTCCTATTAATCTGTTATCTGTTAGTGTTTCGATTATCCCACAAAATTGCTTTGTTTTGCTTGATATTCCTAAGGCTGTCTTCGTGGAGAAGAGGACATGCAGGAGACTTAGGATTGGCACATGGAGTGACGGCCTGTGGTACTTGGACAAGGAAGGACTGGACACAACGCTCATATATGTGGCTGAAGGAGTGAAGGTTATCTAGTTGGAAGCGTGGAGGCTGGCCTTTTGTTATATCATCAGCGTATGTGACACTCTTCATTTTCGTTATTAAGTCAGTTGTATCCATCTTTGTATGAGAAAGCTGACAAGTGAAAACTTGTGTGTGAGGCTTGTGAGTTAGGCAAGCAAACCAGAAGCTCGTATGTGAGTTTTAGATCTAGGAGTGCTAGTGTTTTTGAGCTGATACACTCTGATGTGGGGGCCTGCTCCACAACTTCTTGTGATGGTTATAGATGGTTTGTCACTTTTATTGACTCATTCTCGCATCACATGGTTGTACTTAATGAAATCTAAGAGTGGTGTGTTTACCTGTTTTAAGGATTTTCACAAGACTGTTCAAAACAAATATGAGGCTACTATGAAGGCATTGCGATCAGATAATAGGACAGAATACATGAATAGGGCATTCCGGGACTACTTGTTAGCTAGTGGGATACATCATCAAACTGCCTGTACTTACACCCCAGCTCAGAATGGTGTTGCTGAGAGGAAAAATCGACACTTATTGGAGGTAGCTCGGTGTATGATGATATCCATGAATGTTCCAAAGTACTTGTGGGGGTATGTTGTTTTGACAGTGGCGTACTTGATCAATCGGATGCCCACACGGATACTGGAGGGAAAGACACCTTATGAGATGCAAAATGGCAAAAATAAGTATATTGTTCCTTTGAGGGTCTTTGGCTGCATGTGCTTTGTGAAGGATAGCAGGCCTCAAGTAGGGAAGCTTGACCTTAGAGCGGTCAAATGCATTTTTGTCGGTTATTCACCCACTTAGAAGGACTATACTTGCTGAAACCCAGTGGAAAAAAGATTGTGAGCATGGATGTCAGCTTCTAAAAGCAACTCATATTACTCCCCTAGTGTGGACTCGCCTTTCGATGATTCTCCTATCACAGAGGGTGCTAGGCGAGAGGGGGAGAGACAGTCTACAGGTGAGAGTGGGATGGCACACGAGCGAGTCATCGTGGGATCCATCCCTTGTCTAGTGTTGGGGCCTAAAAGGGAGTTTGAAAAGCTGAATATTGATGAGTCTGAGGAACTGCATGAGCCGCATAGTGAATCTACACCTCCTGTGGTGTAGAGTGTTGTTGATAGTGGGGGATAGGCCCAGGGGGAGTTGAGAGTTTATACACAAAGACGGAAGCAACAAGAGGGGACAGTGCTTGTGCCTGGTGAGATAGTGTGCCAAATCAAAGTCCCTTGCTCTGCCTGCCTCGATTCCAGAAGCGTCGTCCCAGGATCCCTTTGATTCTGGTGGTATGAACCCTCCTTCACCCTTCCATGTTTCGCTTGGACGGTCTTCTCGTAGCAATGCGGGAAAACCACCCATTCGATATCATGATGTTGCTCATGTCGTATCATACACTAACATATCCCCTGCATATGGGGCATTCATTGCATCATTGGATGCAACCTCTATACCTAAAAGTTGGCAGCTTGCAAAGGATGATCCAAGGTGGAGGGGTGCAATGCTATAAGAGCTGAAGGCTCTTGACAAGAATGATACATGGGAGCTGACACCGTTGCCAGCTAGGAAAAGGGCAGTTGGGTGTAAGTGGGTTTTCACTGTGAAACAAACACAAGAAGGGAAGATTGATCGCTACAAGGCACGCTTAGTGGCTAAGGGGTATAGTCAGTATGACATCAACTATGACGAGATCTTTGCACCGGTAGCGAAAATGAACACTGTTAGGACCTTTGTCTCACTGACTACAAACGGTGAGTGGAGATTGCATCAGCTAGATGTCAAGAATGTATTCCTTCATGGGAACCTATAGGAGATGTACATGGAGATACCTCCTTGATTCAACACGAGAGAGAAGGCTGGCAAGGTTTGATCGCTTCAGAATGGCTATGCTTGGTTTGGGATATCGGTAAGCAAGTGCCGATCATACAGTGTTCTATCGACGAAGGGATACCCACATTACCATGTTGGCTTTGTATGTGGATGATATGATCATCACTGGTGATGATGAAGAAGAGATCAAAAAGCTGAAGCTCAGATTGACTGAAGCGTTCGAAGTTAAAGATTTGGGGCAATTGAAGTATTTTCTGGGGAATGAGGTGGCCCGTGGAGCTCGAGGCATCGTTCTCTCCCAAAGGAAATATGTGATGAATTTGCTGTCAGAAACTGTAATGCTTGGGTGTAGGTCTGCAGCCACTCCTGTAGATTCGAGACACACAAGCTGAGTGCGGATACGGGAGAACAGGTGGACAGAGAGATATCAAAGACTTGTGGGTCGTCTGTTGTACCTATGTCACACGTTCAGATATTGCCTTTGAAGTAAGTGTAGTGAGCTGGTATATGCATGATCCGAGGAAGGGTCACATGGATGCCATTCATCACATCCTGAGATACCTCAAGGGTGCTCCTAGGACAGGACTAATGTTCAAGAACAAAGATCATTGGTGCGTCGAAGCATACAATGATGCTAATTGTGCGAGCTACACAGACGACAGACGACAGGCGGTCTACTTCTAGTTACTGTGTGTTTGTGGGAGGTAACCTGGTAGCTTAGAGAAGCAAGAAACAATTCGTGGTGGCTAGGTCTATAACTGAAGCCTAGTACAAGGCCATGGCCTAGGGAGTCACCGAGCTGCTGTGGTTGAGATCTCTTCTGACAGAGTTGGGATTGAGTCAACAAGGACCTTTAAAACTATTGTGACAACTAGTTGGCTCTCTGTATAGCCAACAACTCAATTCATCATGACAGGACCAAGCACATCAAGATTGACAGGTTCTTCATAAAAGAGAAGCTGAAAAATGGGATGCTGAAACTGGATCATGTTCGAACAGAGGAGCAAGTTGCTTACTGTCTAACTAAGGGTCTCAGTTCCGTTAGTTTGTCTAAACTTTGTAATAAGATGTGGATGATTGATATCTATCATCCATCTTGAGGAGAAGTGTTGGGAACTAAATCTATGTATTTATATGTTAGGGGGTGATGTGTAAAATATCTTTGTACTCGAGAAATATATATAGCAATGTTAATGGAAGAGGGAAAAAATCTTGTGAGTCCAATCTTTCAATTCTTCTTTTATCCAATATCGCAGACTACTCTGCAGTCAGAGTTGCATGTATATATGGCTAACTTTTAATTTGGTTACATCCAAAAGGACTCTATAAGATGAATGGATATATAGACAATACTGGCATGCACCAGCACAATGCCATGCAAAATTCAGATGGTAGGCAGTTAAAAATTTAGAGAGCATAATGAGCATTCTGCACTTTCAAAGTTTCAGATAGTAAGTACTATAAGTAGTTAAGAGGATGACATACATCAAATCATTTAGATCTCAACTCAATTCAGTTTGTTGTGTTGAGTTTGACATCGAGGCATGAAATGATTCATTCTTCTATGCTGACAGAAACTTTACAGAAGACAAGGTCAGTACTGTATCAACTAAAGCAACAAATCGGTGAGGGTATACCTGTTATTGGAGCTGGTGCTGGGACAGGCATATCTGCAAAGTTTGAAGAAGCTGGTGGTGTTGATTTGCTAGTGTTGTACAACTCGGGGCGATTCCGCATGGCAGGAAGGGGCTCATTGGCAGGACTGCTGCCGTTTGCTGATGCAAACGGCATTGTACTTGAGATGGCCAATGAAGTGTTTCCTGTAAGTTGTCCAGAAATAAACAACGCTCACATGCCTGTCAGTTGACTCTGTAGTTGAGCGCAACTAAAAAGTTATTGATATCCTGTAAACTTAGGTCGTCAAAAGAGTTCCTGTTCTTGCTGGAGTTTGCGCTACTGATCCATTCCGCAGAATGGAATACTTTCTCAAGCAACTAGAAGCTATTGGGTTTTGTGGTGTCCAAAACTTCCCTACTGTTGGTCTATTTGATGGGAATTTCCGGAAGAACTTGGAAGAAACTGGAATGGGATACAGGTATATTCATGAGTAACAAATTTGGGATATATGTTATCTTCCTCCTAAGGGGGAAGTAGTTGGCTGTTTGCTGAATGTATTTGCCATGCAATTATATTCTTATAATTTGTCTTCAATTTGGGAACTTTTAAGTAGGGAGAATATCAAGTGTAAACCTCTTTTGGTACAAATCCGTGTAAACCCTTTCAGAAACATTCTATATCACCTTAAAAAATTCTCAAAAGAAAAAAAAAATAGATAGGAGACCACTTTACTATGCTACAAAATTTCAGTACTTAAGTTGAACTACAAAAGGAGAAATGGAAAAGGGAAATTCTAGTGAATAGTTATTTTCATCTTTTTATTTTATTTTTAGTTAGTTCTTACTGAAATTTGGCTTTCCACATATCTCTAGGCAGATCAAGTTAGGACTTCAAATTTTGTGGTATAGTAAAATACTCTGTTCCCTACCTCTATTTTTTGAAAATTTTTTGAGATGTTTTAAAAGATTTGTATTAGGAGTTGCGCTGGTTTGCACCAAAAGAGGGGTTTGCACTTGATATGCTTGACTTTTATTTGTCCTTTGTCCTGGTTCTGTGAAATGTATAGTTAACTAATCTTTGAGTCGAGTTGGAAATTGTGTTAACTTGGTCTTGCTCTCTGACAGCTTGGAAGTGGAGATGATCTCAAAGGCTCGCAACATGGGTTTCCTGACCACTCCATATGCTTTCAACCCAGAAGAAGCTGCTGCTATGGCCAAGGCCGGTGCTCATATCATAGTGGCACATATGGGTCTGACCACATCAGGATCTATTGGTGCAAAGACAGCTGTCACATTAGATGACAGTGTTCTACGTGTTCAAGCCATTGCCGATGCGGCACTCGGGGTTAATCCTGACATTATTATTCTTTGTCACGGAGGTATATCTTCTTTTTTGTCTGTACCAAGTACTAGAGGGTCTCTTAGCTCAACCTACAAATCCTGTATAATCTTTATCACTGTTGTAAAAAGTGGTCCAAGTAACCGCTTAAGTGGTAAGCGGTCCTTCTCTGGACATATTTTATATAAGCGGTTGAAATAAATAAATTAGGTGTTTAAGCGGGCCGAATAAGTGGTTAAGCGGGCTCGGATAAACAGTTAAGCAGCTTAATTATGTATATTTACACATGGCTTTTGATCTTTTCTTTCTTTTTGTTAGTTTTAGTTAATCTTACTCACCATCAACAACATTCTTTATGAAAATATCTGTGTTACCTTGTTTACCGCTTACAGCTTTTTAGAAAATTGATCCTTATGCGTAATTTCTTCAGGTCCTATAACAGGGCCGCGGGAAGCGGAGTTTGTCCTGAAGAGTACTAACAGGGTTCACGGATTTTATGGCGCGTCAAGCATGGAGCGGTTACCAGTTGAGCAAGCTATCACAAGCACCATGAGGGAGTACAAATGCATTTCCCTAAAATGAGTCAATTTAGAGGTGTTCTTTGCTATCTAGATTGTTCTCCTCATAACCTTGATGTACCTCTATCTCGGAGAGCAATCCATCTCAGAACAATGTCCAAGAAATGTTATGTTGTTTTTTTGTATCATGTGTGCTATTTCAGTCTGTACTTTTTTTCATTTGAAATAAAGATAAAAACAAATAACGAATAAATCTTTTTCTCCAATGCAGAAGGATTTGTTCTTATTACTTGCTACTTATTCTCTGAAAATCGATTCTTGCCCTGCAATATAGTTGCAAATTTTAGAACTCCATCCATTGTGTTGAAACGGACTGCAGCTTGCATACAAAATGAATTGCTTTTCTAATGTATAATAATCTCTCTGTTTTGGAAGAGAATTTACCCCGTTTTGGAATATGCAGATGACAAAAGAAACATCTTTCATATTAACTTCAGAGCTTTCATGCGGATCGCATGGTTTATCGAGGGGTGTATCTAGTGAAAATTATTAAAATAAGAATATGTGAACTCGTAATTCGAGCAATCATGTTGATCAAATATGTATCATAGGATGTAAATGTTGTTAATTTCTATCTCATGATCAAATAGATGATAATTCTCTATATATTGATCGAATAACTCATATCTTCCGGTTCGACCAGCACAACCTGCGCCAAAGTATAAAGATGACTTCTGGAGATTTATTTCCTTTCCAAAACTAGCACAATATGCTGCCAGCACACACTGTCATGCCGTTATGTTCTCTCCAGATCCTTCCGCACATAAGATGAACAAATATGGTGATAGCAGGTCCCCTTCACACAAGCCGCGTGTTGACTAGACTATTTCTATGCAGTCCCCAGTAACTTTCACAGCATAAACTCACTGTAGTTACACATGAAAGACCAAGATAATAAATCGAGAGAGAAGTGAATCAGTTTTGTAAAATAAATTCTCAAAAATCATGCAAAAGAAATAAAATGAGGTATGAAGATACTAGGGATGCTCAGATATCTCAAATATAGCTATCCACAATCATAACATCATTTCTCTTGGTATCCAAAAATCTAAAAGAAAAGAAAAAAAAAAAAAAACAAGAAACAATCAACTGCAAACTTGCAAGTATTTAAACAATCAATTATGAGTATTTAAACAACCAATTACTGTTTCTTCGTCCACTGGGAAATGCTCCGGTGGTAAGGAAGGAGTCTGGTCACGTCTACGACCACGCGACCGTCGAGAAGAACTCGGGGCAGCATCGTAACGAGCCTGCGCATCTTGAAGAGCCTCTAGGGCAGTTCTGCGTAGTTCGTTGTTCTGTTGCTCGAGATCTTGCTCCTCCTTCTGTTTGCGATCTTGTTCTTCCCTGGCAGCCTGTTGATCGGGAGTTTCCTCCGACAACGCAGCAAACTGCCTAGGGAGAGAGGTCGCCGATGGGGAGTGACGAGGATTGACACCCGGGCCACTTCTAATAAACTTCTGGTTCAAGACAGGTTCGAACCTGACATGTATCTGGTGATGCGAACTCAAGCTATTCTGAGGGGCATTACCACGAGGTCGCAAGCTTTACGCGATCAGGTCGCAGCTTTACGCGGTCAAACCGTAAGCCCTGCGCGGTCAGAAGTTCGTAGGCTATACGCGAACTACACATTCGGGATATTACGCGGTCAGCCAATATCCCGCGGTCAGAACATCTGCCGGTCAGGATACTTGGGATCCATCTATTCGGTTGCCCATACAACAGGATATTCTGAGTATCCCGAAGATTCCTACACGTGGAGGATCAACCGTCAGGAGGTTAACACGTACAGTTATCCATGAATAACACGTGTTTAACCATACGTGGAGGTTAAGAGCAGTTCCAAAAACCGCATCCAACCGTCCGTGCAACCGATTGATGCAGTTTCCTTCACATGGCACCCTTTCAAACAATATAAAAGGATGGCATGGAGCGTCAATCAAGGAGAGAGATCATCCGAAACATCAACCGAGGGATCGGAAGATCAAGAAACCCAAAATCATCTAAGTTAGCCAAGTCTACGGCCCACCTGATATAGTATTTTAGTAAGCCTTCTTTGGCTTATCCTTGTACACTTTTACAGGGAAAATCCTCGCCTGTGAGGACTTTTCCCTCCATTTGTAAACCTTTTACCACACTTAGTGAAATCTCAACAGGACGTAGGGCTTTTACTCCCACCATCGAGGGCCCGAACCTGTCTAAACTCTCTGTGCTCCTGTTCACCATTGTTCAGCATACCTTCCCGAAGGGTCATCTTGAAAGGTCTCACAATTACAAATTTTGCATAAGTTCGGTTGAGGACTCCGAGTCCGAATCGTCGACAGCTGGCGCCCACCGTGGGGCCTTTCTCAAGGCGTCCTAATTAAAATTCGGAGGTTCGCCGAAACATGGCTGGAGCATATGATTCCGAGAACGATTTTGACCTCGAGGATTATGCTCATATCCCAATGCCTTCTCCAAGTGATCCCGTTCCGATGGAAGAGGTCGAAGGCCAGAATCTTCCACAAGGTGAATCATCTCCCCAAGTCATGTTAATTGACCAGGAGGTAACTGGCACAAGGTCAGAACCCGCAGAGGTTCTTAATGTGCTAGGTGATGAATCCGGCCCATCATACGATCCCGCTGAGGGAAAGTATGATGGTGACCCTGAAGTTAGCCCAGGAAGGTTCGACCCTGATAACCTCCACCGTCTCTTTGATTTCGAGTCTGACTCGGAACAGACCGAGATGTTCTCCCCATCGACGACCTCTTTCCCTAGGCAGTTTGCTGCGTTGTCGGAGGAAACTCCCGATCAACAGGCTGCCAGGGAAGAACAAGATCGCAAACAGAAGGAGGAACAAGATCTCGAGCAACAGAACAACGATCTACGATAAACTGCCCTAGAGGCTCTTCAAGATGCGCAGGCTCGTTACGATGCTGCCCCGAGTTCTTCTCGACGGTCGCGTGGTCGTAGACGTGACCAGACTCCTTCCTTACCACCGGAGCATTTCCCAGTGGACGAAGAAACAATAACACCTGGTGCCCCTAGGAGAAGTACCCATGGTCGACTGCGATCTATCGCAGAAGTCATGCGCAATTTTCCTCCTACGGTCACGGATGCGCAGAGACCGGCCTTTTACAGGATCCTGGAGGAAAGACTGGACGAGGTCGCATCCGAGGCGACCCCAACAGCCTCTTCCCGCTCAGTGACACATTCCCGTGATCGAGATGGTCCTCATTCTGGCTCTGGTCGACGGAATTACCCGCCGCCTGTACCGTCCCGACAGGACAAATACCGGCGAATGCAGGATTCTCGTAGTAGGGATCGAGTTCTCGTTCACTCTCGTTTGGGACCACGAGTAACCTCGCCATTACGTGAGTTTGCTCAAAACCCGACCGAAAGTCGTAGGATGGTTCACGGTCCTTACGTTGGTTGCAAAGCTTTCTCGCCTGGCCTACGAGCAGTCGTTTGGCCCGATAAGTTTCGACCAGGGGCCATTGAGAGGTTTGATGGAACTCAGAACCCATCTGAGTTCCTTCAGATCTATATTACTGCCATCCAAGCAGCAGGAGGCGATGACAAGGTCATGGCCAACTACCTGCCTACAGTCCTCGTGGGACCGGCTAGAACCTGGTTGTTCAATCAGCCTGAGGGTTCTATCTATAATTGGGAAATGCTATGCGATGCCATCCTCAGCAATTTCCAAAACTGTTACCAAAAGCCGGGTAAGGAGGACGACCTGCATAGACTATGGCAAACTTCGACCGAAACACTTCGGCAGTTTGTCAAGAGGTTTGTCGGGGTAAGAAATACCATCCCGAACATATCTGATGGCTCCGTAATCAGGGCATTTAAGCATGCCGTTCGATACCGAAAATTCACTGAAGACTTGCTCATCCACCCTCCTCGATCAGTGGCCGATCTGTTCGATATGGCTGATCGATACTCCGATGCAGCCGAGGCAGTCGAATGGAACCGAATGGTTGACAAGGGGGACCTACCGCCCCAACCAGGCTTCAAGGATGCCAAGAAAGAAGATTCAAGCAAAAAGCCGGAGTCTTCACCGGGTGGGAAGTCAAAAAAGTCGAAGAGGAACTGCTCTGGGCAGTACCGTGAGGTCGCGGTCGCGGAGAAACCACCTTCGACCAAAGGTAATAAGTCTTCTTTTAAAAGTAAAACTGCTTCTGGTGGCCGGGATTCCAACCAGCCAGAAAAATCAACTAATCCGCAGGAGGGCAAAAGGTGGTGTCCACTCCACAATTCCGCAGGCCACGATCTCAAAAACTGCAGGAGTTGGTTGAAACAGCTGGATGATTTCTACCAAGGAGCTGGGCCAATGCCAACCTTACCGCCCAAAGAGCAGGCGTGCGGGGTTAGAGACGTCGATGGAGACGAAGAAATGGCTTACCAGGTACCTCAAAATCATGTTAATGTCATTTTCGGAGGTTCCTCCTCTTTCGTTTCCAAAAGACAGTTTAAAACCTTTTGTCGAGAGGTTAACCAAACGGAGACATCCCTTGGTGAACCTCAATATCCCCGTTGGTCAGATATCCCTTTGACGTTCGATCGCGCTGACTGTCCTGTGGGGCTAACTCGACCATTGAGGCTACCTCTGGTCATTACCCCAATCATCAGTAACGCGAGAGTCGAAAGGGTCCTGATCGATGGGGGAAGTTCGCTTGATCTTTTGTTGGTCAAGACACTCGACGAGATGCAAATTCCTCGTTCGAAAATCAAGCCCATAATCCATCCGTTTTATGGGATAATCCCAGGCCCCTCCATGATGCCATTGGGACAAGTGGTCCTCCCGGTCACTCTGGGAGAACCAGATAACTTTCGAACAGAATTGGTTACTTTCGATGTAATCGATTGTGATTCAGCTTATAATGCAATATTTGGCAGGCCGACTCTTGCTAAGTTCATGATGGCAACGCACTATGCTTATCAGTACGGGAAATTGCCTGGCCCCAAAGGTGTCATTCGGTCCAAGGTAGTCGCAACGTGGCGCTCACGTGCGACCGGCTATCTTTGGAGATGGTCGATCAACTTCCCCTCCGGGACGCTCAGGTCGCCACTGTCGCCACTGATGCGATCAGGGCTGCTCCTCGACCAGATGAAAAACTCAAACAAATTCCTTTATACCCAGATGACCCATCCAAGACAATTCGGGTTGGGTCAGCCCTGGATGACAAATCGGAACTCGACCTCGTTACTTTCCTCCGGGCTAACGCAGATGTGTTTGCGTGGAAACCGTCCGACATGCCCGGTGTCCCAAGGGAAGTAATTGAGCACAGGTTAGCAATTCGACCTGGACAGCGGCCAATAAAGCAAAAGCTCAGGCGTTTTGCCACCGACCGACAGGAGGCCATCCGAGAAGAGTTAGACAAACTCTTACAAGCCGGGTTTATCCGCGAAGTGAATCACCCGGACTGGCTCGCCAATCCGGTCATGGTCCGCAAGTCAAATGGCAAGTGGCGCATGTGCATCGACTATACTAGCCTCAACAGTGCCTGTCCGAAGGACGACTTTCCCCTTCCCCGCATCGACCAGCTGGTTGACTCCACTGCGGGTTGCGAACTGATGAGTTTTCTGGATGCCTACTCAGGATATCATCAAATTAGCATGGCAGAAGACGATGAAGAGAAAAGTGCCTTCATCACCCCGTTCGGCACATACTGCTACGTCAGAATGCCGTTCGGTCTCAAGAACGCTGGTTCCACGTACCAGCGCTTGATGCAAAAGACCTTTCTTTCCCAGATAGGGCGTAATCTCGAAGCATATGTAGACGACTTGGTTGTAAAGAGCACCAAAAGATTGTCTCATTTGGACGATCTTGCTGAAACCTTCTGTAACTTGAATCTCTTTGGAATAAAATTGAACCCGGAGAAATGTTCTTTCGGGGTTTCTTCAGGAAAGCTTCTTGGTTTTCTTGTGTGTTCTAGGGGTAATGAGGTTAATCCTGAGAAAATCAGAGCTATTGAACAAATGAGGTCGCCCTCGACCATGAAGGATGTTCAACGCCTGGCTGGTCGCATGGCGGCTTTAAGTCATTTCATATCGCGATTAGGCGAAAGGGGACTATCTTTCTTTAAAGCCTTGCGGAAACATCATAACTTCACATGGTCCGACGAGGCCGAAAAAGCGTTTCAGGAGGTAAAAACATATCTGTCCAGTCCGCCAGTATTGGTGTCTCCTGAAAAGGAAGAACCATTACTTCTGTATTTGGCGGCCACCCCACACGCGGTCAGCGCAGTTCTGATCGCGGAAAGGGAAGGAGTACACAGACCCGTCTACTATGTGAGCGAAGTACTTCACGGTCCTAAGGAGCGCTACCCTGAGGTCCAGAAGATACTTTACGCGCTACTGATGGCTTTCCGTAAGCTACGACATTACTTTCAAGCACGCAAGATCACAGTACCCTCCTCTTTTCCTTTAGGGGATATTGTTCAAAATCCAGAAAAATCTGGTCGAATTGCTAAATGGGCGGTCGAATTCGGTGCCTTCGAAATCCTTTTCACCCCTCGCACGGCGGTTAAGTCTCAGGTTTTGGCCGACTTTGTGGTCGAATGGACCAACCCTGAGCCACCCGTGCAGTTGGCGAAGGAACTGGAGTGCCCCGATTATTGGACAATGTACTTTGACGGCTCCCGTAGTTTTCAACACTCGGGGGCTGGAGTGGTCTTAGTTACGCCTCAGGGCGAACAGCTTAAGTATGTCATTCAACTACACTTTGTTGCAACCAACAATGCAGCAGAGTATGAAGGTCTTCTTGCAGGGCTCCGGGCAGCAAAATTCCTCGGAGTCCGTCGATTAGTGGTGAGGGGGGACTCACAGCTAGTCGTAAACTAGGTAAACAAGGAGTACAGCACCTCCGATGAGACAATGGCTCATTACCTGGGGGAAGTGAGGAGATTGGAAAAACACTTCAGTCACTTCGAAGTCCAATACATCCCGCGAAAGGACAACATTCTCGCAGACCAATTATCCAAAATTGGATCCTCACGCTCATCCGCTCCGGCAGGAGTGTTCATTGAACACTTGGACCATCCTTCGATCATGACTTCGGTCGAAGATGATCCGGCAATAGCCTTCGTTGCCAACCTCGGTCAGGAACAAGATTGGACTCATCCATTGAGGGTCTATCTTGAACATGGGACCCTACCCGAGGACGAAACCAAAAGCGATCGATTAATTCGAAAGGCGCGTCTGTACAAACTCATAGATGGGGTTATGTACAGAAAGGGTACTCAAGGAGTATTCATGCGCTGCATATCTCAGGAGGAAGGAAAATCCCTCCTGAAAGAAATACATGACGGTGTATGCGGTGCACACGCGTCATACCGAACACTGGTCGGAAAAGTTTTTCGACAGGGATTCTACTGGCCTTCGGCACTCGATGATGCCAAGTTTATGGTCAAGATGTGTCCACAGTGTCAGTTTCATGCAAGACAGGTTCATCAACCTCCTTATGCATTGCAAACTATTCCTCTCGCATGGCCCTTCGCGATCTGGGGAATGGACATCGTCGGTCCTATGCCACAAGCGGTCAATGGATACAAGTTTTTGTTTGTAGCCATTGACACGTTCACAAAGTGGATTGAGGCCGAACCAGTACGAAATATTACTGCATCAGCTGCACAAAAGTTCTTTCACAAGAACATTGTGGCACGATTTGGTGTTCCAAACCGTCTCATCACAGACAACGGTTCTCAGTTCGCTAGCGGTCTTTTCCTAGACTATTGCGATCAGATTGGGACCAAGGTGTGCTTTGCTTCCGTGTCACATCCACAAAGCAATGGTGCCGTAGAACGGGCCAATGGGCAAGTGTTGCAAGGCATCAAAAAACGTGTTTTTGATCACCTCAAGACCCGCTCGGGGGCTTGGGCAGACGAGCTCTATGCTGTTCTATGGGCACTACGGACTACCCCTAGTCGAGCCACCGGTGAGACACCCTTCCATTTGGTCTATGGGGCCGAGGCTGTGTTGCCTATGGAAGTCAGTATTGGATCTGTTCGCACGAATCAATTCGAACAGGTCAACCAATCCGAACAGCGATCGCAAGATCTCATCCTCCTGGAAGAACGGCGTGATCGCGCCCTGATTAAGTCCGCGGTATACTTGCAGGCTTTACGCAAGTATCACAGTAAAAAGGTGCGACCACGTGATCTCAACGTGGGCGACTTGGTTTTACGAAAAATTCAAGACCAGTCTAACCGCAATAAATTCTCCCCAAAGTGGGAAGGACCATACACTGTCGTCTCAGTGCCGCGGCCAGGGTCTGCGCGGTTAGCCATGGAGGATGGTCGGATTTTGTCCAATACTTGGAACATCGATCAACTTCGCAAGTTTTACGTGTAAGTATTCCAATCACTTTTTCCCTGTTCAATTAGCATCTTTTCATAAAAAGCATGTCTTGTTTTCATACAATAAGTATTTTCTTTAAGCCCAAATTATACAAATTCGATCTGGGGCTGATCGCCGGCGGTTAGGTTACTACAACATTTTTAAACCGGATTCGCTGGTCGATCTCATGATCATTTCCAGATAAGTCGCTCCTAAATAAGCCGTTTCTCAACGCACACGGGACTATCTGGCAAGTCTTCGGTCATCTGGGTGGCTACCAGTTTGCAATAAGGTTAAAATGTTATTTTAATCTTGACCATCGGCTTGAAGCGCATATCCCTGGTCATCATACTTATTTTTTCCCCTCTGCTTAAAATACTAAGGCTCCAGTATTCACAAAACAGAGGCGGGGGCTAGAGGAGTATACTTATAGTATGAAACTTATGATGTGAATATGCACTTTCTTTTGAAAAAATAGTTTTACATACATGGCATTGTAATTACAATTGTTGGGTTACAAAATGTAAGGATCATTCGATCCTCAGCTCAGCCAAGAGTTTGTCAACGAATGGCTTAACTTCTTCAATAACGGCGTCAAGCAGTTCTTCACTCTCGACCTCAACCGGTCCCACCAGCGCGCTCAGATTCGCATCTGGGCCATGGTGAAGTCGAACCCGGCTGAGTACGGCAGAAGCGGCTGATCGGACTCTCGTCCTGATTATCTCTTCACGTCGCCGTAAATCTCCAGGGAGATATTCGAGCAGTGATTCTGCTTGAGTTGTGAGCAGTGATGCCCAATCACTGACACTTGGGTCGTTCTTCCTCAACTCTACCACGTTGGTGTTCAAAAGGTTGGCCACGACCTTCAGTTTTTCGAAGACCAGTAGGCTCAACTCTTTGACCGCTCGGTCGGTATGGTTGAGCGAGGACTCGAGAATCATCTTGTCCTGGCCGAGCTGTGTAATGCGACCTGCTTGCGCTGTACAGAGAAAAGAGGTTATTAACAAGAAACGGCTTTAAGTTTTCTCAAGTTGAGAATCGACTTACCAGCATTCTCAGACTGAAGTTTATTGATTTCAGTCCGTAGTTTCTTGAACTCTGTAACTGAGTTCAGCCTCATCTTGGCTAACTCTTTTGTCAAGAATGTAACCTCTCTGCAGCAAAATCAAGTCAGTCACAGATAAAGCCTACTTATATTAATAGAAGAGTGACGGTCCTCACTTGCGCAAGCCGTCACGATCTTTTTGAACAGCCGCCATGCTAGCCATTGCAGCATGCGACTGACTCGTCACCCATGACAAGCCCTGTGATACAAAGCAAGAGAGTTAAGTATGCTCTAAAGGCGATTCAAGCGCCGAAACAGGGGTGATCATACCTTCATGAACTTATTTAAAGCGGCATCATCCATGCTAGCAGGAATCCTTGCTAGCGCGCCGGAAGTGCCTGCGACAGGGACAGTTGATGGGAGTGCCGGCCAGACGCCACCCCCAGATACTACTGGTTGTGACCCGATCCCTGTACTTGTTTCACCTCCCGCGGTCCGGACAACTTCCTGAACCGCGGGAGCAGAGCGCTCTTCATTAGAGGCTCCCTCATCAGCCCTAATTTCAACCTCCCCAGTGGCGGTTGAAGGGTTAGGCGCTGTCTTCTTTTGCCTAACAGGAAGAATGGGTCAGGCAACTTTTATCTAAGATTACTGTCAAGTAAGAGCTCTTACCTTATTTGAAATCCTATTCGTTCCTGGGACTTCTGGGAAAATTCCCCTGGCGAAGGAGAGCCGTCTCCGGTCCTCGCCTTCCTTATGGTAAACAAGGCAGCACCCCCCTAGAAATGTCATGTTACAAGCATATTCTTAGGGAACAGGTAAAAACACATAGGTCTTTACCTGGGCCACCGGATTAACTGGTGGGGCTGCATCTGAAGGCCTTGGCGATTCCTGAGTTGCTGGAACCATCACAGCCGGCCTTTGTTCGTCTACCTCCTCCTCTGCCTGCGGAGGAGGAGGATTTTCCTCTCTGGAATCCCCAGTGGTCCCAGGGGGAAGCTCTCCTCTCTGTATGTACATTAACTTATCAAATGTGCAGAAAGAGCCATAGAGGCAATGATCGAAAAGATTCTTTACCTTAGTCGTCCTTTCGACCAGGGAAGCAGAGATGATTGACCCTGAAACCTCGGGGGCTTCAGGAATTGGAAGGTCACCCGCGACCACAAGATCCTCGGTGGTCGCAGGGTCAGCCACGGCCACCTCTTCAACAGCTGTGGTCTCTGCGGGGCAGCTTGGGGCATCGCTGGATGGAAGATCCGCGATCTTCCTCCTTCGAAGGATCAGAGGAACGTCATCCTCTTCCTCCTCGCTCCCCTCTCCCTGTACGACGAAGAAGTGATTCCATGTCGCGCCTGAAAAAGTAGCAGGAATGTGATATCTTACCGCAGTCTTTCTTGCGGGACGAGGAACGCTTCGTGAAGACCCCTCCCCAGGGTTCAGCTTGGTCTTCTTAGGGGCAGGACTCTTTGTCCTGGGTCTCTGAGAGACCTTCTTCACGTTCCACGCCGTCGGCTTCTTCAGAGAGCCGACATTTTCACTTGGGAATGTCGCATCCGCAAACCTCCCTAGGAGCTATTCTCATTCCAATGAGATTAATTAGTGCTGGACATACATGAGACCTGCAAAACAGAGGCCAAGTGGAAAGTGTACCTTTCGGCGCTCCTGTTTAAGGTCGTCGCCGGCATGAATCAAGCTTTGGGGGCGAGGCGATCCCTTGGGGCCCTCTACCTCGGCGTTGTACGCCCTGAGGAGGTAGTTAGTCCGCCTCTCAATCTCGGCTGAGGGCAGGACTGTTCCCAGATACGAGTTAAATTGATACATTTCAAAAATGACATAAAAGGATTTCAATGTCAGAAATGAATACCTTCGTTATAGTCCAGGGTAGTGTCCGCCATGGACTTGATCTCCCAAGCCGGATGAGCCCTTTCACGAAGGGGGCTCACCCGATTCTTCACAAAGTCTCGGATGACGTCACGTGCCGTCAACCCTTGTTCGACTAAGTGAAGGATCACCTCGGCATGCTTCATGAACTCCGCGTTCATCGCCGGGAGAGTATCCAACTCGCTCGGCTTCTCCGGCCGCGAGTTCTCAAACCACAACCCGCTCTCGGTCGGCGGGGTGCAGTAAAACCATTTCTGGTGCCACCCGTGCACTGAGTCTCGCAGGGGTGGGGAGGGATACTCCTTCTTATCCCTCAGCCGGAAGTAGATGCATCCGGCGGCTTTGGTGCTTTTCGACCACGCCGAAAAGTAGAATCGTCGGAAAAGATCCACGCTGGGATATATCCCGACGAAGGCTTCACAGAGATGCTGGAATACTGCAAGGATCAGCATCGCGTTGGGGTGAAGGTTGATCAGTTCCCACCCGTAATGCTCAAGGACATCCTTAAGGAACCGACTCTCAGGGAATCGGAACCCGCAACGCAAATACTCCTCAAAAACCACCAACTCGCCTTCTTGGACAGTTGGGGTTTTTTGGTCCTTCTCCGCAGGTCGCCAGTTAATGAGCAACCGCGGGGAAAGGATCTCCTCCTTCTCTAGCGCCATCAGGCTCTCCTCAGAATGGTGAATGGATCTGCTCCAGGACGCCATTTTTGGTGTAGAATCAAAGGGGAAGCTGGCAATTTGGGGAAGATGAAGGCTGAAGAAAATGAGGGTTTTGAGCGGCGGGAACTCTAAGGGTTTTTCGCCTCCCGATTAGTGGCTTCCTCAAGAAGCTACCTACTGCTTTTTATAGACCCAAGGCGACGCATTAATGAGTAAACGGCTCATTTCAAACGTTCCATTGAATGCTTTATTCATTTCCCATAATGGATACTGTCTCTGATGGACCCGATAAAGTACTCAGGTGTCGGATCTGAAACAAAAAGACTTCTTTGTTTTGGAAACTAAAAGTGTGAAAGGACTGAAAAATTTTCAGTACTTTTCAGAGGACGTTTTTCCTTTTTTATACTTTGAACATTTTTTTTCGAAAAAATCATGTAACTCAATTTTTGACGTACTGGAATGTTTCTAATTGAGTTATGGTTTTATCGAAATCATGTTTTAGGCTGAAACTTCGATCCTAATCAGAGTGACGGCCCGACCGAGTTTCAACTCTGGTCGAACCTTAGTTCTGACCGCGGCTTTGAAACTGATCGCGGAATCAGGGCAGGTCGCGGTGCCTTTTTCTTAAAAATGATTTTGATCGCAGAACTAAAATTTCCCGTGTATGAATGGTCGCGAACATAAAGTTCATGGCTATATTTTCACACAGAAGATGTGGAGGATATTTCATGAGAAAATAAAGAACTTTTATTTCTTACATTCTTTACATACAAAAGGGATGCAGTCGATCAAAACATCGACTTGCTCTGAAAGAAGTTTACAAAGTTCCCCAAGGGACATGTTGTTGTCAGTAGGATTTACACTGGCAACCCCCAGGGAACTAGCAACTACCCTAAGTCTATCTATATCATCCCTAATGACAGACGCACTATTATCCCTAATCAAGTCAGAGAGTTCTCGCTGTTGCTGAGCGAAGTCCCTCTCTCGACGGAAATGGTGCGCCTCTTCTCGGGATCGATCAAAACATTCTGCTAAACGCAGAATCTTCGAGGCCATCTCCTCGGTCTTCTTTTCCAGGGCATTCTTCTTTTCCAGAAGGGTCTGTCCGGAAGGAAGAGATGGAACAGCAGAAGGCTGATCGCTGGAGCCTCCTACCTCCTGCATTTTGCAAAAGTTAGTCGCACTAACTAAAATTATCAGCAAAAAAGGGAGAAGAATTGTTACCTGTCCCGGTGCATAACCCGTTGATACACCCATCTTGGGAGGAAGATCATCATATGGTGGAAGAGCAACCTCCCAAGAAGAAGATTGCTTCGCCAACCCAATATGGCAATCATCTGATCGAGGGATAGTCACCGCTTGCCGACCAGGATGTTGATCACCCAAAAGGATGGGGGAATTGGATGTGAAGGGATCTTTTCCTAAGGATAAAAGCCTAACTTGCCGAGAGGCATGAACGGGGAGGGTCAAAGGAACTGAAGGAAGAAAGAAACTCGCTACGTTCTTTACCTTTGTTCCACTGGAAGATCCTTCGTCAACCTTGGGTTTCTTCCTTAAGGGAGACAGGACTTCATTCGTTTGAGACCCTTGTTCGACAATTTCCCCTTCATCGCTCTCAATCTCAATGATTTCATGATCTGCCATTGGGAGGGGTATGTGAAAAGGAAAAAGGCAGGATAACAAGAAAAGGACTTAGGCGTGAAGGGAAATTATGAAGCTTTACAAACTCAAGAACCTGGTATTTATAGCCGCCTGGGTGACGGTTTGCATTCCAGGCGCCTCGGGTTTCGTCAAAGCATTTACAATTTTACCTCGAGATAAAAATAATTCTACGGCGCTATCATTGCCCGTCACGTAATGTCAGAACCCGTCTTGAAAAACCAACCATTTTCACTTAGTGTGCCACTAAGTGGAGAAGTTAAAGGGCCAGGTTAAAAATCCAATGCACGGTTTTTTAAATTCGAAATAAACACGTCTCTCCATTTTCTTCGAATTTGGGGGCTAGCTGACGAGGATTGACACCCGGGCCACTTCTAATAAACTTCTGGTTCAAGACAGGTTCGAACGTGACATGTATCTGGTGATGCAAACTCAAGCTATTCTGAGGGGCACTACCACGAGGTCGCAAGCTTTACGCGATCAGGTCGCAGCTTTACGCGGTCTGACTGTAAGCCCTGCGCGGTCAGAAGTTCGTAGGCTATACGCGAACTACACATTCGGGATATTACGCGGTCAGCCAATATCCCGCGGTCAGAACATCTGCCGGTCAGGATACTTGGGATCCATCTATTCGGTTGCCCATACAGCAGGATATTCTGAGTATCCCGAAGATTCCTACACGTGGAGGATCAACCGTCAGGAGGTTAACACGTACAGTTATCCATGAATAACACGTGTTTAACCATACGTGGAGGTTAAGAGCAGTTCCAAAAACCGCATCCAACCGTTCGTGCAACCGATTGATGCAGTTTCCTTCACATGGCACCCTTTCAAACAATATAAAAGGATGGCATGGAGCATCAATCAAGGAGAGAGATCATCCGAAACATCAACCGAGGGATCGGAAGATCAAGAAACCCAAAATCATCTAAGTTAGCCAAGTCTACGGCCCACCTGATATAGTATTTTAGTAAGCCTTCTTTGGCTTATCCTTGTACACTTTTACAGGGAAAATCCTCGCCTGTGAGGACTTTTCCCTCCATTTGTAAACCTTTTATCACACTTAGTGAAATCTCAACAGGACATAGGGCTTTTACTCCCACCATCGAGGGCCCGAACCTGTCTAAACTCTCTGTGCTCCTGTTCACCATTGTTCAGCATACCTTCTCGAAGGGTCATCTTGAAAGGTCTCACAATTACAAATTTTCCATAAGTTCGGCTGAGGACTCTGAGTCCGAATCGTCGACAGGGAGAACATCTCGGTTTGTTCCGAGTCAGACTCGAAATCAAAGAGACGGTGGAGGTTATCAGGGTCGAACCTTCCTGGGCTAACTTCAGGGTCACCATCATATTTTCACTCAGCGGGATCGTATGACGGGCCGGATTCATCACCTAGCACATTAAGAACCTCTGCGGGTTCTGACCTTGTGCCAGTTACCTCCTGGTCGATTAACATGACTTGGGGAGATGATGCAACCTGTGGAAGATTCTGGCCTTCGACCTCTTCCATCGGAACAGGATCGCTTGGAGAAGGCATGGGTATATGGGCATAATCCTCGAGATCGAAATCGTTCTCGGAATCATATGCTCCAGCCATGTTTCGGCGAACCTCCGAATTTCAATTAGGACGCCTTGAGAAAGGCCCCACGGTGGGCGCCAGCTGTCGACGATTCGGACTCAGAGTCCTCAGCCGAACTTATGCAGAATTTGTAATTGTGAGACCTTTCAAGATGACCCTTCGGGAAGGTATGCTGAACAATAGTGAACAGGAGCACAGAGAGTTTAGACAGGTTCAGGCCCTCGATGGTGGGAGTAAAAGCCCTACGTCCTGTTGAGATTTCACTAAGTGTGGTAAAAGATTTACAAATGGAGGGAAAAGTCCTCACAGGCGAGGATTTTCCCTGTAAGAGTGTACAAGGATAAGCCAAAGAAGGCTTACTAAAATGCTATATGAGGTGTGCCGTGGACTTGGCTAACTTGGATGATTTTGGGTTTTTTGATCTTCCGATCTCTCGGTTGATGTTTCGGATCATCCCCCCCTTGATGCTCCATGCCATCCTTTTGTACTGTTTGAAAGGGTGCCATGTAGAGGAAACTGCATCAAACGGTTGAACGGACGGTTGGATGTGGTTTTTTGGAACTGCTCTTAACCTCCACGCAGGTTAAACACGTGTTATTCACGGATAACTGTATGTGTTAACCTTCTGACGGTTGATTCTCCACGTGTAGGAATCTTCGGGATACTTAGAATATCCTGTTGTACGGGCAACCGAAATAGATAGATCCCAAGTATCCTGATCGACAGATGTTCTGACCGCGGGATATTGGCTGACCGCGCAATATCCCGAATGTGTAGTTCGCGTATAGCCTACGAACTTCTGACCGCGCAAGGCTTACGGTCTGACCGCGTAAAGCTGCGACCTGATCGCGTAAAGCTTGCGACCTGATCGCGTAAAGCTTGCGACCTCATGGTGATGCCCCTCAGAATAGCTTGAGTTCGCATCACCAGATACATGTCTGGTTCGAACTTGTCTTGAACCAAAAGTTTATTAGAAATGACCAGGGTGTCAATCCTCGTCAGCTAGCCCCCAAATTCGAAGAAAACGAAGAGACGTGTTTATTTCGAATTTAAAAACCGTGCATTGGATTTTTAACCCGGCCCTTTAACTTCTCCACTTAGTGGCGCACTAAGTGAAAACGGTTGGTTTTTCAAGACGAGTTCTGACATTACGTGACGGGCAATGATAGCGCCGTAGAATTGTTTTTATCTCGAGGTAAAATTGTAAATGTTTTAGCAAAACCTGAGGCATCCGGAATGCAAACCGTCACCCAGGCGGCTATAAATACCAGGCCCCTGGACATGTAAAAGATCTACAATTTCCCTCTCACGTCTAAGTCTTTTTCTTGTTATCCTGCCTCTTTCTTTTTCACATACCCCTCCCAATGGCAGATCATGAAATCATCTAGATTGAGAGCGATGAAGGGGAAATTGTCAAACAAGGGTCTCAAACGAATGAAGTCCTGTCTCCCTTAAAGAAGAAACCCAAGGTTGACGAAGAATCTTCCAGTGGAACAAAGGTGAGGAACGTAGCGAGTTTCTTTCTTCCTTCAGTTCCTTTGACCCTCCCCGTTCATGCCTCTCGGCAAGTTAGGCCTTTATCCTTAGGAAAAGATCCCTTCACATTCAATTCTCCCATCCTTTTGGGTGATCAACATCCTGGTCGGCAAGCGGTGACTATCCCTCGATCAGATGATTGCCGTATTGGGTTGGCGAAGCAATCTTCTTCTGGGAAGGTTGCTCTTCCACCATATGATGATCTTCCTCCCAAGATGGGTGTATCAACGGGTTATGCACCGGGACAGGTAACAATTCTTCTCCCTTTTTGCTGATAATTTTAGTTAGTATGACTAACTTTTGCAAAAATGTAGGAGGTAGGAGGCCCCAGCGATCAGCCTTCTGCTGCTCCATCTCTTCCTTCCGGACAGACCCTTCTGGAAGAGAAGAATGCCCTGGAGAAGAAGACCGAGGAGATGGCCTCGAAGATTCTGCGTTTAGCAGAATGTTTTGATCGATCCCGAGAAGAGGCGCACCATTTCCGTCGAGAGATGGACTTCGCTCAGTAACAGCGAGAACTCTCTGACTTGATTAGGGATAATAGTGCGTCTGTTGTTAGGGACGATATAGATAGACTTAGGGTAGTACGTTGCTAGTTCCCTGGGGGTTGTCAGTGTAGACCCTACTGACAACAACATGTCCCTTGGGGAACTTTGTAAACTTCTTTCGGAGCAAGTCGATGTTTTGATCGACTGCATCCCTTTTGTATGTAAAGAATGTAAGAAATAAAAGTTCTTTATTTCTCATGAAATGTTCTCCACATCTTCTGTGCGAAAATATAGCCATGAACTTTACGTTCGCGACCATTCATACACAGGAAATTTTAGTTCTGCGATCAAAATCACTTTTAAAAAAAGCACCGCGACCTGCCCTGATTCCGCGATCAGTTTCAAAGCCATGGTCAGAACTAAGATTCGACCAGAGTTGGGACTCGGTCAGGATGTTACTTCGATTAGAATCGAAGTTTTAGCCTAAAACACGATTTCGATAAAACCATAACCCAATTAGAAACACTCCAGTACGTTAAAAATTGGGTTACATGATTTTTTCGAATAAAATGTTCAAAGTATAAAAAAGGAAAAACGTCCTCTGAAAAGTACTGAAAATTTTTCAGTCCTTTTACGCTTTCAGTTTCCAAAACAAAGAAGTCTTTTTGTTTCAGATCCGACGCCTGGGTACTTTATCGGGTCCATCAGAGACAGTATCCATTATGGGAAATGAATAAAGCATTCAATGGAACGTTTGAAATGAGCCGTTTACTCATTAATGCGTCGCCTTGGGTCTATAAAAAGAACAGATGTCTTCTCAAAGAAGCCACACAGCTAAAAACCCTTATTATTCCCGCCGCTCAAAACCCTCATTTTCTTCAGCCTTCATCTTCCCCAAATCGCCAGCTTCCCCTTTGATTCTACACCAAAGATGGCGTCCTGGAGCAGATCCATTCACCATTCTGAGGAGAGCCTGATGGCATTAGAGAAGGAGGAGATCCTTTCTCCGCGGCTGCTCATTAACTGGCGACCTGCGAAGAAGGACCAAGAAACCCCAACTGTCCAAGAGGGCGAGTTGGTGGTTTTTGAGGAGTATTTGCGTTGCGGGTTCCGATTCCCTGAGAGTCGGTTCCTTAAGGATGTCCTTGAACATTACGGGTGGGAACTGATCAACCTCCACCCCAACGCGATGCTGATCCTTGCAGTATTCCAGCACCTTTGTGAAGCCTTCGTCGGAATATATCCTAGCGTGGATCTTTTCCGACGATTTTACTTTTCGGCGTGGTCGAAGAGTACCAATGCCGCCGGATGCATCTACTTCCGGCTGAGGGATAAAAAGGAGTATCCCTCCCCACCCCTACGAGATTCTGTGCATGGGTGGCACCAAAGGTGGTTTTAGTGCTCTCCACCATCTGAAAGCAGTTTATGGTTTGAAAACTCGCGACCGGAGAAGTCGAGCGAGTTAGACATTCCTCCAGCGATGAACTCGGAGCTTTCGAAGCATGCCGAGGTGATTGTTCACTTGGTCAATGGAGGATTGACGGCTCGAGATATCATTTGAGACTTCGTGAAGAACCGGGTGAGTCCTCTGCGTGAAAGGGCTCATCCGGCGTGGGAGATTAGGTCCATGGGTGATAGCACCCTGGACTACAGTCAAGGTATTTATTTCTTTGGTGCAGAACTTTCTCCTTTTTGAATTGTACAAATTCTGACTTGAGTTTGGGAACAGTCCTGCCTTCATCCGAGATTGAAAGGCGGACCAACTCCCTCCTTAGGACCTACAATTCCGATGTAGAGGGCCCTAAGGGATCACCTCGCCCGCAGAGCTTGATTCACGCTGGTGATGACCTCAGACAGGAGCGCCGAAAGGTAATTTCCTTGTCCAGCTTTGGCCCTGCAGGTCTTGTGTGTGTCCAGTGCTAATCCCTTGTAATGGACTACGAACCAGCTCCTAGGGAAGTTTGCGGATGCGACGTTCCCAAGTGAAAATGTCGGCTCTCCGAAGAAGCCGACGGCGAAGAATGTGAAGAAGGTCTCTCAGAGACCCAGGACAAAGAGTCCTGCCCCTAAGAAGACCAAGCCAAACCCTGGGGAGGGGTCTTCACGAAGCATTCCTCGTCCCGCAAGAAAGACTGCGGTAAGATATCGCATTCCTGCTACTTTTTCAGGTGCGACATGGAATCACTTCTTCGTCGTACAGGGAGAGGGGAGCGAGGAGGAAGAGGATGACGTTCCTCTGATCCTTCGAAGGAGGAAGATCGCGGATCTTCCATCCAGCGATGCCCCAAGCTGCCCCGCAGAGACCACTAATACCGAGGAGGTGGTCGTGGAAGATCCTGCGACCACCGAAAATCTTGTGGTCGCGGGTAACCCTCCAATTGCTGAAGCCCCCGAGGTTTCAGGGTCAATTATCTCTGCTTCGCTGGTCGAAGGGACGACCAAGGTAAGGAATCTTTTTCGGCCGTTCCTTCTATGACTCTTTCTGCACATTTGTCAAGTTAATGTATATACAGGGAGGAGAGCTTCCCCCTGGGACCACTGGGGGTTCCAGGGAGGAAAATCCTCCTCCTCTGCGGACAGAGGGGGAGGTGGATGAACAAAGGCCAGCTATGATGGTTCCAGCAACTATGGAATCGCCAAGGCCTTCAGATGCAGCCCCACCAGTTAGCCCGGTGGCCCAGGTAAAGATCTTTTTATGTGTTTTTACCTGTTCCCTAAGAATATGCCTATAACATGACATTTCCAGGGGGGTGCTGCCTTGTTTACCATAAGGAAGGCGAGAACCGGAGACGGCTCTCCTTCGCAAGGGGAATTTTCCCAGAAGTCCCAGGAACGAATGGGATTTCAAATAAGGTAAGAGCTCTTACTTGACAGTAATCTTAAATAAAAGTTGCCTGACCCATTCTTCCTGTTAGGCAAAAGAAGACAGCGCCTAACCCTTCAACCGCCTCTGGAGAGGTTGAAACTAGGGCTGACGAGGGAGCCTCTAATGAAGAGCGCTCTACTCCCGTGGTTCAGGAAGTCGTCCGGACCGCGGGAGGTGAAACAAGTATAGGGATCGGGTCACAACCAGTGGCCTCTGGGGGTGGCGTCCGGCCGGCACTCCCGCCAACTATCCCTGTAGTGAGCACGTCGGAGGCTCTAGCGAGGATTCCCGCTGAACTGAATGATGCCGTTTTACAAAAATTTATGAAGGTATAATAAGACTCTGCTTCCGTGCCTGAATTATACTTAGGACACCTTTGACCTTCTTCTTTGGCACCACAGGGATTGTCCTGGCTAACAAGCCATTCGCGTGTTGTGATGGCTAGTACAGAAGCCATTCAAAAAGAACGCGATAGCTTGCGCAGGTGAGTACCATTACCCTCTGGTTAACATGGGTATATCTTGGTTGTGACTGCCTTGATTTTGTTGCAGAGAGGTTGCATTCTTGAAGAAGGAGGTGGCCGGTTCAGTCTCAATGCTTAAGAAACAAGAAACTGAACTCAACAGACTTCGATCAGAGAATGCTGGTAAGCCAATTCCTGACTAGGAAGACTTGAATCCATAATATGCGAATAATCTTCTCTCTCTGTACAGCGCAAGCAGGTCGAATTACGCAGCTCAGTCGAGACAAGGAGATTCTTGAATCCTCGATTCGCCACACCGATCGGGCAATCAAAGAACTGAGCCTCCGGATCTTCGAAAAACTAAAGGCCGTGGCTGATCTTTTGAAGACCGATGTGGTAGAACTGAGGCAAGACAACCTCAGTATAAATGACTGGACATCGCTGCTTACTGCCCAGGCGGATTCACTGCTTGAGTATCTCCCTGGAGATACACGACGACGCGAAGAGGCGATCAGAACCAGGGTTCGATCAGCCGCAGCAGCCGTACTCAGCTGGGTTCGACTTCACCATGGCCCAGATGCAGATTTGAACGCATTGGTGGGTCCGGTTGAGGTCGAGAGTGAAGAGCTGCTCGATGCAGTCATAGAGGAAGTCCAGCCCCTAGTAGATAAACTCCTGACTGAGCTGGGGATCGAATGATCCTTATTTTTGTAACCAAACAATTGTAATTACAATGCAATGTATGTAAAACTATATATTTTTTTTAAAAGAAAGTGCATATTCACATCATAAGTTTCATACTATAAGTATATTCCTCTAGCCCCCGCCTCTGTTTTGTGAATACTGGAGCCTTAGTATTTTAAGCAGAGGGGAAAACATAAGTATGATGACCAGGGATATGCGCTTCAAGCCGATGGTCAAGATTAAAGTAACATTTTAACCTTATTGCAAACTGGTAGCCACCCAGATGACCGAAGACTAGCCAGATAGTCCCGTGTGCGTTGAGAAACGGCTTATTTAGGAGCGACTTATCTGGAAGTGATCATGAGATCGACCAGCGAATCCGGTTAAAAAATGCTGTAGTAACCTAACCGCCGGCGATCAGCCCCAGGTCGAATTTGTATAATTTGGGCTTAAAGAAAACACTCATTGTATGAAAACAAGACATGCTTTTTATGAAAAGATGCTAATTGAACAGGGAAAAAGTGATTGGAATACTTACACGTAAAACTTGCGAAGTTGATCGATGTTCCAAGTATTGGACAAAATCCGACCATCCTCCATGGCTAACCGCGCAGATCCTGGCCGCGGCATTGAGATGACAGTGTATGGCCCTTCCCACTTTGGGGAGAATTTATTGCGGTTAGACTGGTCTTGAATTTTTCGTAAAACCAAGTCGCCAACGATGAGATCACGTGGTCGCATCTTTTTACTGTGATACTTGCGTAGAGCCTGCAAGTATACCGCGGACTTGATCAGGGCGCGATCACGCCGTTCTTCCAGGAGGATGAGATCTTGCGATTGCTGTTCGGATTGATTGACCTGTTCGAATTGATTCATGCGAACAGATCCAATACTAACTTCCATAGGCAACACAGCCTCGGCCCCATAGACCAAATGGAAGGGTGTCTTACCGGTGGCTCGACTAGAGGTAGTCCGTAGTGCCCATAGAACAGTATAGAGCTCGTCTGCCCAAGCCCCCGAGCGGGTCTTGAGGCGATCAAAAACACGTTTTTTGATGCCTTGCAATACTTGCCCATTGGCCCGTTCTACGGCACCATTGCTTTGTGGATGTGCCACAGAAGCAAAGCACACCTTGGTCCCAATCTGATCGCAGTAGTCTAGGAAGAGACCGCTAGCGAACTGAGAACCGTTATCTGTGATGAGACGGTTTGGAACACCAAATCGTGCCACAATGTTCTTGTGAAAGAACTTTTGTGCAGCTGATGCAGTAATATTTCGTACTGGTTCGGCCTCAATCCACTTTGTGAACGTGTCAATAGCTACGAACAGAAACTTGTACCCATTGACCACTTGTGGCATAGGACCGACGTGTCCATTCCCCAGATCGCGAAGGGCCATGCGAGAGGAATAGTTTGCAATGCACAAGCAGGTTGATGAACCTGTCTTGCATGAAACTGACACTGTGGACACATCTTGACCATAAACTTGGCATCATCGAGTGCCGAAGGCCAGTAGAATCCCTGTCAAAAATTTTTTTCGACCAGTGTTCGGTATGACGCGTGTGCACCGCATACACCGTCATGTATTTCTTTCAAGAGGGATTTTCCTTCCTCCTGAGATATGCAGCGCATGAATACTCCTTGAGTACCCTTTCTGTACATAACCCCATCTATGAGTTTGTACAGACGCGCCTTTCGAATTAATCGATCGCTTTTGGTTTCGTCCTCGGGTAGGGTCCCATGTTCAAGATAGACCCTCAATGGATGAGTCCAATCTTGTTCCTGACCGAGGTTGGCAACGAAGGCTATTGCCGGATCATCCTCGACCGAAGTCATGATCGAAGGATGGTCCAAGTGTTCAATGAACACTCCTGCCGGAGCGGATGAGCGTGAGGATCCAATTTTGGATAATTGGTCTGCGAGAATATTGTCCTTTCGCGGGACGTATTGGACTTCGAAGTGACTGAAGTGTTTTTCCAATCTCCTCACTTCCCCCAGGTAATGAGCCATTGTCTCATCGGAGGTGCTGTACTCCTTGTTTACCTGGTTTACGACTAGCTGTGAGTCCCCCCTCACCACTAATCGACGGACTCTGAGGAATTTTGCTGCCCGGAGCCCTGCAAGAAGACCTTCATACTCTGCTGCATTGTTGGTGGACAACAAAGTGTAGTTGAATAACATACTTAAGCTGTTCGCCCTGAGGCGTAACTAAGACCACTCCAGCCCCCGAGTGTTGAAAACTACGGGAGCCGTCAAAGTACATTGTCCAATAATCGGGGTACTCCAGTTCCTTTGCCAACTGCACGGGTGGCTCAGGGTTGGTCCATTCGACCACAAAGTCGGCCAAAACCTGAGACTTAACCGCCGTGCGAGGGGTGAAATGGATCTCGAAGGCACCGAATTCGACCGCCCATTTGGCGATTCGACCAGATTTTTCTGGATTTCGGACAATATCCCCTAAAGGAAAAGAGGAGGGTACTGTGATCTTGTGTGCTTGAAAGTAATGTCGTAGCTTACGGGAAGCCATCAGTAGCGCGTAAAGTATCTTCTGGACCTCAGGGTAGCGCTCCTTAGGACCATGAAGTACTTCGCTCACATAGTAGACAGGTCTGTGTACTCCTTCCCTTTCCGCGATCAGAACTGCGCTGACCGCGTGTGGGGTGGCCGCCAAATACAAAAGTAATGGTTCTTCCTTTTCAGGAGACACCAATACTGGCGGACTGGAAAGATATGTTTTTACCTCCTGAAACGCTTTTTCGGCCTCATCGGACCACGTGAAGTTATGATGTTTCCGCAAGGCTTTAAAGAAAGGTAGTCCCCTTTCGCCTAATCGCGATATAAAGCGACTTAAAGCCGCCATGCGACCAGCCAGGCGTTGAACATCCTTCATGGTCGAGGGCGACCTCATTTGTTCAATAGCTCTGATTTTCTCAGGATTAACCTCAATGCCCCTGGAACACACAAGGAAACCAAGAAGCTTCCCTGAAGAAACCCCGAAAGAACATTTCTCCGGGTTCAATTTTATTCCAAAGCGATTCAAGTTACAGAAGGTTTCAGCAAGATCGTCCAAATGAGATAATCTTTTGGTGCTCTTTACAACCAAGTCGTCTACATATGCTTCGAGATTACGCCCTATCTGGGAAAGAAAGGTCTTTTGCATCAAGCGCTGGTACGTGGAACCAGCGTTCTTGAGACCGAACGGCATTCTGACGTAGCAGTATGTGCCGAACGGGGTGATGAAGGCAGTTTTCTCTTCATCGTCTTCTGCCATGCTAATTTGATGATATCCTGAGTAGGCATCCAAAAAACTCATCAGTTCGCAACCCGCAGTGGAGTCAACCAGCTGGTCGATGCGGGGAAGGGGAAAGTCATCCTTCGGACAGGCACTGTTGAGGCTAGTATAGTCGACGCACATGCGCCACTTGCCATTTGACTTGCGGACCATGACCGGATTGGCGAGCCAGTCCGGGTGATTCACTTCGCGGATAAACCCGGCTTGTAAGAGTTTGTCTAACTCTTCTCGGATGGCTTCCTGTCGGTCGGTGGCAAAACGCCTGAGCTTTTGCTTTATTGGTCGTTGTCCAGGTCGAATTGCTAACCTGTGCTCAATTACTTCCCTTGGGACACCGGGCATGTCGGACGGTTTCCACGCAAACACGTCTGCGTTAGCCCGGAGGAAAGCAACGAGGTCGAGTTCCTATTTGTCATCCAGGGCTGACCCAACCCGAATTGTCTTGGATGGGTCATCTGGGTACAAGGGAACTTGTTTGAGTTTCTCATCTGGTCGAGGAGCAGCCCTGATCGCATCGGTGGCGACGGTGGCGACCTGAGCGTCCCGGAGGGGAAGTTGATCGACCATCTCCAAAGATAGCCGGTCGCACGTGAGCGCCACGTTGCGACTTCCTCGGACCGAAATGACACCTTTGGGGCCAGGCAATTTCCCGCACTGATAAGCATAGTGCGTTGCCATCATGAACTTAGCAAGAGTCGGCCTGCCAAAGATTGCATTATAAGCTGAATCACAATCGATTACATCGAAAGTAACCAATTCTGTTCGGAAGTTATCTGGTTCTCCCAGAGTGACCGGGAGGACCACTTGTCCCAATGGCATCATGGAGGGGCCTGGGATTATCCCATAAAACGGATGGATTATGGGCTTGATCTTCGAACGAGGAATTTGCATCTCGTCGAGTGTCTTGACCAATAAAAGATCAAGGGAACTTCCCCCATCAATCAGGACCCTTTCGACTCTCGCGTTACTGATGATTGGGGTAATAACCAGAGGTAGCCTCAATGGTCGAGTTAGCCCCACAGGACAGTCAGTGCGATCGAACGTCAAAGGCATATCCGACCAACGGGGATATTGAGGTTCGCCAAGGGATGTCTCCGTTTGGTTAACCTCTCGGCAAAAGGTTTTAAACTGCCTTTTGGAAACGAAAGAGGAGGAACCTCCGAAAATGACATTAACATGATTTTGAGGTACCTGGTAAGCCATTTCTTCGTCTCCATCGACGTCTCTAACCCCGCACGCCTGCTCTTTAGGCGGTAAGGTTGGCATTGGCCCAGCTCCTTGGTAGAAATCATCCAGCTGTTTCAACCAACTCCTGCAGTTTTTGAGGTCGTGGCCTGCGGAGTTGTGGAGTGGACACCACCTCTTGCCCTCCTGCGGATTAGTTGATTTTTCTGGCTGGTCGGAATCCCGGCCGCCAGAAGCAGTTTTACTTTTAAAAGAAGACTTATTACCTTTGGTCGAAGGTGGTTTCTCCGCGACTGCGACCTCACGGTACTGTCCAGAGCGGTTCCTCTTCGACTTTTTTGACTTCCCACCCGGTGAAGACTCCGGCTTTTTGCTTGAATCTTCTTTCTTGGCGTCCTTGAAGCCTGGTTGGGGCGGTAGGTCCCCCTTATCAACCATTCGGTTCCATTCGACTGCCTCGGCTGCATCGGAGTATCGATCAGCCATATCGAACAGATCGGCCACTGATCGAGGAGGGTGGATAAGCAAGTCTTCAGTGAATCTCCGGTATCGAACGGCATGCTTAAATGCCCTGATTACGGAGCCATCAGATATGTTCGGGATGGTATTTCTTACCCCGACAAACCTCTTGACAAACTGCCGAAGCGTTTCGGTCGAAGTTTGCCGCAGTCTATGCAAGTCGTCCTCCTTACCCGGCTTTTGGTAACAGTTTTGGAAATTGCTGAGGATGGCATCGCATAGCATTTCCCAATTATAGATAGAACCCTCAGGCTGATTGAACAACCAGGTTCTAGCCGGTCCTGCGAGGACTGTTGGCAGGTAGTTGGCCATGACCTTGTCATCGCCTCCTGCTGCTTGGATGGCAGTAACATAGATCTGAAGGAACTCAGATGGGTTTTGAGTTCCATCAAACCTCTCAATGGCCCCTGGTCGAAACTTATCGGGCCAAACGACAGCTCGTAGGCCAGGCGAGAAAGCTTTGCAACCAACGTAAGGACCGTGAACCGTCCTGCGACTTTCGGTCGGGTTTCGAGCAAACTCACTTAATAGCGAGGTTACTCGGGGTCCCAAACGAGAGTGAACGGGAACTCGATCCCTACTACGAGAGTCCTGCATTCGCCGATATTTGTCCTGTCGGGACGGTAGAGGTGGCGGGTAACTCCGTCGGCCAGAGCCAAAATGAGGACCATCTCGTTCACGGGGATGTGTCACTGAGTGGGAAGAGGCTGTTGGGGTCGCCTCGGATGCGACCTCGTCCAGTCTTTCCGCCAGGATCCTGAAAAAGGCCGGTCTCTTCGCATCCGTGACCGTAGGAGGAAAATTACGCATGACCTCCGCGATAGATCGCAGTCGACCATGGGTACTTCTCCTAGGGGCACCAGGTGTTACTGTTTCTTCGTCCACTGGGAAATGCTCCGGTGGTAAGGAAGGAGTCTGGTCACGTCTACGACCACACGACCGTCGAGAAGAACTCGGGGCAGCATCGTAACGAGCCTGTGCATCTTGAAGAGCCTCTAAGGCAGTTCTGCGTAGTTCGTTGTTCTGTTGCTCGAGATCTTGCTCCTCCTTCTGTTTGCGATCTTGTTCTTCCCTGGCAGCCTGTTGATCGGGAGTTTCCTCCGACAACGCAGCAAACTGCCTAGGGAGAGAGGTCGCTGATGGGGAGAACATCTCGGTTTGTTCCGAGTCAGACTCGAAATCAAAGAGACGGTGGAGGTTATCAGGGTCGAACCTTCCTGGGCTAACTTCAGGGTCACCATCATATTTTCACTCAGCGGGATCGTATGACGGGCCGGATTCATCACCTAGCACATTAAGAACCTCTGCGGGTTCTGACCTTGTGCCAGTTACCTCCTGGTCGATTAACATGACTTGGGGAGATGATTCAACCTGTGGAAGATTCTGGCCTTCGATCTCTTCCATCGGAACAGGATCGCTTGGAGAAGGCATGGGTATATGGGCATAATCCTCGAGATCGAAATCATTCTCGGAATCATATGCTCCAGCCATGTTTCGGCGAACCTCCGAATTTCAATTAGGATGCCTTGAGAAAGGCCCCACGGTGGGCGCCAGCTGTTGACGATTCGGACTCGGAGTCCTCAGCCGAACTTATGCAGAATTTGTAATTGTGAGACCTTTCAAGATGACCCTTCGGGAAGGTATGCTGAACAATAGTGAACAGGAGCACAGAGAGTTTAGACAGGTTCAGGCCCTCGATGGTGGGAGTAAAAGCCCTACGTCCTGTTGAGATTTCACTAAGTGTGGTAAAAGATTTACAAATGGAGGGAAAAGTCCTCACAGGCGAGGATTTTCCCTGTAAGAGTGTACAAGGATAAGCCAAAGAAGGCTTACTAAAATGCTATATGAGGTGTGCCGTGGACTTGGCTAACTTGGATGATTTTGGGTTTTTTGATCTTCCGATCTCTCGGTTGATGTTTCGGATCATCCCCCCCTTGATGCTCCATGCCATCCTTTTGTACTGTTTGAAAGGGTGCCATGTAGAGGAAACTGCATCAAACGGTTGCACGGACGGTTGGATGCGGTTTTTTGGAACTGCTCTTAACCTCCACGCAGGTTAAACACGTGTTATTCACGGATAACTGTATGTGTTAACCTTCTGACGGTTGATTCTCCACGTGTAGGAATCTTCGGGATACTTAGAATATCCTGTTGTACGGGCAACCGAAATAGATAGATCCCAAGTATCCTGATCGGCAGATGTTCTGACCGCGGGATATTGGCTGACCGCGCAATATCCCGAATGTGTAGTTCGCGTATAGCCTACGAACTTCTGACCGCGCAAGGCTTACGGTCTGACCGCGTAAAGCTGCGACCTGATCGCGTAAAGCTTGCGACCTGATCGCGTAAAGCTTGCGACCTCATGGTGATGCCCCTCAGAATAGCTTGAGTTCGCATCACCAGATACATGTCTGGTTCGAACTTGTCTTGAACCAAAATTTTATTAGAAATGACCCGGGTGTCAATCCTCGTCACAAACCTCAAAAGGCGACTTTCTAGTCGAATCATGCACTGCTCGATTGAAAGAAAACTGCAGGTACAATATGCTTTCATCCCAGGTCTTCGGATGCTTAGAGTTAAAGCCCCTCAAGAGATGAACGATTGTTCGATTTACCAGCTCAGTTTTGTAGGATCGAGGATGTCGACTAGAGGGGGGGTGAATAGGAGGCTTTAAAAACTTTTCTAATAAAACAACTTTTGCAAGATTGAAGCCTAAAAGAGCTAAGAGCAAATAAAAACTGAATCAATTAAACAAATAGATTGCACAAATAAAATGAGAGGAAGAGAGACAAACACAACGATGTATCCCGAGGTCTTAGAGACTCACCTGGTCTCCCCTACTCCTCGTTGAAGCACTCAAATGAATGAGTCTTGCTTCAATATCCACGCAGGATATTTCCACTAGGGTTGCTCCTTCTCCACTCTGGAAAGGTGATTACCAAACTTCTCACAAACACACCGAGTCTCTCCGACAAAGTTTGTCAATGGAGAGATCAACGGTCCCGCCACCAAACCGTTTAGGTGAAGGCGATCACCAAGAGTAACAAGTTGCGAGATCTTCTCTTGACCTCCAACGACCACTGAGAAACTCTAAGGATGCAATGATACGAATAAATGCTCTCGGAGGTTCTCTCTTAATCACAAAGAATGATACTTATCAACAGATCAAGATTTTAGCACTAGTAAACTTTGGCTCAAGTGTACATATGAATATGGCTCATCAATATGTAGAAATCTGCTGAAAAGTGTTTTGAAAACTCCTCAAAACAGTAGAGAAATCGGCTCAAAAACTGTTTTAAAAACTGCTCAAAATAGTAGAGAAATGTACTCAAAAATTGTTTTAAAAATTGCTCAAAACAATAAGAAATGTTGCTCGAAGGTGTATATGAGAATATGGTTTGAAGATGTGTTAGAATATTGCTCAAAAAGCTTATATATATAGCCCAATCTCTTAGCTAGACATTATGGTTGATAAGGAAAGAAATCAGTACAGCTAGTAGCCAGCTTCGATCTCTAACGGCTAGTAAATAGCCGTTAGAATTTTTGGTCGAATGAACAGTGTCTGGTCGAATGAACATTATTTGGTCAAATGAACAATGCTCGAAAGACCAGTTTCAGTCTCTCTTTGAATTCTTAGATTCGACCAAGATTATGAATGAATGCGAATGCAACATATGACCTAAGAGTTTCTCAGTTTTTGCCGGAACTAAAAGATTTGTCAACCCCTCTTAATAGTACGGTTGAACTAAAAAAGAATTTCTTATAAAACCGGTCAAACTCCAAACTCCGAGACCGATATAATAAACAAGCACTTACCTTAGATCTTTGTGGCTTCCTTCTTGGCGACCTTGTGCTTGCGACTTTGGCTCGCGACCTTGGATTGTGACCTCGGGCGACACTGCGACTTTGCACTTGGAACCTTGGCTCACGACCTTGGACTGCAACCTCGGGCGACACTGTGACTTTGTGCTTGTGAGCTGTAGATCCTCCTAGATCACTTGCAGACTTTACAGAAATAGCTCTGCATACAAATAGCTCAAAGACATGGTTAGTCCAAGACACTTAATGTCATCAATAATAAAAATCAACCAAAAAGGGCCTAGATGCAACAATCTCCCCCTTTGTGATGATTGATGACAACAAGTATTGAAAATGAATAAAATTTAATGACTCCCCCTAAGTGTATGCATAGGCATTAGATATACAAGAACTCCCCCTGAATGCATGCATATATAAATACACATATGAGTCATTTGAGAGTCCACAATGAATAAACAATGAGCATGTAAACTATCAATAATATCATCCAGATACAAGAATCTCTCCCCAATCTCTCCCCCTTTGACATCAAGCACAAAAAGACGGGAGGACAGCAAACCAGACAATTAACTTGCATTTGATATATCAATAATATTCAATTCACTTCTAAGAAAGCAAAATCTAGTCTCATCTAAAGGTTTGGTGAAGATGTCTGCAAGTTGCAAGTCAGTTCTTATATAATTCACATCTATGTCCCCTTTTGCCACATGATCTCTTATAAAATGGTGCCTAATGTCAATATTCTTTGTTCTAGAATCACTACTACAGAAGTGCATTCCACTAACCCATATTTTCTAACGGTTATAAGCAATCTGGGAAAAATCCGATATAATAGCACGACAGGGGCGGAAAAGAGGCATTTTACTATTGGTTCCACACTAGTCTAACGTTAGTGAAATGCAAATACTTTTTACTATCGGTCATTACTGTACAAACTGATATAATATATTAAATAGTACTATCGGTTTTCCACTTTTAACTGATAGTAAAAATACCTACTTTATACTATTGGGTCTTACTGTACCAACCGATATAATATATTAAAATAGTACTATTGGTTTTTCATTCGTAACAGATAGTAAATTTACTCACTTTATACTATTGGTTCTTACTGTATCAACCGATATAATATATTACATAGTACTATCGGTTTTTCTCGCGTAACTGATAGTGAAATTACTGACTTTTTACTATCGGTTATTCCTGTACTAACTGATACAATATATTAAATAGTACTATCGGTTATATAAAACAAACCGATAGTAAAATGACTTCATATAAACTAATGGTTATGACAGTGGGGACCTTATTTTACTATCGGTTTGTGTTTTTGAACCGATAGTAAAATTGGACAACTTAATTAGGTCGACCCCTACTCTGCGCTCTGCATGTTGGAATCATTTCAGCCGCGCACGACTCCAAGCTAGAGTGATATGGAGAAGCTAGCTGAGAGGTTGATCATATTTCCATCCCCCTCAGTATTGTCATCTTCTCATCACCTCTCTCTCTCTCTCGATCACTCTTTCACATGCACTCTTCCTCTCTCTCTCTCTACTTGCAATTCATTAAACTAGATACATGTATCTCCAAACTAGCTAGAAGGCTAGGTTGGCTAGCTAGCTATAGCTTGCTGAATTTAAGCAGCTAGCTAGCTGGCTCTTCCAATTAATGCATGCATCAAGTTAATTAGGGTTTCATAAATACAAATCCATTTAATGTAATTAAGCAGCTCATGTACACACATATGGCCTAGCTAATTATGTTTCATGCATATATGCATGCCCTGAGTCATTAATTATTTATTTGAATTTGTTAATTTTGTGAAATAATTGTAGATGGACCGAGAATATTGGATGTATGGAATAAAACGTACTACTGTTGAGTATTTGGAGGGTGTGAATGGGTTTATTAAATTTGCTGAGCAAGAAAAGGCGAAGAAGGGAGAGAAAGATATGCATTGTCCTTGTATAGATTGTATGAACTTAAAAAGGTTTGGCAACTCTGATCAGATTAGGAGTCATTTGATTCGTCGTGGTTTTAACGCACGCTATACCCGTTGGATATGGCATGGTGAAGATCTTGAGGAAACGAGCACCGCTACCACTCAGCAGCACCCGGAAGTGGATTGCAGTAATGATGATCATGATCAGAACATTGGTAATGTTCATTCGGAAGTCCATGTAGATGACGACAATTTAGATGAAATGTTATGTGATGTAGAAGAAGACTACAACCAAAACGATTTAGCTAAATTTGAGAAATTAATTGTTGATTCTGAGAAGCCTTTGTTCCCCGGATGTGCAAAATTTACAAAGTTGTCTGCTGTGTTGAGATTATATAACTTGAAGGCAAGCAATGGTTGGAGCGATAAGAGTTTCACGGCGCTATTGGATCTGTTAGCGAACATGCTTCCAGAGGGAAATGAGTTGCCAAGATCGGTTTACCAGGCCAAAAAACTATTGTGTCCGTTGGGAATGGAAATCGAAAGAATACATGCATGCCCAAATGATTGTGTTCTGTACCGTAACGAGTACGAGGATTTGCATGTTTGTCCAAGATGCGGTGCATCGCGGTATAAGCATGGGGACAGAATTTATCACAATGGATGTGATGAGGTAAAGAAAGGGCTTCCGGCCAAAACTGTGTGGTATTTGCCTGTGATTCCCAGATTGAAACGGCTGTTTGCAAATCCGAAAGATGCTAAGTACTTGCGTTGGCATGTTGAAGGTCGGAAACAAGACGGAAAACTAAGACATCCAGCTGATTCCATTCAATGGAGAAACATTAACAGAACATTCGGTGAGTTTGGCGGCGAAGTGAGGAATATAAGGTTTGGGCTGAGTACGGATGGTGTGAATCTACACGGAAATATGAGCAGTCGACATAGCACTTGGCCGGTTCTTTTATGCATCTACAATCTTCCTCCTTGGTTATGTATGAAGCGCAAGTACATCATGATGTCGTTACTAATTTCAGGACCCAGACAACCCGGGAATGATATTGACGTGTTTCTATCACCGTTAGTTGAGGACTTACATAAATTGTGGAGCAAAGGGGTGCGGGTGTGGGATGCACATAAGCGAGAGAATTTCATACTGCGGGCCATGATATTTTGCACCATAAATGATTTCCCGGCCTATAGAAATTTGTCGGGGTATAGTACGAAAGGAGGCAAGGCTTGTCCTATTTGCCTGGATGAAACTGAAAGCATGTGGTTATCGAACTGCAGAAAAACAGTGTACATGGGTCACCGCAGATTCCTTCCGATGCATCACGCCTACCGTAAGAAGAGGAAGTCATTCAATGGGAAGCCTGAGAAAGGATCAGCCCCAGTGTTTGTGACTGGTAAGGAGCTTTACTTGCGCGTGAAGGACATCAAAGTTGAGTTCGGTAAATGTTCTAAACCTCCAGGAAAAAATGTTTGGAAGAAGAGATCGATTCTTTGGGATCTGCCATATTGGGAGCACTTACAAGTTCGACATTGCATTGTTGTCATGCACGTAGAGAAAAATGTTTGTGACAGTTTGACTGGTTTGTTGTTGAACATTCCAGGAAAGACGAAAGATGGCATCAACGTTCGCCTTGACATGCTCGACATGGGCATAAGGACTGAGCTTGCACCATTGGAGAAGGGAAAGCGGACATACCTCCCCCCGGCCTACTATACTTTGTCAAAAAGAGAAAAAACAGAACTCTGTCAGTGCCTACATGGTGTCAAAGTTCCATGCGGGTATTCTGTGAACTTGAAAAAACTTGTGTCCATGAAAGACATGAAATTGGTTGGTATGAAGTCCCATGATTGTCATGTACTGATGTCACAAATTCTTCCCATTGCTATCAGAGGCATTCTCCCAGTCAAAGTCAGAGAGACAATTACAAAGCTATGTTATTTCTTCAAGGTACGTAAGCGTGTACTCCTAGCAAGTTAATTAGCTCCATTCGTGGAACTTGTCAGTTTTTTGGATCTGAATATTTGCTGCAACTGTGTCCTTGCAGGTAATTGATATGGATGGACTGGACGATTTGCAACGCGATGTGACTACCACTCTTTGTCAGCTGGAGATGTATTTCCCTCCATCCTTTTTTGATGTTATGGTCCATCTAATTGTTCACCTTGTCAGAGAAATTAAGTTTTGTGGACCCATGTTCCTGCGCTACATGTATCCATTTGAGAGATTTATGGGTATCTTGAAGGGATATGTAAGGAATCGACATCGGCCTGAGGGCAGTATCATTGAAGGTTATGCCGCCGAGGAGGTGATCAAATTTTGCACCAACTATATTGCCGGGGTTGACCCAATTGGCGTTCCTACGTCCCGGCATGAGGGCAGGCTTTAGGGCATTGGAACGATTGGATTTAAAGCAGTCGTCCCCTCTAGTGATCTGTATGCAAAAGCCCATTTTTGGGTCTTACAGCACATGACGGGGGTGGAGCCATACATACACGAGCACAAGGAAATGTTACGGAAACAGAATCCCTCGAAGCCAGAGATTTGGGTCACCAGAGAACATAATAGGAAGTTTGCTGGGTGGATTGAAAATAGAGTCCTGCAAGCTTCTGAGGGCGATGTAGATGAAGATGTTACATGGTTGGCCAGAGGGCCTAGATTTACTGTAGGGACTTGGCAGGGGTATGACATCAACGGCTATTCATTTTACACAAGAACTCAAGACGAGAAGAGTACTATGCAATGTAGTGGAGTGACACTACTTGCTATTTCGGAGGATGCCAGGGCAGTAAGGGCACTCGACTCATATTACGGTGTTATTGAGGAAATATGGGAGCTCGATTATGTATTACTTAAGATTCCTCTATTTCGATGCCAATGGGTCGAAATCCCTCTAGGTGTTAAAGTCGACAATTATGGGTTTACTCTCGTCGATCTCAGTAGAGTCGCACACACAGATGATCTCATTTATACTTGTTGAGCAAGCCACACAGGTGTTCTACATCGTTGACTCGGCCAACCCAAAGTTGCACGTTGTCCTTCACAGTAAGAGACGTATTGTTGGGGTCGAAGATGTTGTGGATGAAGAAGAGTACGATCAGTTCGACGAACTACCTCCATTTTTAGATGGAATCCTTCAATCTGTCCCTACCGAAGATATTGACGAAACAAGTTACCTGCGAGACGACCACAAAGAAGGATTATGGGTGGACAACCATTCTTGACTAATTTGCAATATGTAAGTGACGTATATTATTTGGATCTTTAATCGAAGAATTCTTCAAATCATTTTTCAAAAATTCTTTGGGAAAACATACGTGATGCATTGAGAATCATTTCTGCAAATTTTCATTTCAATTAGAGTATATACTTGATTTGAGCAATAATTGATTCTTTTCACAAATATATATGAAAACTGCAAATTTTCATTCCATGATTGGTCTTTACTGTTAATTTATTTCAAAATTATTGGTAGTCATTTGCATGGTGTTTCAGGTGTCTTTACAAGTGCAAAATGATGTACTGAGACCCATCTGTAATTGTTCTCATGAAATCCCTTTAGATAAATTTAACAATATTCTACTATCGGTTTCAACTTCCAAACCGATATGAAATTAACATATACTATCGGTTTATTGTCATAAAACCGATAGTAAAATACAATGCAAAATGATGTACTGAGATCCTCTGTGATTCTTCTAAGGGAAATCCTTTAGGGTCAATAACATTGTATTTTACTATCGGTTATAACTGTGAAACCGATATGAAATTAAAATATACTACCGGTTTAGTGGTTACAACCGATAGTGATTTATACTGTGTTATGAGCCCCTGTTCTTAGTTTACTATCGGTTTAGTGTTTACAACCGATAGTGATTTATACTGTGTTATGAGCCCCTGTTTCTTAGTTTACTATCGGTTTGGTATAATAAAACCGATAGTGAACAGTGCCAACACTGCAAACCCTAACTTATATGTTTTTACTATCGGTTTGGTGGTTATGAACCGATAGTAAATATTCATACATTAGGTTATAACCTTGCACGATTTTCCCTCTAGTGCAACTGATCATATTCCAATTTCCAAATACTCGCGCGGAAACCCTAGATTCGCCGACGTTCGCTTCTTCGCTCCTCTGCGCCACCATTGCCGATCAGAATCTGGTTCTCCACCGCCTCCGGCACTACATTGCGCCACCGCCTCCAGCCACTCCACGATCGACTGTAAGTGTTCTTAACCAAATCGCTCGCGTGTATTGCTTAATTTTGTATGCAATGGTTCATATCCCGTTCAATGGATTACAAATATAAACCTAGAGTAAAATTCATGAACTACAAACTTGATAGCTATGAGAATGACAGAATTGATGAAAATCACTAGCAATTTGTCATATAGTGTAGTCCACTATCGGTTTCTTATTCAGAACCGATAGTAAATACCTTAAACTGAATTTTCTGTTAATTATTTCCCATTTTCTAATTTTCATCTGAAATTTTGGTTCATTTACATTTTAACATACTTTATGTTCCTGCTGAGAGACTAGCATAGTTTGCACTGCTAATCTTATAGATTTTACTGAATACAAACTTGATTACTATCGGTTTGACTTGGAAAACCGATAGGAAATAGTAGTGCCATCATAGTTTGCACTGCTAATTTGAATTTTCTGTGAATTACTTCCTATTTTCTAATGTTCATCTCAAATTTAGGTTCATTTAAATTTTAACAGACTTTATTTTCCTGTAGAGAGATTAGCATAGTTTGCATTGCTAATCTTTTAAATTTTCCTGAATACAAACCTTAGTACTATCGGTTTTCCTTTCAAAACCGATAGGAAATAGAGTATGTCTTAGTTTGCACTGCTAATCTGAATTTTCTGTGAATTACTTCCCATTTTCTAATGTTCATCTCAAATTTAGGTTCATTTAAATTTTAACAGACTTTATTTTCCTGCAGAGAGATTAGCATAGTTTGCACTGCTAATCTTTTAAATTTTCCTGAATACATACCTTAGTACTATCGGTTTTCCTTTCAAAACCGATAGGAAATAGAGTATGTCTTAGTTTGCACTGCTAATCTGAATTTTCTGTGAATTACTTCCCATTTTCTAATGTTCATCTCAAATTTAGGTTCATTTAAATTTTAACAGACTTTATTTTCCTGCAGAGAGATTAGCATAGTTTGCACTGCTAATCTTTTAAATTTTCCTGAATACATACCTTAGTACTATCGGTTTTCCTTTCAAAACTGATAGGAAATAGAGTATGTCTTAGTTTGCATTGCTAATCTGAATTTTCTGTTAATTACTTCCCATTTTCTAATGTTCATCTGAAATTTTGGTTCATTTAAATTTCAACAGACTTTATGTTCATGCAGAGAGACTAGCGTAGGGCACAACAATTTTAGTTATGAACTTTGTCATGTACCTTTCTTCATATTAATTGATGGTTTGTTCATCGAATTTTAGGTAAAGTTATGTCGGCATCTTCCTCGGCTTATAGTAGTGATTCGGCGAGGGCGAACGTAGATGGTGCTGCCTCGTCCCAGCGCAAGAGGAAGGCGCGAGGCCCGACGATGTTGGGTCGTTTGGCCAAACGCGCGGATCTTTCATGTGAGTTCAACCAGTTCGGGAGACCGATCGGGAAGAACGCCGGGCACTATGCTGCCTATGTTGGCTTGTTGGCGAAGGAAAGGGTGAAGCTCACTGTCCAGAGCTGGAGGGACGTCAAGGCCGACGAGAGGGATAGGCTGTGGGCGGAAGTGAAGGTAAAATTAATCAAAATCACTGAACTCTTGAGTAATCACATTCCCTTGGTTTATCCCAGAGATTAGGTAAGTCCTACTTATATGCACCATTTGAAATAGGCCAAGTGGAACATCCCGGACGATGGTCCCAAGATAGCTTGCTTGAAGGACATGAACAATACGTGGAAAACCTTCAAGAGTGTCCTCGTCAGTACCTTCCTCGCTAAAGGCGAATCTCCATGCGAGAAGTACCCCTTCATAACGGAGGAGGTATGGGAGCAATTCGCCCAACAGAAGGGGACTCCTGAGTTCAAGGTATGTATGGTTCCTTTGCTTGGTTACACCATTGTATGCAGTAAGCAGTGGTGCATTAATTTTCTTGTTTCTGGTACGAAGGCCCTCAGCGAGAATAACAGGGCAATCCAGAGGAGGAACGACCACCCACACCGGCTCGGCTCTCGCGGCTATGCTGGGAAGGAGGAGTAGTGGAAGAAGGCTGAAGACGAGGCGTCGAATTTCGTCGACTCCCCTGACCTACCACTCTCCGAGATCCGCGATCAGCGATGCAAGCGCTGGTGGCTGGCCAGAGGGACCGTGTCGGCCACGGGGACTGTGGCGTTCCCAAACCCCAGGGACGTCGAGGTCGTGTAGTGACTCGTAAGTTGTCTAACTATGATCACTAGTGTGCGCACAAGTTTGTATATATTTCTTCCTCACAATGGAGAGCTTTCAATGTAATAGATCTCTTGCTCGAAGGAGGCGACTGGGGGATTGTTCAGTCCCCATAGGGAGAACGACATCCTTACCTGGACTCTAGCGAACAAGGAGCATCCAGGGCGGACGCGAACCGTGGGGGCTGTGGTGCCATGGAAGGAAGGGTTCTCGGAGCCAGGGCAAAAGGCGAAGAAGGCTGGCAGCTGGAAGGAAAGGGAAGTGGAGCTATCTCAGAAGATACGGGTAGATGTGACTGCACAATTCGCGGACATGTTCGTTCAAATGAACGAGAAGTATGAACGCCTCAGCCGAGTTGTGCAGTCCAAGGGTTTAGATCCAGCTGCCGAGGTCGACGCTGCCAGGCCAAGTAGTGTTGGCTCGAAGGTTCACGTGGATCCGGTGGACCTGATCGAGGTATTGCAACTCTTGAGCTATATATGCAGTTCGGCTGATGCCACTCCCTTTACGTTAGAATTGTTTCGCTAACCTGTTATAATTGTTGCAAATTGCAGAAGCCGGAGAGCTGTAGCCTATTGATCAACATAGGCGACAAACCTGTTGCGGTTGCAAACGGGGTCGTATACCAGTCTTGGGAGGATGTCCGGATCCACTGCGTACCTCTGGAGCCTGGATTCGCAAAGGTACAGGTGGACATGGCCCTCCCGGGCTACAGCTCTTTTTCGTTGCCCATCCCAACGGATGAAATGCGGACAATTGGCGAGGCATTGGGCTCGTACATACAGTGGCCCAAGAAGGGTGTTAGACTACAGGAGGTAAACCCTAGCCATTCTAGCTTACAACTCAGTTAATATACTCAATTTGCAAAATCTAACTTATGCGTTTGTACTTAAAGTGGACGATGGGTACCAGCTCACTTCCTGAGGACACCACCCCCGCCACAACGCATGAGCGAACTCCTTCGGCCCCCATGCCTCCTCCGACGGCCTCAAACCCTTCGCCATCAAATGAGGCCGGCGGCACCACACCCCAACCTTCGAAGGTATACACTCGCTCCCCGCCCAAAGGCAAGGGCAAGGCCAAAGCCAAGGCCAAACAAAGCCAGCCGGGTACGTTCAAGAACGGGTCCCCACTCGTGTCGGAGTACCTTCTGCGCAATATGGATCAAATAGCCAGAAGTCTCCACGAGTGGTACCTGACCCGGTCTAGGCGCCACATCAACTTCTTGGTTCACTTCAGGCCAACCCATTTTCACCGTGAGCCCGGGAGCATATCGGTGGCCCACGAGGATTTGTTCGACCTCCTCAACTGGCGGGAGCTTGATATGTCCATCATACGGACTGGAGTCCTGTGAGTTTGCTGTTGTCTGAAGTTATCATAGTTCGTTTCATAAATCTAATCACTTTGTATGCACTACTTACTAATGTCTACTTTGCATCCAGGTGCATGTATAGGCTGGCGTCGATGAGGGCATGTGACAAGGTGGGTTTCCTCGACCCAGAGAAAATAAGCCTCACGATGCTAGAGCACGACCAAGCACATGCGGAAGAATACATATCAAGGGCACTACTAGCGTAGCAGAACCGAGAGTTCATCCTTGCGCCGTACCACCAAAGGTTAGTGCATTTCCTACTAACTTAACTCATTCTTGTATGTTACGCCTAACATATGTATGAAACGGTTCGCTTATATATGCAATGTAGGGGCCACTGGGTCCTCGCCGTCATTTGCCCATGGATGAATGAGGTCTATTACCTCGATTCGATGAGCGACAAGGTGGTGCATGTTTTCACCCTCACATGGCACATAGACGCGTAAGTAACATAGTTGTCTTAAATTTTTCTCTGACTAGCTAATTAATGATAACATATTAACTGGCAATGCTAAATTAAATACAGGGCTTTCAAAAATTATGCTAGTGCTGGAGGGAGGCATGACGCGTCGAAGGGCACAACAATTTCTTGGAAAGAATATGAGGTAATTAATACGGATGGAAGTACTCATGATGAGTCTTTTAATTTAAGCTTAATTAGTTCTTTCGAGTTAATGTGGGTTTATGTCTTTGCATATGCAATTTTTCCAGTGCCATCAGCAGCCACAATCGTGGGAATGTGGCTTCTATGTCATGAGATTCATGTATGACCTGATCAGGAGAAACTTTGCCCAATTCCCTAAGGTAACCATTTTTCCTGACTCAAAGTCGAACTTTAATTGGATGTGACGTACGATCCTAACTTCATACACGCATATATGCAGAGCACCATGTTGAAAGAGCAATATGAGTTGCCTCAATTGAAGGAGCTGCGAACAATTTGGGCTCAATATGTCATGGAAGAAGTGGCTATCAACGATCGATAGTAACTGACTTGTATTGATTGCTGTATTTGTGAATATATATTGAATGTGTTGATTGCTGTATTTGTGAATAAACTCAATATGTGAATAGATTCATTGATGTGTTTGTGAATAAACTCGATCAATATGTGCATAAATTCAATCTGTCCAATGCATGTGTATATTACTGTATTAGTGTATTTGTGAACAAATTCAATATGTGAATATTGGTGAATATTTGTAAATATTGATGTATTTGTGAATGATCCAATGTATCTCTGTATAGCTGTATGTATATGTGCATGATTCCAGTACTAACCGTGCTAGTACAAAACCGATAGGAAAAACTAATATTACTATCCGTTATATACTACAACCGATAGAATAAATATTACAGTACTATCGGTTCATATGCAGCAACCGATAGAATAAAGTTTTCAGTACTAAACGTGTCTATAAAATACTATCGGTTATATAATATAACCGATAGAATAAATATCTCAGTACTATCAGTTCATATACAACAACCGATAGAATAAAGTTTCCAGTACTAACTGTGTCTACACAATACTATCGGTTTATATATAACAACCGATAGAATAAAGTTTCCAGTCCTAACTGTGTCCAGACAATACTATCGGTTTATATCAGAGCCGATAGAAAAAAACATTAACATTGCTATCGGTTTAGATCCTAGCCGATAGAAAAAGCCTAAATAATACTATCGGTTTATATACGAGCCGATAGAAAAAACGTATACAATACTATCGGTTTAAATTCGAGCCGATAGAAGAAATAGTCGATAGCGATTAGTGAACGTTGCGAATGTAGATGTTTTACTAACGGTTTTTGAACCGATAGAAGTGTGCTGCACCTCTACTATCGTGCCGACCACTATCGGTAAGAGAACCGATAGTAGAGTGGATTTTTAACCGATAGTGAAAAGCATTTCTGTAGTAGTGAATGTTGAACCGGATTGTTTGCAATATTTATGGTACTTTCATTATCACACAAGAGTGGCAATTTTTCAAAGGAAATTCCATAATCCAAAAGGGTTTGTTTCATCCATAAAATTTGAGCACAACAACTACCCACTGAAACATATTCCGCTTCGGCGGTGGAGAGAGCTATGAAATTTTGTTTCTTAGATGACCAAGAGGCTAGTGATCTCCCCAAAAGTTGACAACTACCAGATGTGCTTTTCCTATTAATTTTGTAACCCGCATAATCCAAATCCGTGTGACCAATTAATTCAAAATTTGCATCTTTAGGGTACCAAAGTCCTATATTTGGATAGCATTTCAAGTACCCAAGGATTCTTTTAAGAGCAATCAAATGACATTCCTTAGGAGACAATTGAAATCTAGCACATAAGCAAACACTAAACATGATGTCAGGCCTAGATGCGGTAAGATAAAACAAACTACCAATTATGTGAATTAATAAATAAATCATTAGACATATTATCACATGAAGAACTAGTGTCCACAAAGTTAGCATTTGAATCTAATCATGAATCAACAATTGAATTATTGCTAGCATGTAAAGTAGAAGTGTGTGACTCTAAAGATGGATCAATAGGGGAGTCACAAGCAACTCTAACATCTAATACACATGTGGAGCTAATGGCATTTTTGGCAAGCAAAGAATCATAAGAACTTTTCAATTCTTGATGTTGCACTTTCAAGGATGAGTAATTATTCTTTAAAGTGCTAAAGTTTTTAGTCATATTGCCAAGAAAGTCTTTTAATTCTACAATCATCTCCATAAGCTCATTATTAGAGAGGTTAGAATTTGATACCATCGAGTCATATGCCATAGGGTATATAGATTTGTCTTGAGATGAAGACTTTGACTTTGACGCTTTCTTTCTAGCTTTCCTTGAGCTCTTTTTGCAAGGTTTCGTCTTTGTCTTGCTTAGGCAAACCACGTCGTTGACGTCTTTGAGCTCACTAGAAAGCTCCCGATCCTCCACATTGAAATCATCATCCTCGATATGCTTGGAGGTGGAATACATGTCCTTTTCTTTGGACATAGTCTCATTTGACATAAGCATGTCAATGAGCTCACTCGATGAAGTGTCAGAAAGGTCACCGTTCGCAAGGGTAGTTATGAAATCACTGTAGCAACCTTCCGGTAACTGTCGACGATTTGGACTTGGGGTCCTTAGTCGATCTTACGCAAATTTGTGAGTTGGATGTGAGACCTTTGAGGGTGTTTATCGGGTAAGTTAAAATAAGCACGAGTCAGTGGCACACGAAATTATATAGGTTTGGGCCCTCAAAAGATTGAGTACTAACCCGACGTCCTGTGGTGGTTCTGCTATGTACAAGAAGGAAGGGAGATTGTCTATTGTCTATTGCTTGTTCAAGTCTTTGATCTCTCAATCAATACTCTCCCTATCTTTCCTGTACAATTGTCATTCTTTTGTACTGTGCGAAAGGATGCCAATATGAAGCAGTTTGGACAGTTACTACCATGCAGTTGTATAATTGCGCTAATCTCCTCGCCAGTTAATATATGCAATTATAGATTACTGCACATCTTAACTCCTTGATGGTTGTCTTCATACGTGGGAGAAGAAATTATCTTTATCCTGGGAACGTGTTGGGTAAAGCTCAAACACACTCAGGTCATCTTGGTCGCGCATAGCCTGCGACCTTATGGCTGTGCAAGATCTGCGACCATAGACTGGTTCTGTACCCGCGACCTTCTGGTATACAGGAAGTTGCTTCTGCGACCATAATGGATGCTAGGGCACAGGTTTACATATCATATCCAAAATATCTTGAATATAATATATTAAATAAATGACTAGCTCGGGTGATAATCCTCATCAGTAACGCCTGGAGTAATTTCCTGCAAATGTCTAGATCGGAAATATTAGCCCGAAGGGCTTTGAGCTCATTTGTGATGTTGATCAAGTGATCATTTATGGTGCAGAGTGTATCATGCTCCTACATCACAAATGTCTCATAGTCCTGCATTAATAATAGTATCTTAGCGTGCTCAAAGCTACATGTGCCCACAAATAAAGACTCAAGAGTGATCCAAACATCGTGAGCGGTTGAACAATCACTCACTAGTTCGAACACATCATGGCTAAGAGAATTAAGGAGCACATCTTTAGCCTTTGTATTTAAGAGGTGAATTTCCTTATCCAAAATCGACGAATAAGTCATACCCTTTTGCACTAATCTCCATAGATTTAAATTTAATACCTCAAAATATGTACTCATAATAATTTTCCAATGTGAATAATTTGAGCCATCAAAGTGAGGAGCAATCAAACCAAAATCCTCTATCGAATTCATCCTTTCTCTCTAGGCGGTAAAGTCGATAAATGAGAGACTTGGCTCTGATACCACATGTAGGATCGAAGATGCCGACTAGAGGAGGGTGAATAGGAGGCTTTTAAAAATTCTTTTCCACTAAACAATTTTTAACAAGATATTTAAGAAATCTAATTTAGCAAAGGGTTTCACAACTATCTAACAACTAGTTACATTCAACCATATGGAATATTCAATATAACATGCAACAAGAGTAATCAAGCAATTGTGCCAAGATGAATACGAATTATACAAGAGAGAGACAATTTGACACAATGATTTTAACTGAGGTCTCAGAGACTCGTCCGGTCTCCCCAACTCCTCATTGAAGTGCTCACGCGTGAGCCTCACTTCTGTATCCACGAAGGATATCTCCACTCGGGTTGCTCCTTCTCCACACCGGATAGGCGAGCACCAAACATTTGACACTTGTCTGTCGGCCTCTCCAACAAACTTCAACCAGAGAGATCGCGACTCTCTTCCAACACTGTCTAGGCGAAGGCGATTTGCCAAGAGTAGCAAGTCGATCATGCTCACTTGAATGAATCAAGTGCTAGAAGCTCAAAGGATACAAATGAATGCCCAACACTCTAGCACTAGCTTGCAAATGAAGAATGAAGTGCACTAAGCACTCTTAGCCTCTCTCAAATGCTTCTCCTCTAATTCACTCAAGATTTTGGCTCAAATCTAGCCTCTAGATGCAATAGATCAAATGCAATGAACTTGACTAGCTTATACTTAGTGTTTTCAACTTCTTGGGCACCCTCAAATGGGAGCCAACATAAGGTATTTATAGCCCCTCAAAGAAACTAGCCATTTGCAACAAATTGAGTCAATTTTGTACAGGCTGAACATTGTTCGGCCATCCGGACACTGTTTAGCCAGTGCAAGTCAATATGACCATTGCAAATGTGTCAGTTACCGTTGGGCCATTTTTGTGAAGGCCGGACAAATGATCTTTTGTCCGGACAACAAACCCAGATAGATGCATTTGTCTATGTTTCACTCTCAAATATGAGACTCAACTAAATTGTACAGGCCGGACAACGTCCGGCCTGTCCCGAACAAAAGCCCCTGCACAGAATTAAACATTTGGTTTCATTTCAATTAAAACCTCACGACATTTATACAGGCCGGACAATGTGTGGCCATAACGGACAATGTCTGGCCTTCCTCGGACAAAAGCCCCAGACAAATATATAAATGAAATTTAATACATTTCTAATTATCTAAAATCTAGATGCATCTAATAGTTTGATCTAAAAAATATCCACTAGATGCATGTTTGCCATAACATGATTGATCTCTAAATCTCTTTATGCCACAAGATCTCTTAGTAATGCCGTATATCAATATGCTCTATCTGAGAGTCTTAAATAAAATTGTTCACCCTCTTTACGGCACTTTCAATATTTCATAAGAGTGGCATCTATTCGAAAGCAATTCCATAATCCAACAAGTTTTGATTCATTCCTAAAGATTAAGCACAATAACCACCGGATGAACTCTTTCGATTTATCTTGCAATTCACATAATCTGAATTCAAATAATCAAGAAATTCAAGGTTTGTATTTTTCGAATATCAAAAATCTATCTAGGATTGCATTTCAAATACCTAAGGATTCTTTAAAGGCAATTAGATGACATCCCTTAGGAAATAATTGGAATCTAGCATATAAGCAATCACTAAATATGATGACGGGTCAAAATGCGGTAAGGTAAAGCAAAACTACCAATCAAAGATCGATAGAGTTTAGAATTGACCACTTTTTCATGTTCGTCCATGTCGAGATGTTCATTGGTAGCCATGAGAGTTGTAATAACATCATCATCTTCCATCTCAAGACTCTTGAGCTAAACGTTCACATGCTTGATTTGTCGTGCAAGGAAGTGACGTAGTGCTCCAATCATTTGCATCTCAATTTCCCTAAGCATCATCTCACAAAAATCTTAATGGAAGGATTCATTAGTAGAAAAGAACGTTATGACATCAATATACTTTTGACACACAAGAAAATAATGTCTCGATTAATTTTTTTTATGATTGTGTCAACCTTCTAATTTTAAAAACATTTGAGATAAGAAAAGTTTTGAAGCGTTTAAACCAAACTCAATTGGAAACAAAAGTTCCAATCCTCAAAAATTTCATTTCTTTTGGCATTAATCACAAAAAGAACATGAAAATGAAGGATATGCCAAAATGGGTTTGATGAAACCAATTTTAGGTCACAAAGTTGGGAGAAAAAGTACATGGCCTAATGAAGAGTTTAAATTTTCAAAAGAAAATTTCAAATATCGAATACATGCAAATACACTCCAAATTCATGAAAATCTTATTTATTTTGATATGCAAATCACAATCAAAAGATTTCCAAATTCCAGTATATGAATCATGAAGAAATGCAAAATAAGAAGATATATGGGAGCAAGAATGTGACCAAAACAGGAAAGGAGAAGAAACAGCTGAAAAAATTTAGTAACCATCCAACTTGCACACAGGGCTGGACAGTGTCTACTGGGGTCAGACAAAGTCCGGTTAGGGCAGACAGAGTCTGGCTCTGGGCAAACAAAGTCCGGACGGTTCAGATAAGCTCCTGAAACTTCTAAAATTTGTAATTTTTGCAAATTTGCTTCAAAAATTGAATCAAGTTCCATAATAGGTTTGAATATCATGACAGCAACTTAGATGAATAGCATTCGGATGAATTTGATGTGAAAAAGATCTTGATTTCAATCTTCAAAAGTGATTTTAGGGTAAAAGCGGTAAAACCAAAATGATTTTCACGAAAAATTTCAATTCTTGATGAAACTTGGATTTTTCTCAAATCTTTGGACTTGGATGAGTTTGAAATACTATTCCAAACCAAGACATGGAAGAAAGTCCGGTTCAAATAGTTCAAATGACAAAATGCACATTTTGGGTATTTTCAGGTTGATAGTCATTTTTAGGCGACCTAGGATATGTGATAACTTGAAAACCGTAGGTCTCTTGAAAAAAAGTTCAATATGAACTATCTTCAGGTGAAGTTCTAAGAGTTTCATGAAGAAAGTTTTGGTCAAAACTCAACCCATCTTGTTTTATGAAAATAAATCGTTTGGGTTAAAACAAGATCCCAAAGTTTTCAGTTTTGTCGAAATTTTGCATTTTAGCTCGAAACTCTTTTGTTTCACATTCAAAACCTTTGCAAACATATTTGAAACGTATTTTTTAAGGTTTGTGATAATTTTGAACTTTTTGAACGTTTTGAGCACGTTTTCACTTTTTAGCTCAAAAATGACCCTTTTTTACCAAAACACTTGCATAATTTGATACATGTGCACAATTAGGGTATACAAGGATTCAATGACTTTGAAGATGCTCCCCCTAAATGTGTCATCCAAGTTTTGTCATGAATTATGTGCAAGAGATGAAAATGAACTATTTGTGAAAAACAAGAGTTCAACAAAAATCAATACAAAAGCGAAGATCATGAACTTACTTCTTTATGGCCTAAAACAAAAATATTTGAAATGAAATCAATTTAAGGCCATGTCATGCAAGAGAATACTATTTGGCATAAGTTTTATTTACTATCATTTTTGACGTTCTTGCCAAATAGTTTTTGGATCAAACGAATGAGTTCCAAAGATAATCAAAAAGATCCAAATGAACTCAAATCAAGAAACCATCCAAATGAACATCAAAACTCATGAAAAGTTTCATAGAGATAAGAAACATCAACGGAAACACTTTTCATGAAGTTCCAAGAATTAAATATTATTGTAATTTGAAATAATTGAGAGATTAACATCCAATTTGATTAAAAATTTTCTTAAACACCATGGCATCTTTTTAATCATCGAAACACATGCAAACAAGTTCCAAAAATTCCAAAATAATTTTGGAGATAAATGATGCAATGAGGAACTAGATTGCCTTTAATGATGAAGCCATTATTTCATACAACAATAAGATATGAAAATGACAAATGTTGGTCAGATTTAAAGTTTCAGATTTCAGGTTTGAGAAAATCATTTTACACTTATAGAGACACCTGAACACCTATGCAAATGACTTCCAATAATTTTGAAATAAATTAGAAATAAATACCAATCATAGAAGATAATATACCATATAGAAACTTTCTTAAAATAGCCAACCAATTTAAAGAGATGAAAATGACAAATCAGCCCAAAACCACAAGAAATCTGAATTTTGCAGTTTTCATATTTGATTTGTGAAAATAATCAATTATTGATCAAATCAAATCCAATTGAAACGAAAATTTGTAGAAATGATTCTCAATGCATCAAATACATTTTCCAAAAATAATTTTCAAAAAAGGATTTCGCAATCAAGAGTTATGGTCAAAAGGACTTTGTGTTAAGAAAGAAGCTTGAAATTTGACAAACTTTTGTAAATTGAGTTCAAATATTATTTTCATGAGATTTTTGACATGAAAGAGTTTAAATGAGTTAAACAAATCATTTTGAGCCAAAGCTCACAAATAAATACCATAGAAATAGCTAAACTCATGTTTTGCATATTTCGGGTATTTCGGGTTAAAGTGAGTTTTCTGGTGAGATTCCAATACCCATAACTTTCAAATAAGAACTCTTGAGAAAGTTTTCAATTTCAAACTTCTTCGGAGTAAGAGTATCTAGGATTTTTGTAAAGCAAGTTTTGGCCAATCCAAATAGATTTAGATTTGCATTCGAAAATGATTTTGTTGAAAAACAAGATACTCGAAGATCCTTTTAAGGCTAGTTTTTGATAAAAGGAACCTTTTGACATCATTTTTCATCCAAAGCCTCTAAAAACCTTTTAAATACATTTTTAAGACCATTTTGATAAGAATAGATGATTTTTGGCCTTTTGAAAATTTGACATTTTGACAAATAAAAGTTCATTTTAAACACTTATGCTTGCAACTTTGAAATATCTCACATACACTACTACAGAAATGCTTTTCACTATCGGTTCAAAATCAAATCTGTTGGAGAAAAATGAGGTCTTGCCGGATATAGAGGCCCCAGGTAAGGGGGCCCCCTCCCTCGGACATGGTCCCGGGTAAGGGGACCTCTCTTCCCCAGACGTGGTCCCGGGTAAGGGGACCTCCCTTCCCCGGACGTGGCTCCGGGTAAGGGGTCCTCCCTCCTCCCCAGACGTAGCTCCGGGTAAGGGGTCCCCTCTTCCACGGATGTGGCTCCGGGTAAGGGGTCCCCTCTCTTCCCCGGACGCGGCACCGGGTAAGGGGCCCTCTCTTCCCCGGACTTGGTCCAGGGTAAGGGGACCTCTCTTCCCCGGATGCGGCTCCGGGTAAGGGGTCCCCTCTTCCCCGGATGTGGCTCCGGGTAAGGGGTCCCCTCTTCCCCGGATGTGGCTCCGGGTAAGGGGTCCCCTCTCCTCCCGGACGTAGCTCCTGGTAAGGGGCCCTCTCTTCCCCAGACTTGGTCCCGGGTAAGGGGACCTCTCTTCCCCGGACGTGGTTCCGAGTAAGGGGCCCTCTCTTCCCCGGACGTGGTTCCGGGTAAGGGACCCTACTTACCCGGGAGATCTCTCGGGAATTGGAGTGGCCACATGTCGAAGATCTAAGCCTCGCACCGTGTCGGGAATTGGAGTGACCGCAACACCCTCGATCTGACGGTTCTAGCTAGGGCAGCCTTGTAATTTGCATTTTCTGGGGTCCATATATACCCCTGTAACCCCTCTTATAAGCTAAGATTAATTCATTTGCATCCAATACAAAAAACCAAGAAGGCGTGCTTAGGAGCCCTCTCCCCGCGAGAGAGCTCCCCTAGCTGACTCGCGTCGGGAGCATGTCAACAGGACTAGGGCCTCCACTGAGGCCTGAACCTGTATAAACCCTTGTGTCAATCTCTGAGATTGTCCAACATGGGGTGACCCGTCATACGGTCAGCCCGCATTGCAGAACACGTGTTACGCATGACATAAACCTGTTGAGGTATTTTTAATACAACGACAGTTGGCGCCGTCCGTGGGGACTCGTGACAAATAGTCATGGCTCCAAGGAGAACGAGGCATTTGACCATCAACGACACCGGCCCTAGCAACCCTTCACCACCCGCCCAAGGGGCTGTCGTCGCGGCATCTCCTCCCGGAGACACTCGGGGAGAGGCAACACTCATCCCTCCCATCACCCTTGGCGGGAGAATGGCTCCTGCGAGCCAGCCTGAGGACCCCCGTTTTGGGGGGACCAAGCGTCCCCCGGGTGGTACCTTCGACTTCAGGGGATCCGCTACTCGGGGCGCTTGTGGAGGGCCAACTTCGTGCACAACATACTCTTGAAGAGTTGTTGCGTGCCATAGTGCGGCCTCCGGCCCCCGCGTACCCGCACCCGTTCCAGTTTGGGGGGATGCCACCTCCGTTCATGATGGGGCACCCAGGAGCCTTCTTCGCTCCGAGAGTCTTCCCCTTCCCGGGAAGTGCTCTTACCTCCGGAGGACTTCCACTCCTGGGGGGTACGCCCGTCTCTGGGGGCTATCCCTTCCCGGCAGGAGCGCCAACCCCTGGGAGACTCGCACTCCCGGGGAGCACGTCCGCCCCCGGGAATTATCCTTTCCCGGGAGGAGTGTCCATCTCCGGCGGACCTCCTCCCCCGAGTGCGGGGGGTGCTATTGCACCCAGCGGACCCCCTCCCCTGGGAGGGGCTCCCTCCTCCAGTGGACCTCTTCCCCCAGGGGATACTCCCTTCCTCGGAGGGCTCCCGTTCCCCGAACGTCCTCCCATCTCCGGGTTGTCCCTTGCCCCGGAAGGGATTCCCCTCCCAGGGGCCGCGCCTGTCCCAGGAGGTGTCTCCGGGGCGGCCCCCGCGATGCAGACCGTTCCCCTGCTGGGAAGTTTTCCTACGCCGCGGGCCGTCTCCGTCGCCGGAACCCTTCCGGCTCGCGACTCCTCTCCTGCGCCAGTATCGGGTGCGCATCAACTCCCTCCCCCGGGGCCCCCTCCCCGGGCTCCCCCGGTGAACCAAACGCGGTTCACTTGGGAGGAGGTAGAGTGCATGCGCGTGGCAAGGTCTGAAGGCGCCCCGCCCCGACGCGGCCAGGTATCACTTCTCGCGCGAGGGCGTGGCTCTCGCGTCCCAACGAACAAGGGTAAGAGACCCATGCAAGAGGCCTCCGTCACCTCCGAGGGCCCCCCCGAGGTGCAGGAGGTGAGCTCCACCAACCCCAAAGAACGAAGACGATATCAGAAGATAGGTGGTCCGTTAGGACCCCTCCCCGATTCGGATAACGAACACGCTTCCCCCGCGAAGGGGGATAGCGACGCGGACTCCCCAAAGGAAGTGGAAGGGGCCAACCAACCCCTTTACTGTCACCTCCGGTGTGTTCGATGGCCAAAGCCGTATTGGCCGCCCCATATCGAGCACTACAATGGGGAGGCCGACCCCTACGAGTTCGTGCAGGTGTACTCCACGGCCATCTCGGCGGTTGGAGGGGACGAAAGCGTCTAATGCAACGCTTCCCCCTATACCTCTCCGGGATAGCCCGGTCGTGGTTTTACAACCTCAAAGCCGGGTCCATCAAGTCCTTCGCGCAACTGAAGCGCGAGATTTGCCCAAATTTCCAGGGGAATTACATTTGTCCCCTGGACTCGTCACAATTGTACACCATTCGCTAGAGGTCGGGGGAGACGATACGAAGCTTCTTCAAACGCTTCGCCCAAATTAAGAGCAAGGTGGCCCACGTCCCCGACTCGACGGTGATTGAAGCATGCAAGAGTGGCATCCTCCCGGGAGAACTCCACCGAAGGCTCTCCCAGAGTTGCCCGTCCTCTGCCGACGAGCTCTTCAACGTACTCGAGAAGTACACCAGAGCTGAAGAGGACGACCTTTGGAAGAAAAATCAGGGGACCTCCGGCCCTGGCGAAAGGAAATCGAGGGACCCCTCCCACAAATGTCCCTGGAGTGGACCCGCAGTGAGCCAAGGCCTCGGGACGCTTTCATCCTCGAAGGCGGAGGCAGCTCCCGGGATCCTAACCGGGGACAACGGGCCTTCTCCAAGCCCAAAGGCGGCGGGGGAAGCCAATCCTCCCGTGCGCAAGAGGCTCCCAGGCCAGGGGGCAAGGAGGCTGGAGCCACTTTATGGTGCGCTTTCCACAAGTCCAACTCCCATGCAACCCGAGAATGCCACGCGCTCCTTCAGCATTTCGCGGCATTTCTCGAGCAACATGGGCCGGGGGGGGAGGCCCTACCTCCTTACCCCTTCCGTTGCTAGCCTTGGCGGCACTCCCCGCTCCGCCGGGGGGAGGTCAGAAGCAAGGCCAGGAAAGGGGCTCCAATGGTGAGCTCCCCTTCCAAACTTCCTAGAGGTATGTTAATGTCATCTTGGGAGGATCTGCCTCTGGGCGAGACTCCAAACGCCAGCGCAAAGAATATGCGCGAGAAGTAAAGGCAATAGGGGTCGTCAACACGTCTTGGCCACCAAAATGGTCGGACGTCCCACTGACGTTCACTGCGGAAGACGTGCGTGGGGTGCGCTTCCCCCACAACGACGCACTAATCGTCTCTGCCACCGTGTTCAATTGCCGCCTCGCCTGAATCTTGGTCGACGGTGGGAGTGCCGTGGACGTCCTCTATCTAAAGGCGTTCAAAGAAATGCATGTGGATGAGAAGCTCCTACCACCCGCAGCGAGGCCTTTACAAGGATTCGTCCCGGGGAAAACCATACACCCCGTGGGGAAGGTCGACCGCCCGATGACATTCGGCGCCCCAGACAATTACCGAACTGAAACGGTTCGGTTTGATGTGGTGGATCTCCCCTCCTCCTACAACGCCATAATGGGGAGAACCATCATCAACCGCTTAGGAGCAATGGTCCACCACAACTATCTTTGCATGAAGATCCCCAGGCCGAGCGGGGTAATCTCCGTGCATGGTGACCAGGATATGGCTCGTTCCCTCTATGAGCGAGCCACTACAGTGATCGGGGAGAATAACCTGGTTAAGGTCCCGGGGGGAGGGAGTTCCTCCCCGGCCTTGGACGTGCCGGTCACGCTCCCCAAAAAGTTCCTTCCCAAGCCTCGCCCCGAGGGGATCTCTGGGAAGTCTCTCTCTTCCAAGACGAGGGGAAGACTGTCAAGATCGGAGCCGACCGCCCCGAGGAACACGCGACGCAACTCATTGACTTCTTTCGTGGAAACACAGATGTTTTCGCATGGAAGCCCGCGGACATGGGGGTGTGCCCAGGGATGTTATCGAGCACAAGCTCGCAGAATGCTCGGTCGTCCCCCGGTAAAACAGAAGATGAGAAAGCTCTCCCTCGAGCGGCAGGAGGCCATCAAGGTGGAGATCGCTAAACTCTGAGAGGCGGGGTTCGTTCGGGAGGTCCTACACCCCGAGTGGTTAGCGAACCCCGTCCTCGTAAAAAAGGCAAGCGGCAAGTGGAGAATGTGCGTCGACTTCATCGACCTCAATAAAGCTTGCCCAAAAGATGATTTCCCGCTCCCGCGGATCGACCAGTTGGTGGATTCCACCGCGGGATGCGAGCTGATGAGTTTCTTGGACGCCTATTCGGGCTATCACCAAGTTTGAATGATGGTGGCGGATGAGGAAAAGACGAGTTTCATAACTCCCCTCGGCACCTTCTGTTATGTCCACATGCCTTTCGGGTTGAAAAACACGGGGGCAACCTTCCAGCGCCTTATGAGCTTAGTCCTGAGGGACCAAATCGGCCGCAACGTGGAAGTTACGTTGACGACGCGGTCGTCAAGAGTTCGCTCTTGGCCACTCACCTCGAAGACTTGGGAGAAACCTTCCGCAATCTCCGCAAGTATGGGTTAAGGCTTAACCCAGAAAAATGCGCGTTCGGCGTTCGCGGAGGAAAACTCCTCGGCTTCCTTGTGTCCCAAAGGGGCATCGAATCCAATCCCAAAAAAATTCGGGCCCTCCTTGACATGCCTCCACTGCGTTCTATCAAGGATGTACAACGACTTACCGGCCGCTTGGCCGCATTGAGTCGTTTCGTCTTGCGCTCGGGGGAGTGCGGCCTCCAATTCTTCAAGATCCTCTGAGGCCTTGAGGGGTTCCATTGGACCCCCGAGGCACAGGCTACGTTCAAGGACCTGAAGAAAAATCTCACGAGCCCTCCAATGCTTGTGAGCCCGCATCAGTGGGAGCCCCTGCTCCGCTACCTCGCGGCTACCCCGGTTGCCGTCAGCGCGGTCCTTGTCAAGGAAGAAGATGGGCATCAACGCCCCGACTACTATGTGAGTGAGGCTCTTCAAGGTGCCAAAACAAGATACACAAAGATGGAGAAGGTCTGTTATGCCCTCCTGATGGCATCAAGGAAGCTTCGCCACTACTTCCTAGGCCACCCCATCACGGTGCCTTCCTCTCTCCCCTTGGGGGAGGTGCTTCAGAACAAGGAAGCCACCGGCCGGATAGGGAAGTGGGGGGCCGAGCTAGCCCCCTTCTCGCTCTCCCTAACCGGACGATTCGCAGTCAAGTCGCAGGTCCTCGCGGACTTTGTGGCCGAGTGGGCTCCGGTTCCCAGACAGGACGAAGAAGCGCGTGCCACGCCACCACCGCGTAACGACCATTGGACCCTCTTCTTCGACGGCTCCCTATGCCTGGTAGGAGCCGGTGCGGGAGTAGTCCTCCGAAGCCCTGAGAGAAGAACCCTCGAATACGCCGCTAGGCTCGAGTTCCCCGCGACGAACAATGTCGCGGAATATGAGGCCCTTCTCCTAGGGCTATGCCTCGCCCGCTCTTTGGGCATCCGATGCCTCCTCGTCAAGGGGGACTCTCAGCTCGTGGTTTGTCAAATGGACAAGTCCTACTTGTGCCATGACTCGAATCTGAGCCTCTACCTTGACGAGGTCAGAAATATGGAAAACCATTTCGAAGGCCTCGAGGCCCGTCGTATCCCACGTAGAGACAACAACTGCGTTGATGCCCTCGCGCGGGCAGCAAGCGCCCGAGGGCCCCTCCCTGAGGGGGCTTTCCTGGAAGTTATCTCGAAACCTTCTGTGGTGGCCCCCGATTCGGACCCCGAGCCCTACGACCCCCACGTCACGGAAATTGTCCGGGCTGCATCTTGGATGGACCCCCTTATCTCTTGCATCAAGGGAGAGGGGGAACTTACTGACGACACCGAAGCCAAACGCCTTCGCGCTAAGGCGCGAGCATATGTGTTGATAGAAGGGACGCTATACAAGCGAGGAGCCTCCACGCTACTTCGCTGCCTCCCGCGGGAGAAAGGAGTTCAACTCCTCGAGGACATCCACCTCGGGTGTTGTGGTTCTCACCTCGGCCCATGGGCTATCGCGACAAAAGCCATTCGCCAGGGTTTCTATTGGCCAACGGTAGCCCGCGACGCGAGAGACCTCGTCTCTGCCTGCGGGGCTTGTCAAAAGATGGCAAAGGGCTCCAACCTACCTTCCGCCGCTCTACAGGCCATCCCGATCACTTGGCCCTTCGCGCGGTGGGGAATGGACCTCCTAGGCCCGTTCCCCCCGGTGCCGGGGGGATACAAGTACGCGGTTGTGACTGTGGACTACTTCTCCAAGTGGGTGGAGGCCGAACCTTTGGCCACCATCACATCCCGCGTGGTGCAGAGGTTCTTTTGGAAGAACATAGTGTGTCGCTTCGGGGTCCCTCGGGAGATCACCGTTGACAATGGAACCCAGTTCGACTCCACGATCTTTCGCGAGTTCTGTCAGAACTTGGGCACGACCCCCGACTTCACCTCAGTGGCTCACCCCAAGAGCAATGGGGCAGTCGAGCGTGTCAATGGGGTTATCCTCCAAGGATTATGTCGCCGCCTAGAGCAGTGTCAATGGGGTTATCCTCCAAGGATTACGTCGCCGCCTAGAGCAAAGCGCTTCCAGGTGTGGAGCATGGGCAGACGAGCTTCCAAGCATCCTCTGCTCCATGCGGACGACCCCGAGCTGAGCAACGGGACGTACCCCCTCCTCGCTCATGTACGGGGCCGAGGCGATGCTCCCCTCAGAAGTCAATTTCCGATCGCTGTGAGTCGAACTCCTCGAGGGAGTCTCGGCCGCTGCGTTCCAGGCCAACGAAGACAACCAGAAGCTGGAGGTGGACCTCGCCGAAGAAGAGCGGGACAAAGCCCTCCTCCGCAACGCCATTTACGAACGTGAAATGGCGCGCGCTTACAACAAGTGTGTTCAGGGGAGAGCCTTCCGTCTGGGAGACCTTGTCCTCAAGCGCGTCACCGACCCTCAAGCTCAAGGAAAACTCAGCCCAAAGTGGGAAGGGCCATACAGGATCTCTATGATCCTTGGCTCGGGGGCTTTCAAGCTCTCCACCCTCGAAGATCAAGAGTTAAAGCATACGTGGAATGCGGACTTGCTCCGTAAGTTCTACACTTAGTCTCCGAACCTCCCCCTTCCCCCCTTTGCGACTTCGCAAGGGGAAGGCGCGGCGAGTTGTAACACTGGCCTAAGGCCATTCCCTCTCCTTTTCGCGACTACGCGAGGGGGAGGCGTTGTATCAGCTCATTCAAATCAATGCAAATAGTTTTATCCCTGCCGTGTCAGTCTGTTGCAGGTGTTTCCTAATCGCCCTTGAGGTGATGCCCCCGTCTCGGGTAGTCCCTCCCCGCGAGGATGCCCTTTCGAGGATGCCCTCGTTATGAGGAGATTACGGGCTCCAGCTTAGCCTTTAAAAGTCCCGATGGCGGGAACCTCGCTCCCCCTAGGGCGGCTTACAATATCCCCTCGTGGACTGAGGGCGTAAGCGGCAACCCGGTTCTCAAAAGGAACTGAGATAACGAGTCACTTTTGGGGTCTAGTCCCCCCCCATACACTCCAGAGATCATTTACGCTCTCCCTCCTCCGGGAGCAATTTAGGTCGCATTCGACCAACAGGAGTCTAATTGAATCCCCATGCCTGCATGAGAACGGCGGCCTGGGTTTCTCTTGGGAAATCAATGTGGGTCATCTAGCTCGAGTCGCCCCGCACTGCGGGGGGAGGAGACAAACCAGGTGATACCGGCCTAGACCGTCTCGCAATAGAACGAGGACGATGCAGTAGGCGAGTATTCTAGTCGTTCTTTCCACAAGGACTAGAGAAAACAAATCGTGTAAAACAAAATTAAATCAATGGCAAAAGAAAATAAATCGGACAAAAGAAAAGAAGATGTCGGAAGAAATAAAGAGAAAGAGAGGTGATTTCCTCGACAAGTGACTAGTGTTCATCCTAAGCTCATGTTTCGTAATACAAGCAATAGAAGGAAATCGTGTATTGTTAGCGCGCAGCGCTAACAACCATCAGCGATCACAATCTATGGCGAGAATCGACGAATCACAAGTGCAAAGCAAACGCCAATCATCTTCTCATCCGAAACCACAACAGCAAACCTAAGCAAACAACACCAGACCGAACCGGGGTTTCATTGATAAACATTTGTAATAAACACCTAAGAAACATTGGAAAATCAATTCAGCATGAACCAGCTCAATGATTGCACACAAAAGAGATAGATGAAGCTATTCGGATTTCACAGTATAAAAGAACAGCAATCGCATGATATTTCTCAACTTCGCATCTAGACAAGTAAACAATGACTAAGCACAGGCATTTGAATCAACAGGGTACTAAAACCAGCAAAAATCAGCCATGAACTCAGAGAAGAAATGACTTTGGCACAGTCCAGAATTCAGTTCCAATTCACTGCAGTTTAAAGTTCATCTATGTGATACAACAGTGACAAAAATACAATACAGGCAGTTTATGAGGAGCAGCAGCAAGACAGACAGTTAATCGATATCAAGCTCGAGTTGCAGCTCAAATCCATTCAGTCCTTCATACCAGTTGGGCTAAGTTTTCAAGCAACAGAATTAGCAAGTTTGATCCATCCAATTCAAATTATCCTAAAACTGAAATCTGATTCAGAAATTGAGGAGCTCTGTTCAATAATTACAGACACACAGCAATTCATACATGCATACCATCATCAATTCAGTTTGAAATTCGAAGAACAGGAGACAGGGAATGAGAATGCACACTAATTGCTTGTTGTTGAGATGTTCTAGTTGCTGGTGCGGATGACCGAACCCGATGAAGCTGCTGGTTGCCGTGGTCGTTGAGGCGGTTTGTTCCTGGTTGCTGGAGAAGAAGTGGAGCAGAGGCTGATGAAGCTACAGCCCAGACCGTGGGGAGAAACTCGTCTGTGTGCCGTGGTTTAGATGGCGATGAAGGAGATGAGCTAGAGGTTGCAGGGGCGGAGCCAGCGGATCGGGACGACGCGCAGATCTAGGAGAGGGAGGAGACACCGCCGGCGTATGGAGGCGTGCCGAGGAGACCGGGGAGGAGGCGTTGATGCCGACGCACGAAGGGGACCGGTGGCGCCGTGGAGATCCGGTGGCGCCGTGGAGATCCGGTGGCGGCGGCGCGAAGAAGAGGAGGCACCGGCTCGGGTTGGTGGAGGAGCGGCCTGGCGCTGGAGCACGAAGATGGTGGGATCCGGCAGGATCGGCGGTGGTGGCGCCGCGCGGCGGCTGTGGTGGAGCAGATCGGCGGCGCCGTGGAGCAGTAGGGGAGGCGCCGGCACGGATCTGCGACGGTGGAGTGGTGTGGAGGAGATGATGTGGTGGTGAAATGGGGAAGATGAAGACAAGAAAAAGGAAGAAGAAGGGGAGGAAGGGGAATGGAGCACCGCCGGCGTATGGCCCGGCCGCCGGCGGCGAGGTGGACGGAGGTGTGGAGGAGGATTTGGGGGAGAAAGAAAAGAAGGAAAAAAATAAAAGCGGGGCTCAAATGCCTCAGGTGGCCGGCGGCTGGGTAAAACGGTGAATTTGGCACTTTTGCAGAAAAGCCCTCGAGGTTTGGAAATTTAGAAATGGAACCTCGTGTCTAGGGTTTGGGATTCCGGGCCCCCGGAGACTCCGATTTCGGTGCGGTCAGATCCTACGTGTTCGCGAGAACGCGCACTTCCATCAGGAATCTTCCGATGGCCGGATAAGTCAATGAGGCGCGACCGCTAGCCAGAAATCCATCCGATTCGCCGACCTGCGATAAAAAATTGCAAAACAAGTAATCCGGTCGATTTGGCAGCAAATCTGGAATAATCTAGGTATATATGCCGAGGTATATGACTAATATGTGCAAAAGCATGGGGAAAATGTACAGAAAAATAAGGCGAATCAAGTAAATATCACCAGGCCCCTACATGTGTAAATGCCCCACGGGCCTCGATCGCCCGTAATCAAGAGACTTGACCGCGGATGTAACGGGACCCCCTGATGAATATCTTCCCCCTCGAGAGGGGGACCCCGGGTCCGGGGGCTCTGGGACAGGGTCCCGGATAAAGGGGGCTCTCTCCTCCCCGGACTTGGTCCCGGGTAAAGGGGCTCTCTCCTCCCCAGACTTGGCCCCGGGTAAGGGTGTCGACGATTCGGACTCGGAGTCCTCAGCCGAATTTATGCAAAATTTGTAATGGTGAGACCTTTCAAGTTGACCCTCCGGGAAGGTATGTAGAACAATGGTGAACAGGAGCACAGAGAGATTTTATACAGGTTCGGGCCCTCGATGGTGGGAGTAATAGCCCTACGTCCTGTTAGGATTTCACTATAGGTGATAAAAGGTTACAAAATGGTAGAAAGACCCCTTTACAAGCGAAAGGTTTTTCCTATGTAAATATACAGAGTAAAGCCAGGAAGGCTTGTAAGAACTATCTAATTTGGGCCGCAGACTTGGCTGTTTTTGGTGGTTGAGATGCGTTGTGTCTCACTTGTATCAGAAGTCTTGTTCTTCCAAATGGATCGGATGTCCCCCGGTTTGATGTATTTTGCCACCCTTTTATACTGGACGAAAGGGTGCCATGTCGTCACTGCATCAAACAGTTGTTTGGAAGGTTGAATGCGGTTTATTGAACCGCTCTTAACTTCCAAGTAGATTAAGCACGTGTTATTCGTGAAATAACTGCTTGTATTAACCTCCTGGTAGTTAGTCTTCTACGTGGAGGAATCTTCGGGATACTTGGAATATTCCCACTATAGGGATAACCGGTCAGATAAATTCCAAGTACCTTGGTCGAGAAAGTTCTGACCGCGGGATGTTGGCTGACCGCGCAACATCTCCAACATTCTGTTCGCGTATAGCATACGAACTTCTGACCGCGCAAAGCCTGCGGTCTGATCGCACGAGGCTTGCGATCTGACCGCGCAAAGCCTGCGACCTTAGGCTGATGCTTCTCAGAATGACTTGAGTTCTCACCGCTAAACACGTGTATGGTTCGAACCTGTCTTGAATCAACAGTGCATTTATTTGAACTGACTCGGGTGTCAATCCTTGTCAGCTAGCCCCCAAATTTAAAGAAAACGAAGGGACGTATTCACTTTAAATTTAAAGAAATGCATCGGATTATTAACCCGACTCTTCAAATCCCCCGCTTAGTGGCGCACTAAGTAGGACGGTTGGTTCCCCAAGACATGCTCTGGGTATTATGTGACGGGTAATGATAGCGCCGTAAAAAGTGTTTTTTAACTCGAGGTAAAATTGTAAATGCTTTGTAGAATCCCGAGGCACCTGGAATGCGAACCGTCACCTTGGCGGCTATAAATACCGGGTCCTTGGTTCTGTAAAGCTTCACAATTCTTCTCACGGCTAAGTCCCTTCCTAGACAACCTTGATTCTTCTCTTCATACACCTCTTGATGGCAGATCATAACATCATCGAGATTGAGAGTGATGAAGAGAAAGTTGTCGAGCAGGGGCCTCAGATGCATGAAGACTTGTCTCCTTCAAGGAAGAAACCCAAGGTTGACGAGGAATCTTCCAACAGAACGAAGGTGAAGAATGTAGCAAGTCTCTTTCTTCCTTCAGTTCCTATAACTCTTCCTGTTCATGCATCTCGGCAAGTTAGGCCTTTGACTTTGGAGAGAAACCTTTCTCCATTTCATCCTAATACCTCCAACCTTTATTTGGGTGATCAATATTCTGGTCGGCAAGCGGTGACTATCCCTCGACCAGATGATTCCCAAATTGTGTTGGCGAAGCAATCATATGATGGGAAGGTTGCACTTCCACCATCTGATGATCCTCTTCCCAGGATGGCTATATCAACATGCCATAAGCTGGGACAGGTAATAATTCTTCTCTCCTTTTGCTGATAGTTATAGTCAATACAACTAATTTTCGCAAATGTAGGAGGTTGGAGGCTCCAGCAATCAGCCTTCTGCTGCTCCATCTTTTCCTTCCAGAGAGATTCTTCTGGAGGAGAAGAATGCCCTGGAGAAGAAAACCGAAGAGTTGTCTTCGAAGATTCTGCATTTAGCAGAATGTTTTGAATGATCCCGTGAAGAGGCGCGCCAGTTCCGTCAAGAGAGGGATCACGCTCAGCGACAGCGAGAACTCTCTGACTTGATTAGGGACAATAGTGCGTCTCTTGTTAGGGATGATGTAGATAGACTTAGGTTAGTTGCTAGTTCCCTGGGGGTTGTCAGTGTAGATCCTACTGACAACAATATGTCCCTTGGGGAACTTTGTAAACTCCTCTCGGATCAAGTCGACGCTTTGATCGACTGTATCCCTTTTGTATGTACAGAATGCAAGAAATAAAAATTTCTTTCTTCAAATAGTTACTCTTTTACATCTTCTGTGTGAATATATGGCCATGAGTAATGCTTTCGCGACCATTCATACACAGGAAAATTTTAGCTCTGCGATCAGAATCACACTTTCAAAAAAGCACCGCGACCAACCCCAATATCGCGATTAGACTTAAAGCCGCGATTAGAACTGAAACATACTGCGACCAGGATTGAGGTTCGACCAGACTATCCCTTCGATTAGAATCGGAACTTAATCAAAAACCATGGTCTCGGTCATACCGTAATCCGGTCAAAATACATTCATACGTCCAAAAATTGAGTCGCATGACTTTTTTGTAAAAATGTTCAAAGCATATAAAGGAAAAACGTCTTCTGAAAAGTACTGAAAATTTTTCAGCCCTTTTGCACTTTCAGTTTCCGAAACAAAGAAGTCTTTTCGTTTCAGATCTGATGCCTAAATACTTTATCGGGTCCGCCAGAGACAGTATCCATTATGGGAAATGAATACACTCAGTGGAACGTTTTGAACGAAACGTTACTCACATTAATGCGCCGCCTGGGGTTTATAAAAAGAACAGATGTCTTCTCAAAGAAGCCACACAGCCAAAAACCCTCATCGTCTCCGCCGCACAAAACCCTCATTCTTCTCAACTTCTGTCTTCCCCAAAAATCGCTAACTTTTCCTTTGATTCTCCACCTGGCCTCTGTTTTGCAAGTTTTATGTCTGTCTAGTACTAATCCCATGTGAATAGCTTCTTGGGAGGTTCGCTGAGGCGACATTTCCCATCGAGAACGTCGGTTCCCTGGGAAAGCCGATGACCAAGAACGTGAAGAAGATTTCCTCGAGACCCAGGACGAGGAATCCCGCCCCCAAGAAAGTCAGGCTAAATCTTGGGGAAGGGTCTTCGCGAAGCACTCCTCCTACGGCCCGAAGAACTGCGGTAAGATATCAGACCCCACCGCTCTTTCCAGGTGCGAATTCGAATTACTTCTTCGTCGTACAGGGAGAGGGGAGCGAGGAGGAGGAGGACGATGATGTCCCTCTAGTTCACCGGAGGAGGAAGATCGCGGGCTCTCCATCCGGTGACGCTCCAACTCATTCCGCCGGGATGACTGTTACTGCAGAGGCAGCCGTAGCAGTCCCTACGACCACTGAAAGCCTTGTGGTCGCAGATGATCCTCTAGCCCCTGAAGCTCCCGAGGCTTCAGAGCCAGTCGCCTCTACCTTCCCGGTCGAAGGGACGACCGTGGTAAGATTTTTCCATAGTCTGTTTTCTTCAATTCCCACTGTGTACTTGATGAGCTAATGCTTATGCAGGGAGAAGAGCTTCCCCCTGTGACCCCTGCTAGCCCCAGGGAGGAAAATACTTCTCCTCGGCAGACAGGAGCGGAGGTGGTTGCTCAAGATCCTGTGGCGGTTACACCCGAGGTGCCGGCCACAGAAACCCAGGAGACAACGAGTTCCTTGGACAGGACGTCGCCAATGGGATCAACTGCCCAGGCAAAGATCCTTCTTGTTAGCCTTCATCTTTCCCTTAAGAAAATGTTCATAGGGGAACACATACAGGGAAGAGGGCCCTTGTTTTCCAAGAGGAAGATCAGGGCGGACGATGATTGTCCCCATGCTCAAGGAGGACCTTCTCTGAAATCCCAAAAGCTAATGGGATTTCAATTAAGGTAAGAACCTTTATCCTGGTTATATTAGAAATGATGGTCACGAATCGTTACCATTTGATCTTTCTTTTCCCTTATCAAACGAAAAGAAATAGCGCCCAGTCCTCCAGCCGCTTCAGGAAGGGTTGAAGTCACTGCTGGTGCAGGAGCCTCCAATGAGGAGCGCTCCACCCCCTCGGCCCAGGAAGTTGTCTGGGCCGTGGAGGGAGAAACAGACACGAGGGCCCAGTCGCAGCCACCGGCGACTGGAAGCAGTACCCAGCAGACACTTCCTCCTACTGTCCCTACTGTAAGCACTTCTGGGCCTTCGACAAATCTTCCCATTAGTCTGGAAGATGTCTCTCTGCAGAAGTTCATGAAGGTATGATGAATCCCTGTCTGGGTGTCCTGAATTGTACATAGGACACTTTTGACTCTTTTTTGCATCACAGGAACTATCCCGGATGATGGCCCAATCGCGTGCTACGGCGGCGAGCATGATGGCCATACAAAGAGAGCGAGATGACTTGCGCAAGTAAGAATCATTACTCTTCAATTTGTAAAGGTACAAATTGGTTATGACCATTCCTTCTGTTTTACTACAGAAAGGTGGCCATGCAAGACAAAGAAGCGGCTACAATGAAGCTGCATTCGATCTCAGTGATTAGGAACCAAGAGATCAAAAATAACAGACTACGGTCACAACTTGCTGGTAAGTCGACTCCTGATTTAGGAAAACTTGTCTTTGCAATATGTGAGTAACCTTTTCCCTTGTTGCAGTGCAAGCGGGTCAAATAAAGCAGCTCAGTGTGGATAATAAACTCCTCCAGGATTCTATCGAAGCCTCCACAAGGGCCATTGGAAAGCTGAGCCATTCAGTCTTCGAAAAACTGAAGGCGGTGGCTTATCAACTGAAGGCTGATGTGGTCGAAACCACACGAGACAATCTCAGCCAAGAGGACTGGGCTGCCCTAGTTATGGCTCAAGCAGAGTCACTTCTCGAGTATCTCCCTGAGGATACACAGCGATGAGTAGAGGTGATCAGAACCAGAGTTCGGTCAGCCGCTTCCGCTATCCTTAGCCGGGTTCGACTTCACTATGGCCCAGATGGAGATCTGAATCCACTAGTGGGACCGGTTGAGATCGAGAGTGAAGAGCAACTAGAGGCCGTCATGGAGGAGATTAGTCCCCTTGTAGATAAGCTCCTGACTGAGCTCGGGATCGAATGATTCCTATACCTGTACAGAAACAGTTGTATACGATGCAATGCACATGAAAATTCACTTTTAAAAATGAATATATTTTTTTTGTTTTATGTTGGTTTATATTATAGACTCATCCCCCTAGCCCCCGCCAGTGATTGTAGATACTGAAGGCTTAGTATTACAAACGCAGGGAAAAATGAATATAACGACCAGGGGTGTATGATCAAATCAACAATTATAATTATTATAACACCTAGTCTTGTTTGCTAACCAGCAGCCACTCGGATAACCAAGGACTTGTCAGAAAGCCCCGTGTGCGTTGAGAAACGGCTTATTTAGGGGTGACTTATCTGAAAGTGGTTATGAGATCGGCCAGCGAATCCGACCAGAATGTTATAATGATCTAACCGAGTGCGACCAGCCCCCGAGCCGAATTCATAGTGGATGGTCATAAAGGGAAATATTCCTCATATAAACGCAAAACATTTTTAATTTTTATGAAAAAATGCTAATTGAACAGGAAAAATGGGGTTGAGAACTTACACATAGTGTCGTGGTATTACGGATACCCCGGCAGGTTCGGACGTGCGCAGCACGAGTACAGCGGCGCGAGCAGACCGAGGTACTGGTCTCCTCCCGCCGGGCAACACAAAAAGTGACACGGAGGTTTATACAGGTTCGGGTCCCAGTGGGGGCCCTAGTCCTGTTGGCTCTCTCTGGACGCGAGTCCGCTGGGGAGGTGAGCTCTCGGGGAGAGGTCTCCAAGAGAGCCGGGAATTGTGTTTATATGAAATGAATTGGAATCTCTGAAAAAGGGTACAAGAGGGGTTTATATAGCCCCTAAGAAATACAAAAGACAAAAATGCCCTCGCTGCGGCCGTTGGATGGAAGGGCGAAGACGTCTTTTGGCCTGATGGACGGCCTGGATGCTTGACACGTGGCGCCACGGGCTTCCTAGAGGCCCCACGGTCAACAACAGCTCTTCATGAGCACGGAGGCTCTTCGGGTCTCACCGGGGTTACGGAGACCCTTCGGGTCTCACCGGGATCCCGGAGACCCTCCGGGTCTCACCGGGGCCCGATGGCTCTCCGGGTCTCTCCGGGGCTTCGGTGGTTCTCCGGGTCTCACCGGGGCTCCGGAGACCCTCCGGGTCTCACCGGGGGCCCGGAGGCTCTCCGGGTCTCACCGGGGCTCTCCGGGACCCCTGAGACCCTCCGGGTCTCACCGGGGGCCCGGTGGCTCTCCGGGTCTCTCTGGGACCCGGTGGTGCTCCGGGTCTCTCTGGGTCTCTCCGGGGCCCGGTGGCTCTCCGGGTCTCTCCGGGGCTTCGGTGGTTCTCCGGGTCTCACCGGGGCTCTCCGGGACCCGGTGGTGCTCCGGGCCTCTCCGGGTCTCTCCGGGGCTTCGGTGGTTCTCCGGGTCTCACCGGGGGCCCGGTGGCTCTCCGGGTCTCACCGGGGCTCTCCGGGACCCCAGAGACCCTCCGGGTCTCACCGGGGGCCCGGTGGCTCTCCGGGTCTCTTCGGGACCCGGTGGTGCTCCGGGTCTCTCCGGGGCTTCGGTGGTTCTCCGGGTTTCACCGGGGCTCCGGAGACCCTCCGAGTCTCACCAGGGGCCCGGTGGCTCTCCGGGTCTCCGGGTCTCACCGGGACTCTCCGGGACCCGGTGGTGCTCCGGGTCTCTCCGGGTCTCACCGGGGCTCTCCGGGACCCGGGTCTCTCCGGGTCTCTCCGGGTCTCACCGGGGGCCCGGTGGCTCTCCGGGTCTCTCCGGGTCTCACCGGGGCTCTCCGGGACCCCGGAGACCCTCCGGGTCTCACCGGGGGCCCGGTGGCTCTCCGGGTCTCTCCGGGTCTCACCGGGACTCTCCGGGACCCGGTGCTGGTGCTCTGGGACTCTCAGGGACCCGATGGTGCTCTGGGTCTCACCAGGGCCTAGAGATTCAGGGCCCAGGGAAAGTCCGGGACCCAGTAAGGACCCGATGACCTCCCGGGACCCTCGGGGTCTCACCGGGGGCCCGGTGACCTTCTGGGACTAGTGAATGTCCGGGGCCCAGAGACCCTCCGGGACTCTACGGGACCCGGTGATTCTCCGGGTCTCACCGGGGGCCCGGTGACTCTACGAGACTCTCGGGGACCCGGTGACTCCCCGGGACCAACAGCCCGGTGACCCCGGGATACGGGGCCTAACCCTGGGACCAACCAGGTACCATCTCCGCACAAAGGACCGAGGCACTCCAAAGACCCCGCGGGACCCAAGGCCCGGACGCCCAGGACCCGCTGGGAACCTTCTCTGCACAAAGGACCGAGGCACTCCGAAGACCCCGCGGGACCCAAGGCCCGGACGCCCAGGACCCACCGGGAACCTTCTCAGCACAAAGGGCCGAGGGCGCTCCGAAGACCCCGCGGGACCCAAGGCCCGGACGCCCAGGACCCGCCGGGAACCTTCTCCGCACAAAGGACCGAGGCGCTCCGAAGACCCTGCGGGACCCAAGGCCCGGATGCCCAGGACCCACCGGGAACCTTCTCAGCACAAAGGACCAAGGGCGCTCCGAAGACCCCGCGGGACCCAAGGCCCGGACGGCCAGGACCCGCCGGGAACCTTCTCCACACAAAGGACCGAGGGCGCTCCGAAGACCCCGCGGGACCCAAGGCCCGGACGCCCAGGACCCGCCGGGAACCTTCTCCGCACAAAGGACCGAGGGCGCTCGGGAGATCACTTCGAGGACTACCCGGAGGTACAGGGTTTGCCCCAACACATAGAACTTGCGAAGTTGATCGATGTTCCAAGTATTGGACAAAATTCGACCATCCCCCATGGCTAACCGCGCGGATCCTGGTCGCGGCACCGAGACCACAGTGCAAGGGTCTTCCCACTTCGGGAAGAATTTGTTGCGATTAGACTGATCTTGGATTTTTTGTAAGACCAGATCGCCCACGTGAAGACTACGTGGTCGCACCCTTTTACTGTGATACTTGCGCAAAGCTTGCAAGTATGCTGCGGACTTGACTAAAGCGCGATCACGCCTTTCTTCTAAGAGGATGAGATCTTGTGACCGCTGTTTGGACTGATTAATCTGTTCGAATTGTTTTGTCCGAACAGACCCAATACTAACTTCGATAGGCAATACAGCTTCGGCCCCATAGACCAGATGGAAGGGCGTCTCACCGGTGGCTCGACTAGAAGTAGTTCGTAGTGCCCATAGAACGGTATAAAGCTCGTCTGCCCAAGCCCCCGAGCGAGTCTTAAGGCGATCAAAAATACGTTTTTTAATGCCTTGTAGTATCTGCCCATTGGCCCGTTCTACAACGCCATTGCTTTGTGGATGCGCCACAGAAGCAAAGCACACCTTAGTTCCAATCTGGTCGCAGTAGTCTAGGAAGAGACCACTAGCGAACTGAGAACCGTTATCAGTGATAAGGCGGTTTGGAACACCAAATCGAGCAACAATGTTCTTATGAAAGAACTTTTGTGCTGCTGATGCGGTAGTATTGTGTACCAGTTCGGCTTCGATCCACTTTGTAAACGTATCAATGGCTACGAACAGAAACTTGTACCCATTGGCCGCTTGTGGCATAGGACCTACAATATCCATTCCCCAGATCGCGAAAGGCCATGCGAGGGGAATGGTTTGTAACGCATAGGCAGGTTGATGAACCTGTCTGGCGTGAAACTGACACTGAGGACACATCTTGACCATACGCTTGGCATCATCGAGTGCTGAAGGCCAATAGAATCCTTGTCGAAAAGTTTTTCCGACCAGTGTTCGATAGGACGCGTGTGCACCACATACACCGTCATGTATTTCTTTCAAGAGGGATTTTCCTTCCTCCTGAGATACGCAACGCATGAATACTCCTTGAGTACCCTTTCTGTACAAAACCCCATCTATGAGTTTGTACAGTCGCGCTTTTCAAATTAACTGATTGCTTTCGGTTTCGTCCTCGGGTAGGGTCCCATGTTCAAGATAGACTCTCAATGGATGAGTCCAATCCTGTTCCTGACCAAGGTTGGTAACGGAGGCAATTACCGGATCATCCTCAACCGAAGTCATGATTGAAGGATGGTCCAAGTGTTCAATGAACACTCCTGCCGGAGCGGATGTGCGTGAGGACCCAATTTTGGATAATTGGTCTGCGAGAATGTTGTCCTTTCGCGGGATGTATTGGACTTCGAAATGACTGAAGTGTTTGCCAATCTCCTCACTTCCCCAGGTAATGAGCCATTGTCTCATCGGAGGTGATGTACTCCTTGTTTACCTGGTTTACAACCAGCTGTGAGTCTCCCCTCACCACTAATCGACGGACTCCGAGGAATTTTGCTGCCCGGAGCCCTGCAAGAAGACCTTCATACTCTGCTGCATTGTTAGTCACAACAAAGTGTAGTTGGATGACATACTTAAGCTGTTCGCCCTGGGGCGTAACTAAGACCACTCCGGCCCCCGAGTGTTGAAAACTACGGGAGCCGTCAAAGTACATTGTCCAGTAATCGGGGCACTCTAGTTCCTCTGCCAACTGCACTGGTGGCTCAGGGTTGGTCCATTCGACCAAAAAGTCGGCCAAAACCTGAGACTTAACCGCCGTGCGGGGCGTGAAATGAATCTCGAAGGCACCGAGTTCGACCGCCCATTTGGCGATTCGACCAGATTTCTTTGGGTTTCAGACAATATCCCCCAAAGGAAAAGAGGAGGATACTGTGATCTTGTGCGCTTGAAAGTAATGTCGTAGCTTACGGGAAGCCATCAGTAGCGCGTAAAGTATCTTCTGGACCTCAGGGTAGCGCTCCTTAGGACCATGAAGTACCTCGCTCACATAGTAGATGGGTCTATGAATTCCTTCCCTATCCGCGATCAGAACGGCGCTGACCGCGTGCGGTGTGGCCGCCAGGTAAAGAAGCAATGGTTCTCCTTTGTCGGGAGACACCAATACTGGCGGACTGGATAGATATGTTTTTACCTCCTGAAATGCTTTTTCGGCCTCATCCGACCATGTAAAGTTATGATGTTTCCGCAAGGCTTTGAAGAAAGGCAATCCCCTTTCGCCTAATCGCGATATGAAACGACTCAAAGCTGCCATGCGACCAGCCAGGCGTTGAACATCCTTCATGGTCGAGGGCGATCTCATTTGTTCAATGGCCCTGATTTTCTCAGGATTAACTTCAATGCCCCTAGAACACACAAGGAAACCAAGGAGTTTTCCTGAAGAAACCCCGAAAGAACATTTCTCCGGGTTCAATTTTATTCCAAAGCGATTCAAATTACAGAAGGTTTCAGCGAGATCGTCCAAATGAGACAATCTCTTGGTACTTTTTACAACCAAATCGTCTACATATGCTTCGAGATTACGCCCTATCTGGGAAAGAAAGGTCTTTTGCATCAAGCGCTGGTACGTGGAACCTGCATTCTTGAGACCGAACGGCATTCTGACGTAGCAGTATGTGCCGAACGGGGTGATGAAGGCAGTTTTCTCTTCATCGTCTTCTGCCATGCTAATTTGATGATAACCTGAGTAAGCGTCCAGAAAACTCATCAGTTCGCAACCCGCAGTTGAGTCGACCAGCCGGTCGATGCGGGGAAGGAGAAAGTCATCCTTCGGACAGGCAGCGTTGAGGCTAGTGTAGTCGACGCACATGCGCCACTTGCCATTTGACTTGCGGACCATGACCGGATTGGCGAGCCATTCCGGGTGATCCACTTCACGGATAAACCCGGCCAGTAGGAGTTTGTCCAATTCCTCTCGGATGGCTTCCTGTCGGTCAGCAGCAAAACGCCTGAGCTTTTGCTTTATTGGTCGTTGTCCAGGTCGAATTGCTAACCTGTGCTCAATTACTTCCCTTGGGATACCGGGCATGTCGGATGGTTTCCACGCAAACACATCTGCGTTAGCCCGGAGGAAAGCAACGAGGTCGAGTTCCTATTTGTCATCCAGAGCTGATCCGACCCGAATTGTCTTGGATGGATCATCTGGGTACAAAGGGACCAATTTGAGTTTTTCATCTAGTCGAGGAGCAGCCTTGATCGCGTCGGTGGTAACAGTGGCGACCTGAGCATCCCGGAGGGGAAGTTGATCGACCATCTCCAAAGATAGCCGGTCGCACGTGAGTGCCACGTTGCGACTGCCTCGGACCGAGATGACACCTTTGGGGCCAGGCAATTTCCCGCACTGATAAGCATAGTGCGTTGCCATCATGAACTTAGCAAGAGTTGGCCTGCAAAAGATTGCATTATAAGCTGAGTCACAATCGATTACATCAAAAGTAACCAATTCTGTCCGGAAGTTGTCTGGTTCTCCCAGTGTGACCGGGAGGACCACTTGTCCCAATGGCATCATGGAGGGGCCTGGGATTATCCCATAAAACGGATGGATTATGGGCTTAATCTTCGAACGAGGAATTTGCATCTCGTCGAGTGCCTTGACCAACAAAATGTCAAGGGAGCTTCCTCCGTCGATCAGGACCCTTTCAACTCTCGCGTTACTGATGATCGGGGTAATGACCAGAGGGAGCCTCAATGGTCGTGTTAACCCCGCCGGACAATCAGTGCGATCAAATGTCAAAGGTGTATCCGACCAACGGGGGTACTGAGGTTCGCCAACGGATGTCTCCGTTTGGTTAACCTCTCGGTAAAAGGCCTTAAACTGCCTTTTGGAAACGAAAGAAGAAGAACCTCCAAAAATAACGTTAACATGATTTTGAGGTACTTGGTAGGACATTTCCTCGTCTTCGTCGGCGTCCCTAAGTCCGCATGCCTGTTCTTTAGGTGGTAAGGTTGGCATTGGGCCAACTCCCTGGTAGAAGTCATCCAATTGCTTCAACCAACTCCTGCAATTTTTCAGGTCGTGGCCTGCGGAGTTGTGGAGTGGACACCACTTCTTGCCCTCCTACGGATTAGTTGACTTTTCTGGCTGGTCGACATTTTGACCTCCAGAGGCAGTTTTATTTTTGAATGAATACTTATTACCTTTGGTCGAAGGTGGCTTCTCTGCGACTGCGACCTCGCGGTACTGTCCAAAGCGGTTCCTCTTCGACTTCTTTGACTTCCCACCCGATGAAGATTCGGGCTTCTTGCTTGAATCTTCTTTCCTGGCGTCCTTGAAGCCTGGTTGGGGTGATAGGTCCCCCTTGTCGACCATTCGATTCCATTCGACCGCTTCGGCTGCATCGGAATATCGATCGGCCATGTTGAACAGATCGGCAACTGATCGAGGAGGGTGGATAAGCAAGTCTTCAGTGAATCTCCGGTATCGAACGGCATGCTTAAATGCCCTGATTACGGACCCATCAGATATGTTCAGGATGGTATTCCTCACCCCGACAAACCTCTTGACAAACTGCCGAAGTGTTTCGGTTGAAATTTGCCGCAGCCGATGAAGGTCATCCTCCTTACCCGGCTTTTGGTAACAATTTTGGAAATTGCTGAGGATGGCATCGCATAGCATTTCCCAATTGTAGATGGAACCCTCGGGCTGATTAAACAGCCAGGTTCTAGCCGGTCCTGCGAGGACTGTAGGCAGGTAGTTGGCCATGACCTTGTCATCGCCTCCTGCCGCTTGGATGGCAGTGATATAGATTTGAAGGAACTCGGATGGGTTTTGAGTTCCGTCAAACCTCTCAATGGCCCCTGGTCGAAACTTATTGGGCCAAACGACTGCTCGTAGGCTAGGTGAAAAGGCCTTACAACCAACGTAGGGACCGTGAATTGCCCTGTGACTCTCGGCTGGGTCTAGGGCGACCTCACGCAATGGCGAAGTTACTCGTGGACCCAAACGAGAGTGGACAGGAACCCGATCCCTATTGCGAGAATCCTGCACTCGCCGGTATCTGGCCTGTCGGGACGGTACGGGCGGCGGGTAACTTCATCGACCGGAACTAGAATGAGGACAATCTCGTTCACGGGAACGTGTTACCGAGCGGGAAGAGGCTGTTGGGGTCGCCTCAGACGCGACCTCATCCAGTCTCTCCGCCAGGATTCTAAAAAAGGCCGGTTTCTGCGCATCCGTGACCGTAGGAGGAAAGTTACGCATGACTTCCGCGATAGATCGCAGTCGACCATGGGTACTTCTCCTAGGGGCACCAGGTGTTATCGTCTCTTCGTCCACCGGGAAATGCTCCGGTGGTAAAGAAGGGGTCTGGTCACGTTTGCGACCACGCGACCGTCGAGAAGAACCCGAAGCAGCATCGTAACGAGCCTGCGCATCTTGAAGAGCCTCTAGGGCAGTTCTGCGTAGTTCGTTGTTTTGTTGCTCGAGATCTTGATCCTCCTTCTGTTTGCGATCTTGTTCTTCCCTGGCAGTCTGTTGATCGGGAGTTTCTTCCGACAACGCAGCAAACTGCCTAGGGAGAGAGGTTGCCGATGGGGAAAACATCTCAGTTTGTTCTGAGTTGGACTCGAAATCAAAGAGACGGTGAAGGTTATCAGGGTCGAACCTTCCAGGGCTAATTTCCGGGTCATCATCATACTTTCCCTCAGCGGGGTCGTATGACGGGCCGGATTCATCGCCTAGCGCATTAAGAACCTTCGTGGGTTATGACCTTACGCTAGTTGCTCCCTGGTCGATTGACATGACTTGGAGAGACGATTCAACCTGTGGAAGATTCTGGCCTTCGACCTCCTCCATCGGGACAGGATCGCTTGGAGAAGGCATTGGTATATGGGCATAATCCTCGAGATCAAAATCGTTCTCGGAATCATATGCTCCAGCCATGTTTCAGCGAACCTCCGGATTTAAACTAGGACGCCTTGAGAAAGGCCCCACGGTGGGCGCCAGCTGTCGACGATTCAGATTTGGAGTCCTCAGCCGAACTTATGCAAAATTTGTAATTGTGAGACCTTTCAAGATGACCCTCCGGGAAGGTATGTAGAACAATGGTGAACAGGAGCACAGAGAGATTTTATACAGGTTCGGGCCCTCGATGGTGGGAGTAATAGCCCTACGTCCTGTTAGGATTTCACTATAGGTGATAAAAGGTTACAAAATGGTAGAAAAACCCCTTTACAAGAGAAAGGTTTTTCCTATGTAAATATACAGAGTAAAGCCAGGAAGGCTTGTAAGAACTATCTAATTTGGGCCGCAGACTTGGCTGTTTTTGGTGGTTGAGATGCGTTGTGTCTCACTTGTATCAGAAGTCTTGTTCTTCCAAATGGATCGGATGTCCCCCGGTTTGATGTATTTTGTCACCCTTTTATACTGGACGAAAGGGTGCCATGTCGTCACTGCATCAAACAGTTGTTTGGATGGTTGAATGCGGTTTATTGAACCGCTCTTAACTTCCAAGTAGATTAAGCACGTGTTATTCGTGAAATAACTGCTTGTATTAACCTCCTGGCAGTTAGTCTTCTACGTGGAGGAATCTTCGGGATACTTGGAATATTCCCACTATAGGGATAACCGGTCAGATAAATTCCTAGTACCTTGGTCGAGAAAGTTCTGACCGCGGGATGTTGGCTGACCGCGCAACATCTCCAACATTCTGTTCGCGTATAGCATACGAACTTCTGACCGCGCAAAGCCTGCGGTCTGATCGCACGAGGCTTGCGACCTGACCGCGCAAAGCCTGCGACCTTAGGCTGATGCTTCTCAGAATGACTTGAGTTCGCACCGCTAAACACGTGTATGGTTCGAACTTGTCTTGAACCAACAGTGCATTTATTTGAACTGACTCGGGTGTCAATCCTCGTCAAAGGGGTCCCCTCTCCTCCCGTACGTAGCTCTGGGTAAGGAGTCCTCTCTTTCCCGGACTTGGCCCCGGGTAAGGGGTCTCCTCTTCCCCAGACGTAGCTCCGGGTAAGGGGTCCCCCCTTCCCCGGACGTGGCTCTGGGTAAGGAGTCCCCTCTTCCCCAGATGTGCCTCCGAGTAAGGAGTCCTCTCCTCCCCGGATGTGGCTCTGGATAAGGAGTCTTCTCCACCCAAGACATGGTCCCGGGTAAGAGGCGTGCAAACCTTGGACCGTTCTCTCACCCGGACGACTATTTCCCTTGGGAGGGTGGTTTAAAATAACGTTTTATTGATGAAACGGGCCGGGGAACAGCCCTCCCCGGTGGGCAAGAAACATACAAGTTGGGGACCTAGATCCCCGTGGGGACAACCCGGGGGACAACCCCCTACGGTGGGAACCGGGAAAGAAACTACTCTCCATGTCCCTTTGCAAACTCCCGGGAGATGTCCTTGTACAAGCCTTGGACCCTTCGGAACACCGCTCTTAGCGCGTCCTCGGGCCACCTCTCATAACCATCTGGTGGTAGGATCCGGAGTGGAAAAACCCTTTGGGCCCCGCCTCTGGTGGAGGCAACTCAGCGCGACAATCATTGAAGTTGGCCATGTGCCACTTGGGAAGCCACCTTAGCAAGGTGGCAACCTCTCCGGGAACCCCCGCAGCGGGGAGTTCCTTGGAATCCCTATCCGGGACATTCACACCAACCTGTCGTACAATCAAGCAAGTTCAGCAAAAAAATACGTTCTATCCAAGTCCAATCAAGCAAGTTCAGCAAAAAATACGTTCTATTCAATCTTCAAAATTTTTTACAAGTTTTTGGGCCCCTGTCGAAGGAGCACCGTAAGCAACAAAAAAAAATCCTAGCAAAAAACTAAACTAAGGTCCGGGGGGGGGGGGGGGGGGGAAGGCTCATACTTGCCCATGATGACCCCCCCCCCGAAGGAGGCTTTGTCCGGAGCGGCTGCAGGCAATGTCCCCAAGACTCGATCGAAGAAGAGCTCGGCGCGGTCTTCAAGCTCCCTCTGCCGAGGCTCGTAGAAGTCTGGGAAGCCCGGGGCGGCGAAGTCCCCAAGAGCCCGAGCTCCAGCGCCTCGGTACTCCGCGAGAGCCGTGGCAGCGGCGATCATTGGGACGGCGAGACCCCGGGCTTGAAGGTCCGCCGCGGCAGAGATGGCGGCCACCTGCCGAACGAGGAAGTTCGTCGCTTCTTCGACCGAGGCCAACGGGTTCCGGGGGTTGGCCTCCGGGAGGAACTCGAGCCCCAATGTGATGAGCGCGGCCCGGACGCGGTTCCTGGCCGAGACCAAAGATAGGGCCGCAAAAGAATCTACAGCGCCCAGCGCTGCGTTCAACTCCTCCCGGAGGCGGGAGTTGGCCCCCTCCGATGCCGACAGTTGCGCCTGGACGAGTTCCAGCTCCCAGGCCGTGGTGTCCCTCGAGGACTCGGCCGGAGCCAACTGCTGTGACCGCACCCTCGCCAGCTCCTCGATGGTCGCGTCTCGCTCCCGGACCACCGCATCCCAGGAGGCTTCGAGGGCGGCTATCTCCTTGTCCGCAGCCTCGGTCTCCCACGCGAGCCGACCCCGGAAGGCGCGTACCGTGGCGGCGGTCTGTCATGTAGGGAACGCAGTTAGGAAAGCCCCTAATCGGGCATCAAGCAACAACGTAAGAGCTCTTTACCTGAAGCGAGAGGGAGATGACGTCCTCATACCGATCGTCGATTCCCCCCTCGGCCATGCGAGCCCGCACCCGGGGGGTGAGGAGGCCCAAGGAGAGCTGCCTCATCTCGTCGGCGGAGAAGAGCGCTCCTTCCCCGAGGGCGTCAACGTCGCTCCCCCAGGTCCGGGTAGCCGTGCCTTGCTCCCCCGGTAGTGCGGCCTCCACCGGGGAGGAAGCAGTGTGCCCGCCGGGTCCCGGGGAAGGTGGTGCAACTGAGGGCGGCGGTGTCGACGTCCCGGCCCCGGGAGCCACGAGGGCGCCGAACCGGAAGGCGCCGGGCATCCGGTAGCGCATACCTAGGATCGGGCGCGTGCTCGAAGAAGCTACCCGGACATCCCTGTTCGGAGAAGGAGATGGGGTGTAGTCCTCCGAATCCTACTCCACCCTGATGCTGTCCAACGCCCCCGAGGCGCCCAACGCGTCGAGCTGAGCCACCAGCGTGGCCGTGTTGGTGGGGCTATCAGTGAGCCCCACCACCAGAGAAAGCGCCTTCGCCTTCATGGGGGCTTGGGGGGTCTCGGTCAAGCTCGGTGCCGAAATGGGAGACCTCGTTTGGGCTGTCCCGGGGCTCTCCTCGGTGGCCCTCGGGTTCTTGGCGCGTCCCGCTTCTTGGTTGCCGGGCACCTCCCTCCTATTGTGGTGGCGGCGTCGTCGATGACCGCTTGGATAGCCCAAAAACCTGGGCCACCAAGTTGCGGGGGCGGCGTCGTCGATGACCGCTTGGCACCGGGCGTGCTCATCCTCGAAGTACCTCCCGAGGAGACGCTGCGCCTTCTCTCGGGACGACTCGTATGAACGCACTGCAAGAAAAGGGAGTTAGAATGTGAAGCTCTTTGCCGGGAAGTTTTCGAAGAACTTACGTCGCGACACTGGGTACTGGGGAGGACGATTCTCCGCCGAAAGGCCGAGCCCTCTCCGGACGCGGCCGAAGGGGCTGAACCGGAGTAGCAGCAGCTCCTCCGCCAGGTCCCTCATACTCTGACGGGACCGGGGCGCCACCATCTTGTCAATGAGGGCCGCCTCGCCGGCGCTCAGCTTGGGGACCGGAGGCATCGAGGACCGGGTGAGGGAAGGAGGCTCCGGGGAATAGACTATCTCCGGGTCTCCTACCCGGAGGTAGAACCACCTCCAGGCCCAATCCTCCCAATGGTCCCGGGAGGCCGTGACCGGGTACTGATCGACCCGGGACGGAAGAAGCTTCACCACCACGGACCCGAACGTGGACTTCGGCCCGTGTCGCGCCACTGGAGAGCTCCGCGCGGTGGCCTTGTAGAAGTATCGGAAGAGGCACAACGTGCCCTCCGTCTCAGTGGCAGTCTCGCACAGCCAGATGAACAACCCCATGCAAACCAGGGTGTTCGGCGTAAGGTGGTTGAGGGCCACGTTGTATTGAAGCAGTAACTCCCGTACCATGGGGTGCAGCGGGAGCCGGAGGCCCGCATCGATGAATGCCTCGAAGGCGACGACATCCCCTTCTGATGAGGACATCACCCCTAACGATGCGTCCATTCTTCCAACACCCATTGTGCAAGGACCAATAACAAGGGCACGTGCACGTCAACTAAATCACCAGGTGAGCTCGTTTCTTAGTACACGAGAGAATATTGACAAGAGTGAGTTACTACCTAATAATATTGTGCTTGTGCTCAGGAATCATGGTGTTGATCAGCGAGGGTGTCACTTTGCGCCAAGACGGGTCGGGAATCAAGTCTACCGCGAGCTGGAGTCCGGGTCGGCCATGGCGGAGCAGCCTGCCTTCAAACGGGCGTAGCAGATGCATGCAAACTCCGGTTGGGGTGTTCAAGTACATTACAGAGAAGCCCTCAACGAGACCGTTCCAACGGATCTGGTCCCACATCCAAAATCCTTCTGAGTCAATCACAATCATCGAAACAAGTGGAGACCAGATTCTGTTGGGCCGTGCGGTGCTGCGTCACCTGTCTATTGGGCCTCGGCCCGTGTATCCCGCGTGGGGGGGTGCACCCCAAACCCTAGACGCCACCCCTCTCGCATATTAAAACCTCATAGCCGTCATTGTTAGACTTGGGTTTTGCTTAGAATTTTCTACTGTCGCAGTTCGCCGTCTTTCGGTTTGTGGAACCCCAACACTTCGTGATCTTAATACATACTTGCAATTCGAGATTGCTTCTTCTGTGTTCTTGCACGTGTTCTTCGATTCACGTGTAGGAACAGTCCTTCGTGGCTAGGTCAACCGTGCCTCGGTACGGTTGATAACGAACGGAGCAGTGTTGTAACAATTGCAGGCCTAGATCGGTTCTGGTCGAAAGTCGGATTGTCAACGTCGAGTCTCCACCAATCGAACTATCCCCTACCTGTCGGAAGATCGGGACCCCGTTCCTCATCAAGTGGTATCAGAGCTCCGGTTACCTGTCTGGTATCCTTTCTGTTCGTCATTCATCTTCTACCTAGAGTCCAGAAAAAGCCAAAACAAAAAAAAAATTGTGATCATAGTCTTCCACTGCCCAAACCACTTTGAGTCTTTTGCAATTTTCGTTTTCAGTTTTGCATTGTTGAATTTGTGTCCGTGGTCATCGTCGTATTGCTAGTCAATTCATGTTCTTGGTCTAGGTCGAGTATCAAATCCCAATTCTAAACTGAAACCAAATTCGAGTCGCAATCGGTTCGGATTTCTCTTTTGCGTTGCTGTTTTTATAAAGACAATATCTTTGTCTTATGAACACCAATTTGGACGATTAAATAGTCCAAATTGTATCTCTCGAAGAGATCTACAACTTTGTTCATTGCACAAAATTCCAGAAACGCCATATTCGTGGCGAACATCGCGTTGGAAGTTAATCTGTTCCATCTCGGAGTAATCTATACAGCCTGTATTTCGGGGGCCATATCTCCCAGTTCCAAACCCCAAATTGGGTGTTCCATATATTCAAATTGATGAGAAAGAAAAGAACTACAACTTCCTAGTTATAAGTTTTTGCGTTTGAGGTCTCTAAGAGCCCCAAATTATTATTGGAAGTTTCTGCAGAGCATCTTTGCTAAACTGCCGAGAGTATTGTGATAGGATTTGTGCGTAATTCTTAAATTTTGAGTTGTAATCCATCCTTTGCAGCACTCTTGTAAAAAAAGAAAAAGAAAAAGGCAAGTGCATAAAAAAGAGCCGCACGAAAAGAAAGATTAGCCAAAAAAAAAAAAGAGATCAGAAGTGCTTGCATCCTTTCATGTCCATCACCTGTGCCGATCACTTTGCTTACTTGAACTAGTTTTAGGAACGTGTTTAGGCCAGCAACTGTGACACATACTTTGGACACTTATTCAACTTAGCATTCTGATTTCAATTATTGCTAACCTTTGCTACCATAACTGCCTTCCAAGCTCCACATACTTTCTATCAGAACAGGATTCAACCTTGCAATCGTTACACTTAAGCTCGTCACAATATCACGAACCAGCCACCGGTTGTACCTTCTGCAGCGTTGGTAAGAACCTTGCAAGAGCGTGCTAAGACGCTTGAGAGGGTGTGAATCCACTTGTCTGAACCTGGTAGTTTGTAGGGATAATACTTCTTGTGTTTCTTCTACTTTCTACTAATCATGGCAGGATCTGATAAAGAGGACAACGAGTGTGTCCTTCATGCTGAGTTGAAAACCATGATGGAAGCGATAACCAAAGGTATTGAAAGATTGGAACGACGTGTTGCCCAGCTTGATGACAGGGTTCAGGTGATCGAGAACTGCCCACCTGCTGTCCAACAACAGCAAAATGATGCAGCCCAGGAGCACGATGATGATGTAGAGGGACATGTGGCACCTCGCAATGAACCTGCTATGCGACATGTGGCACATGACTTAGAGCGCTTCAACCGAAATCGTCAAGGTATGAGAGGTAACAATGGTAATAATAACTATCGCAATGATGATCCATTTGCTAAAGTTAAGTTTACCGTACCTTCCTTTTCTGGTACATATGATGCTGATGTGTATTTAGATTGGGAAATGGAGATTGAACAAAAATTTAACTCCCATCTTGTTCCTGAAATTCATAGAGTTAGACAAGCCACTAGTGAGTTCAAGAATTTTGCTATAATTTGGTGGAATGAACTAGTAAAGTCTAACGTACATCCTGGTACTTGGCATGATCTGAAGAGACAAATGCGTGCTAGATTTGTGCCTCCTTCCTTTAAACGTGATTTGCGTAAAAAATTGCAACGCTTAGATCAAGGTAACAAATCGGTATAGGAGTACTACCAAGAGCTTCAAATAGGCATGTTGCGTTGTGAGGTAGAGGAAACCGAGGAGGATAAAATGGCTCGTTTCTATGGGGGGTTAAGGCATGATATACAAAATATTATTGATTACAAGGACTATCATGATATCAATAGATTGTTCCAGCTTGCTGTTTTGGTAGAAAAAGAATTGTAGGGACGACAACAGCGGCCACGGAGCAACTTTGGTAGTACTTTCACCCCAAGACAGGCGTCAACCAAATCAGAGCCTCCTCCTGCTGTTCGGTCTACTGCCCCCTCGACCAGTAGGGGCGTTCAGTAGCACCGTTACCACCGCCACGTACACCCGAGGTAAGCAAAACTTCTAATGTGCAGGCACCAGCGAAGTCGTCTTCATCTGTTGCCTCCACGGGATGTACAACAGGTATCATATGCCACCGTTGCAAGGGGATGGGCCATGTCATGAAGGCCTGCCCAAGTCAGCGAGCTTACATTGCGACAGACGATGGTGGGTACGTTAGTGCTTCTGATGTTCAAGATGAATATGCTCTTGCAGCTAACCTTGCAGGTAATGTTGATGACGAATCCGAACATGATGATGATGGGGAAGCTTTGGGTACGGTAGCCACACAAGAATATCGGACCATCATTGTCCAGTGGGTCCTTAGTACTCAAATGAAGCAAGCCGAGCGAGCCCAATGCCACAACTTGTTTCAAATGTTCCTCGTTATCAACGACCGGCGCGTCCGAACAATCATTGATGGTGGGAGCTGCAACAACTTGGTGAGTTCTGATCTGGTCAAGAAGCTTGGCTTGACCACACAACCACATCCCCAACCATATCATGTTCAATGGTTCAACAACAGCGGTAAGGTTAAGGTAACGCAAACCGCAAGAGTACCATTTTTCATTGGTTCATACCATGATGTTGCTGATTTTGATGTAGTGCCTATGCAAGCATGTTCACTTTTATTAGGCCGACCTTGGGAATATGACACTAATGCAACTCATCATGGTAGAAATAATTGGTACACTTTCATGCACAAAGGAAAGAAAATAACCTTGCTTCCCATGACTCCATCTGAAATTGTGCATTTTGATAGGGAAAGACTTGAAAATGAGAAGAAAGAGAACAACACAGAATCTGAAAATCAGCAAGTAGCTAAAACTGTTTTTCCGCATAAGAAAGATAAGAATGTACCTGCTTCTAAGACTGAGTGTCGCGCCCCACACAGGGTACCACGACTACTCCCGTGGAGACCCAGCTCGCTGCAGCTGGCCTCATACATACATACCACTGACTTCCCAGGATAAGTCAAGCACAGGAGTTCATTGCAGCAGAGTAACTTACAAAATATCATTGATAAACAGTATGGCCTGCTGGCCTGATACAACAAGAGTAATACAATGCCTTCACGGCACAAATGGTCTAATTAAAACAAAAGACAACTACTCGGCGGAAGCTAGGCGAAACCCCCACAGTCGTAAGAAGTTGACGGCAGAACAGCACACTTCAGGGTTCTGGCAGAACTGGCTCTCTTCCTTCTGGATCCACGAAATCTTCCAAGCCTTCGTCTTGGTATTGTAGCACTCCATCTATTGTTGATAAGTTGCAAGGGTGAGCACTTACGTACTCAGCAAGTCATAGGTAAGAGTAGAGATACGTATAGTAGAGATGACATGATCCTATGCTTTTAAGGGAAAAGAGGTGAGAGGGTTTTTCCATAAATACTTTTCTTCCAAGCTTTTCAAATCTTATGCTCATGGCAGCATTTCAGATACTTAGGGCACAATCCACGTGCCTCTTAGTTATCACATGATCACTAAATTATGGTACTACCGCGACACGTCAACACATGACAGCCCACGGCAGCACCCCTTATCATGACAACACATGTCATTTGGGTAATCTTGAACTAACAAATTTTAATTTATAAAGCAATACTTGTGTCACACCCCGTGGATTTAATCCACCGCGGCATACTCCTAAAACTCGGGAGCACGAAGTATTCGAATACATTTTTAACTCTGCAGAGGGGTACCAATTTACCCGCAAGATATATCCACTTTCGTGCCCTTCCTATCACAAGGATTGGACCCCTAACTCACTTCATACTGTGAGTGGCAAGGTGGAGATAACAAGAACTTTTGCCATGTTTCACACACAATTCACCCCAGACCCCGTGGTTTTCTTCACGCAAACCACAGTTGTGGCAGGGTTTCACAACCCACACTAATTGGCGTCTTCCCCTCAGGGTCAGCGTGCATGATCACATCCTGTGGTATGTGTTGGAGCGCACCCCGTGTTAATCGTGAGTTTGTCATATAGGGGTTTCATGTGTGATCCACATACTACTTGTCCAGGCCTGTCCCATACCAGGCTTGCGGTCGGCACGTTAATCATGCCACTAGACGCACAACACAAGGTTCTAGGTCCTTATATGCCAGTGACCAGCTCATTCCACAATCCATGCACTTCCAGTGCTGGCACATCCTGTGCGACCAAGCACCTCCAGTGCTTTTACCATTCCATACCAAAATACTGGTCATGGCTAGGGGTTTTATTTCATGAATATAAATATACATAATATATTAGTTCATGGCTCATTATTTGATCAATTCACATTTCACAGGCATCAGCCTGATGCTGCCATTTCATAATTCAACTATTCTCAATCTTTCTCATGCAATATTATTATTTTATAATCAAGGTATATTCTAGCAATTCATAAAATATAGGTTCAAGATGTTCAAGAATATGACTTGCCTTCCGCGTCGTAAGAAACAGCAGTTGATGTCGGGTCTACGACGAAGTCTTCGAACTCGGACTCTTGCTCTGAACAAGGATCAAACAAGCAAACAGGCATTACAATCAATCCTACTCTTACTATTCCACTATATGCGATAATGCAAGGAGAAACACTTAGGCGATACAAGATTTGGAAGCGATTAGGGTTAAACTATGGAAACCAAGGTTAAGATTAGTCTTCACAGGTTTACAAGGTTCCAAAGGTTCCAAAATATCAGAATGATATCAAGGCTGCGGCTGGTTCGCTCAAAAACAGCGAATGTCTTTAGGTCGACATTCGGTTCAAGGCATCGACATAGGGTCGATGGATGATAGAGGGCTCAACTCAAGTTGTGACAATAGAATAAAATGTAGATCACAACATCAGGAGTTGTAACACCCTGAGTTAGGGGTGAAAATTTCCTTTTTCATCAATAACATGCATGCATGTATCTGTAGCAATAGCCAGATCAGTATCTTTCTCAAGCCCTAAAATCTCCAAATCTATCCTATGACCTCAAATGAAGATCAGATTGTTCAGATATGATCTATCAGTTGCTTTGAACTTAAAAGCCTTCAGAACCTAGATCCAATTTTATCTCTAAATTCCAGATTTATCAACTTCTTCTGTTTTCGAAAACAGAAATACCTTATATTACTTAAATACCCTAAGTTTCAGAATCCAGATTTAATCCGAATCTTGACCAAGTTCAGACCAGATTATTTCTGGAATATGATCATGGGTATGTCAATACCTTAATATAAAAAGTTGACAGCCATATTTCACCATCTAGACTCTTTTCACAAATCAGTCCAAGACTTATCGCAAATTAGTCCTTATCTGATATCTGAAAACCTAAAAAGACTAAAATCTCCAGATTAACTCTAAATTCAGAATTTCTTCAGCAGATCTTTCCTAATTGCTATTTGCCACAAGTTTCTCTTCTGTGCAGATATCAAAATCGAACCCTAAATGCCAGAATTCGAAATCGACAAAACTCAAATCCTAATTTACCCTAAATTATCCTATTTTCAGTTTGTATCAAAAGCTATCCAAATGTGCCAAATTTTATTTTCAATCCTTGCCAAATCATCTGTGGAATAAAGATTGCCAAAATAGCAGAATCAAATTCAGAACAAACCTTCCAGAATTCCAGATTTACAATTAGTCCAAAACTCAAAAAAAATTGAAACTGCAGTTCAGTCCAAATTTCGACCAGGCCAATTACTGTACGCACGACCAGGAACCGCCGTGCTTGTGCGCCGTGGTTGCTCATCGCCGGTGAGGCTCCGCCCGCGCTCGTAACCGTGCATGCCAGTACACACGTGTCCTCGCTCCAGCTGATGCCGTGGCAAGGCCGCTGCTACGTCGACGACCAGCGCTTGCTCCCGCGCGCGATCACCGGCTTTTTGTCAGCAACTCCTCGCCACGTCGCTTTGCCGCGCCAGTGTTGTCGCCACCGCTTGCTACAACTTTGCCAGGTCCCGATGAGGCGACACTGTGATCAATTGCAAGCTTGTCGCCGTCGCATCACCGTTCTTCGCCGCTGTTGCTCCAGCACGCAACCAGTCAAGTCACCGGCTGCTAATTACTTCGTTGTCTCCTTCTTGCTTGCTTCGCCTGGCCTATTTAAACACCACTGTGCTCAGCAACTCCCTCACACCTCACTGGAAATCAGCCAAGTCCCAGAAATTCCTGTTCCAGTCATCTTCTCCGGCGAGCCGTCGAGGAGGCTCACGGTGCCAGCGCTCTACACTTAATTTCCTGCCAAATTAACCACAACAGTGAGTTCCCCTACTCATCCTCTCTGTGTGATATCATTTAATTGTTCTCCGGTGGACTCTAACGCCGGCGATCACCGGAAATGGCTAAAAATCGAAGATTGCCCTGTTCCGGCAATGCAGGCCAAACCAATTCGAATTAGCCCTCGAACCTGTGAAGTAAATTGATCAGTGAGCCAAATCAAGCAAGCCTGTGAAGTTGGATTTCGAAATTTAACAAGAATCGAACCTTTTCCCTAAACCGAGCTTCACCAGAAAACCGGCGATCGTCGCCAGACTTCTCCAGTGATCCTCCGGTCAATTTGATGTTACCAGAAGCTTCTCTATACCTCCTAGATGCTCTCCAAGCAAGGAATTTAGTTCTCTCGGCCTGTAACAGAAACCCCCAACTGGCAGTGTCTCTTCTCCGGCGACGATGATCGGAAAAGTGATCCCGGCCATTTCAGCCCTCGAAACCTTGTCATTTAGATGTGCCCTAGTCTCCTGAGTATTTTTGTCTTCTAGCCCGACACCTAGATCGGCCTAGATTGGAAGTTACAGCCATGCCAAGATCTTGTCCAGAACTGCTCCAGTGCAGCCAGTTCATCTCTGTTCATCATCAAATTTCTTGCTTTCCAGCCATTTCTTGCCCTAGATCCTGTTGACTTAATTGTTCCTGTTACTCAAGCTTACCTCCCAGACAAAGTGGTGCATCATTTGGAGCTCCAGATCAAAAGTTATGCCAAGCCCTAGTTTTTGGCATTGTCAGCTCTATACCAGAGCTTGTCAGCCAGTGGCATTGACCTTGTTTACCCACTTCTGGTTGTGTAAATTGAAAACCACTTTGTCCACTAAATTTGTAGAGTTGTGATCTACATTTTATTCTACTACCACAAGTTGAGATAACCCTTCTATCATTCATCGACCCTATGTCGATGCTTTGAACCGAATGTCGACCTAAAGACGTTCGCTGTTTTTGAGCGAACCAGTCGCAACCTTGATATCATTATGATATTTTGAGACATTTGGAACCTTGTAAACCTTTGACAGCTAATCTTAACATTGGTTTCCTTAACTTAACCCTAATCAGCCTCTAAACCCAATCATTACAGAATCATCAAGATTTCATCTTTGCATCATTGCATATAGTATAATAATGTATTGAAAAGATTATGATTATTGGTTGTTTGTTTGATTGGAGAGCAGATCAAGAGCCTGAGTTCGAGGACTTCATTGCGGATCCGACGTCAACTGCTGTATTTTACGACGCGGAAGGCAAGTCATATCCTTGTTCATCTTGAACCTATATTTTAAATGTTGCTAAAACATAACCTTGAATATAGGCAATATTGCATGTGAAAGATTGAGAATGGTTGATTTATCAATTGGCAGTACTAGACTGATTATCTATAAAATGTGAAATAAACAAGTTTTGAGCCATGAACTATTATATGTATTTATATACTTATATTCATGAAATAAAACCCCTAGCCGTGATCAGAAAAATGGTATGGATGGCTGTAGCACTGGAGGTGCTAGACTGCAAAGGAATGCAGGCACTGAAGGTGCAGGGTTGTGGATGGTCTGGTCATTGGCATATAAGGACTAGAACCTTGTGTTGTGCGTCTAGTGGCATGAACAACGTGCTAACCGCAAGCCTGGTATGGGACAGGCCTGAACAAGTAATTATGTGGATCGCACATGAAACCCCTGCATGAGATGTGTAGTGATGCACGATAAACACGGAGCGCGGCTCCCACACATATCACTGAAGGTGATCAAGCACGCTGACCCAGTAATGGGAATAAGCAAAGGGGTGGAGGTTTGGATACAACTTGCCACAACTGTGCCTCGCTGAGAGCCACAGGGTCGGGGGTGAATTGTGAGTAAAACATAACAAAAGTTCTTGTTATTTCCACCTTGCCGCTCACAGTATGAAGTGAGTCAGGGGTCCAATCATTTTGTTATGATAGGAAAGGTTTGAAAGTGGAATATCTTGCGGGTAAATTGGTACCTCTCTGCAGAGTTTAAAATGTATTCGAATACTCCGAGCTCCCGGGTTTATAGGAGTCTGCTGCGGTGGATTAAATCCACGGGGCGTGACACAAGTATTATTTTCTAAATAAAATATGTTTAAATCAAGATTACCCAAATGACATGTGTTGTCATGATAAGGAGTGCTGCCGTGGGCTGTTGTGTGTCGACGTGTCGCGGTAGTGCTATAATCTAGTGAACATGAATGATGATGTTATATTATGAAAAGTGCTGCCATAAGATGAGATGAGAAAGAAAAAGATTATTTTACAAATATCCATAATTCTTGACTAGTCTAGGTTCATATCATCACTACTATATGTATCTACTCTTACCTATGGCTTGCTGAGTACGTAAGTGCTCACCCTTGCAACATTCAACTCAATAGATGGAGCCTACTTTGATCAAGATGATGGCACGGAGTATTACGTGGATCCAGAAGGAGGAGAATCAGTTCCGCCAGAGCCCTGAAGTGTGTTGTTCTGCCGTCAACTTCTTTTGTGGGAGGGTCACCTATCTTCTGCTGTGTAGTTAAATATTTTGCTAAACCCTGAATTCCTTGTAGGCATTGTAATCCTCTTTATGTAATATTAAGGCCAGCAGGCCACACTGCTTAATATTTTGTGAGTACTCTGTTGCAATGTAATATACTCCTGTGTTTGACTCATCCTGGGAAGTAAAAGGTTTGTGAGAATGGGACTAGCTGCAGCGAGCTAGGTCTCTACAGGAGTAGTCGTTGTCCCAGTCTCGGGGCGCGACAGGAGTCTAAGGGACAAGGTTATGTTCAGTTTGCATACCCAGAAGGGGTCAAACTGGCCCAATGCCATTGGCTGACATAAGCTGACAAGGGCTGACAATGCTGAAGAATGGCATTGACATGGTTTGAATAGTTCCCAGTGGCCAAAATGAGTTTTGATTCAAGCATATGGTGCACAAGGTAGTGAGGCAACTATTTGACAAAGTATTTTCTGTTTTTCATGACCAGAGGTGGGTGAACAGGGCTAATGCCACTGGCTGGCATAGTTTGACATAGAGTTGACATGGCCAGAAATTAGGGTTTGCCATATCTTTTGATCTAGGGCTCCAAATGATGCACCACTTTGTCTGGTAGTTAGGCATTTGTAACAAGAACAAATGTCTCCACAGGATCTAGGGCAGGAGATGGCCGGAAAGTGATGAAAACCGGCAAAGAAGTTGACTGGCTTGGAGCACATGCAACATAAACAGTGCAGTAACTAGGGCATAGCTATATCTCACAATCTAGGCCGAATTGGAAGTCGTGATAGAAGAAAAAGTTGCTCAGAATGGTCCAAAACATCTAAATGGCAAAGTAGTTTGAGCTGGAGTGGCTGGATTTGGAAGATACTGGCTGGAGAAAAGATGAACTCAAATCTGTTTTGGGCATTTCTGATTTAAAGTGATTGAACTCAATTCCTTGCTTGAGTATGGTCCTCAGGGTACTAGAAATGCATTTGTGAAGTTAGATTAACAGATTACTCAACAGAGAAGCTAAATCAGTAAGTACAAGTTCATGTTCATGGCTGGAAATTGGGGGTTTTTGTTTTACAACGAATTTGTTCAAACCAATAGCTCAGGGGTCTTAAGTGAGCTATTCTAAGCATCTTTTACTACTGTCTTGAAGATCAATTCGTTCTGGAATGAAGTTAATTGCTCGCCGGAGCTACTGGAGTAAAACTAAAATTGCCGGCGACTGAGGGTATTTAAACTAAATTCCAAGCTCGAGAAGCATGAGGGAGATGAGGGAAGCTCACTGCGGGTGCTGGATCGAAGAAGGAAGTAGTGGAGAAGCTTGGCACTGTGCTCCCTCTTTGCTGCTCACCGGGGAAGAAGAAGACACAGTGCTGCTGCTGGTTTTCTGGTGTTTTGGAGTGTGGTGAAGTTGGCTAAGTCCCAGGGGGGTATAAATAGGCAAAGCTGGAGGTTCTCAACGGTTGGAAAAGCTCGGGGAGTTGTAGCCGGCAAGATGTCACTGGATGGCGACTTCACGGCCAGCTGGCGTCGAGGGGACTGGTTGAGCGGCCGTGAGAGCTTTTGCAGGTGATGTGAGGGCAAGTTGATGGCTGGCCGCGGCGAGTTCTCCACGTGGCGCAAAGCTCCTGCGTCGACCGTTGCTGGTGGCGTGCAAACGGGAGGAAATCAGCTGGCTGTGGGTTGCGCCGGGGAAGATCCACAGTGGCAAATGGCGAGCACACACGCGGCGCTGTTCAGTTGGCGAAGATGGCGACCACGTGGCTACTGTAGCAGCTGGCGAGGTGAGGTGATCGAAGCTTGAAACAACGGCGCGTGCTCGAGGACGAAGCAACAGTCTTGTGCGCTGGATCCTGGTCGTGGTCGAAGTCCCAAGCGCTGGTCGAAGACGGCTTCTGGTCGTGAACAGAGGGGCTGGTCGATCCAGGGGTATAAGTGTAAGAGTTTTAGTTGAAATCTGGACTGATTTGTAAATCTGGTTTTAAAGAGGTTTAATTTGGAAATTGATTTCATGGATGAGTATAATATTTCTATTAATACTCATTTAGCTCAAATCTGGAGAAAATTTGATAAGGTTTGAGGGATTTCACCTATTTTCGAAAATAGGGTAAAATTAGGGTAAAATAGATCTGGATTTTGTCAAACTCGAATTCTGGTAATTAGGGTGAGATTTTGAAGTTTAAACAGAAGGGAAATATGTATCAAATAGCATTTGGGAGGTGTTCCCTGAAGAAATTCTGAGGTTGGAGTTGATTTGTAAATTTTAGCCTTTTCAGGCTTCCAGGTAACAGAAAAGGACTTATTCGCAGTAAAATTTGGGCTAAACTGCGAAAAGTGTTTAGATGAAACAATCTGGTTCCCAACTTTTTGAAGTAAGTTGAGGATATACTTAGGAACATATTCCAAAAGATACTTGAGTCTGGTTAGGGTTAGATCATGATAACTCAGTTATCTGGAATCTGGGGTACTTAGGGTAAATCTGAATTTCCTGTTTTCGAAAACAGAAAGAGACTTAGATACTGGGAGTTACGGTTAGAATTCAATCTGGTTTCTGAAGACTTTTATCTTCAGCATAACTAGTAGGTTAAATCTGGATGGTCTGATCTTTGATCTGGATCTAGAGAATAGATTTGGAGATTTTTAGGGTTTGAGAGAGTTTAGGGTTCAGCTGATCTGGCTACTGCTACAGAGATACATGCATGCAGGATTTTATGCAAAAACTTTTCACCCCCAAAACCAGGGTGTTACAAGCCTACCCTCCTTAAAGAAATCTCGCCCCGAGATTTACCTAGAGAAGAGAAAAGATGGGGATAGGTCTGAAGCAAATCTTCCTCTTTTCCCATTGGACTTGCACAGCTTGATCTTCTTTCTTTGAAGTTGACGCTCATCTCTGGCTACAATCCGAAGTGGTTGCTCAAGGTAGGTGAGGTTCTTCTGCAACGAAATACCAAGAGTTTCTACCCGGTCCACGGGTTCTTCCAGGCATTTCCGAAGTTGAGGGACATGGAACACATCATGTACTCCTCCTAGTTCTGATGGTAGTTCCAGTTTATAGGACACTTTGCCCTTTTGAGTATCTTGAATGGTCCGATACGTTCCTTCCTCCTGACTCATTCCAATGTAATGGGGTTCTGCACTTATGTCCATATAAAGCTTCAAATGGTGCCAATTGCAGACTAGCCTGATAACTATTGTTATAGGTAAATTCTGCAAATGGTAAGCATTTTTCCCATGAAGTCCCATTATTCAAAATGCAAGCTCTTAGCAATTCTTCCAGGATCTGATTGACTCTCTCTCAGATTGTTTCCCCGTCTGTGGATGATATGCAGTGCTGAACTGCATCTAGGTTCCCAAGGTTTCATGAAGTTGGTCCCAAAACTTTGATGTAAACTGACTTCCACGATCTGAGACTATCTTCTAAGGGTCGGCCTTGATCCTATGGCGCGTGTCACCTCTTATAATGTATGCCGCAATTTCTTTCTTCATATCGACCTACCAAAATCGAGTTTTCAAGTCCTGATACCTCTTGATGTTACCAGGGTGTATTGAGTATGAAGTTTGATGAGCTTTATGCAGAATCAGCTCTTTGTGGTCTGCGCTTTGAGGTACACAGATCCTTCCTTGGTACCATACAATTCCTTGTTCGTCCTCAGAAAAATCCTGAGCCTTACCTAATCTAATTCGGCTCTTGATCTTGCAGATCTCTTTATCTTCCTTTTGAGCACTCTCTATTTGTTCCTTGAGTCAGGATATTACTGTGAGAGTGGCTAACCTCCCTGACGGTACCACTTCTATCTCTAGTCCTTGCAATTCTTGCTGTAAGTGTGGGTTATTCAACACAACTTCTTGTAAAGTGCAGGCCTTTCTACTCAAAGCGTCTGCTACCACATTGGCTTTTCTTGGGTGGTAGAGAATGCTGAGGTCATAGTCCTTGATTTGCTCTAGCCAACGATGTGGGCGCATGTTGAGTTTTGCCTGGGTGAAAATATACTTGCGATTCTTATGATCCGTGTAGATTTCACACTTATTCCCAAGCAAGTAATGTTGCCATATCCTCAAGGCATGTACTACCGCTGCTAACTCCAAGTTATGAATAGGGTAGTTTTCCTTATGCAGCTTTAGCTGTCGTGAAGCATAAGCTACCACTTGGCCTTTTTGTATCAACACACAGCCTATGCTTAGTCTTCAAAGCATCACAGAACACTTCGAAGTCATCCTTACTATCTGGCAATGTGAGGACTAGTGTGGTTGTTAACTTTTCCTTAAGTTTCTGGAAACTTTCCTCGCACTTGGCGGTCCATTCGAATGTGACTTCCTTCCTAAACCGATTGGTAAGGGATTTAGCAATCTGAGAAGATCCTCCAATAAAACTCTGATAGTAACCTGCTAATCCCAAAAAGCTTCTGATCTCTGACACGCTGGTAGGTTGCTTCCATTCCTTGATCACAGCGATCTTGGCCGAGTCCACTAAAATTCCTTTTTCTGTCAAAACATGGCCGAGAAATGCAATCTTCGTCATCCAAAATTCACACTTGTCGGATTTGGTATAGAACTTGCACTCTCTTGGTTTTCTCAAGTCTTTGTGCAAGTGCCGCTTATGTTCCTCTGGACTTCTGGAGTAGATGAGGGTGTCGTCTATGAGCACAATGACAACTTATCGAGATGATCCATGAATGTGTTGTTCAAGATGTTCATGAAGGCTGCAGTAAACTCGTACAGCCCGTATCTTGTAGTGAAAGCAGTCTTGGTTATGTCCTTCTTCCTGATTTCCAGTTGGTGATAGCTGGGCTTTTGGGCTATCTTGGAGAATATTCTGGCTCCTCGAAGTTGGTCGAATAGTTCATCATTCCTTGGTAGTGGATTCTTGTCCTTAATGGTCACCTCATTCAGCGCTTGGTAATCCACGCACATTCTTAGAGTCCATCTTTCTTCAACAGCATTGGGGCTCCCCAAGGTAAAGCACTAGGTCAGTAAATCCTTTACCCTCTAGCTCCTCTAACTGACTTTTCAACTCTTCTAAGTCTGCTACCGGCATCCTATATGGTCTCTTAGCTATAGGTGCCGCTCCTGGTTTAAGCTCAATGGTAAACTTTATCTCCCTATCAGGTGGCATCCCTGGGAGTTCTTTTTGGGAATACGTCCGAGTATTCCTGTACTATGGGCAATTGATCCAAGCATATCTTCTAAAGTGCTTGAATAGACCCTTGTGGTTTCTCAACTGACGACTTGTCCAGATGAAACAAGACTTTCTTTCCCTGGTTACTAACAAGGCTCAGAGTTTTCCTCTCACAATCCACTAGACTTTTATGTTGGGATAACCAATCCATTCCCAATATGATATCTAGGCCTTGCAGTTTTAGGACTAATAGGCCAGCCATAAACTCTTCCCCTTCTACTCTGAAGGTTATATATGATGGCAAGCTGAATATACAGGCAACTTAGCTCCTGGGGTCTGTATAACCATAGAGTACTCTAGAGGTACCATATTTATTCCCACTTTAAATGCAAAATCTTCTGATATGAATGAATTTGTAACTCCAGGATCAACAGTATTAAAGCATATGCAGACTGGATCAAGAATCTACCTAGGAGAATGTTGGTGGCGTTGTTTGCTTCTTGAAGAGAGGTGAAGTTTAATCAGCCTCCTCGGCTTCCCATCTGTCCTCTTCCTCTTCCTCGTTCTCGGCCTGCTATGGTTCCTCCTCTGTTGGGCGAACTTCCTCTGGGGCTCTGCAATGGTGGTGAAGCTGTGGTTCTGGATGTCATCGTCGGTGTTCCAGCTTGCGATCTTGCTATTGACGTTGGGAGCTGAATCCAAGGACAGCTGTCTTTGCGGTGTCCATACTGCCCACAGTGAAAACACTGAGTTCTAGCATGAGGGCAGTCCCTTTGGTAGTGAGTTCCTTTGCAGCTTGGACATGACGGTGTTGCTGGTGATCTTGGTGCTTGGTAGACTGGTCGGAAATTGGGGGATGTTGGGACTCTTCCCCTGGTTGGGTTGGCTGGCGGCCGTGCTTGCTGTAGTATCTTTCTTTTTCGACTTTCTTCTCCTATGCTCCTCTTTTCTTCCACCTTCAATACCCGATTGACTAAGGTTTGGAACTCTGAAAATTCGTGGGAGGCAATCTGGTACTGCAGATAGTGCTGAAGTCCTTCGGTGCAGCGCTCAATCTTTTTGTCCTCCGTGTCGATGTCTCCTGGCGCATAGCGAGCTAGATGGCTGAATTGGTGCAGATATTCTGTAACGGTCTGGCTCCCTTGTACCAAGTTTCGGAACTCTCGGCGTTTGGCGGCTATGACACCGATGGGTACATGAAATTTCCGGAATTGTTCTTTAAATTCCGTCCAGGATATGTTATCCTTGTCAGGGTGAGCCTCTTGATAGTTTATCCACCATGCGGCTGCTGCTCCTGTAAGTTGGTGTGATCCGAATAAAACTTTCTCTCGGTCGTTACAACGAACTGTATCCAACTTCCTCTCGATGTCCCTGAGCCAATCATCGGCGACGATGGGATCAGTTGCACTAGCAAATGTTGGTGGTCGGGTCTTCTGAAAATCCGATAGTCGGGTTCCAACAGCAGTTCCTTCAGATGTCCCTCCTGGCATCTTTTGAATGATCTGGGCCAACAACTGGGTGTGGGCAGCTTGTGCCTCCTGCCTGCTCTTTTCCATGGAGAGAAGAATTTCTTGGAGGGTTGGCTGATCTTCCTGAGAAAGGTTTGATTCGTGGGGTCTCTGTTGAGATGAAGATCCTCTCCTTGCTGGGTCTTCCCTGGGCGAAGCTTGCTCCCTGTCCTCTTGACTACCTTGCGATCTTCTCTTCGTGTACACCATACTGATTCTTCTGAAGAAAGGGCAGATAGGTCTAACTAACTAAGAGAGAGAACTAGGGCACTAATGCGGAAATTAATGTAACTATTTAATGCACAAAACACTTAGGCTTCTAGCCATAGTAAACAAGTTAACCATTGCGAAAGCAACGGCGGAGCACAAAAGCTGGTAAGAGCATCCACCTGCTCAATCTATACTACCCTTTTCCCGGCTAATCCTCCACGACGGTCGACTAACTACTCAACCAGGGTTATACCAGAAGAACTAGGCTATATGCCGTAGCAACGTAGCCCAACTCCTGAGGCACTCTATAAAAGCAGAACGCTCTCTCGACATCTTGCCGAATTTTTAGAAAAGCCAAGTAAGACTTTTGAAATCCAAAACTTTTAGAAGCTACAAGGCTCCTGTTTTCAAAAATAGTGTTTTTAGAAAATAGATTTTTAAATAAACTACGCCTTCCTGGCGAGCCAATTCCTAAAGGTGTCGTCCTACAGTCAAGTTCTCATGCTGCTCTGATACCACTTTTCTCTGTCGCGCCCCACACAGGGTACCACGACTACTCCCGTGGAGACCCAGCTCGCTGCAGCTGGCCTCATACATACATACCACTGACTTCCCAGGATAAGTCAAGCACAGGAGTTCATTGCAGCAGAGTAACTTACAAAATATCATTGATAAACAGTATGGCCTGCTGGCCTGATACAACAAGAGTAATACAATGCCTTCACGGCACAAATGGTCTAATTAAAACAAAAGACAACTACTCGGCGAAGCTAGGCGAAACCCCCACAGTCGTAAGAAGTTGACGGCAGAACAGCACACTTCAGGGTTTTGGCAGAACTGGCTCTCTTCCTTCTGGATCCACGAAATCTTCCAAGCCTTCGTCTTGGTATTGTAGCACTCCATCTATTGTTGATAAGTTGCAAGGGTGAGCACTTACGTACTCAGCAAGTCATAGGTAAGAGTAGATATACGTATAGTAGAGATGACATGATCCTATGCTATTGACGGAAAAGAGGTGAGAGGGTTTTTCCATAAATACTTTTCTTCCAAGCTTTTCAAATCTCATGCTCATGGCAGCATTTCATATACTTAGGGCACAATCCACGTGCCTCTTAGTTATCACATGATCACTAAATTATGGTACTACCGCGACACGTCAACACATGACAGCCCACGGCAGCACCCCTTATCATGACAACACATGTCATTTGGGTAATCTTGAACTAACAAATTTTAATTTATAAAGCAATACTTGTGTCATACCCCGTGGATTTAATCCACCGCGGCATACTCCTAAAACTCGGGAGCACGAAGTATTCGAATACATTTTTAACTCTGCAGAGGGGTACCAATTTACCCGCAAGATATATCCACTTTCATGCCCTTCCTATCACAAGGATTGGACCCCTAACTCACTTCATACTGTGAGTGGCAAGGTGGAGATAACAAGAACTTTTGCCATGTTTCACACACAATTCACCCCAGACCCCGTGGTTTTCTTCACGCAAACCACAGTTGTGGCAGGGTTTCACAACCCCCACTAATTGGCGTCTTCCCCTCAGGGTCAGCGTGCATGATCACATCCTGTGATATGTGTTGGAGCGCACCCCGTGTTAATCGTGAGTTTGTCATATAGGGGTTTCATGTGTGATCCACATACTACTTGTCCAGGCCTGTCCCATACCAGGCTTGCGGTCGGCACGTTAATCATGCCACTAGACGCACAACACAAGGTTCTAGGTCCTTATATGCCAGTGACCAGCTCATTCCACAATCCATGCACTTCCAGTGCTGGCACATCCTGTGCGACCAAGCACCTCCAGTGCTTTTACCATTCCATACCAAAATACTGGTCACGGCTAGGGGTTTTATTTCATGAATATAAATATACATAATATATTAGTTCATGGCTCATTATTTGATCAATTCACATTTCACAGGCATCAGCCTGATGCTGCCATTTCATAATTCAACTATTCTCAATCTTTCTCATGCAATATTATTATTTTATAATCAAGGTATATTCTAGCAATTCATAAAATATAGGTTCAAGATGTTCAATAATATGACTTGCCTTCCGCGTCGTAAGAAACAGCAGTTGATGTCGGGTCTGCGACGAAGTCTTCGAACTCGGACTCTTGCTCTGAACAAGGATCAAACAAGCAAACAGGCATTACAATCAATCCTACTCTTACTATTCCACTATATGCGATAATGCAAGGAGAAACACTTAGGCGATACAAGATTTGGAAGCGATTAGGGTTAAACTATGGAAACCAAGGTTAAGATTAGTCTTCAAAGGTTTACAAGGTTCCAAAGGTTCCAAAATATCAGAATGATATCAAGGCTGCGGCTGGTTCGCTCAAAAACAGCGAATGTCTTTAGGTCGACATTCGGTTCAAGGCATCGACATAGGGTCGATGGATGATAGAGGGCTCAACTCAAGTTGTGACAATATAATAAAATGTAGATCACAACATCAGGAGTCTAAGGGACAAGGTTATGTTCAGTTTGCATACCCAGAAGGGGTCAAACTGGCCCAATGCCATTGGCTGACATAGGCTGACAAGGGCTGACAATGCCGAAGAATGGCATTGACATGGTTTGAATAGTTCCCAGTGGCCAAAATGAGTTTTGATTCAAGCATATGGTGCACAAGGTAGTGAGGCAACTATTTGACAAAGTATTTTCTGTTTTTCATGACCAGAGGTGGGTGAACAGGGCTAATGCCACTGGCTGGCATAGTTTGACATGGAGTTGACATGGCCAGAAATTAGGGTTTGCCATATCTTTTGATCTAGGGCTCCAAATGATGCACCATTTTGTCTGGTAGTTAGGCATTTGTAACAAGAACAAATGTCTCCACAGGATCTAGGGCAGGAGATGGCCGGAAAGTGATGAAAACCGGCAAAGAAGTTGACTGGCCTGGAGCACATGCAACATAAACAGTGCAGTAACTAGGGCATAGCTATATCTCACAATCTAGGCCGAATTGGAAGTCGTGATAGAAGAAAAAGTTGCTCAGAATGGTCCAAAACATCTAAATGGCAAAGTAGTTTGAGCTGGAGTGGCTGGATTTGGAAGATACTGGCTGGAGAAAAGATGAACTCAAATCTGTTTTGGGCATTTCTGATTTAAAGTGATTGAACTCAATTCCTTGCTTGAGTATGGTCCTCAGGGTACTAGAAATGCATTGGTGAAGTTAGATTAACAGATTACTCAACAGAGAAGCTAAATCAGTAAGTACAAGTTCATGTTCATGGCTGGAAATTGGGGATTTTTGTTTTACAACGAATTTGTTCAAACCAATAGCTCAGGGGTCTTAAGTGAGCTATTCTAAGCATCTTTTACTACTGTCTTGAAGATCAATTCGTTCTGGAATGAAGTTAATTGCTCGCCGGAGCTACTGGAGTAAAACTAAAATTGCCGGCGACTGAGGGTATTTAAACTAAATTCCAAGCTCGAGAAGCATGAGGGAGATGAGGGAAGCTCACTGCGGGTGCTGGATCGAAGAAGGAAGCAGTGGAGAAGCTTGGCACCGTGCTCCCTCTTTGCTGCTCACCGGGGAAGAAGAAGACACAGTGCTGCTGCTGGTTTTCTGGTGTTTTGGAGTGTGGTGAAGTTGGCTAAGTCCCAGGGGGGTATAAATAGGCAAAGCTGGAGGTTCTCAACGGTTGGAAAAGCTCGGGGAGTTGTAGCCGGCAAGATGTGACTGGATGGCGACTTCACGGCGAGCTGGCGTCGAGGGGACTGGTTGAGTGGCCGTGAGAGCTTTTGCAGGTGATGTGAGGGCAAGTTGATGGCTGGCCGCGGGGAGTTCTCCACGTGGCGCAAAGCTCCTGCGTCGACCGTTGCTGGTGGCGTGCAAACGGGAGGAAATCAGCTGGCTGTGGGTTGCGCCGGGGAAGATCCACAGTGGCAAATGGCGAGCACACACGCGGCGCTGTTCAGTTGGCGAAGATGGCGACCACGTGGCTACTGTAGCAGCTGGCGAGGTGAGGTGATCGAAGCTTGAAACAACGGCGTGTGCTCGAGGTCGAAGCAACAGTCTTGTGCGCTGGATCCTGGTCGTGGTCGAAGTCCCAGGCGCTGGTCGAAGACGGCTTCTGGTCGTGAACAGAGGGGCTGTTCGATCCAGGGGTATAAGTGTAAGAGTTTTAGTTGAAATCTGGACTGATTTGTAAATCTGGTTTTAAAGAGGTTTAATTTGGAAATTGATTTCATGGATGAGTATAATATTTCTATTAATACTCATTTAGCTCAAATCTGGAGAAAATTTGATAAGGTTTGAGGGATTTCACCTATTTTCGAAAATAGGGTAAAATTAGGGTAAAATAGATCTGGATTTTGTCAAACTCGAATTCTGGTAATTAGGGTGAGATTTTGAAGTTTAAACAGAAGGGAAATATGTATCAAATAGCATTTGGGAGGTGTTCCCTGAAGAAATTCTGAGGTTGGAGTTGATTTGTGAATTTTAGCCTTTTCAGGCTTCCAGGTAACAGAAAAGGACTTATTCGCAGTAAAATTTGGGCTAAACTGCGAAAAGTGTTTAGATGAAACAATCTGGTTCCCAACTTTTTGAAGTAAGTTGAGGATATACTTAGGAACATATTCCAAAAGATAGTTGAGTCTGGTTAGGGTTAGATCATGATAACTCAGTTATCTGGAATCTGTGGTACTTAGGGTAAATCTGAATTTCCTGTTTTCGAAAACAGAAAGAGACTTAGATACTGGGAGTTACGGTTAGAATTCAATCTGGTTTCTGAAGACTTTTATCTTCAGAATAACTGGTAGGTTAAATCTGGATGGTCTGATCTTTGATCTGGATCTAGAGAATAGATTTGGAGATTTTTAGGGTTTGAGAGAGTTTAGGGTTCAGCTGATCTGGCTACTGCTACAGAGATACATGCATGCAGGATTTTATGCAAAAACTTTTCACCCCCAAAACCAGGGTGTTACACTGAGGGAATTAAATTGAAGGGTGGTGTTTTGCTTGCTACAAAATATGATCTTGCTGAACCGTCATGCTTTGCTTTGATATGTAAAGAGACCTTGTTTTCATTTGATGATATGCCTGTCTCTTTTCCACCTGCTGTTACTAACCTTTTGCAGGAGTATGACGATGTGTTCCCCGCTGAGGGGCCCCCGGGACTACCACCTATTCGAGATTGCGACACAAAATTTTTGGGTCATTTCTAGAGGACATTATGGAATCAATTGGGGACAAAGTTATTGTTTCCTACTACTTGTCATCCCCAAACTGATGGCCAAACGGAGGTGGTAAATCGTACCTTGTCCACAATGTTGCGAGCTGTTTTGAAGAAGAACTTAAAGATGTGGGAGGAGTGCCTTCCTCATGTGGAGTTTGCCTACAACCGTGTGCTACACTCGACTACCAAGGTAAGTCCTTTCCAGGTAGTTTATGGTTTCAACCCTCGTGCTCCTATTGACCTATTGCCTCTTCCATCATCTGAAAAGGTCAATCTTGATGCTAAGAAACGTGCTGAGTTTATTTTAAAACTACATGAAACAACAAAAGAAAATATTGAGCGAATGAATGAAAAATATCGCATTGCTAGTAGTCATGGTAGAAAGGAATTGATATTTACTCCTGGAGATCTTGTATGGCTACACTTACGTAAAGAGCGTTTTCCTGAGTTAAGAAAGTCCAAATTAATGCCTCGTGCGGATGGTCCATTTAATGTGTTAGAGCGAATAAACGATAATGCCTACAAACTTGAGTTGCCTGCAGATTTCGGGGTTAGCCCCACTTTTAACATTTCAGATTTGCGGCCATATTTGGGAGAAGAAGATGAGCTTGAGTCGAGGACGACTCCAATTCAAGAGGGGGAGGATGATGAGGACATCACCCCTAACGATGCGTCCATTCTTCCAACACCCGTTGTGCAAGGACCAATAACAAGGGCACGTGCACGTCAACTAAATCACCAGGTGAGCTCGTTTCTTAGTACATGAGAGAATATTGACAAGAGTGAGTTACTACCTAATAATATTGTGCTTGTGCTCAGGAATCATGGTGTTGATCAGCGAGGGTGTCACTTTGCGCCAAGACGGGTCGGGAATCAAGTCTACCGCGAGCTGGAGTCCGGGTCGGCCCCGGTGGAGCAGCCTGTCTTCAAACGGGCGTAGCAGATGCATACGAACTCTGTTTGGGGCGTTCAAGTACATTACGGAGAATCCCTCGATGAGACCTTTCCAACGGATCTGGTCCCACGTCCAAAATCCTTCTGAGTCAATCACAATCATCAAAACAAATGGAGACCAGATTCTGTTGGGCCATGCGGTGCTGCGTCACCTGTCTATTGGGCCTCGGCCCATGTATCCCGCATGGGGGGGTGCGCCCCAAACCCTAGACGCCACCCCTCTCGCATATTAAAACCTCGTAGCCGTCATTGTTAGACTTGGGTTTTGCTTAGAATTTTCTGCTGTCGTAGTTCGCTGTCTTTCGGTTTGTGGAACCCCAACACTTCGTGATCTTAATACATACTTGCAATTCGAGATTGCTTCTTCTGTGTTCTTGCACGTGTTCTTCGATTCGCTTGCAGGAACAGGCCTTCGTGGCTTGGTCAACTGCGCCTCGGTACAGTTGATAACGAACGGAGCAGTGGTGTAGCGATTGCAGGCCTAGATTGGTTCTGGTCGAAAGTCGGATCGTCAACGTCGAGTCTCCACCAATCGAACTATTCCCTACCTGTCGGAAGATCGGGACCCCGTTCCTCATCACCTTCCCGGGGATGCAGGACCACCTCGTCGCCCGGGACGTGGATGTCCCCTTGGGCGAAAACCCTCCGAGCCATCAGGGCCTCCGAGTCCTGGGAGGTAAACTTGGAGACCCCCAAGAAATCGGACGTGAGCTTCTTGGGGGACAGCTCTGCAGCTTTTCCTCGCCCTTTCGAAGCCATCTCGCGTTCCCGGGGCTCGATGCTATCGGGTAAGGGCCTGTTATCGGGAGGCCTAGCGCTACCGGGCAAGGATCTGTCGCCGGGGGGCGTAGCGCTACCGGGTAAGAATTTGCTACCGGGAGACGTAGCGTCACCGGGATAGGCTCTTACCGGGAGAGTTCTAGTGCTACCGGGAGAGAAGTGGAAATTTGGGAATTGGAGATGGTTAAGTGACGCGCGGCCCCCATATTTATAGGGGGAGAAGATCGCCTCGTTTCCCGCGCCAGATAATGGATACTAAGTGCGGAGCGGCGCGCGGATAACAAAGAGTTTCCTAGGGGCATTTAAAAGCGTCACCTTTTCCCCTTACCGGGAGTAGCCACCGGGGCCCCGCTGGTAAGATGTGGAGGCGCATGCTTCGACGCCATGAAGTCCCCTCGAGCGCGCGGGGGGCTGTTGTTGGGGAAAAATGAGGTCTTGCCGGATAAAGAGGTCCCGGGTAAGGGGACCTCTCTTCCCCGAACGTGGCTCTGGGTAAGGGGTCCTCCGTTCCCCGGACGTGGCTCCGGGTAAGAGGTCCTCCCTCCTCCCCGGACGTAGCTCCGGGTAAGGGGTTCCCTCTTCCCCGGATGTGGCTCTGGGTAAGGGGTCCCCTCTCTTCCCCGGACGTGGCTCCGGGTAAGGGGCCCTCTCTTCCCCGGACTTGGTCCAGGGTAAGGGGACCTCTCTTCCCCGGACGCGGCACCAGGTAAGGGGCCCCTTCCTCCCCAGACGTAGCTCCGGGTAAGGGGTCCCCTCTCCTCCTGGACGTAGCTCCTGGTAAGGGGCCCTCTCTTTCCCGGACTTGGTCTCGGGTAAGGGGACCTCTCTTCCCCGGACGCGGCTCTGGGTAAGAGGCCCTCTCTTCCCCGGACGTGGTTCCGGGTAAGGGGCCCTCTCTTCCCCGGACTTGGTCCCGGGTAAGGGGACCTCTCTTCCCCGTACGCGGCTCTGGGTAAGGGGCCCTCTCTTCCCCGGACGTGGTTCCGGGTAAGGGGCCCTCTCTTCCTTGGGCTTGGTCCCGGGTAAGGGACCCTACTTACCCGGGAGATCTCTCAGGAATTGGAGTGGCCACATGTCGAGGATCTAAGCCTCGCACCGTGTGAAAAGACCGCAACACCCTTGATCCGACGGTTCCAGCTAGGGCAGCCTTGTAATTTGCGTTTACCCCTGTAATCCCTCTTGTAAGCTAAGATCAATTCATTTGCATCCAATACAAAAAACCAAGGAGGCGTGCTTAGGAGCACTCTCCCCACGAGGGAGCTCCCCTAGCCGACTCGTGTCGGGAGCACGTCGACAGGACTAGGGCCTCCACTGAGGCCTGAACCTGTATAAACCCTTGTATCAATCTCTGAGATTGTCCAACACGGGGTGACCCATCATACGGTTAGCCCGCGTTGCGGAACACGTGTTACACACGTCATAAACTGTTGAGGTATTTTTATTACAACGACAAAATCTACTATTGGTTCTCTTACCGCTAGTGATCGGCACGATAGAAGAAACGTAGCACACCCCTATCAGTTAAAAACCGATAGTAAAATACCTACCTCCAATGTTTCAGTAATTGCTAACGACAATTCTTCTATCGGCTCAATGATCTCAATCGATAGTGATGTTATATTTCTTGTAACGGTTATTCACTGGAAACCAATAGTAATGTATAGTTTTTTCTATCGGTTACGTACTCAACATGGTTAGTACCACAACTTTCTTCTATCGGTTGTAGGATATGAACCGATAGTATTACAAAGCATCATTAACAGATACAGAAATACAGTGATACACTAATACAATAGATTTAATTTATTCACAAATACACTAATACAAAGATATGCACATGCATTGGACAGATTGAATTTATTCACATATTGAGTTTATTCACAAATACACCAATGAATTAATTCACATATTGAGTTCATTCGCAAATACACCAATGAGTTTATTCACATATTGAGTTTATTCGCAAATACACCAATGAATTTACACACATACACCAATCAACACATTCAATATATATTACACAAGTCATCTACGATCGATCATTGATAGCCACTTCTTCCATCACATATTGAGCCCAAATTGTTCGCAGCTCCTTCAATTGAGACAACTCATATTGCTCTTTCAACATGGTGCTCTGCATGCGTGTATGAAGTTAGGAACGTACGAGACATCCATTGTTCGACTTTGAGTTAGGAAAAATGGTTACCTTAGGGAATTGGGCAAAGTTTCTCCTGATCAGGTCATACATAAATCTCATGACATAGAAGCCACATTCCCACGATTGTGGCTGCTGATGGCACTGGCATAATTGCATATGCAAAGACATAAACCCACATTAATTAACTCGAAAGAACTAATTAAGCTTAAATTAAAAGACTCATCATGAGTAGTTCCGTCCGTATTAATTACCTCATATTCTTTCCAAGAAATTTTTGTGCCATTCGACGCGTCATGCCTCCCTCCAGCAGTAACATAATTTTTGAAAGTCTTGTATTTAATTTAGCATTGCCGGTTATATGTTATCATTAAGTAGCTAGTCAGAGAAAAATTTAAAACAACTGTGTTACTTACGCGTCTATGTGCCACGTGAGGGTGAAAACATGCGCCACCCTATCGCTCATCGAATCGAGGTATTAGACCTCATTCATCCATGGGCAAATGACGGCGAGGACCCAGTGGCCCCTACATTGCATATATAAGCGAACCGTTTCATACATATGTTAGGCGTAACATACAAGAATGAGTTAAATTAGTAGGAAATGCACTAACCTTTGGTGGTACGGCGCAAGAATGAACTCTCGGTCCTGCTGCGCTAGTAGTGCCCTTGATATGTATTCCTCTGCATGTGCTTGGTCGTGCTCTAGCATCGTGAAGCTTATTTTGTCTGGGGTCGAGGAAACCCACCTTGTCACATGCCCTCATCGACGCCAGCCTATACATGCACCTGGATGCAAAGTAGACATTAGTAAGTAGTGCATACAAAGTGATTAGATTTATGAAATGAACTGTGATAACTTCACACAGCAGCAAACTCACAGGACTCTAGTCCGTATGATGGACATATCAAGCTCCCGCCAGTTGAGGAGGTCGAACAAATCCTCGTGGGCCACCGATATGCTCACGGCCTCACGGTGAAAATGACCTAACCTGAAGTGAACTAAGAAGTTGATGTGGCGCCTAGACCGGGTCAGGTATCACTCGTGGAGACTTCTGGTTATTTGATCCATATTGCGCAGAAGGTACTCCGACACGAGTGGGAACCCGTTCTTGAACGTACCCGGCTGGCTTTGTTTCGCCTTGCCTTTGGCCTTGCCCTTGCCTTTGGGCTGGGAGCGAGTGAATACCTTTGATGGTTGGGGCGCGGTGCCGTCGGCCTCATTTGATGGAGAAGGGTTTGAGGCCGTCGGAGGAGGCATGGGGGCCTAAGGAGCTCGGTCATGCGTTGTGCTGGGGGTGGTGTCCTCAGGAAGTGAGCTGGCATCCATCGTCCACTTTAAGTTACGAACGCGTAAGTTAGATTTTGCAAATTGAGTATATTAACTGAGTTTTAAGCTAGAATGGCTAGGGTTTACCTCCTGTAGTCTAACACCCTTCTTGGGCCACTGTATGTACGAGCCTAATGCCTCGCCAATTGTCCGCATTTTGTCTGTTGGGACGGGCAATGGAAAAGAGCTGTAGCCCGGGAGGGCCATGTCCACCTGTACCTTTGCGAATCCAGGCTCCAAAGGTACGCAGTGGATTCGGACATCCTCCCAAGACTGGTATACGACCCCGTTTGCAACCACTACAGGTTTGTCGCCTATGTTGATCAACAGGCTACAGCTCTCCGGCTTCTGCAATTTGCAACAATTATAACAGGTTAGCGAAATAGTTCTAACGTAACGGGAGTGGCATCAACCAAATTGCATATATAGCACAAGAGTTGAAATACCTCAATCAAGTCCACCGGATCCACGTGAACCTTCGAGCCGCAACTACTTGGCCTGGCAACGTCGACCTCGGCAGCTGGATCTAAATCCTTGGACTGCACAACTCGGCTGAGGTGTTCATACTTCTCGTTCATTTGAGCGAACATGTCTGCGAATTGTACAGTCACATCTGATCGTATCTTCTGAGATAGCTCCGATTTCCTTTCCTTCCAGCTGCGAGCCATCTTCACCTTTTACTCGGGCTCCGAAAAGCCTTCCTTCCATGGCACCACACCCCCCACGGTTTGTGTCCGCCCTGGATGCTCCTTGTTCCCTAGAGCCTGGGTAAGGATGTCGTTCTCTCTATGGGGAGTGAACAATCCCTTGGTCGCCTCCTTCGAGCAAGAGATATGTTACAATCAAAGCTCTCCAGTGTGAGGAAAAAATATATACAAACTTGTGCGCACAGTAGTGATCATAGTTTTTTCTACCACACACTATAATTCCAACCAGGAAGTTAGCCAACTTACGATTCACTGCACGACCTCGACGTCCCTGGGGTTTGGGAACTCCACAGTCCTCGTGGACGACATGGTCCCTCTGGCCAGCCACCAGCGCTTGCATCGCTGATCGCGGATCTTGGAGAGTAGTAGGTTAGGGGAGTCGACGAAATTCGACGCCTCGTCTTCAGCCTGCTTCCACTGCTCCTCCTTCCCCGCATAGCCGCGAGAGCCGAGTCGGTGCGGATGGTCGTTCCTCCTATGGATTGCTTTGTTCTTCTCGCTAAGGGCCTTCGTACCAGAAACAAGAAAATTAATGCACCGCTGGTTACTGCATACAACGGTGTAACCAAGCAAAGGAACCATACATACCTTGAACTCAGGGGTCCCCTTCTGTTGGGTGAATTGCTCCCATACCTCCATTATGAAGGGGTACTTCTCACATGGAGATTTGCCTTTAGCGAGGAAGGTACTGACGAGGACACTCTTGAAGGTTTTCCACGTGTTGTTCATGTCCTTCAAGCAAGCTATCTTGGGACCATCATCGGGGATGTTCCACTTGGCTTGTTTCAAATGGTGCATATAAGCATGACTTACTTAATCTCTGGGATAAACCAAGGGAATGTGATTACTCAAGAGTTCAGTGATTTTGATTAATTTTACCTTCACTTCCGCCCACAGCCTATCCCTCTCGTCGGCCTTAACGTCCTTCCAGCTTTGGACGGTGATCTTCACCCTTTCCTTCGCCAACAAACCAACATAGGCAGCGTACTGGCCGGCATTCTTCCCGATCGGTCTCCTGAACTGGTTGATCTCACATGAAAGATTTGCGCGTTTGGCCAAACGGCACAACATCGTCGCGCCTCGCGCCTTCCTATTGCGCTGGGACGAGACAGCGTCATCTACGTTCGCCCTTGCTGAATCACTACTATCAGCCGAGGAAGATGCCGACATGGCTTTACCTAAAATTCCATGAACAGACCATCAATTGATATGAAGAAAGGTACATGACAAAGTTCATAACTAAAATTGAATGGCAATGATGAACCACCTCTTTTTCTTAAAATGTCAAATTTTCATTCAAAAGGCCAAAAATCATCAATTCCTATCAACATGGTATTCAAAATGGATTTAAAAGGTTTTTAGAGGCTTTCGACTATCTCACCGGAAAACTTGCTTTGACTCGCAATATCTTATACATGCAAAACATGAGCTTCGGCTGTTTCTATGGTCTTTACTCGTGACCTTCGGCTCGAAATGATATGAATAACTGATTCAAGCTCTTTCGTGTCAAAAATCTCATGAAAATCAAATTTGAACTCAATTTGCAAAAGGTTGTCGAACTTCAACCTTCTTGCTTAACATAAAGATCATTTGACCATAACTCTTGATTGTAAAATCCTATTTGGAAAATTTTTTCAGAAAAATATATTTCATGCAATGAAAATCATTTCTGTAAATTTTCATTTCAAATGTATTTGATTTGAGCAATAGTTGATTCTTTTCACAAATCAAATATGAAATCTGCAAAATTCAGACTTTTCAATGTACTATCGGTTGACAATAACAAACCGATATGAGATACTCTATTTCCTATCAGTTTTACAATTAAAACCGATAGTATTCAAGTTTGTATTCAGGAAAAAGATAAGATTAGCAGTGCAAACTATGCTAGTCTCTCTGCAAGAACATAAAGACTCATGGCTTTGTGATAAGAATTTAAATGAACCAAAATTTCAAATGAAAATTAGAAATGGGAAATAATTAACAGAAAATTCAGATTATGATCTTGTACTATCGGTTAGAAATAAGAAACCGATAGTGGGCGACTATGTAACAAAAAATTCCTAGTGATTTTCATCAAGTCTGTAATTCTCATAGCTATCAAGTTTGTAATTCATGCACTTTTCATCTAGCTTTATATTTGTAATACATTGAATGACATATGAACTATTCAATATAAATTTAAGAAATTGATGCGAGCGGCAAGATCAACGATACTGGGGTTTGGTCAAGAACACTTACAGTCGTTCGTGGAGTGGCCTACGATGGCGCGATGTAGTGGCCGGAGGCGGTGGTGAACCCAATTGCGAGCGGCAATGGTGGCGCAGAGGAGCAAAAAAGGGAACATCGGGGAGGCTAGGGTTTTCCGCGCGCGAGTATTTGGAAATGTGATCAATTGCACTGGAGGGAAAATCGTGCGAGGTTAACCTAATATATGAATCTTTACTATCAGTTAATAATCATCAAAGCGATAGTAAATACAATGGAAGTTAGGGTTTGGAGTGTTAACATTGTTCACTATCGGTTTTAGGATTATTAATCGATAGTAAATTAATCCACTGTACAAGATCAAACCAAAATGTAGAACAGGGTCTCATAACACAATATGTATTACTATCGGTTATGAACAAGCAACCGATAGTATATCTTAAATTCATATCGGTTTGGAAATTAAAACCGATAGTAGAATACAATGTTATTGACCCTAAAGGGTTTTCCTGAGAACAATTACAGATGGGTCTCAGTACATCATTTTGCACTTGTAAAGACACCTGAAACCCCATGCAAATGACTTCCAATAATTTTGAAATAAATTAACATTAAAGACCAATCATGGAACATAAGGAATCATGCATATAGAAACTTTCTTCGGATAGCCAATCAAGATGGAGATATCAAAATGACAAACCAGCCAAAAACCATGAGGAATCTGAACTTTGCAGTTTTCATATTGATTTGTGAAAAGAATCAATTATTGCTCAAATCAACTCCAATTGAAATGAAAATTTGCAGAAATGATTCTCAATGCATCACGTATGTTTTCCCAAAGAATTTTTGAAAAATGATTTGAAGAATTCTTCGATTAAAGATCCAAGTAATATACATCACTTACATATTGCAAATTAGTCAAGAATGGTTGTCCACCCACAATCCTTCTTCGTGGTCGTCTCGCAGGTAACTTGTTTCGTCAATATCTTCGGTAGGGACAGATTGAAGAATTCCATCTAAAAATGGAGGTAGTTTGTCGAACTGATCATACTCTTCTTCATCTACAACATCTTCAACCCCAACAATACGTCTCTTACTGTGAAGGACAACGTGCAACTTTGGATTGGCCGGGTCAACGATGTAGAACACCTGTGTGGCTTGCTCAGCAAGTATAAATGGATCATCTTGGTGTGCGACTCTACTGAGATCGACGAGAGTAAACCCATAATTGTCGACTTTAACACCTCGAGAGATTTCGACCTATTGGCATTGTCGACGATTCGGACTCGGGGTACTTAGTCGAACTTATGCAGAATTTGTAGGTTGTGAGACCTTTCAGGGTGTCCCTCAGGGAAGGTATAATGAATCAAAGATAACTGGAGCACAGAGAGATTTATACAGGTTCAGGTCCTCGATGGTGGGAGTAATAGCCCTACGTCCTATTAGGATTTCACTATGTGTAGTAGAAAGTGTAACAAAGTTATGGAAAAGATCTTCACAGGCGAAGATTTTTCCTATATGTTTGTACAAGACAATACCAGAAAGGCTTAGGAAATCTAGCTAACTTGGATTACTGTCTTCTGATCCTTTGAGTGTTAGATTGCTTGATTCGATGATCTGATCATCTGATTATCCGATGCCCTGTTTGATGCATTGGGTTACCCCTTTATACTGGTCGAAAGGGTGCCAAGTCATAACGGCATCGAACAGTTGCTTGGATGCAGTTTTGGCAACTGCCTTTAACCTCCACGCAAGTTTAACACGTGTTATTCATGGATAACCGCACGTATTAACCTCCTGACGATGTCTCCATGCGTGGAAGGATCTTTGGGATACTCGGGATATCCCTGTTGTAGGGACAGAACAATCCCGCGTCCCCTGGTCGAAGGTGTTCTGACCACGCGTTGTTTGTTATTACCTGACCGTGCACTATCTGTAGTCTTTTATTCGCGTATGGCATACGAACTCCTGATCGCGCACTTGCTACGGTCTGATCGCGTAAAGCCTGTGACCACATGATTGTGCTTCTCGGAGTAAGTTGAGTTCGCATTAATAGACATTCATCTGGTTCGAATCTGTCTAGAACCAATCATGCATTATTTGAACTAGCTCGGGTATCAATCCTCGTTAGCTAGCCCCCAAATTTGAAGAGAACGAAGGGACATGTTTACTTCAAATTTCAAGACTTACATTGGACACTTAACCCGACGCTTCAAATCCTCCACTTACTGGTGCACTAAGTGTGGCGGTTGATTCCCCGAGAGGGACTCTGGGTAATATGTGACGGGTAATGATGGCGCCGCAGAAAACATTTTTAACCTGAGGTAAAATTGTAAATGTTTTAAAAGCTCGAGGCGTTTGAAAACTGAACTGTCACCTTGGTGGCTATAAATACCGAAGCCTCTGGACTTCAAAACTTCACAACTCTTCCCCCGGCCAAGTCTTTCTTTCAAAGCCATCTTCCCTTCTCTTCCATACACTTCTCGATGGCAGACCAAAACATCATCGAGATTGAGAGTGATGAAGAAGAAGTTTCACTTGAATTCGAGCAGGATTTATAGATGTCCAAAGATCTGTCCCCTCAAGGAAGAAACCCAAGGTTGACGAGGGATCCTCCAGCAGAACAAAGGTGAAAGATGCATCATTGCTCTCTTCCTTTAGTTCCCATAGTTCTTCTTGTTCATGCACCTTGGCAGGTCGAACCTTCATCTCCACCTTTGGAGGGATGTTCTTCTCAGCTTTCTCCATTTCATCCCAATGATCCCCGTTTTTGTTCGGGTGATCAATTTTCTGGTTGGCAAGCTGTACTTCCTCGACCAGACGATCCTCAACTTGTGTTGGGGAAGAAATCTTCTGGTGGGAAGGTTGCACTTCCACTATCTGATGATCCTTGACCTTTATCGGGTGATCTACTTTCTGGGGGAAGTACATAAACCCGTCACTTGTGAGGATTGGTAATTACTTCCATCCCCCTTTGCTTGTTGTTATAGTTAGTAAAACTAACATCTGCAAATGTAGGAGATGAAAATTGTTGGAGCCCCCAGTGACCAGCCTGCTGAAGTTCAACCTCCTCCCCTCGAACAGACTCTCCAAGGGGAAAAAGAGGCCTGGGAGAAGAAGGCCGAACATATGTCTTCGGTAATTCTGCACCTGGCAGATTGTTTTGAAAGATCCCGCGAAGAGGCGTACCAATTCCGCCTGGAGAGGAGGGACTATGCTCAACAGCAGCGAGAACTCTCCGATTTGATTAGGAATAATAGTGCGTCTCTTGTTAGGGATGATGTAGATAGACTTAGAGTAGTTGCTAGTTCCCTTGGGGTTGTCAGTGTAGATCCTACTGATGACAACATGTCCCTAGGAGAACTTTGTAAACTCCTCTAGGATCAGATCGACGCTCTGGTCGCCGGTATCCCTTTTGTATGTAAAGATTGTCAGAAATAAAGATTTCTTTTACCTTACATAACATGAAGATTCTTCATAATTTCTGTGTGAAAATGTGGCCATAAGTTGTGTTTTTACGACCACTCATACACAGATAAGTCCTGCTATTACAACCAGAGACGCATTCAATATGTTATACCGCGACTAGTGCTGATACCGCCATCAGACTTAAAGCCACGGTCAGAATCTGAAATTCGATCAGACCACCACTTTGAAAAGAATTGGAATCCGATCAGAAACATAGTTCTGATAATACAGCAATCTGATCAAAAAAACAACCGTATGCCAGCAGTTGAATCATAGAATATCTTTATGATCAACTCGTGAAAGTTTACAAGAAACAAGAAGGAAAATGTCCTCCGAAAATCCGTTGTAGAACTTTCACGTTTTTGTGCCCATTTTTAATCCTCAAATTCGAAACAAAGAAGACCTTTCGTTTCGGATTCGGTGCAGGGAACGCATAACGGGTTTACCAGAGAAAACATCCATTATGGGAAATGAATAGAATATTTAATGGAATATTACCCTCGGTGGTGCGTCTCCTCGGGCCTATAAAAGGAGCAGGTAGCTTCCTGAGGAAGCCACACATCCAACCTCCAGCCCTAGAACTTCAGCCGCTCAAAACCCTCGTTCCTCATCTTCCATCGCCCCCAAAGCCACCAGCTTTTCCCTCACAATCTCTTCGAAAAATGACATCTTGGAGCCGATCAGTTCATCATACGGAGGAGAGTCTGATGGCACTGGAGAAGGAAGAGATTCTTCCCCCAAGATTGCTGATCAACTGGTGACCCGCGGGAAAAGATCAAGAAACCCCAATCGTCCAAGAGGGCGAGTTGGTGGTTTTCGAAGAATACCTGAGGTGCGGGTTCTGATTTCCTGAGAGTCAGTTCTTGAAAGGGATCTTGGAGCACTATGGGTTGGAGTTGGTGAATCTCCACCCAAATGCTATCCTGATCCTGGCGATCTTCCAGCACTTGTGCGAAGCCTTCGTCAGAGTGTATCCCAGTGTGGATCTCTTTCAACGCTTCTACTATTCGGCGTGGTCGAAGAGCGTCAACGCCGTCGGATGCATTTATTTCCTGATAAGGGCGAAGAAAGAGTATCCCTTCCCACCCCTACGAGACTCCGTGCACGGGTGGTACCAGAAATGGTTCTATTGCACCCCTCCGTCCGAGAGCAGGTTGTGGTTTGTGAACTTGTGGCCAGAGAAGTCCAGCGAGTTGGATTCCCTCCTTGCTCTGAATGCAGAGCAAAAGAAGCAAGCCGAGGTGATTCTTCACTTAGTCCAACAGGGACTGACAGCTCGCGATGTCATTCGCGACTTCGTGAAGAATCGGGTGAGCCCCCTACGCCAAAGGGCTCATCTGGCTTGGGAGATACAGTCCATGGCGGACAGCACCTTGGACTATAACAATGGTATGTGACTTAGCCAATGAAATCTTATACTTTTCTTTCATATTTGCTAACTGGTCTGCTGGTGACGCAGTTTTTCCTTCGTCCGAAATCGAGAAGCGGAGAAACTACCTCCTCAAAGCATATAGTGCCGAAGTGGAGGGAACCACGGGATCGCCTCGCCCCCAAAGCTTGATCAATGCCGGCGACGACCTTAGACTAGAACGTCGAAAGGTATGCCATCTCTCGTTATGTTCTGTTTGTAAGTCATATGTATGTCTTGTACTAACAAGGGCACTGGAACGGCATAGTTTTTGGGGAAATTTGCCTAGGCGACGAATCCACGTGAAAGCGTCGGTTTCCTGGGAAAGCCGACAATGAAGAGAGTAAAGAAAGTCTCTTCAAGGCCTGGAGCGAGGGATACTGCCCCCAAGAAATCCAAGAAACTTCTCGGGGAAGGCTCCTCGCATAGGATGCCCCTTACCGCGAAGAAGACTGCGGTAAGATATCATGTGCCTCCTGTTACCCCAGGTGTGAACTGGAATTACTTCTTCGTCATACAGGGTGAAGGAAGCGAGGAGGAGGAAGACGACATTCCTCTGGTTCTCCGGAAGAGGACGGCGATCACTCCTCAAGCCGGTGAAGTGCTGTCTTGGTCTGCAGGGACAGAGACAACTACTACAGACCCCGCGGCCACCGGGAATCTTGTGGTCGCGGGTGAGACCTCTGCTCCTGAAGCCCGGGAGGCTTCAGGGTCTGTAACTTCCACCCCCTTGGCCGAAGAGGCGACTGCTGTAAGATTCCTCGCAATCCTGAGTGTTACAATTCATCTGTACATGTTCGTGTTCATCAAGCCACGTTTGCACAGGAAGAAGAAATTCCTCCTAAGACTCCTGTTAGTCCTAGGGAGGCGAGTACTCCGCTCCTGGCAACAGGGGCGGGTATAACAAAGCAAGATCCCATGACCACTCCCAATCTTATGGTCGCGGATGAGGTGCCAGCACCGGTGGTTCATGAGACATCCAGACCATCGGGTGCATCCCTGCCAACCGAGCAAGTTACCCCGGTAAGAATTCTTACCATTCAGATCTTCATCATTCCTCATGTATATGCTTACAGGTTGGTATACATAGGGAGAAAAAGAGAAGGTCTTGTTCACAAAAAGGAAGACCAGAATGGACGATGGTTGTCCTCTTTTTCTTGGGGAATCATCTTCGAAATCCCAGAAGCTGATGGGATTTCAGTTAAGGTAAGAATTCCCCTCTGTTTATACCGGATTGGGCTGTGGAAACCATCCATGAAACTGACGGTTTCTTTTCTTGTTAGGCGTAGAGATTCAGCGCCAAACCTCCCAACAGCCTCGGCGAGGGTCGAAGTTCCCTCTGGCGCTGAAGCCTCTGGTGAAGAAAGCTCTATCCCTCCGGTCCAGGAAGTCGTCCGGGCCATTGTGGATGAGTTTGACATGGAGGCCCAATCGCAGGTGTTAAAATCTGCGACCGAGGCTCAGCAGGGACATTCATTTGCTGCTCCCGCCGGGGATGAGGTGAGTCCATCGACTTGGCCTCCAACCATCCCAAAGAACAGGTCATTTCGGGAATACACTGAGGTATGTCGAACACCCCTCATGGTATCTGAGTTTTGCATAGAATTACTTAGATTTTGGAACTGATTCGCTTCCATGACATAGGAATTGACTCGCATGGCGACCAGATCGATGGCTATGGCGGATAGTATCGAGGCCATGCTAGAGGAAAAGGATCACTTGCAGGAGTAAGAAAGATGTTCTTTGGTTTGCCTGATCATAGACCCGTCATAACAATCATCTCTTTTGTTACAGAGAGAATGCCTTTCTGACGAAGAGCCTTGCTGATCGGGAAAACCATGATCTCAAGGCGGCCACCACAATTTCATATCTAGAGGCCGAACTCAGCAAATTGCGATCGCAGCTCTCATGTAAGTCAATTTCCGACCAGAGCGAATTAGTTTTGTCGTTCGGATTGCTTATAACAACCTTCTTACTACAGCGCAAGTCGATCAAATAAGCCAGCTTGGTCAAGAGAAAGAAGACCTCCAGGCGACCATCGATTCTGTCCGCAGGGAGAACCAAGACTTAAGCACATCCCTCTCGACCTGCGACAGGGCTCATCAAGACATCTTTGAAAAACTAAAGATGGTGGCCGGTCTACTAAGGGCTGATGTGGTCAAAACCGCGGCGGACGACCTCAGCCTTAGTGACTGGTCCAAATTGGTCGCAGCTCAAGCGGAATCACTTCTCGAGTATCTTTCTGAAGATACTAGGCGACAACAAGAGGCGATCAAAACAAGAGTTCGATCAGCAGCCTCTACCATTCTCTGCCGGTTTCATCTCCACCATGGCCCTGACATGGATATAAACCCATTGGTAGGTGAGGTAAAGATCGAGAGTGAAGACCAACTTGAGGTTATCATGGAGGAAGTCAGACCTCTTATAGATAAACTCTTGATCGAGCTTGGCATTATGTGAATCCTTATACCTATAGAAATACAATTCATAGAATGCAATGCATGCATATTTTGGTTTTGTTTCGGAAGAAAACACTTCTTTTTGTTTCATATTGTAACCATATTCCCCTAGCCCCTACCTGTGATTATATATATTAAAGACTTAGTATTATAAGCACAGGAAAAGTATGGGTGTAACGACCAGGGACATTCGACCAGGCCAGCAATTATATTCGATGCAATGCCTAACCTTGTTGCAAACCGGCAGCCACTCTGATGACCAAGGACATGCCAGTAAGCCCCGTATGTGTTGAGAAATGGCTTATTGAGGAGTGTCTTATCTGGAAGTGGTCATGAGGTCGGCCAGTGAATACGATTAAGGCATTGTGGCGATGTAACCACCGGCGACCAGCCCCCGAGCTAAACTCATAACACATGGGCATAAAAGGAAATATTCGACATATGAAACAACAAAAAAGCACTCGTTTTATTAAACCATGCTAATTGAAAAGGAAAAGGGATTGGATACTTACACGTAAAACTTGTGTAGTTGATCGATGTTCCAGGTATTGGATAAGATTCGACCATCCTCCATCACTAACTGAGCTGATCCTAGTCGTGGCACCGAAACAACAGTATAAGGTGTCGACGATTCAGACTCAGGGTCCTTAGCCGAACTTATGCAAAATTTGTAGGTTGTGAGAACTTTCAGGGTGTCCCTCCGGGAAGGTATGATGAATTAAGGAGAACTGGAGCACAGAGAGATTTATACAGGTTCGGGCCCTCGATGGTGGGAGTAATAGCCCTACGTCCTGTTGGGATTTCGCTATGTACGGTAAAAGGATTTACAGAGTTATGGAAAAGATCTTCACAGGCGAAGATTTTTCCTATGTGTTTGTACAAGACAAAGCCTGGAAGGCTTTGTGGAGACTATCTAACTTAGACTACTGTCTTCTGGTTGATCGATCATTTGATCCTCCTCCCGGTTTGATGCATTAGGCTATCCCTTTATACTGGTCGAAAGGGTGCCAAGTCGCAACGGCATCAAATAGTTGCTTGGATGCGGTTTAAACAACCGCTCCTAATTTCCACGCAGGTTTAACACGTGTTATTTATAGATAACTACACGTATTAACCTCCTGACGGTTGTCTCCGTACGTGGAAGAATATTCGGGATACACGGGATATCCCCGTTATAAGGGCAGAACAATCCCGCGTCCCCTGGTCAAAGGTGTTCTGACCGCGCGTTGTTCACTGACTGCGTACCATCTGCAGTCTTCTATCCGCGTATAGCACACAAACCCCTGACCGCGCACTAGCTACGGTTTGATCGTGTAAAGCCTGCGACCTCATACCTGTGCTTCTTGGAATGACTTGAGTTCGCACCACCAGGCGCTTGTCTGGTTTGAATCTGTCCTGAACCAGCCATGTATTTATTTGAACTGGCTCGGGTATCAATCCTCGTCAGCTAGCCCCCAAATTTGAAGAGAACGAAGGGACGTGTTTACTTCAAATTTCAAGACTTACATCGGACATTTAACCCGAGGTTTCAAATCCTCCACTTAGTGGCGCACTAAGTGTGGCGGTTGGTTCCTCGAGACGAACTCTGGGTAATACGTGACGGGTAATGATGGCGCCGTTGAAATATTTTTTAACCCGAGGTAAAATTGTAAATGCTTTAAAAACTCGAGGCGTTCGGAAACTGAACCGTCATCCTGGCGGCTATAAATACCGAAGCATTCGGACTTCAAAGCTTCAGAATTCCTCTTCCCAGCTAAGTCTCTTCCAAAGCCATCTTCACTTTTCTTCTCGTACACTTCTCGATGGCAGACCACAACATCATCGAAATTGAGAGTGATGAAGAAGAAGTTTTTGAGCAGGATTTACAGATGCCAGAAGATCTGTCTCCTTCAATTAAGAAACCCAAGGTTGACGAGGGATCCTCCAGCAGAACAAAGGTGAAAGACACATCATCGTTCTTTCTTCCTTCAGTTCCTCTAGTTCTTCCTATCCATGCACCTCGGTAGGTCGAACTTTCATCTCCACCTTTGGAGGGACGTTCTTCTCAGCTTTCTCCATTTCATCCCAATGATTCCCATTTTTGTTCGGGTGATCAATCTTCTGGTTGGAAAGCTGTTACTCCTCGACCAGATGATCCTCAACTTGGGTTGGGGAAGCAATCTTATGGTGGGGAGACCACACTTCCACCATATGATGATCCTCAAACTTTATCGGGTGATCTACTTTCTGGGATGCCTATATCAACCTGTCACTTGCGAAGACAGGTGATTATCTCTATCTCCTTTTGCTCATTGCTACAATTAGTGCAACTAACATTTGCAAATGTAGGAGATCAGAGCCCCCAGCGATCAGCCTGCTGAGATCCTACCTCCCCCCCTCGGACAGACTCTCCAAGGGGAAAAAGAGGCTCTGGAGAAGAAGACCGAAGAGATGTCTTCGGTGATTCTGCATCTGGCAGAATGTTTTGAAAGATCTCGTGAAGAGGCGCGCCAATTCCGTCGGGAGAGGGATCACGCTTAGCAACAGCGAGAACTCTCCGATTTGATTAGGAATAATAGCGCATCTCTTGTTATAGATAGGTTTAGAGTAGTTGCTAGTTCCCTGGGGGTCGTTAACGTAGATCCTACGGACGACAACATGTCCCTAGGAGAACTTTGCAAACTGCTCTCGGATCAGGTCGACGCTCTGGTCGCCGGTATCCCTTTTGTATGTAAAGAATTCCAGAAATAAAGATTTCTTTCTCTTCATATTATATGAATATTCTTTACAACTTCTGTGTGAAAATATGGCCACAAGCAATGTCTTTACGACCACTCATACACAGGTAAACTCCGGTTCTGTGAACAGAATCGTATTTAAATGTTATACCGCGACTAGTACTGATACTGCGATCAGACTTAAAACCGCGGTTAGAACCAGAGTTTGATCTGGAAGATTACCGCGGTCAGAACCGAAATTCGATCAGACTATCACTTCGACTAGAATTGGAGATTAGTCAGAGACATAGTTCTGATAACACAGTAATCTGATCAAAAGACATCCATACGTCTAACAATTGGGTCATAGATTATTTTTATGATCGATTCGTGAAGGTTTACAAGAATCATGAAGGAAAATGTCCTCCGAAAGCCTTTGTAGAACTCTTCACGTTTTTGTACCCTCAAATCTGAAACAAAGAAGTCCTTTTGTTTTGGATCCAATGCAGGGAACGCCTAATGGGTTCGCCAGAGGAAATATCCATTATGGGAAATGAATAGAATATTAAATGGAACGTTACCCTCAGTGGAGTGTCTCCTCGGGCCTATAAAAGGAATAGGTAGCTTCTTGAGGAAGCCACGCACCCAGCCCCCAACCTTAGAACTTCCGCCACACAAAAACCCTCATTTCTCCATCTTCCATTGCCCTCAAAGCCGCCAGCTTTCTCCTCCAATCTCTTCCAAAAATGGCATCTGGAGCCAATCGGTCCATCACACGGAGGAGAGCTTGATAGCACTGGAGAAGGAAGAGATTCTTCCCCCAAGGTTGCTAATCAACTGGCGACCCGCGGGGAAGGATCAAGAAACCCCAATCGTCCAGGAGGGCGAGTTGGTGGTTTTTGAAGAATAGTTGAGGTGCGGGTTCCGATTCCCTGAGAGTCGGTTCCTGAAGGGGATCCTGGAGCATTACGGGTTGGAGTTGGTGAATCTCCACCTGAATGCGGTCTTGATCTTAGCATTCTTCCAGCACTTATGCGAAGCCTTCGTCGGAGTGTACCCCAGTGTGGACCTCTTCCGACGTTTCTATTACTCGGCGTGGTCAAAGAGCGCCAACACCGCCGGATGTATCTACTTCCGGATAAGGGAGAAGAAAGAGTATCCCTTCCCACCCTTGTGAGACTCCGTGCATGGGTGGTACCAGAAATGGTTTTACTGTACCCCTCCATCTGAGAGTGGGTTGTGGTTCGTGAACTCGCGGCCAGAGAAGCCTAGCGAGTTGGATTCCCTCCCTGCTCTGAATGCAGAGTACATGAAGCAAGACGAGGTGATTCTTCACTTAGTCCAACAGGGACTAACGGCTCAGGATATCATTCGCAACTTTGTGAAGAATTGGGTGAGCCCCCTGCCCGAAAGGGCTCATCCGGCTTGGGAGATACAATCCATGGCAGATAGCACCTTGGACTACAATGATGGTATGCGACTTAGCCAAGAAGCCTTATATTTTTCCGTTATAACTTGCTAATCAGTCTGCTGTTGACACAGTATTGCCTTCGTCCGAAATCGAGAAACGGACGAACTAACTCCTCAGGGCATACAGTGCCGAAGTGGAGGGACCCAAGGGATCGCCTCACCCTCAAAGCTTGATCCATGCCGGCGACGACCTTAAACAAGAACGTCGAAAGGTAGGTTACCTTTCGTCAAATTCTGTCCGAAAGTCATGTGTGCATCTTGTACTAATAAGGGCACCGGAATGGCATAGCTCTTGGGGAGATTTGCCGAGGCGACGTTCCCGAGTGAAAACGTCGGTTTCCTGGGAAAGCCGACGATGAAGAAATCCAAGAAAATTCTCGGGGAAGGCTCTTCGCACAGAACCCCCCTTACTGCGAAGAAAACTGCGGTAAGATATCATGTGCCTCCTGTTACCCCAGGTACAAACTGGAATCACTTCTTCGTCGTACAGGGTGAAAGGAGCGAGGAGGAGGAAGATGACATTCCTCTAGTTCACCGGAAGAGGAAGGTGGTGACTTCTCAATCCAGCGAAACATCGCCTCGTCCCGCCGAGACAGAGGCAGCTACAGCAGACCCCGCGACCACTGTGAACCCGGTGGCCGCAGGTAAGATCCCTGCTCCTAAAGCCCTGGAGGCTTCAGGGTTTGTAACTTCTCCCTCCTTGGTCGAAGGGACGACCACGGTAAGATTTCTCATTGTCCTGAATTTACAATTTCTTCTGTATGCGTGTTCACCGTGCCACGCTTGTACAGGGAGAAGAAATTCCTCCTACGACCCTTGTGAGTCCTAGGGGGGCGAGTACTCCACTCCTGGCGACAGGAGCGGAAATAACCTAGCAAGATTCCGCGACCAACCTCAGGGCCGCGGACGAAGTGCCAGCTCCAGCGGTTCAGGAGACACCCCGACCTTTGGGTCCATCCTTGCCAACCGAACAGGTTACCCCGTTATGGGTTCTTACCATTCAGATCTTCATCATTCCTTATATATATGCTTACAGGGTGATATACATAGGGAGAAAAGGTCTTGTTCACGAAAAGAAAGACCAGGACGGACAACGACTGTCCTTTTTCTCTTGGGTAGCCATATTCAAAGTCCCAAAAGCTAATGGGATTTCAGTTAAGGTAAGAATTCCCTACCGTTTATATCGGGTCAAGTTGTGGAAACCATCAGAGAAATTGATGATTTCGTTTCTTGCTTAGGCGTAGAGATTCAGCGCCGAACCCTTCAACAGCCTCGGCGAGGGTTGAAGTTCCTGCTGGTGCTGAAGCCTCCGGCAAAGAAAGCTCTGTTCCTCCGGTCCAGGAAGTCGTCCGGGCCATTAGGGACGAGTTGGGTGCGGAGACCCAATCGCAGGCATTGAGACCTGCAATCGGGGTCTAGCAGGTATATCCATCTGCTGCTCCCACCGAGGATGAGGCGAGTCCATCGACTAGGCCTCCAGCCATCCCGAAGGACAAGTCATTCCGGGAATATACTGAGGTATGTTGAACATCCCTCATGATATCTGAGTTTTGCATAGAATACTCAGAATTTGCAACTGACTTCCCTCTATGTCACAGGAACTGACCCGTATGATGGCCAGATCGATAGCTATGGTAGAAAGCATCAAGGCCATACAAGAGGAGAAGAATTGCTTGCAAGAGTAAGAAAAAAGTGCTTTAGTCTGATTGAATACGAACTTGCTATAACCATTGTCTTTTTCATTGTAGGGAAGTCACTTCCCTGAAGAAGAGCCTTGTCGATCGGGAAAATGACGAGCTTAGGGCAGCCACCACGATTTCACATCTAGAGGCCGAGCTCAAAGAACTGCGATCACAGTTCTCAGGTAAGTCAACCTCCGACCAGAACGACTTAACTTTGTCATTTGGACTGTTTGTAACGATCTCCTTATTGCAGCGCAAGCAAGTCAAATAAACCAGCTTGGACAAGAGAAGGTATTCCTCCAGATGACCATTGACTCTATCTGAAGGGCGAATAGAGACTTGAGCCTATCCATCTTCGAAAAACTGAAGATGGTAGCCCGTCTTCTAAGGGCTGATGTGGTCGAGACCACAACAGACGACCTTAGCCTAAGTGACTGGTCTAAACTGGTCGTAGCCCAAGCGAATCACTCCTCTAGTATCTTCCTGAAGATACCAGGCGATGACAAGAGGCGATCAGAACTAGAGTCCGATCAGCAGCCTCCGCCATTCTCTGCCAGTTTCGTCTCCACCATGGCCCAGATCTGGATCTGAATCCACTGGTAGGAACGGTAGAGATCGAGAGTGAGGAACAACTTGAGGCTATCATGGAGGAAATTAGACCTCTCGTAGATAAACTCCTGACCGAGCTTGGGATTATGTAAACCTTGTACCTGTACAGATACCATTTATAGAATGCAATGCATGCAATTTTTTTGGTTTTATTCAAAAGAAAAACATTCTTTGTTGTCTCATATTATAACCATACTCCCCTAGCCCCCGCCTGTGATTGTATATACTGGAGACTTAGTATTATAAGCACAGGGAAAATATGGGTGTAACGACCAGGGAAATTCGACCAGGCCTGCAATTATACTCGACGTAATGCCTAACTTTATTGCAAACCGGCAGCCACTCAGATGACCAAGGACATGCCAGCAAGCCCCGTGTGCGTTGAGAAACGGCTTATTGAGGAGTGTCTTGTCTGGAAGTGATCATGAGATCGGCCAGCGAATCCGATTAAAGCATTGTGGCGATATAATCACCGGCGACCAGCCCCCGAGCCAAATTCATAACACGTGGGCACAAAAGGAAATATTCGACATATGAAACAACAAAAAACGCACTCGTTTTATTAAACCATGCAAATTGAAAAGGAAAAGGGATTGGGTACTTACATATAGAATTTGCGTGGTTGATCGATGTTCCAGGTATTGGACAAGATTCGACCATCCTCCATCGCTAATCGAGCTGATCCTGGTCGCGGCACCGAAGCAACAGTATAAGGGCCTTCCCATTTCGGGGAGAATTTGTTGCGATTGGATTGGTCTTGAATTTTTCGTAAAACCAGATCGCCCACGTGGAGACTACGTGGTCACACCCTTTTGTTATGGTACTTGCGTAAAGTTTGCAAGTATACCGCGGACTTGATCAAAGCGCGATCACGCTTTTCTTCTAAGAGGATGAGATCTTGTGATCGCTGTTCAGCCTGATCAACTCGTTTGAATTGGTCTGTCTGAACAGATCCAATACTAACTTCCATAGGCAACACGGCCTCGGCCCCATAGACCAGATGGAAGGGTGTCTCACTGGTGGCTCGACTGGAAGTAGTTCGTAGTGCCCATAGAACGGTGTAGAGCTCATCTGCCCAAGCCCCCGAGCGAGTCTTAAGGCGATCGAAAACATGTTTTTTGATGCCTTGCAATATCTGCCCATTGGCACGTTCCACGGCACCATTGCTCTATGGATGAGCCACAGAAGCAAAGCACACTTTGGTTCCAATCTGATCGCAGTAATCCAGAAAAAGACCACTAGCGAACTGAGAACCGTTATCGGTAATGAGATAGTTTGGAACACCGAATCGAGCAACAATGTTCTTATGAAAGAACTGTTGTGCTGCTGCTGTGGTAATATTTCGTACCGGCTCGGCCTCAATCCACTTTGTAAACGTGTCAATAGCTACGAACAGAAACTTGTATCCATTGACCACTTGTGACATAGAACCGACAATATCCATCCCCCAGACCGCAAAGGGCCATGCAAGGGGAATGGTTTGCAATGCATAGGCAGGTTGATGAACCTGTCTCCCGTGAAACTGACACTGAGGACACATCTTGACCGTATTCTTGGCATCATCGAGTGCCGAAGGCCAGTAGAATCCTTGTCGAAAAGCTTTTCTGACCAGTGTCCGATATGACGCGTGCGCACCGTACACCGTCATGTATTTCTTTCAAGAGGGATTTACCTTCTTCTTGAGATACGTAGCACATGAATATTCCTTGAGTACCCTTTCTATACAAAACTCCTTCTATGAGTTTGTATAGACGCGCTTTTCGAGTTAACCGATCAATTTCGGTTTCGTCCTCGGGCAAGGTCCCATGTTCAAGATAAACTCTCAATGGATGAGTCCAATCCTGATCCTGACCGAGGTTGGTAATGCAGAATGTTACTGGATCATCCTCGACCGAAGTCATAATCGAAGTCTGTTCCAAGTGTTCAACGAACACTTTTGCCGGAGCGGATGTACGTGAGGACCCAATTTTAGATAATTGGTCTGCGAGAATGTTGTCCTTTTGCGGGATGTATTGGACTTCGAAATGACTGAAGTGTTTTTCCAATCCCCTCACTTCCCCAGGTAATGAGCCACTGTCTCATAGGAGGTGTTGTACTTTTTGTTTACCTGGTTTACGACCAGCTGTGAGTCTCCCCTCACCACTAATCGACGGACTCCGAGGAATTTTGCTGCCCAGAGCCCTGCAAGAAGACCTTCATACTCTGCTGCGTTATTGGTCCCAACAAAGTGTAGTTGAAAGACAAACTTAAGCTCTTCGCCTTGAGGCGTAACTAAGACCACTCCAGCCCCCGAGTGTTGAAAACTACGGGAGCCATCGAAGTACATTGTCCAGTGATCGGGGCACTCCAATTCCTCGGGTACCCGTACGGGTGGCTCAGGATCGGTCCATTCGACCACAAAGTCGGCCAAGACCTGAGACTTAACCACAGTGCGGGGTGTGAAATGGATATCGAAAGCACAGAGCTCGACAGCCCATTTTGAGATCTGACCAAATTTCTCCGGATTGCGGACAATATCCCCCAATGGAAAAGAAGAGGGTACTGTGATCTTATGTGCTTGAAAGTAATGTCGTAGCTTACGGGAAGCCATCAGTAGTGCGTAAAGTATCTTCTGGACCTCAGGGTATCGCTCCTTAGGGCCATGAAGTACCTCGCTTACATAGTAGATGGGTCTGTGTATTCCTTCTCTATCCGCGATTAGGACAGCGTTGACCGCGTGTGGTGTGGCCGCCAAATAGAGAAGTAATGGTTCTCCTTTGTTGGGAGACACCAAGATTGGTGGACTGGATAAATATGCCTTCACCTCCTAAAACGCTTTTTCGGCCTCATCGGACCATTCGAAATTGTGATGTTTCCGCAGGGCTTTGAAGAAAGGTAGTCCCCTCTCGCCTAGTCGCGATATGAACCGACTTAAGGCCGCCATGCGACCTGCCAGGCTTTGAACATCTTTCATGGTCGAGGGAGACCTCATCTGTTCGATAGCCCTGATTTTTCAGGATTGACTTCAATTCCTCTGGAACAGACAAGAAAACCCAAAAGTTTTCCTGAAGAAACCCTGAAAGAACATTTCTCCGAGTTCAATTTTATCCTGAAGCGATTCAAATTATAGAAGGTTTCAGCGAGATCGTCCAAATGAGACAACCTCTTAGTGCTTTTTACAACCAAGTCGTCTACATATGCTTCGAGATTATGCCCTATCTGGGAAAGAAAGGTCTTTTGCATCAAGCGCTAGTACGTGGAACCTGCGTTCTTGAGACCGAACGGCATTCTGACGTAGCAGTAGGTGCCGAATTGGGTGATGAAGGTAGTCTTCTCTTCATCTTCTTTTGCCATGCTAATTTGATGGTATCCTGAGTAAGCGTCCAGGAAGCTCATCAGTTCGTAACCCGCGGTTGAATCGACCAGCTGGTCGATGTGGGGAAGGGGAAAGTCGTGCTTCAGACAGGCACTATTGAGGCTGGTGTAGTCGACGCACATACGCCACTTACCATTTGACTTGCGAACCATGACCGGATTTGCAAGCCATTCTGGGTGATCGACCTCGCGAATAAACCCGGCTTTTAGGAGCTTGTCCAACTCCTCTTGGATGGCCTCCTGTCGGTCAATAGAAAAGCGTCTGAGCTTTTGCTTTATTGGTCGCTGTCCAGGTCGAATTGCTAACCTGTGCTCGATTACTTCCCTTGGGACACCGGGCATGTCGGATGGTTTCCACGCAAAAACATCTGCGTTAGCCCGGAGGAAAGTAATGAGCTCGAGTTCCTATTTGTCATCCAGGCCTGATCCGACCCGAATTGTCTTGGATGGATCTTCTGGGTACAACGGAACTAGTTTGAGTTTCTCATCTGGTCGAGGAGCAGCCTTGATCGCGTCAGCGACGACTGTGGCGACCCGAGCGTCCTGGAGGGGAAGTTAGTCCACCATCTCCAAAGATAGCCGGTCACACGTTAGTGCCACGTTGCGACTGCCTCGGATTGAGATGACACCTTTGGGGCCAGGCAACTTATCGCACTGATAAGCATAGTGCGTTGCCATCATGAACTTAGCAAGAGTTGGCCTGCCAAAGATTGCATTGTAAGCCGAATCACAATCATTTACATCAGAAGTAACCAATTCTGTTTGGAAGTTATCCGGTTCTCCCAGTGTGACCGGGAGGACTACCTGTCCCAACGGCATCATGGAGGGACCAGGGATTATCCCATAAAATGGATGGATTATGGGCTTGATCTTCAAAAGAGTAATTTGCATCTCGTCGAGCGCCTTGACCAATAGAATGTCCAAGGAGCTTCCTCCGTCGATCAGTACCCTTTCGACTCTCACATTACTGATGATCGGGGTAATGACCAGAGGAAGTCTCAATGGTCGAGTAAGCCCCGCAGGACAATCAGAGCAATCAAACGTCAAAGGTATATCCGACCAACAGGGGTACTGAGATTCACCAAGGGATGTCTCCGTTTGGTTAATCTCTCGATAAAAGGCCTTAAACTGCCTTTTGGAAACAAAAGAGGAGGAACCTCCGAAAGTAACATTAACATGATTATGAGGTACCTGGTAAGACATCTCTTCATCTCCGTTGGCGTCTCTTAGCCCGCATGCTTGTTCCTTAGTCGGTAAGGTCGGCATCGGTCCGACCCCCTGGTAGAAGTCATCTAACTGCTTCAACCAGCTCCTATAGTTCTTGAGGTCGTGGCCTGCGGAGCTGTGGAGCGGACACCATTTCTTGCCTTCCTGCGGGTTAGTCGACTTCTCTGGCTGGTCCGCACTACGACCCCCAGAAGTAGTTTTATTTTTGAACGAAGATTTGTTACCTTTGGTCGAAGGAGGCTTCTCTGCAACTGCGACCTCGCGGTACTGTCTAGAGCGATTCCTTTTTGACTTCTATGACTACCCGCCTGATGAAGATTCTGGTTTCTTGCTTGAATCTTCCTTCCTAGCATCCTTGAGACCTGGTTGAGGCGGTAGGTTACGTTTATCGACCATCCGGTTCCATTCGACAGCCTCAGCCACATCGGAGTATCGATCAGCCATATCAAAGAGATCGGCTACTGATCGAGGAGGATGGATGAGCAAGTCTTCGGTGAATCTCTGATATCGAACGGCATGTTTAAATGCCCTAATAACGGAGCTATCAGATATGTTCGGGATGGTATTCCTCACCCCGACAAATCTCTTGACAAACTGACGAAGGGTTTCGGTCGAAGTTTGCTGTAATCGATGGAGATCATCCTCTTTACCCGACTTCTGATAACAATTTTGGAAATTGCTGAGGATAGCGTCACACAGCATTTCCCAGTTATAGATTGAACCTTCAGGTTGGTTAAACAACCAGGTTCTTGCCGGTCCTTCGAGGACTATTGGCAGGTAGTTGGCCATGACCCGGTCATCGCCTCCTGCCACTTGGATGGCAGTAATGTAGATTTGAAGGAACTCGGATGGGTTCTGAGTTCCATCGAACCTCTCTATGGCCCCTGGTCTAAACTTGTCAGGCCAAACGACCACACGAAGGCCGGGCGAGAAAGCTTTACAACCAACGTAGGGACCGTGAACTGTCCTGTGACTTTCGATCGGATCGCGGGCGACCTCACGCAATGGAGAAGCCACTCGTGGTCCTAAACGAGAGTGGACAGGGACTCAATCCCTATCACAAGAATCCTGTGCCCGCCTAGACTTGTCCTGCCTAGATGGTACAGGCGGCGGGTAACTCCATCAACCAGAACCAGAGTGAGAATGCTCTAGGTTGTGGGAACATGTCACCGACCGGGAAGAGGCCGTAGGGGTCGCCTCAGATGCAACCTCATCCAACCTCTCGGCCAGTATTCTGGTGAAGGCCGGTTTCTGCGCATCCGTGACCGTAGGAGGAAAATTACACATGACCTCTGTGATAGATCGAAGTCGGCCATGTGTACTTCTCCTAGGGGCACCATTGCTCTGTTGATGTGCCAGAGAAGCAAAGCACACCTTGGTCCCAATCTGGTCGCACTAGTCCAAAAAAAGACCACTGGCAAACTGAGAACGATTGTCTGTGATGAGACAGTTTGGAACACCAAATCGAGCAACAATGTTCTTATGGAAGAACTTCTGTGCTGCTGATGCGGTAATATTTCGTACCGGTTCGGCCTCAATCCACTTTGTAAATGTGTCAATAGCTACGAACAGAAACTTGTATCCATTGACCGCCTGTGGCATAGGACCGACAATATCCATCCCCCAGATCGCAAAAGGCCATGCAAGGGGAATGGTTTGTAACGCATAGGCAGGTTGATGAACCTGTCTTGCGTGGAACTGACACTGAGGACACATCTTGACCATATGCTTGGCATCATCGAGTGCCGAAGGCCAGTAGAATCCTTATCGAAAAGCTTTTCCGACCAGTGTCCGATATGACGCGTGCGCACCGCATACACCGTCATGTATTTCTTTCAAGAGGGATTTACCTTCCTCCTAAGATATGCAGCGCATGAATACTCCTTGAGTACCTTTTCTATACAAAACTCCTTCTATGAGCTTGTACAGACGCGCTTTTCGAATCAACCGATCGCTTTCGGTTTCATCCTCGGGTAGGGTCCCATGTTCAAGATAGACTCTCGATGGATGAGTCCAATCCTGTTCCTGACCGAGGTTGGTAACGCAGGCTGTTACCAGATCATCCTCCACCGAAGTCATGATCGAAGGATGGTCCAAGTGTTCAACAAACACTCCTGCCGGAGCAGATGTGCGTGAGGACCCAATTTTGGATAATTGGTCTGCGAGAATGTTGTCCTTTCGCGGGATGTATTGGACATCGAAATGACTGAAGTGTTTTTCCAATCTCCTCACTTCCCCCAGGTAATGAGCCATTGTCTCATCGGAAGTGCTGTACTCCTTGTTTACCAGGTTTATGACCAGCTGTGAGTCTCCCCTCACCACTAATCTACGGACTTCGAGGAATTTTGCTGCCCGTAGCCCTGCAAGAAGACTTTCATACTCTGCTGCGTTGTTGGTCGCAACAAAGTGTAGTTGGATGACATACTTAAGCTGTTTGCCCTGGGGCGTAACTAAGACCACTCCAGCCCCCGAGTGTTGAAAACTACGGGAGCCGTCGAAGTACATTGTCCAATGATCGGGGCATTCCAATTCCTCAGGCACCTGCACGGGTGGCTCAGGGTTGGTCCATTCGACCACAAGTCGGCCAAGACCTGAGACTTAACCGCCGTGCGGGGCGTGAAATAGATATCGAAAGCACCGAGTTCGACCGCCCAATTGGCGATTCGACTAGATTTCACCGGATTTCGGACAATATCCCCCAGAGGAAAGGAGGAGGGTACTGTGATCTTGTGAGCTTGGAAGTAATGTCGTAGCTTACGGGAAGCCATCAGTAGTGCGGAAAGTATCTTCTGGACCTCAGGGTATCGCTCCCTATGACCATGAAGTACCTTGCTTACATAGTAGACGGGTCTGTGTATTCCTTCCCTATCCACGATCAGGACAGCGCTGACCGCGTGCGGTGTGGTCACCAAATAAAGAAGTAATGGTTCTCCTTTGTCGGGAGACACCATAACTGGCGGACTGGATAGATATGTCTTTACCTCCTGAAATGCTTTTTCGGCCACATCGGACCATGTGAAATTATGATGCTTCCGCAGGGCCTTAAAGAAAGGTAATCCCCTTTCACCTAGTCGCGATATGAAACGACTTAAGGCCGCCATGCGACCAACCAGGCGTTGAACATCTTTCATGGTCGAGGATGACCTCATCTGTTCGATGGCCTTGATTTTCTCAGGATTGACTTCAATGCCTCTGGAACAAACAAGGAAACCAAGAAGTTTTCCTGAAGAAACCCCAAAAGAACACTTCTCCGGGTTCAATTTTATTCCGAAGTGATTCAGATTACAGAAGATTTTAGCGAGATCGTCCAAATGAGACAATCTCTTAGTGCTTTTTACAACCAAGTTGTCTACATATGCTTCGAGATTACGCCCTATCTGGGAAAGAAAGGTCTTTTGCATCAAGCGCTAGTACGTGGAACCTGCGTTCTTGAGACCGAACGGCATTCTGACGTAGCAGTAGGTGCCGAACGGGGTGATGAAGGCAGTCTTCTCTTCATCTTCTTCTGCCATGCTAATTTGATGTATCCTGAGTAAGCGTCCAGGAAGCTCATCAGTTCGCAACCCATGGTTGAGTCGACCAGCTGGTCGATGCGGGGAAGAGGAAAGTCATCCTTCGGACAGGCACTGTTGAGGCTAGTGTAGTCAACGCACATGCGCCACTTGCCATTTGACTTACGGACCATGATCGGATTAGCAAGCCATTCCGGGTGATTGACCTCGCGAATAAACCCGGCTTTTAGGAGTTTGTCCAACTCCTCTCGGATGGCTTCTTGTCTGTTGATAGCAAAACGCCTGAGCTTTTGCTTTATTGGTCGCTATCCAGGTTGAATTGCTAACCTGTGCTCGATTACTTCCCTTGTGACACCGGGCATGTCGGACGGTTTCCATGCAAACACATCTGTGTTAGCCCGGAGGAAAGTAATGAGCTTGAGTTCCTATTTGTTATCCAGGCCTGATCCGGCCCGAATTGTCTTGGATGGATCATCTGGGTACAAAGGAACTAGTTTGAGTTTCTCATCTGGTCGAGGAGCAGCCTTTATCGCGTCAGTAGCGACTGTGGCGACCTGAGCGTCTCCAGAGATAGCCGGTCACACGTTAGTGCCACGTTGCGACTGCCTCGAATCGAGATGACACCTTTGGGGCCAGGCAATTTGCCGCACTGATAAGCATAGTACATTGCCATCATGAACATAGCAAGAGTTGGCCTGCCAAAGATTGCATTGTAAGCCGAATCACAATCAATTACATCAAAAGTAACCAATTCTGTTCGGAAGTTATCAGGTTCTCCCAGTGTGACCGGGAGGGCCACTTGTCCCAATGGTAGAAGTCATCTAACTGCTTCAACCAACTTGAAGAGGATTGACACTCGAGTTAGTTCAAAATAAGTGCATGACTGGTTCAAGATAGATTCGAGCCAGACACGTGCCTGGCGGTACGAACTCAAGACATTTCGAGAAGTACCAAGCCAAGGTAGCAGGCTGTGCGCGATCAGATCGCAGACTTTACGCGATCAGACCGTAGCTAGCGCGCGGTCAGAAGTTCGTGTGCTATGCGCGGACAGAAGGTTGAAGGTGTTGCGCAGTTAGCCAACATCGCACGGTCAGGATTCTTTCGACCAGGGAACGTGGGAGTATTCTGTCCCTATAACAGGAATATCCCAAGTATCCCTAAGATCCTTCCACGTGGGGGATCAACCGCCAGGAGGTTAATACGTGCAGTTATCCACAAATAACACGTGTTAAACCTGTGTGGGAGTTAAGAACGGTTCTCCAAACCGCATCCAAGCAACCGTTTGATGTAGTTACGACTTGGCGCCCTTTCGGCCAATATAAAAGGGCGGCATAGTGCATCAAACAGGGAGATCGATCAAGAGATCAAGACACAACATCAAACAGCCAAGGCTACGGCTTAGATTAGATAGCTTCTATAAAGCCTTCTAGGCTTCTTTTTGTACACTCATACAGGGAAAACCTTCGCCTGTGAAGGTCTTTTCCCGTCATTCTGTAACTTTTTACTACACATAGTACAATCCCAACAGGACGTAGGGCTATTACTCCCACCATCAAGGGCCCGAACCTGTATAAACTTCTCTGTGCTCTAGTTCTCCATAATTCTACATACCTTCCCGGAGGGTCACCCTGAAAGGTCTCACTATTTATAAATTCTGCATAAGTTCGGCTGAGGACCCCAAGTCTGAATCATCAACAGCTGGCGCCCACCGTGGGGCCTTTCTCAAGGCGTCCTAATTTTCATCCGGAGGTTCACTGAAATATGGCTGGAGTATATGATTCCGAGAACGATTTCGATCTCGAGGATTATGCTCACATTCCAATGCCTTCTCCAAGCGATCCTGTTCCGATGGAGGAGGTTGGAGGCGAAAACCTCCCAGAGGTTGAATCATCTCTCCAGGTCATGTCCATCGACCAGGGAACTACTAGCGCAAGGTCAGAGCCCACTGAGGTTCTTAATGCGCTAGAGGGTGAGTCCGGTCCGTCATACGACCCCGCTGAGGGGAAGAATGATATCAACCTGGAAATCAGCCCGAGGCGATTCGACCCTGATAACCTCCACCGTCTCTTTGATTTCGAGTCCAACTCGGAACAAACTGAGATGTTTTCCCCATCGGCGACCTCTCTCCCTAGACAGTTTGCTGCCTTATCGGAGGAAACTCCTGATCAACAGGCTGCTAGGGAAGAACGGGAACGCAAACAGAAGGAGGATCGAGATCTCGAGCAACAAAACAACGAACTACGCAGAACGGCCCTAGAGGCTATTCAAGATGCGCAGGCTCGTTACAATGCTGCTCCAAGTTCTTCTCGACGATCACGTGGTCGCAGACGCGACTAGACCCCTTCTTTGCCTCCGGAGCGTCTCCCGGTGGACGAAGAAACGGTAACACCTGGTGCCCATAGGAGAAGTACACATGGTCGACTGCGATCTACCACAGAAGTCATGCGTAATTTCCCTCCTACAGTCACGAATGCGCAGAAACTGGCCTTCAAAAGAATCCTGGCAGAAAGGTTGGACGAGGTTGCATCTGAGGCGACCCCAACGGCCTCTTCCCTGTCGGTAACACGTTCCAACGAACGAGAGTGTTCTCACTCTGGTTCTGGTCGACGAAGTTACCCGCTGCCTGTACCATCCCACCAGGACAAGTACAGGCGGACAAAGGATTCTCGAGGTAGGGATCGAGTCCCTGTCCACTCTCGTTTGGGACCGCGGATAACTTCACCGTTGGGTGAAGTCGCTCGTGATCCGGTCGAGAGTCACAGGGCAGTTCACGGTCCCTACGTTGGTTATAAAGCTTTCTCACCCGGCCTCCGTGCGATCGTTTGGCCTGACAAGTTTCGACCAGGGGCCATAGAAAGGTTCGATGGAACTCAAAACCCATCCGAGTTTCTTCAAATCTACATTACTGCCATCCAAACGGCAGGAGGCGATGACCGGGTCATGGCCAACTACCTGCCTACAGTCCTCGAAGGACCGGCAAGAACCTGGCTGTTTAACCAGCCCGAAGGTTCCATCTACAATTGGGAAATGCTGTGCGACGCTATCCTCAGCAATTTCCAAAACTGTTATCAAAAGCCGGGTAAAGAGGACGATCTTCATCGACTACGACAAACTTTGACCGAAACCCTTCGTCAGTTTGTCAAGAGATTTGTCGGGGTGAGGAATACCATCTCAAACATATCTGATGGCTCCGTTATCAGGGCATTTAAACATGCCGTTCGATACCGGAGATTCACCGAAGACTTGCTCATCCACCCTCCTCGATCAGTGGCCGATCTTTTTGATATGGCCGACCGATACTCTGATGCTGCCGAAGCGGTCGAGTGGAATCGGATGGTTGATAAGGGTGACCTACCACCTCAGCCAGGTTTCAAAGATGCTAGGAAAGAAGAAAAAGTCGAAAAGGAACAGCTCTGGACAATACCGCGAGGTTGCAGTTGCAGAGAAGCCTTCTTCGACCAAAGGTAACAAGCCTTCATTTAAGAATAAAACTGCTTCTGGTGGTCGTAGTACCGACCAGCCAGAAAAGTCAACTAATCCGCAGGAAGGCAAGAAGTGGTGTCCACTCCACAACTCCACAGGCCACGACCTCAAGAACTACTGGAGTTGGTTGAAGCAGTTGGATGACTTCTACCAGGGAGTTGGACCAATGCTGACCTTACCGGCTAAAGAACAAGCATGCGGACTTAGAGACGCCGACGAAGACGAGGAGATGTCCTACCAGGTACCTCGTAATCATGTTAATGTTATTTTCGGGGGTTCCTCCTCTTTTGTTTCCAAAAGGCAGTTTAAAGCCTTTTACCGAGAGGTTAACCAAACGGAGACATCCCTTGGTGAACCTCAGTACCCCTATTGGTCGGATACACCTCTGACGTTTGATTGCACTATTGTCCTGTGGGGCTTACTCGACCATTGAGGCTCTCTCTGGTCATTACCCCGATCATCAATAATGCGAGAGTCGAAAGGGTCCTAATCGACGGAGGGAGCTCCCTTGACATTTTATTGGTCAAGGCACTCGACGAGATGTAAATTCCTCATTCGAAGATTAAACCCATAATCCATCCGTTTTATGGGATAATTCCAGGTCCCTCCATGATGCCATTGGGACAGGTGGTCCTCCCGGTCACACTGGGAGAACCGGATAACTTCCGAACAGAATTGGTTACTTTTGACGTAATTGATTGTGATTCGGCTTACAATGCAATCTTTGGCAGGCCAACTCTTGCTAAGTTCATGATGGCAACGCACTATGCTTATCAGTGTGGCAAATTACCTGGCCCCAAAGGTGTCATCTCGGTCTGAGGCAGTCGCAACGTGGCACTCACGTGCGACCGGCTATCTCTGGAGATGGTTGACCAACTTCCCCTCCGGGACGCTCAGGTCGCCACTGTCGCCACCGACGCGATCAAGGCTGCTCCTCGACCAGATGAGAAACTCAAACTAGTTCCATTGTACCCAGATGATCCATCCAAGACAATTCAGGTCGGATCAGGCCTGGATGACAAATAGGAACTCGAGCTCATTACTTTCCTCCGGGCTAACGCAGATGTGTTTGCGTGGAAACCGTCCGACATGCCCGGTGTCCCAAGGGAAGTAATCGAGCACAGGTTAGCAATTCGACCTGGACAACGACTAATAAAGCAAAAGCTCAGGTGTTTTGTTATTGACCGACAGGAAGCCATCCGAGAGGAGTTGGACAAACTCCTAAAGGCTAGGTTTCTTCGCGAGGTCGATCAACTGGAAGGGCTCGCCAATCCGGTCATGGTCCGCAAGTCAAATGGCAAGTGGCGCATGTGCGTCGACTACACTAGCCTCAACAGTGCCTGTCCGAAGGACGACTTTCCCCTTCCCTGCATCGACTAGCTGGTCAACTCAACTGCGGGATATGAACGGATGAGCTTCCTGGACACTTACTCAGGATATCATCAAATTAGCATGGCAGAAGAAGATGAAGAGAAAACTGCCTTCATCACCCCGTTCGGCACCTACTGCTACGTCAGAATGCCATTCGGTCTCAAGAACGTAGGTTCCACGTACCAGTGCTTGATGCAAAAGACCTTTCTTTCCCAGATAGGGCGTAATCTCGAAGCATATGTAGATGACTTGGTTGTAAAAAGTACCATGAGATTGTCTCATTTGGACGATCTCGCTGAAACCTTCTGTAATTTGAATCGCTTTGGAATAAAGTTGAATCCGGAGAAATGCTCTTTTGGGGTTTCTTCAGGAAAACTTCTTGGTTTCCTTGTTTGTTCTGGAGGCATTGAGATCAATCCTGAGAAAATCTGGGCCATCGAACAAATGAGGTCGCCCTTGACTATGAAAGATGTTCAACGCCTGGCTGGTCGCATGGCGGCCTTAAGTTGTTTCATATCGCGACTAGGTGAAAGAGGTTTACCTTTCTTCAAAGCGTTGCGGAAGAATCACAAATTCACATGGTCTGATGAGGCCGAGAAAGTGTTTCAGGAGGTGAAGACGTATCTATACAGTTCACCAGTGCTGGTGTCTCCCAACAAAGGAGAACCATTGCTCCTTTATCTGGAGGCCACACCGCACGCGGTCAGCGCTGTCCTGGTCGCGGATAGGGAAGGAATACACAGACCCGTCTACTATGTGAGCGAGGTACTTCATGGTCCTAAGGAGCGCTACCCTGAGGTCCAGAAGATACTTTACGTGCTATTGATGGCTTCCCGTAAGCTACGACATTACTTCGAAGCTCACAAGATCAGTGCACCCTCCTCTTTTCCTTTGGGGGATATTGTCCGAAATCCAGAGAAATCTGGTCGAATCGCCAAATGGGTGGTCGAACTCGGTGCTTTCGATGTCCATTTCATGCCTCGCACGGCGGTTAAGTCTCAGGTTTTGGCCGACTTTGTGGTCGAATGGACCAACCCTGAGCCACCCGTGCAGGTGTCCGAGGAATTGGAATGCCTCGATCATTGGACAATGTACTTTGACGGTTCCCGTAGTTTTCAACACTCGGGGGCTGAAGTGGTCTTACTTACGCCTCAGGGCGAATAGCTTAAGTATGTCATCCAACTACATTTTGTCGCGACCAAGAACGCGGCAGAATATGAAGGTCTTCTTGCAGGGCTCCGGGCAGCAAAATTCCTCGGAGTCCGTCAATTAGTGGTGAGGGGAGACTCACAACAGGTCGTAAACCAGGTAAACAAGGAGTACAGCACCTCCGATGAGACAATGGCTCATTACCTGGGGGAAGTGAGGAGATTGGAAAAACACTTCAGTCATTTCGAAGTCCAATACATCCCGCGAAAGGACAACATTCTCGCAGACCAATTATCCAAAATTGGGTCCTCACTCTCATCCGCTCCGGCAGGAGTGTTCATTGAACACTTGGACCGTCCTTCGATCATGACTTCGGTCGAGGACGATCTGGTAACAGCCTGCGTTGCCAACCTCGGTCAGGAACAGGATTAGACTCATCCATTGAGAGTCTATCTTGAACATGGGACCCTACCCGAGGATGAAACCGAAAGCGATCGATTGATTCGAAAAGCGTGTCTATACAAGCTCATAGAGGGGGTCTTGCATAGAAAAGGTACTCAAGGAGTATTCATGCGCTGCATATCTCAGGAGGAAGGTAAATCCCTCTTAAAAGAGATACATGACGGTGTATGCGGTGCGCACGCGTCATATCGAACACTGGTCGGAAAAGCTTTTCGACAAGGATTCTACTGGCCTTCGGCACTCGATGATGCCAAGCACATGGTCAAAATGTGTCCTTAGTGTCAATTCCACGCGAGACAGGTTCATCAACCCGCCTACGCGTTACAAACCATTCCCCTCGCATGGCCTTTTGCGGTCTGGGGGATGGATATTGTCAGTCCTATGCCACAAGCGGTCAATGGGTACAAGTTTCTGTTCGTAGCCATTGACACATTTACAAAGTGGATTGAGGCCGAACCGGTACAAAATATTACCGCTTCAGCAGAACAAAAGTTCTTCCATAATGGTTCTCAGTTCACTAGTGGTCTTTTCCTGGACTATTGCGATCTGATCGGGACCAAGGTGTGCTTTGCTTCTGTGGCACATCCACAGAGCAATGGTGCCGTGGCACGAGACAACGGGTAGATACTGCAAGGCATCAAAAAATGTGTTTTTGATCGCCTTAAGACACGCTCAGGGGCTTGGGCAGACGAGCTCTACACCGTTCTATGGGCACTACGAACTACCTCCAGTCGAGCCATCGGTGAGACTCCTTTCCATCTGGTCTATGAGGCCGAGGCTATACTGCCTATGGAAGTTAGTATTGGATCTGTTCGGATAGAACAATTCGATCAAATTGATCAGCCCGAACAGCGATCACAGGATCTCATCCTCTTAGAAGAAAGGCGTGATCGCGCTTTGATCAAGTCCGCAGCATACTTGCAAGCTTTGCGCAAGTACCATAGCAAAAGGGTGCGACCACGTAGCCTTAACGTGGGCGACCTGGTTTTACGAAAAATTCAAGACCAGTCTAATCGCAACAAATTCTCCCCGAAGTGGGAGGGCCCTTACACTGTTGTCTCAGTGCCGCGACCAGGATCAGCGCGATTAGCCATGGAGGATGGTCGAATTTTGTCCAATACATGGAACATCGATCAACTACGCAAGTTCTATGTGTAAGTACCCAATCCTTTTTCTGTTCAATTAGCATTTTTTCATAAAACAAAAAGTGTTTTGGTTTCGTACGATGAACATTTCCCTTCATGCCCATGCGTGACGAATCTGACTCGGGGGCTGGTCGCCGGCGGTTAGATCATTACAATGTTCTAGTCGGATTCGCTGGCCGATCTCATGACCGCTTCCAAACAAGTCACTCCTAAATAAGCCGTTTCTCAACGCATACGGGGCTTTCTGTTAAGTCCTCGGTCACCTGAGTGGCTGCCGGTTTGCAACAAGGTTAGGCGTTACATTGATCATAATTGTTGGTCTGATCACACATCCTTAGTCATTATAGTCATATTTCTCCTGTGTTTATAATACTAAGTCTTCAGTATCTATAATCACAGGCAAGGGCTAGGGGGAGATGCTTATAATATGAAACAACAAAAAACAAAAATATATTTACTTTCTCTCAAAATCAATTTGTACATACATTTGCATTCTATATGTTATTTCTGTACAGAGATAGGGATTACTCAATCCCGAGCTCAGTCAGGAGCTTATTTACAAAGGGGGTGATCTCCTCCATGATCGCGTCTAATTGGTCCTCACTCTCGATCTCAACCGGTCCCACCAGTGGATTCAGATCCGCATCTGGGCCATGGTGGAGACGAAACCGGCAGAGAATGGCGGAAGCTGCTGATCGAACCCTGGTTCTGATCGCCTCTTCCCGTCGCCGTGTATCTTTAGGAAGATACTTGAGAAGTGACTCTGCCTGGGCTATGACTAGTGTAGACCAGTCACTTGCACTGAGGTCATCCTTTGTGGTTTTGACCACATCAGCCCTTAGGAGACGAGCCACCATCTTTAGCTTTTCGAAGATGGACTGGCTCAGGTCTCTGTTCGCCTTTTGGGGGGAGTTAATGGAGCCCTGGAGGATCACCTTGTCCTGACTAAGTTGTTTTATTTGACCTGCTTGCGCTGCAGTAAGAGGAAGTTTTATTCACATATTAAGGACTTAAGTCTTCCTAATCGGGAATTGACTTACCAGAAAGTTCCGACCACAGCCTGTTAAGCCCGATCTCTTGATTTGAAACCACGGAGATCGAATGGAGCTTGACCGCGGCCACTTCCTTCTTTAGAAACGCCACCTCTCTGTGACAGAACAAAAGAAGTGGTCATAACAAATTTGTATCCATACAAATTGAAGGGTATTGATCCTTACCTACGCAAGCTGTCTCATTCTTTTTGTATGGCCTCAACGCTCGCTACCATAGCGATCGACCTGGCCGTCATCCGGGATAATTCCTGCAATACAAAGAGAAATTAAGGGTATCCTATGCACAATTCAGGTACCAAAAGAGAAGTTCATCACACCTTTGTATACTCCGGGAACGAAACATCCTCCGGGATGGCGGGAGGTCTCATCGAGGAACCCGTTGCGACCTCGACGGAAGCAGCAGGCGGATGTGCCTGCTGGGCGTTATCCCCAGTTGCTGTTGCTTGCGACTGGGTCTCCGCGCCTAATTCATCCCCCACGGTCCGGATGCCTTCCTGGACCAGAGGGACGGAGCGCTCCTCACTGGAGGCTCCGGCACCTGTAGCGACTTCAACCCTCCCTGGAGCGGCTGAAGGGTTTGGTGCTACCTCTTTTCGCCTGCCAAGAAAAAAAGGGAACTGACGATCACATTTGTAATCATCACAGTTCAATTTGGGAAAGCTAGAATAGGGCTCTTACCTTATCTGAAATCCCATCAACTTTTGGGATTTCAGGGAAGGCTCTCCCCGAGAAAGTGGACAGTCGTTGTCTGTCCTAGTCTTCCTCTTGGTGACAAAGTTCTTTCCCCCTATGTGTGTTCTCCTGTAAGTACATTCATAAGGGAAGATAAAGACTTAAGTGGTAAGAATTCATACCCGAGTAACCTGTCCGGTTGGCAGGGTTGCGTTGGAAGACCTGGGTGGCTCCTGGACTTCTAGAGCCGGCACTTCATCCGCAACTCCCACGGGGTTTTGTTCACACACCTCCTCTCCTGCTCGCAGGAGTGGAGGATTTTCCTCCCTGGGACTCACAGGAGTTGCAGGGGGAAGCTCTTCTCCCTGAATAAGCGTTAATTCAATAAACGAGTATACAGAGGGAATTGAGAAAATAAGACCATGAAGGGATCTTACTGTGGTCACCCCTTCGATCAGGGAAGCAGAAGCAACTGACCCTGAAGCCTCGGGGGCTTCAGGAGCAGGGATTTCACTCGCAACCACGGGGCTCTCGGTGGCTGCGGGGTCCGCAGCAGTTTCTTCTATTTCTGCGGGACGAGCTGGAGTGTCGCCGGATGGAGAGCCCTCTACCTTCCTCCTCCGGCGGATTAGGGGGACGTCATCTTCCTCCTCCTCCTCGCTTATCTCCCCCTGTACAACGGAGAAGTGATTCTAGTCTGCACCTGGAAAAACAGAAGGAACGTGATATCTTACCGCAGTCTTTCTTGCGGTAGGAGGGATGCTCCGTGAAGACCCGTCTCCAAGATTTTGCCTGGATTTCTTGGGGACAGGATTCCTCGTCCTGGGCTTCAAGGAGATCTTCTTCACGTACGTCATCATCAGTTTTCCCAGGTAACCGACGTTCTCGCTCGGGAACATCGCCTCGGCGAATCTCCCCAAGAGCTGTTTCGTTCCGACGAAATTGTTAGCGCTGGGCATACATAAGAACTACAAACAGAAGCTGAGTGATAGATGACATACCTTTCGGCACTCCTGTTTGAGGTCGTCGCCGGCGTGAACCAAGCTCTGCGGCCGAGGCGATCCCTTGGGGCCCTCCACCTCGGCGTTGTAAGCCCTGAGAAGGTAATTTGTCCGCCTCTCGATTTCGGGCGAGGGCAGGACTGTTCCCAGAATGCAAGTTGGACAATGCATTGCAAAAGTAAGAAACTTCAGTGCCAAAGACAGATACCTTCGTTGTAGTCCAAGGTGTTGTCTGCCATGGACTTGATCTCCCAAGCCGGATGAGCCCCTTCACACAGGGGGCTCACCTGGTTCTTCACAAAGTCGCAGATGACATCGCGAGCTGTTAGTCCTTGTTCGACTAGGTGAAGAATTACCTCGGCGTGTTTCATGAACTCAGCGTTCATCGCCGGGAGAGAGTCCAACTCGCTCGGCTTCTCTGGCCGCGAGTTCTCGAACCACAACTCGCTCTCAGACGGCGGAGTGCAGTAAAACCACTTCTGGTGCCACCCGTGCACCGAATCACGCAGGGGTGGGAAGGGGTACTCCCTCTTCTCCCTTATCCGGAAGTAGATACATCCGGCGGCGTTGGCGCTCTTCGACCATGCCGAGTAGTAGAAGCGTCGGAAGAGATCCACGCTGGGATACACTCCGACGTACGCCTCGCACAGATGCTGGAACACTGCCAGGATCAGGACTGCATTTGGGTGAAGGTTGATCAACTCCAACCCATAATGCTCAAGGATGTCCTTCAGGAACTGACTCTCAGGGAATCGGAACCCGTAGCGCATGTATTCCTCAAAAACCACCAGTTCGCCTTCTCCGACGACAGAGGTTTCTTGGTCCTTCTCCGCGGGCCGCCAGTTGATTAGCAGCCGCGGAGGAAGGATCTCCTCCTTCTCCAGCGCCAGCAGGTTCTCCTCAGAATGGTGGATTGATCTGCTCCAAGACGCCATTTCTTGTGAGAAATCGGGAGAAAAGTTGGCGACTTTGGGGAAGATGGAGGCTGAGGGAAATGAGGGTTTTGTGCGGCGGAAGTATCGAGGAAGGGTTCTTGGCTGTGTGGCTTCCTCAAGAAGCTAACTATTCCTTTTATAGACTCGAGGAAGCACACTAATGTGAGTAACGTCCCACTCAAACGTTCCACTGAATATTTTATTCATTTCCCATAATGGATACTATCTCTGGCGGACCCGTTAAAGTGTTCCTGGTATCAGATCTGAGACAAAAGGACTTCTTTGTTTCAAAGTTTGAAGGTACAAAAACATGAAAAGTTTTTCAGGGGTTTGCGGAGGACGTTTCCCTTCATGTGCCTTGTAAATTTTCATGAAAATATCTTATGGCCAAGTTTTTGGACATACGGATATGTTTGAAACAAATTGCGGTATGGTCAGAACCATGTTTTCGACTAAGCTCCGATTCTAATCGAAGTGGTGGTCTGATCGAGTTTCAGTTCTGATCGCAGTAATCTTTCAAAGTAAACTTCGGTTCTAACCGCGGTTTTAAGTCTGATCGCGGTATCAGTGCTGGTCGCGATACTCTTATGAAAACGCAATTCTGGTCGCAGAGCTGAAGTTTACCTGTGTATGAATGGTCGTAAAGATGTTGCTTATGGCCATGATTTCGCACAGAAGATGCAAAGGATATTCATGTAAAGAAAGATTTTATTTCTTGCATTCTTTACATACGAAAGGGATACCGGCGACCAGAGCGTCGACCTGATTCGAAAGAAGTTTGCAGAGTTCTCCTAGGGACATGTTGTTGTCAGTAGGATCTACACTGACAACCCCCAGAGAACTAGCAACTAATCTAAACCTATCTACATCGTCCCTAACAAGAGACGCACTACTATCCCTAATCAAGTCAGAGAGTTCTCGCTGTTGCTGAGCGTGATCCCTCTCCCGACGGAACTGGTGTGCCTCTTCACGGGATCTTTCAAAACATTCTGCCAGATGCAGAATCACCGAAGACATCTCTTCGGTCTTCTTCTCCAAGGCCTCTTTTTTCTCTTGGAGAGACTATCCGAGAGAAGGAGGTGGAATCTCAGCAGGCTGGTCGCTGGGGGCTCCAACAATTTTCGTCTCCTACATTTGTAAATATTAGTTTTCTTAAACTATGACAGACAAGCAAAGGAAGACAGAAGTAATTACCAATCCTAGCAAGCGACAGGTTGGTATATGCATCCTGGAAAGTAGATCATCCGACAAAAGTGGATGATCACTGGATGGTGGAAGTGCAACCTTCCCACCATAAGATCGCTTCCCCAACACAGATTGAGGATCCTCTGGTCGGATAGTCACCGCTTGCCGACCAGAAAATCGATCACCCAAACAAAAATGGGGAGCATTGGGATGAAATGGAAAAGACTGAGGAGAATGTCCCTCCAAAGTTGGGGATGAAAGTTCAATCTGCCAAGGTGCATGAGGAACAGAAGGAAGAAAGAACGACGTTGCGACTTCTACCTTTGCTCTGCTGGAGGATCCCTCGTCAACCTTGGGTTTCGTCCTTGAAGGAGATGAATCTTCAAACATCTGAGGCCCTTGTCCGAAAACTTCTTCTTCATCGCTCTCAATCTCGATGATGTTGTGATCTGCCATCGGGAAGTGGATGAAAAGAAGGATGAAGGTAGCTTTGGAAGAAACTTAGCCGTGAGAAGAAGTTGTGGAGCTTTGTGATTCGAAGGCTTCGGTATTTATAGCCGCCAAGGTGACGGTTCGCCTTCTGAACGCCTCGGGTTTTTAAAAGCATTTACAATTTCACCTCGGGTTAAAAAAAACATTTCAAACAGCGCCATCATTACCTGTCACATAATACCCAGAGCCTGTCTCGGGGAACCAACCGTCACACTTAGTGCGCCACTAAGTGGGGGATTTGAAGCATCGGGTTAAAAATCCGATGCATGTCTTAAAATTCAAAATAAACACGTCTCTTCGTTTTCTTCAAATTTGGGGGCTAGCTGATGAGGATTGACACCCGAGTCAGTTCAAAATAAGTGCACGACTGGTTCAAGATAGATTCAAGCCAGACACGTGCCTGGCGGTGCGAACTCAAGACATTTCGAGAAGTACCAACCCAAGGTCGCAGGCTGTGCGCGATCAGATCGCAGACTTTACGCGATCAGACCGTAGCTAGCGCACAATCAGAAGTTTGTGTGTTGTGCGCGGACAGAAGGCTGAAGGTGTTGCGCGGTTAGCCAACATCACGCGGTCAGGATTCTTTCGACCAGGGAACGTGGGAGTATTCTGTCCCTATAACAGGAATATCCCAAGTATCCCTAAGATCCTTCCACGTGGGGGATCAACCGTCAGGAGGTTAATACGTGCAGTTATCCACAAATAACACGTGTTAAACCTGCGTGGGAGTTAAGAGCGGTTCTCCAAACCACATCCAAGTAACCGTTTGATGCAGTTATGACTTGGCACCCTTTCGGCCAATATAAAAGGGCGGCATGGTGCATCAAACAGGGAGATCGATCAAGAGATCAAGACACAACATCAAACAGCCAAGGCTACGGCTTAGATTAGATAGCTTCTATAAAGCCTTCTAGGCTTCTTTTTGTACACTCGTACAGGGAAAACCTTCACCTGTGAAGGTCTTTTCCCGTCATTCTGTAACTTTTTACTACACATAGTACAATCCCAACAGGACGTAGGGCTATTACTCCCACCATCGAGGTCCCGAACATGTATAAACTTCTCTGTGCTCTAGTTCTCCATAATTCTACATACCTTCCCGGAGGGTCACCCTGAAAGGTCTCACTATTTATAAATTTTGCATAAGTTCGGCTGAGGACCCCGAGTCCGAATCGTCGACACAACTCCTGTAGTTTTTGAGGTCGTGACCTGTGGAGTTGTGGAGTGGACACCACTTCTTGCCTTCCTGCGGGTTAGTCGACTTTTCTGGCTGGTCGGCACTACGACCACCAGAGGCAGTTTTATTCTTAAGCGAAGGCTTGTTACCTTTGGTCGAAGGAGGCTTCTCTGCAACTGCGACCTCGTGGTACTGTCCAGAGCGATTCCTTTTCAACTTCTTCGACTTCCCGCCCGACGAAGATTCCGGCTTGTTGCTCGAATCTTCTTTCCTAGCGTCCTTGAGACCTGGTTGAGTTGGTAGGTTACCTTTATCGACCATCCGGTTCCATTCGACCACTTCGGCCGCGTCGGAGTATTGATCAGCCATATCAAAGAGATCGGCTACTGATCGAGCAGGATGGATGAGCAAGTCTTCGGTGAATCTCCGATACCGAACAGCATGTTTAAATGCCCTAATAACGGAGATGTCAGATATGTTCGGGATGGTATTCCTCACCCCGACAAACCTCTTGACAAACTGACGAAGGGTTTCGGTCGAAGTTTGTCGTAGTCGGTGGAGGTCGTCCTCTTTACCCGGCTTTTGATAACAATTCTGGAAATTGCTGAGGATAGTATCGCACAGCATTTCCCAATTGTAGATAGAACCTTCGGGCTGATTAAACAACCAGGTTCTTGCCGGTCCTTCAAGGACTATAGGCAGGTAGTTGGCCATGACCCGGTCATCGCCTCCTGCCGCTTGGATGGCAGTGATATAGATTTGATGGAACTCGGAGGGGTTCTGAGTTCCGTCGAACCTTTCTATGGCCCCTGGTCGAAACTTGTCTGGCCAAACGACCGCACGAAGGCCGGGCGAGAAAGTTTTACAACCAACGTAGGGACCGTGAACCGTCCTATGACCTTCGCTCGGATCGCGAGCGACCTCACGCAATGGAGAAGTCACTCGTGGTCCTAAGCGAGAGTGGACAAGGACTCGATCCCTACCACGAGAATCCTGTGCCCGCCTGGACTTATCCTGGCGGGATGGCACAGGCGGCGGGTAACTTCGTCGACCAGAACCAGAGTGAGAGCACTCTCATTCGCGGGAACGTGTTACCGACCGGGAAGAGGCCATTGGGGTCGCCTCAGATGCGACCTCATACAACCTCTCCGCCAGGATTCTGGTGAAGGCCGATTTCTGCGCATCCGTGACCGTAGGAGGGAAATTACGCATGACTTCCGCGATAGATCGCAGTCGACCATGTGTACTTCTCCTAGGAGTACCAGGTGTTACCGTTTCTTCGTCCACCGGGAAAAGCTCCAGAGGCAAAGAAGGGGTCTGGTCGCGTCTACGACCACGTGATCGTCGGGAAGAACTCGGAGCAGCATCGTAACGAGCCTGCGCATCTTGAAGAGCCTCTAGGGCAGTTCTGCATAGTTCGTTGTTTTGTTGCGCGAGATCTTGATCCTCCTTCCGCTTACGTTCCTGTTCTTCCCTAGCAGCCTGTTGATCAGGAGTTTCCTCCGATAAGGTAGCAAACTATCTAGGGAGAGAGGTCGCCGATGGAGAAAACATCTCGTTTTGTTCCGAGTCGGACTCAAAATCAAAGAGACGGTGGAGGTTATCAGGGTCAAACCTGCTCGGGCTGATTTCCTGGTCGTTATCATCCTTCCCCTCGACGGGGTCGTATGACGGACCGGACTCACCCTCTGGCGCATTAAGAACCTCGGTGGGTTCTGACCTTGCGCTAGTCGCTCCCTGGTCGATGGACATGACCTGGAGAGATGATTCGACCTCTGGGAGATTTTCGCCTCCAACTTCTTCTATTGGAACAGGATCGCCTAGAGAAGGCATTGGAATGTGAGCATAATCCTCGAGATCGAAATCGTTCTCAGAATCATATACTCCAACCATGATTCAGCAAACCTCCGAATGAAAATTAGGACGCCTTGAGAAAGGCCCCACGGTGGGTGCTAGCTGTCGACGATTCGGACTTGGGGACCTTAGCCGAACTTATGCAAAATTTGTAGGTAGTAAGACCTTTCAGGGTGTCCCTCCGGGAAGGTATGTAGAATTACGGAGAACTAGAGCACAGAGAAGTTTATACAGGTTCGGGCCCTCGATGGTGGGAGTAATAGCCCTACGTCCTGTTGGGATTCCACTATGTGTAGTAAAAGAGTTACAAAGTGACAGGAAAAGACCTTCACAGGCGAAGATTTTTCCTATATGATTGTACAAAATGAAACCTGGGAAACTTATAGAATCTATCTTGTCTAGACTGTAGTCTCTGAATGAGATGTTACGTATCTCATCTCGGTGTGATGTGATGATTCTTCCATCCCCCGTTTGATGCACCATGCTGCCCGTTTATACTGGTCGAAAGGGCGCCAAGTCGTAACGGCATCAGACGGTTGCTTGGATGCGGTTTAGAGAACCGCTCTTAACTCCCACGCAGGTTTTAACACGTGTTATTCATGGATAACCGCACGTATTAACCTCCTGACAGTTGTTCCTCTACGTGGAAGAATCTTCGGGACACTAGGGATATTCCTGCTACAGGGATAAATTAATCCCACGTTCCCCGGTCGAAAGTGTTCTGACCGCACGACGTTGGTTGACCGCACAACATCTTCAACCTTCTTTCTGCGCATAGCATACGAACTCCTGACCGCGCATTAGCTGCGATCTGATCACGTAAAGCCTACGACCTCGGGCTCGTACTTCTCAGAGTGACTTGAGTTCGCACCGCTAGGCACGTGTCTGGCTCGAATCTATCTTGAACCAGTCGTGCATTTATTTGAACTGACTCGGGTGTCAATCCTCGTCAATATGAACAGCTCTATCCGAATGAATGCGTTCGGAGTTAGGTGGTTCAAGGCCACCCTGTACTCCTTCAAGAACTCCCGGAGCAACGGGTGCACCAGGAGCCAGAGCACGGCCTCGAGGAATGCCTCGAAGGCCACCACTTCCCCGGGCCTAGGGCGGGGGGCTCCGTCCTTCTTCGCGGGGATCCGGATGTCCCTGTGGGACCCTCATTTGAGGAATCCGGTGGCAACCGCCCAGGTGGATTGCACTCAGAAATGGCACATTGCAGCTCACAACAACAAGATGCATTATACAAAAATGCGAGTAATTAAAAACAAGTGCTGATCACAAGGACCAACATTACAATAATTTAGTGCCAAAATGATGCATTTAAACGTTGATATAAATTAAGGAGTTTTTGACACAAAGGTCGGCACAAAATGAAACAACAATAATAAGCAAAAGGACTTCATCAGTCTTCTTCTTCTGCAGCAGCGATGTACGGGCCTTCTCCACATCTGACTCCACCTTGGTACGTAACCCTTTAACAAGTTTGGTCTTCAGTTTCTTCTTCTTGTTCCACATTGGGTTCAAGACCGTAAGATTCAGAGTCGACGAATCCCTCTTCTAAATTTGTTTGTAAAAGCAAGGGTGAGCACATTGTCCACATGGTGCTCAACAAGTCCCAAATAAGAATGCAAGTACATATAGATGAGGGGGAAATTTCTCAAAGAATAGCTCTTTGGCTTTATATATGTATATAGAATAGATTTTCGCACTTGGTTTTGAAGAAAAGATCTTTATTTTCGAAAGCGGTGCTTTTGAAACCCTAAGCTAAATTCTCAGAAAATGTTGTGTGTGGCGGTCTTCCATGAGTCACCACTTTATTCAGATTTTGTGAGAATTTTCCAAAAGCTACTTGTGCTGCAACGAAGGAATAGAATCCACAGCGCGCAGACTCCATAACCTGGGAGCTCAGAGTATCCGATACTTTTTAAACTTTGCAAAGGTGTACCACCTTAATCCACCGATCATTCGGCTTTCAAGTCGGTACCTCTCCATGCGACTTTCACGCATGTGACAAGGCCGAGATGACACAATAGTTTACAGTCCTAGCATTAACTATTCCCTGCCCGATAAATAGACAGTCAAGTCTCAAGTACCGTTGTGGGTCCTCCCTACTGCCTTACTTCCTAGCCTGGGTCTATGTTCTCGCAAGACACATAGCCTCTCTTGATTACAGTCGCGCACGACTTAATCTGGCATAGGGCGTCTTCCTTCTTTCCACCTTTTCCTCTCGTGATTTTTCTGAACTCACAACACTCATGGCCTTCTGCGGCCCACCAGTTCTCGCAAGAAGCTGGATCGACAACCATTGCAGGGAAAAGCTAATACTAAAGAAAGCTACTAAGTTGCGCCCGTCCCATAACCGGGCAAGTGGTTGGTACGTTTTTCATGCCGCATAGAAGCACAACACAAGGTTCTAGTTCTCATGAATCTCTAGTGAGGAGTCTTTCACATTCCCAGTGCGCACACAGCACCATCCAATCAAACCATCCTCACTATCGATTCCAATCATATTTTCTTTAAAAAAGGGGTTCTGAATATACTTTTCTCGTATGTGACCATTCAACATTTATCATATAATCTTGGGCATAGCATAGCCTAAGCATAATATTCTAGGGTGACAAGGGTGCATAGATAATCAATCACAAAAGGGGATTTACAATTATTTAGGTCATATCTATCATTTCATTGGAACATAACTCTTATTTGAATCTAAGGCATGCATATACTTGAAAACAGTTAACATACTTCATTTCAAAATATTAGGCTAGACGTGATCAAGGGTTTGAGACTTGCCTTGCAATGATGGGTCTAGCTGCTCAAATGAATCCTCGAAGATCTCCTCTGTTCCTTCAACGTCTGGTTCCACGGCGGATACAAACAACACATATACACTATATAAGCATACAAGCACTAGAAAATAATACGTAATTACATCATGCATGTAGGGGTAAGGGTTTGGACAAGGTTACTTGACATTGATCAAAGAGATGGGCTCAAAAGGACTTGAATGTCGAAGGGCTGACATTCGGCTCATGGCTTGACATTGCCCTAAATTGGTTCTAGGTCTGATTTCTGGAGATGTGACAATAGAAGATATTGTAGAGCATGGTTCAAAAGGCTTAGTGGACAAAGTGGCATTTCAATTGCTCAAATGTAACAAGTCTAAATCATCCAATGCCACTGGTGGACATGCACTGACATAGTGCTAGACATGGCCAGAAACTAGGGCATTGTATAACTTTTGACTCAGGACTCCAATTGATGCACAACTTTGTCTGGGGTTTAGGCCTTGATAACAGCTACAAAACTCTCAACAGGCTCAAGGGCAGAAAGTGGCCGGAAGGTGGCCAAATCTGGTGAGCAAACACGGTGGCCTGAATCACTGGACAGTAATCTTGGCATGATCATAACTTTTGATCTAGGCTGATTCAGGGTTTGAGCCAGTGGAGTAAATTGCTCAGGGGGTTGAGGCCTAGCTAGATGACAAGGTTTCATCAGCTGGTTTGGCCGGAAAACGAACTCCGGCGATCGGGGCCGAAGACGAAGGCACCGATTTGGGCGTTTTCGTTCCAGGGCGTTTGAACTCAATTCCACGCTCGGGAAGCATCTAGGGGTCATCACAAGGCTACTGGGGTACTCAATTTTGCCAGAGAATGGCTGGAGAAGCACGGCGGCGTTCTTCGGCGAACTGCCGAGGCTCAAACATGGGATTTCGACGCTCGGGGCAAAATTGGCGATTCCAAACTTACAGGCTTGTTCCTCCTAGCTCACTGATCATTATTCTCTACTGGCACGAGGATCAATTTGGCTTGAATCACTCAGCATTAGGGAAACAGGGGATTACGGCTTTTCCGGTGATTGCCGGCGTTGAGGTTCGCCGGGGGTCAATTAACGGCTATGACACATACAGGGGGTTAAGGGGATCTTACTGGTGATGTTGGTTTGGAGGGGGAAGCTACGGACGAAGCTAGCGCCGTGAGCTTCAGGAGCAGCTCACCGGGGAAGAAGGCCTCCGCGGCGGCGCTGATGAACTGGATTGTTCTCTGGTGGTGGAGGCTAAGGCTTGCAGTTGCGGGATGGTGTGTGAAGAGATGCTGGGCGAAGGGGGCCTTATATAGCCGCGGGATTGAGCTCTCGGGAGTTGCAGCAATCGCCGGTGAGATATTTTCTGGCGTTGGAGCGGTCAACGAGGCATATCGGGACACGGCGGGAGCTCTGCCAGAGACGGGGTATCGCGCGGAATCGGGATTTTGTCAGGACGACGAGATAGCGATCTCCGGGATGGTAACCATGTGGCGTAAAGCTCCTGACAACAGCAGGCACGCGCGCGCGAGGGGAAGAACACGGCACAGCACTGGTGAGGTGCTCCACGGTGGCGGTACAGTTGTGCGCGGCGGTGGCTATGTGGCTGCGATGGTGGCAGCGCGGGGAACTTCGCCGGCAACGAGTTCGGCGGCGAGGCAAAGCGGCGGGGCGCTGGTCGAATTGCTCTGGTCGCGGTCGTGCACGCGGTCTCCTGGTCGTGGTCGAAGAAAAGGCCAGGGGCTTGTTTGCAAGGTTTTGGACTCACTTGCGAAGGTTTGGACTAAACTGCGAGGATTTTGGTTCGGGAACTTGGGCCTATTTGCAATTCTGGAAATCTGAAGGGCTGATTTGAATTTTGACTTTGCAGATGAGTGTTACTAAATGTCTTAGACTCATCCAACAGGAAAAAATGGTGAAATCCGATAAGATCTGGTGGTTTTGACAAAAATCGAAAACAGGGTAAAATAGGGTAAACAGGGTAATTAGGGTTTGAAACTTTTGTCGGGGCTGAAACTAGGGTTTCGGTTGAGATTTTGGAATTCTTCCAGAAGGGGAAAATGTTCAAAAAAATGAAAGAAATATAATCACTTGATCAAATTTGAATTTGGAGATGATCTGGGACTTTTAGCCTTTTTGGGCTTTCTGAAAATTCTGAAAAGAACTAAACTGAAACACTTTTGGACTGAAATGTGAAAATGATCTGGGAGATGAAATTTAGCTGCCAACTTTTTAGGTTAAGGTAGTGGCATACCTAAGATCAAGATAGGGTTGAGACATCAGGGATTCCAAAGAAGATATGCTGACTCGCAAGCAGAAAAGATAGCGAAAACAGGGATGTTACAGTCCCCTTCCGCGATCACCCCCCGGTCGATCAGGGACTCCAGTTCCCCGGACGTAAACTCGGAGGCCCAGAGGAAGTCCGTGGTGACTTCCTCCGATGGCACCTCCACGGCCTTGGCACGGCCCTTGGGTCTCATCTAATTCTTTCGGTGGCTTAGGCTTCGGAGAATGGGAGGACATAGGGGTTCCGGAGGCTAAGCTTCCGGGAACGAGGTTCCGGGAGAGCTAAGGGTGCTAAGGGAGTTTGAAGGCTTGAAGTTTGGAATGAGCTCTCCGGGCCCCACGTGGCCCTCCATGGTACATCCACGCCGTTGGAATTCAAACAACGCGCGGGAAACGAAGGGACGGGCACGCGAAACGAGGTGTCGGTTCGAACCGCGAGCGGCCATTATGGCCGAACGGTGCACTCCCACCGAGACAACGGCGCGCTCCCACCGAGACAACGGCGCGGATGTACCCTCGGGTCACTTGTTGTGCTTGCCCGACGGGGGAGGACCGGTCACCTGGTCAACCCGCGTCATATTTTCTTCGCTAGGATCATCCACAAAACCTACCGGGGTATTCGCAATACCACGACAGTGTTACAAAGTTATGGAAAAGATCTTCACAGGTGAAGATTTTTCCTATATGTTTGTACAAGACAATGCTAGAAAGGCTTAGGAAATCTTGCTAACTTGGACTACTGTCTTCTGATCCTTTGGGTGTTAGATTGCTTGATTCGATGATCTGATCATCTGATTATCCGATGCCCTGTTTGATGCATTGGGTTACCCCTTTATACTAGTCGAAAGGGTGCCAAGTCATAACGGCATTGAACAGTTGCTTGGATGCAGTTTTGGCAACTTCCTTTTGTAAGATCGAGGATGCCGACTAGAGGGGGGGTGATTAGGAGACTTTTAAATTTTCTTCCCCGCTATGCAATTTTAATCACGATAATTGTTTGAGCTAAATTATACAATGAGGCTTAAAGGCAATTTAAAAAATTTGTTGCATTCAACTAAATGAACTATTCAATATGACAAGCAAGAATGATGAATTTAGCAATTGTGTCAAGATGAATATAAAGCAAGTATGAAATACGCAATTGACACAATATTTTTACCGAGGTCTCGGAGACTCGCCCGGTCTTCCCTACTCCTCGTTGAAGCGCTCTCTCGGAGCCTCGCTTCTATATCCACGAAGGATATCTCACTAGGGTTGCTCCTTCTCCACACCGGATAGGCGAGCACCACACCTTTCACAATCCTTTGCCGGCCTCTCCGACAACCTTCAATTGGAGAGATCTTGGCTCTCCTCCGGCACCGTCTAGGCGAAGGCGATCGCCAAGAGTAACAAGCCGGATGCACTTTCACTTGAATCAACCACGTGCTAGAAGCTCAATGATGCAAATGAGATGCTCAACACTCTAGCACTAGCAATCTAATGGAGATGAAGTGCACTAAACACTCACACAATCTCCCTCAAGCTCTCTCTCAAATCTACTCAAGATTTGGGCTCAATTCTAGCCTCTAAATGCAATAACTCAAATGCAAATCAATTGGCTAGGTTTTCAGCTGAAGAATGAACTCTTTGAGCACCCAAAAATGAAGCCAAACATGAAGTATTTATAGCCTCAACGAAAAACTAGCCGTTTGCAAGAAACCGGGGCAAAAGTTGTACAGGCCGGACATTGTCCGGTCACTTCAGACACTGTCCGGCCAGTACAAAAATTTCAGCCGTTGCAAACGTGTCAGTGACCGTTGGGCGAAATATGTGAAGGCCGGACGGATACTATTTGTCCGGACAAAACGTCTGGACAAATGGATATGTCTCTGTTAACTCTCGGCTCAAAAAAAACTTGTACAGGCCGGACATTGTCCAGTCATTTCAGCCACTGTCCGGCCACTTCGGACAAATAGCTCCGGACAGATGCATTTGTCCATTTCATTTTTCGGCTCAAAAAATTTGTACTGGCCGGACAATGTCCGGTCATTTCGACAATGTCCGGCCACTGTACACTGACAGTAAAACAAGTATAACTTTTGATCCAGAGATCCGATTGAGGTGATTTTTGGCTTGTTAGAAAGATAACTCAGAGCTCTACAATTTTGTCAACAAGAGCAAGACCTAGAAAGGTCTAGAAACTTCTATAAAACTCAGAAACTTTTCTGCTATCAAAATGTTCAATCCAAAAATCATCTCAAATGCAATTTTAGAGTATTTGCACATACGGATTTGCCGTTTTCTCGCGGATGTGATTTGTGTCACTTAGCAACGACCACGACCACACAGGCCTTGACATCCGATCGAAAACAGGTGGTCGATAGGATTTGGTCGAGCGTACGAAAGCGAGCCAAAAACTGGTACAACCAGTCTGAACTCCTACGACCATGCCCAAACCCTAAACATAAAGCCGCCAAACAAGCGACACGACCACGACCACGTATCAACACTGATACGATCAGAATATGCAAATACGACCACGACCAGCTCTAGATAAATAAACCAATTTAAACAGCTGGCGATCACGACTAAGTGCAGTTTTCAAAACATTTAATCTCATGCACATGAACTACACTTAGACTCACTAGCAATGCAAGGCACTAGTGCAAGATGAAATGAATGCATCTGAGCTTCCGCACTAGATAGATTCAAGCTACTAGTTTCCGACCCCTCTTAATAGTACAGTCAAACTAGTAAAAAGAAACCTATCAACCCGGTCTGTCTCCAAACACCGAGACCGGTAAAACCCTAAGAAAACAATCCTTAATCTTAGATTTTACCTTAGGTGGAGTTTGACCTCGTGAAGCTCGATCGCTCGACGCTCGTCATCGCAAAGCTCGATCCCGCTAAGCTTGACCACGCGAAGCTCGACCGCTTGACGCCTGTCTTCGCAAAGCTCATCCTCGCTAAGCTTGACCTTTCTCGGGATGTCTCATATCGTTTTCATCCTCTTCACGCCCTTGCTTGTTTTCATCCTGCAACCATTCTGAGACTAGAACATATACACTCAATGCGCAAACGTTAGTCTCATTTGCAGTTCGTCATTAATCACCACCAGATAAATCACTCCACACAGGAGTTCACTCAACAATTTCTTTCTTCGGTGAAATGACAAAACCACTTTCAATGAACAACAAATGAGTAATGGATGAATCTCACAATCATATAGATCCATATATGATACAAGAAATGCGCACACGATCCATACTACTCAAGTTATGATATCAATCAATATGGATGACTAATATCATGAGCTCTCTCTCAATCATACATAGAGATATCAAATCCAGAACACGGAGTCATCAACCTTTTGCACAAACATGGATAACTAATCATCTTGAGCTCTCCCTCAACATGTGCATCGATATCAAATCCACAACTGAAGTCATCAACCTCAAGATTTAACATATAACATCTTGATCAATAAATTAGCACAAACTTGATGCAACCACCGAGCTCATCCTCTATATATGCATCAACATCAAACCCGCAATCGGGAAAAACATCCAATTCAGGGTTTACCGATAATCAATTCAATTTACTTGTGCTAAATCAGGATTTATCTAAATTGTCATTTAATCATTAAATCTGATATCTTCAGATTAACTTTAATCATCATGGATTTATCCAAAACGTCATTAATCATCAAAACCTAGATACTAAGATCTACCTAGATCCAACAGCTTTAACCTTCACGCAAGTTTAACACGTGTTATCCATGGATAACCGCACGTATTAACCTCCTGACGGTTGTCTCCATGCGTGGAAGGATCTTCGGGATACTCGGGATATCCCTGTTGTAGGGACAGAACAATCCCGCATCCCCTGGTCGAAGGTGTTCTGACCGCGCGTTGTTTGTTATTACCTGACCGCGCACTATCTGTAGTCTTCTATTCGCGTATGGCATACGAACTCCTAACCGCGCACTTGCTACGGTCTGATCGCGTAAAGGCTGCGACCACATGATTGTGCTTCTCGGAGTAACTTGAGTTCGCATTAATAGACACTCATATGGTTCGAATCTGTCTAGAACCAGTCATGCATTTATTTGAACTAGCTCGGGTATCAATCCTCATCAGGCATCGAAAGAAAGGAATCTTAAGTAATACATAATTGAGCTCCCATATTTCCTCAATAACACCGTATTATGAGTTGAGTGCCCTTACTGTCCTGTCATCCTCTGAAATAGCAAGTAGTGTCACTCCACTACATTGCATAGTACTCTTCTCGTCCTGAATTCTTGTGTAAAATGAATAGCCGTTGATGTCATACCCTTGCCAAGTCCCTACAGTAAATCTAGGCCCTCTGGCCAACCATGTAACAACTTCATCTACGTTGCCCTCAGAAGCTTGCAGGACTCTATTTTCGATCCACCAAGCAAACTTCCTGTTATGTTCTCTGGTGACCCAAATCTCTGGCTTTGAAGGATTCTGTTTTCGTAACATTTCCTTATGCTCGTGTATGTATGGCTCCACCCCTGTCATGTGCTGTAAGATCTACAAATGGGCTTTTGCATACAGATCACTAGAGGGGACGACTGCTTTAAATCCAATCGTTCCAATGCCCTGAAGTCTGCCCTCATGCCGGGACGTAGGAACGCCAATTGGGTCAACCCTGGCCATATAGTTGGTGCAAAATTCAGTCACCTCCTCGGCGGCATAACCTTCAATGATATTGCCCTCAGACCGATGTCGATTCCTTACATATCCCTTCAAGATACCCATAAATCTCTCAAATGGATACATGTAGCGCACGAACACAGGTCCACAAAACTTAATTTCTCTGACAAGGTGAACAATTAGATGGACCATAACATCAAAAAAAGATGGAGGGAAATACATCTCCAGCAAACAAAAAGTTGTAGTCACATCACGTTGCAAATCATCTAGTCCATCCAGATCAATTACCTGCAAAGACACAGTTGCAGCAAATATTCAGATCCAAAAAATCCGACAAGTTCCACGAATGGAGCTAATTAACTTGCTAGGAGTACACGCTTACCTTGCCAGATATTGTGTTGAAGAAATAACATAGCTTTGTAATTGTTTCTCTGACTTTGACTGGGAGAATGCCTCTGATAGCAATGGGAAGCATTTGTGACATCAGTGCATGACAATCATGGGACTTCATACCAACCAGTTTCAAGTCTTTCATGGACACAACTTTTTTCGAGTTCGCAAAATGCCCGCATGGAACTTTGACACCATATAGGCACTGACAGAGTTCTATTTTTTCTCTTTTTGACAAAGTATAGCAGGCCGGGGGGAGGTATGTACGCTTTCCCTTCTCCAACGGTGCAAGCTCAGTCCTTATGCCCATGTCGAGCTTGTAAGTGCTCCCAATATGGCAGATCCCAAAGAATCGATCTCTTCTTCCAAACATTTTTTCCTGGAGGTTTAGAACATTTACCGAACTCAACTTTGATGTCCTTCACGCGCAAGTAAAGCTCCTTACCAGTCATAAACACTGGAGCTGATCCTTTCTCAGGCTTCCCATTAAATGACTTCCTCTTCTTACGGTAGGCGTGATGCATCGGAAGGAATCTGCGGTGACCCATGTACACTGTTTTTTGCAGTTCGATAACCACATGCTTTCAGTTTCATCCAAGCAAATAGGACAAGTCTTGCCTCCTTTCTTACTATACCCCGACAAATTTTCATAGGCCGGAAAATCATTTATGGTGCAAAATATCATGGCCTGCAACATGAAATTTTCTCGCTTATGTGCATCCCATACCCGCACCCCTTCGCTCCATAATTTATGTAAGTCCTCGACTAACGGTGATAGAAACACGTCAATATCATTCCCGGGTTGTCTGGGTCCTAAAATTAGTAACGACATCATGATGTACTTACGCTTCATACATAACCAAGGAGGAAGATTGTAGATGCAAAAAAGAACCGGCCAAGTGCTATGCCGACTGCTCATATTTCCGTGTAGATTCATACCATCCGTACTCAGCCCAAACCTTATATTCCTCACTTCGCTGCCAAACTCACTGAATGTTCTGATAATGTTTCTCCATTGAATAGAATCAGCTGGATGTCTTAGTTTTCTGTCTTGCTTCCGACCTTCACCATGCCAACGCAAGTACTTCGATCTTTCAGATTTGCAAACAGCCGTTTCAATCTAGGAATCGTAGGCAAATACCACACAGTTTTGGCCGGACGCCCTTTCTTTACCTCATCACATCCATTGTGATAAATTCTATCCCCATGCTTATACTGCGATGCACCGCATCTTGGACAAACATGCAAATCCTTGTACTCGTTACGGTACAGAACACAATCATTTGGGCATGCATGTATTCTTTCGATTTCCATTCCCAACAGACACAATAGTTTTTTGGCCTGGTAAACCGATCTTGGCAACTCATTTCCCTCTGGAAGCATGTCCGCTAACAGATCTAATAGCGGCGTGAAACTCTTATAGCTCCAACCGTTGCTTGCCTTCAAGTTATATAATCTCAACACAGAAGACAACTTTGTAAATTTTGCACATCCGGGGAACAAAGGCTTCTCAGAATCAACAATTAATTTCTCAAATTTAGCAAAATCGTCTTCGTTGTAATCTTCTTCTACATCACTTAACATTTCATCTAAATTGTTGTCATCTACATGCACATCCGAATGAACATTATCAATGTTCTGATGATCATCATTACTGCAATCCACTTCCGGGTGCTGCTGAGTGGTAGTGGTGCTCGTTTCCTCAAGATCTTCACCATGCCATATCCAATGGGTATAGCGTGCGTTAAAACCACGACGAATCAAATGACTCCTAATCTGATCAGAGTTGCCGAACCTTTTTAAGTTTATACAATCTATACAAGGACAATGCATACCTTTCTCTCCCTTCTTCGCCTTTTCTTGCTCAGAAAATTTAATAAACTCATTCACACCCTCCAAATACTCAACAGTAGTACGTTTTATTCCATACATCCAATATTCTCGGTCCATCTACAATTATTTCACAAAATTGATAAATTTAAATAAATAATTAATGACTCAGGGCATACACGCATGAAACATCATCAATTAGCTAGGCCATATGTGTGTACAGCTGCTTAATTACATTAAATGGATATATATGAAACCCTAATTAACTTGATGCATTAATTGGAAGAGCCAGCTAGCTAGCTGGTTAACTTCAGCCATAAATCATTCCTAGCTTAACTTCAGCAAGCTATAGCTAGCTAGCCAACCTAGCCTTCTAGCTAGTTTGGAGCTACATGTATGTAGTTTAATGAATTGGAAGTAGAGAGAGAGGGAGAGTGTGAAAGAGTGATCGAGAGAGATGACAACATGACAATACCGAGGGGGATCGAATTATCAACCTCTCAGCTAGCTTCTCCAGATCACTCTAGCTTGGAGCATGGATGCACGTACGGTAGAAATGAATCGAGGATGCAGAGCAGGGGTCGAGATAAGTTGTGCAATTTTACTATCAGTTCAAAACCACAACCAATAGTAAACTTTTCTCTCTATTAAGGTGCCCACTGTCAAAACCATTAGTTTATATGACGTCATTTTACTATCGATTTGTTTTATATAACCGATAGTAAAATTTACTCTATTATATCAGTTGGTACAGTAGTAACCGATAGTAAATATTCCGTAATTTCACTATCAGTTACAAAAGACAAACCGATAGTAAAATTTACTCTATTATATCGGTTGGTACAGTATGAACCGATAGTAAAAAGTCCGTAATTTCACTATCAGTTACGAAAGACAAACCGATAGTACTATTTCATCTATTATATCAGTTTGTACAGTAATGACCGATAGTAAAAAATGTTTGCATTTCACCAACGGTGCACCAGAATATAACCGATAGTAAAAAGCCTCTTCTCCACCGCTGTCGTCGTACTCTATCAGATTTTTCCCACATTGCTTATGTAACACCATAGTTTTGGGGGTGAAAAGTTTTTGCATAAAAATCTTGCATGCATGTATCTCTGTAGTAGTAGCCAGATCAGCTGAACTCTAATCTCTCCCAAACCCTAAAAATCTCCAAATCTATCCTTTGGATTCAAACTAAGATCTGCCCATCCAGATTTAACCTACCAGTTACCCTGAAGATAAAAGTCTTCAGGAGCCAGATCAGATTCAGACCCCAACTCCCAGTACCTAAGCCTCTCTCTGTTTTCGAAAACAGGAAAATTCAGATTTACCCTAACTACCCCAGTTTCCAGATAATTGAGTTATCTTGATTTAACCCTATCCAGACTCAAGTGTCTCTTGGAATATGTTTCCAGATATATCCTCAACTTACTCCAAAAAGTTGGGAACCAGATTAATTCATCTAAACACTTTTCGCAGATTAGTCCAAATTTCACTGCGAATAAGTCCTTTTCTATTTACCTGGAAGCCTGAAAAGGCTAAAATCTACGGATCAATTCCAACTCCAGAATTTCTTCAGGGAACATCTCCCAAATGCTATTTGATACAAATCTCCCTTTTTATCAGACTTCAAAATCTCTCTCCAATCACCAGAATTCGAGATCGACAAAATCCAGATCTATTTTACCCTATTTTCGAAAATAGGTGAAATCCCTCAAATCTTATCAAACTTTCTCCAAATTTGAGCTAAATGAGTATTAATAGAAATATTATACTCAGCCATGGAATCAAATTCCAAATTGAACCTCTCAAAGACCAGATTTGCAATTTAGTCCAAAGCCAAACCAAAAATCATCGCAAATCAGTCCCTGGTTCGACCACGGGCTACTGTGCATGACCAGGCCGTTCGATCGACCACGAGCACAGGAGTTTTGGTCGTCGCCGTTGCCACTGCTGCAGCTTCGTCGCCAGCGATCACCAGCGCTGCCACCTCCGCCACTGCTTCTTTGCCGCGTGTGTGCATCATGTTCGCCACCGTGGAACCGCTTCACTCGCCAGCAGCGCCTTCGCTCTCCCGCGCGCACACCCGACAACGGCAGCCCAGCTGCGCCACGTTGCAAGCATGCCTGGGGGAAGCATCAATTCGCCGTTGCATCAACCAGGACTGCGCGCCAGACTGCAAAAGCCGGCACGGCCGCTGGAGCGCGTCACCTCGCTGCTGTCCCGCCCGGCCGGTCAATTCGCCGTCGATTCACAAGCTACAATTCTCCAGGCACTTTCAACCGTTGCTGCTCACTTCGCCTATTTAAGCTTGCTCTGGCCATCTCCTTCAACCACACACGCCAGAACCACACAAGTCTCTAACCTTGTCATCCTCTTCGTCTTCTTCGGCGAGCTCGAGAAGAGGCTCACAGTGCCAAGCCTCTACACTGCTTCCTCCTCGACTCCAGCTACTTCAGTAAGCTCCTCTTACCTCCCTCATCATACTCGAGCATGTAATTGACTTCAAACCTCTCCAGTCGCCGGCAATTTCCTTTTCTCTCCAGCAGCTCCGACGAGCAATTAAACTCTAACCAGAGTGAATTAGCTCTCGAGCCTGTGATCAATTTTGATTAGTGAACTTATCTAAGCATCTCTAAGCAACCAGAATCGAAGATTTTGCTAAAATCTGGAAAACCTCAACTTTGCACCTTGCATGTAAGCTGGAGCTCGCTGTTAAGCTTCTCTGGTGTTTCCCCAGCCAATCTAGCTTCACACCTAGCTTACTTATGCCCCAGAGACCATCCTCAAGCAAGGAATTAAGTTTATTTGCCCTAGAACAGAAATGCCCAATTTTTGTGGCTTCTTCCCTAGCTCCGGTCGCCGGATTTTGTTCCCGGCCATTTCAACCCTAACCACCTTGTCTAGTAGATGTGCCTCGACCCCATGAGTATTTTTGTCTTCTAGCTCGACACCTGGATCGGCCCAGATGAAGAGGTATCGCCATGCCAAATTTTTGTCCAGAGACTGTTGAGAACAGTTCGGCCACCGTGTTCTTCGCCGGTTTTCATCACTTTTCGGCCATCTCCTGCCCTAGATCCTGTTGAGACATTTGTTCCTGTTACAAATGCCTAACTACCAGACAAAGTGATGCATCATTTGGAGCCTTGAGTCAAAATATATGGCTAACCCTAGTTTCTGGCCATGTCAACCCTATGCCAGGCTGTGTCAGCCAGTGGCATTAGCCCTGTTCACCCACCTTTGGTCATGAAAAACAGAAATTACTTTGTCAAAAAGCTGCCTCACTACCTTGTGCACCATATTCTTGAATCAAAACCTACTTTGGCCGCTGGAAACTGTTCAAACCATGTCAATGCCATTCTAGAGCACTGTCAGCCTATGTCAGCCAGTGGCATTGAGCCTTTTCACCCACTTCCAGCCATGCACTTTGAAAATAACCTTGTCCCTTAGACTCCTAACGTTGTGATCTACACTTTTCCCTACTGTCATAACTTGAGTTGAGCCCTCTATCACCCATTGACCTTATGTCGATGCCTTGAACCGAATGCCAACCTAAAGACATTCGCTGTTTTTGGGCGAACCAGTCACAACCTTGACATTACCCTGATATTTTGGAGCCTTGTAAACCTTAACAACTAATCTTAACCCTGGTTACCATAGTTAAACTCAAATCGCTTCCAAATCTTGTATCACCAGAGTATTTCTCCTTGCATCATTGCATGTAGTGGATTAGTAAGAGTAAAATTGATTGTAATGCCTGTTTGCTTGTTTGATCTTGTTCAGAGCAAGAGCCCGAGATTGAAGACCTTGTCACTGAACCGCCATCAACTGCTGATACTTACGACGCGGAAGGCAAGTCATACTTTGATCATATTGAAACCCATATTTTATGAATTGCTATGCTATTCCATGAGTAGATATCTCATTAATATTGCATGTGTTGAGATCAATGATATTATGGCAGTGATAGATTGAGTACTTGAGGAATGTGAACTTGTTAAGATAGCAAGCCATGAACTAATAAAAGTATAAACTTATACATCTATATTCATGAAATAGAACCCCTAGCCGTGACCAGTATTTTAGTATGGAATGATGGTAGCACTGGAGGTGCTTGGCTGCACTGGATGTGCAGGCACTGAAGGTGCATGGTTCGTGGTATGATCTGGTCACTGGCATATAAGGACTAGAACCTTGTGTTGTACGTCTAGTGGCATGAAAAACGTACCAACCACTTACCTGGTATGGGACAGGCACAATCTAGTAGCTTTCTTGGTATTAGCAGTTCCCTGCATGGCTTGTCGATCCAGTTTCTCGCGTGGAAACTGGTGGGACACAGTTCGTCCATGAGTGGTGTGAGATCAGAAAAATTATCAGAGGATAAGGTGTAAAGAAGGAAGACGCCCTACGCCAGATTAAGTCGTGCGCGACTGTAATCAAAAGAGGCCATGTGTCCTGCGGGAACATAGACCCAGGCTAGGAAGTAAGGCAGTGGAGAGGACCCACAACGGTACTTGGGACTGGATTGTCCATTTACCGGGCAGGGATACTGTTAATACTAGACTGCGAAAACATTGTGTGAACTCGGCCTTGTCACATGCGTATAAGTCACATGGAGTTGGCCCGACTTGGAAGTCGAGTGAAAAAGTGGATTTAAAAAGAGGTACACCTCTGCAGAGTTTAAAAATGTATTCGAATACTTCGTACTCCTGAGTTTTAGGAGTATGCCGTGGTGAATTAAATCCACGGGGTGTGACACAAGTATTGTTTTATAAACTAAAATTTGTTAGTTCAAGATTACCCAAGTGGCATGTGTTGTCACGATAAGGGGCGTTGCCGTGGGCTGTCATGTGTTGACGTGTCGCGGTAATACCATAATCTAGTAAACATGTGTTAGCTAAGAGGCATGTGGATTTTGCCTTAAGCATATGATAACTAAGAGGCATGTGGATTTTGCCTTAAGCATATGATAGCTAAGAGGCATGTGGTTTATGCCCTAAAGTATATGAAATACTGCTGTGAGTATAAGATTGAAAGGCTTGAATAAAAGTATTGTGATATGAGGATATATCGCCTTGGATATGGGATATATGCATATTGACATCAGTATGATTTATTTACTGCCATGAGTATGATCAGAAGTTGAGTAAGAAATGAGAAAGAAATGTATTTTGGAAAAACCCTTCACTCTTTCCCCAATAGCATAGGTTCATGTCATTTATACTATATGTATCTCTACCTTCCCTATGACTTGCTGAGTACGTAAGTACTCACCCTTGCAACAACTCATCAATAGATGGAGCGTCCTACGACCTTGGAGGATATCCTGAAGATGCTGCGGACCCAGGAGATGATGAGCAGTTTCCTCCGGAGCCCTGATGTGGTGTTGTCTTGCTGTCAACCTCTGTTTCCTGTGGATTGCTTTTGGGCCTAGCTTCCGTCGACTAGATGTTTTATTTTGTTGTACCCTTGTGCCTTGTAAGGAACTGTACTCCGTATTGTACTAAGGCCTGACGGCCATACAATTATGACTACTGTAATATTTTGCTTCTTCAATGTATTCCTGTGATTGACTCATCCTGGGAAGTCAAGTGGTTTATGGGACCAGCTGCACCGAGCTGGGCTCCTCACAGGTGATGTCATAGTCGTGGCAGACACGACAGCTTATAACCGTTAGAAGATATGGGTTAGTGGATTGCATTTCTGTAGTAGTGATATAGGGTGCAATGGACAACGGAAGCATTTTTAAATTACAACCCCCAAATAATGCAGCAATATAAGTTTCAAATTTTCATTCTTTTGCATAGTTGGCCACAATGATTTAAAACAATCAAAAAATAAATGGAGAAAATGCAATGTAAATATTTTTATGTAATATATCAAAAAGATTTAAGTCCTTTTTGGTACCCAAACCATGCGAAGCTGATCCGTTTGAGACCTAGCCTTGGTTTTCGCACTAGGCTCGCCCAGATTCTAATATGCGGAATAATGGGATCCTACTCAAAAATACCGAAACTTAAAGGTTGATAAAAAACACAGCTCAAAGTAATTGCACAACTCTTTATTTCAAAGAGGTCTTTACACGTCGAACGTTAGGTCGCACTCGCCTACGTCGGAGGAACTATGTGTCTAAGACTTTAATCTAGACTCGATTGTATTCGTTTGTATTCGATGATCCAATCGTATGAGTACGTATCAGACTCAATAACCTAAGCGTATTAGACTCATATAACTAACTAACTAACTAATCCTAACCGAATAAGCTTAGTTATATATATTTGGATTTGATTACAATTCCGAACAGAGGACAAATCCATGGTGGCGGACCAATTCATGGTCGCGGACCCTTTTCGAACACGGTTAAGGTCGCGAAGCCGTATGCAATCAGGACTTGAAGATCCTCCCAGATCATGAATCCCTTGTTGAGAAGGAGCCAACCCATGTTGCGACCTCTCGATCCAACTGGAGATGTGGAAATTGGGCTTGTCCATGTTCTCTGGTGTACCACTTTGCTGCACGTGCTCGTTGACCTTTCCGACCGATTCGAAAAGTCTCCTTTGTGCCACTGCGGGTGGTAGTCACCTTCTTTTCCAGAATCACATCTTCGCATAGAGGTTCGCCTCGTTGATAGACCAAGTCTTCAACATATGGTACTATAGTATCTGGCTCATCATCCAGAATTGAAGGCTCGAACAGTTTGAGGTGCTCAACATTAACAATTGATTAAATATCCATGTATGGAGGTAACTCGAGCTGACAAGCATTATTACCCACTTTTGCAAAATCCAAAAAGGACCATAACGAATGGGTTTGAGTTTCTTACCTTCACCTTTAAGTCTCTCCTTACTCAGATGTAACCATACCATATCACCTTCTTGAAATTGCGCATCAACTCGGTACCGATCATGTCGCGCCTTGTACTTGAGTTGAGATTTTAGCAAGTTCTGTTCAACCTCACGATGGAGTCGTTGAATACCTTCCAGGAACTTTTATGCTCGATCTTGATCAGATGCTTCCTTGCTGTTCTGTGCTGAGGTAGGGATCACAAACTCCATGTCGAATGGACTCTGTGGAAGAAATCCTAAACAGATCTCAAACGGCAACTTTCCAGTCGAACCATGCACTGCTCGATTAAAAGCAAACTGTAGGTGCAGTATGCTTTCATCCCAGGTCTTCGGGTGCTTCGAGTTATATCCTCTCAAGAGATGAACGAATGTGCGATTTACCACCTCGGTTTGACCATCAGTTTGTGGGTGAAAAGCAGAACTCCTCTTTAGCTTGGTGTCCATCATCGTCCAGAGCGATCGCCAAAAGTGACTAAGGAACTGGGTATCACGATCAGACATAATAGAAGTCGGCATTCCAAAGTGTGTCCAAACATTTTGAAAGAATACCCGAGCTGCTTCTTCTCCCGTGATAGTCTTTCGACAAGGTATGAGAATAATCACTTTGGAGAACCGATCAACGACCACGAATAGATAGTCATTGCCATGTCGGGTCTTAGGCAATCCTCCCAAGAAATCTAGGCGGTTGATTGTGGTCCTCCCCATGATCGCGTTGTATTAGGAGGGGAGGTCCACTACGTCGAATCGGACCATCTCGGTCCGGTAGTTCTCCGGGGTGCCGAATGTCATGGGGAGATCCACCTTCCCCACGGGATGGATCGCCTTCCCCGGGATGAACCCTTGTAGGGGCCCTGCCGCAGGCTGCAGAAGCTTCTCATCCACTTGCATCTCCTTGAAGGCCTTCAGGAAGAGGACGTCGGCGGAGCTCCCGCCGTCCACGAGGATGCGGGCCAGGTGGCAGTTGTAGATGGTGGTAGAGACGATGAGCGCGTCGTCGTGGGGGAAGCGTACCCCGCGCGCGTCTTCCGCCGTGAAGGTGAGGGGGACGTCTGACCACTTGGGTGGCGGAGACGTGTGTAGCACCCCCACCACCTTGACTTCACGCGCATACTCCTTACGCTGGCGCTTAGAGTCCTGCCTGGAGGCGGACCCTCCCACGATGACGTTGATGCGGCGCTGGGAAGTTTGGAAGGGGAGAGTTTCTGAAGGCTCCCCCTCCTGCGTCTGCCCCTGCTGACCCCCCGCGGGGGCAGGAAGGGTCGGAACAGCTGGCCGAGGGGGCAAGGAGGCCGGAGTCCCCCCTGCCCATGCTGGTCGAGGAACGCCGCGAAGTGCTGCAGCAACTGGTGGCACTCCCGAGTAGCGTGGGTACTGGACCCCGTGGAAGCTGCACCACGGTCCTTCCCTGCCTCTCCCCGCGGGGCCTTCCCGACCGCGGGAAGACTGTCCTCCGCCATGGCCTTTCGGCTTGGGGAAGGGGCGGTTGCCCCTCGGGGGGTCGCGCGAGCCGCCTCCGCCCTCGAGGACAAAGGTGTCCCGAGGCCGTGGCTCGTTACGGCCCCCCTGCCTGGGGCGTTTAAGGGGGTCCCTGGCCCCCCGGTCGGCGGGGGCGGGAGCCCCCTGGGTCTTCTTCCAGAGGTCGTCTTCCTTCGCCCGAGCGTACTTTTCAAGTACGTTGAAGAGCTCGTCGGCGGAGGAGGGGCAGCTCCGGGAGAGCCTCCAGTGGAGCTCCCCCGGGAGGATCCCGCTTTTGCACGCTTCGATAACCGTAGAGTCGGGGACGTGAGCCACTTTGCTCTTTACTTGGGCGAAGCGCTTGAAGAAGCTCCGGATGGTCTCCCCCGTCCTCTGTCGGATGGTGTACAGCTACGAGGAGTCCAGGGGACGCACGTAGTTCCCCTGGAAGTTCGCGCAGAACTCACACTTGAGCTGCGCGAAAGACTTGATGGAACCGGCCTTCAGGTTGTAGAACCAGGACCGGGCGATCCCGGTGAGGTAGAGGGGGAAGACGTTGCATTGCACCGTCTCGTCCCCCCCAGCCGCGGAGATGGCTGTGGAGTATACCTGCACAAACTCGTAAGGGTCGGCCTCACCGTTATAGTGCTCGATGTGCGGCGGGCGATACGGCTGCGGCCACCGAATGCTCCGAAGTCTGCGGCACAAGGGCTGATTTGCCCCCTGCACTTCCCGGGGAGAGCCCCGGTCGCTGTCTTCTTTGACGGGGGACACGCCCTCGTTATTGGAGTCGGGAAGCGGCCTGAGAGGTCCACCGGAGTGGCGGTAGCGACGCTTCTCTTCCGGGCCGGGGCTGAGTTCCCGGACGTCCGGGCTCTTCCCCAGAGTGGCTGGCTCCTCAGCGGGTCTCTTCCCCCAATCGGTGCTATAGCGAGGCTCTCCGCGCCCGCGGCCAGGGGGAAGTTCTTCCCCGCGCTTGGGTGAATGCATTCGCTCGACCTGGTCCGCCGGGGCCACCCTCGGGGGCGACCCCGGGGGAGGAGGGAGCTCATGCACTGTAGCTGTCGGCCCAGAAGCCATCGGGGCCGACTGGGGGGAGCCCCCTGCGAAGACCCCCGGAACCAGAAAGGGGGAGGCCCCTGTATCATCCGGAACCAGGGAGGGGGCGCCCGCGGCGACGTTCGGAACCAAAGTGGAGGGAGCCCCCGTGGTGACCGGAACCGGAAAGGGGGAAGCCCCTGTAACATCCGGAACCGAGGAGGGGGGAGCCCCCGCGGAGACGTCTGGAACCGGGGAGCCAATGCGGGGTTAAGTCCGCTAAGGCACGGGAGCTGCTCTGTCGACCGCCCCCGGTGTGGTAAACTCGACACGCGGGGAGGGACTGGCTCCCGGAGCAGGGAAAACCCCCGGCATGTATTGGGCTCCCGACCCCGGGAACTGTCCCGGAACGGGGTATCCCCCCGGTGCCACGAAGGGCCCGGGCATGAAGTACCCTCCCGGCACCGGGAAGGGCCCGGGCGTATGACCCGCAGGGGGAGGGTATCTCCCACTGGGGTCATACGGGGCGGATAAACCTCCGGAGACCGGAGGGACCGCTGGGTGACCCATAAACGGGGACATGGCCCCCGGATATGGGTACGGCGCATATGTGGGGGCCGTTGGCTGCACCAACACGCGAAGCAGCTCATCCATGGAGCGCTGGGTGCGGAGCTGGTCCTCCACTAAAGCCTCGAGCAGGGCGTCCCGGGGAACCAGGGGAGCCGTCGGGGGGAGACTGGTCCCAGTCGTGGTTCCCGCGGTCACCGGGAGCGACCCGGAGGTAGAAGCACCTAAGTTAGGAGGAAAGGTGGCAGGCGGTACCTGGGTCTGGCCGCCTCCGGGCGGAAGCGCCGGGACAGTCGTGTCCCGGATGGGCGGCGCCAGGTCTCCGAGACCGGTGCCACCGGGAAGGGTGCGAGCCCTTGTTCTTGGGGGAGCCATGGCATCTTGTCACGAGTCCCCACGGATGGCGCCAACTGTCGTGGTATTGTGAATACCCCGGCAAGTTTCGTGAACGATCCTAGCGAAGAAAACGTGGCGCGGGTTGATCGGTCCTCCCCCGTCGGACAAACACAACAAGTGACACGAGGATTTATACAGGTTCGGGTCCCGGTGGGGGCCCTAGTCCTGTCGGCGTGCTCCCGACCGGAGTCCGCTGGGGAGGCTCTCTCGGGGAGAGGCTTCCAGAGCACACCTGTGAGTTTTGCTATTCTAGTAATAATGAATCAGTCGTCTTTACAACAGGGGGTACAAGGGCTATTTATAGCCCCAAAAAGAAGCAAAAAGACTAAACTACCCCGGACTCCACCGTCGAATCGAGGGGTAGCGACGTCCTTCTCCCGGTCAGGTGCCTTGGATGCTTGACAGGTGGTCGCTGATTCCCGATGCGCTCCTCGCGTGACCTGCACGTGATCAAGAACCAAACACTTTACCTTTAGAAGGGCGACGATGCCCGGGACATGCACCAGAGGCAATGCCCCCGTGCAAAAGGCAGTGCCCGGGACATGCCCCGGAGGGCAATGTCCCCAGGCAAATGGCGGCGCCCGGGACCAGCACCGGAGGCCAGGTCCCCGGGACAAAGGTGGCGCCCGGGGCAGGCACCGGAGGCCACGTCCCCGGGCGAAAGGCGGCGCCCGGGGCCGGCACCAGAGGCCAGGTCCCCGGGCAAAAGGCGGCGCCCGGGGCAGGCGCCGGAGGCCACGTCCCCAGGCAAATGGCGGCGCCCGGGACCGGCACTAGAGGCCAGGTCCCCGGGCAAAAGGCGGCGCTCGGGGCAGGCACCGGAGGCCATGTCCCCGGGCGAAAGGCGGTGCCCGGGGCCGGCACCGGAGGCCAGGTCCCCGGGCAAAAGGCGGCGCCCGGGGCCGGCACCGGAGGCCAGGTCCCCGGGCGAAAGGCGGTGCCCAGGGCCGGCACCGGAGGCCAGGTCCCCGGGCAAAAGGCGGCGCCCGGGGCAGGCGCCGGAGGCCACGTCCCCGGGCGAATGGCTGCGCCCAGGACCGGCACCGGAGGCCCGGTCCCCGGGCAAAAGGCGGCGCCCGCGGCAGGTGTAACACCCTGAGTTAGGGGTGAAAATTTCCTTTTCCATAAATAGCATGCATACATGTATCAGTAGTAGTAGCCAGATCAGTATCTATCTCAAGCCCTAAAATCTCCAAATCTTCCTTGTGAACCCCAAATCAAGATCAGATTACTCAGGTGTGATCTATCAGTTACTTTGAACTTAAAAGTCTTCAGAACCTAGATCCAATCCTATCTCTAAATCCCAGATTTATCAACTCCTTCTATTTTCGAAAACAGAAATACCTTATACTACCCTAAATACTCTGAATCCAGATTTAATCAAAATCTTGACCAAGTTCAGACCAGATTATTCCTGGAATATGATCATGGCTATGCCAATACCTTAAACCAGAAAGTTGGCAGCCAGATTTTATCATCTAGACTCTTTTCACAAATCAGTTCAAGAGTTATCGCAAATTAGTCCTTATCTGATATCTGAAAACCCAAAAAGGCTAAAATCTCCATATTAACTCCAAATTCAGAATTTCTTCGACAAATCTTCTCAAAATGCTATTTGCCACAAGTTTCTCTTCTGTGCAGATATCAAAATCGAACCCTAAATGCCAGAATTCGAAATCGACAAAACTCAAATCTTACTTTACCCTAATTTACCCTATTTTCAGTTTGTATCAAAAACTATTCAAATGTGTCAAATCTTATCAACTATCTTTGCCAAATGTTTTGTTGAATATATCTGCCAGATTAGTGAAAGCAAATTCAGTTTAAACCTTCCAGAATTCTAGATTTACAGATCAGTCCAAAATTCAAGATTTGAAACTACAGTTCAGTCCAAATTCGACCAGGCCGTTTACTGTGCGCACGACCAGGGCTCGCCGTGGTTTCCTTGCGCCGTCCACGCTCGCCGCCGGCCAAGCATCGCCGCACTTGTGACCGTGCATGCCGGTGCGCACGTGTCCTCGCTCCAGCTGCCAATTACTTCGTTGTCTCCTCCTTGCAAGCTTCGCCTGGCCTATTTAAGCACTCCTGTGCTCAGCAGCTCCCTCCACACTTCACTTGAAATCAGCCAAGTCCTGGAATTCCTGTTTTCGTTTTCTTCTCCGGCGAGCCGTCGAGGAGGCTCACGGTGCCAGCTTCATCCTCTGCATCAGCCTTCAAATTAAAGCCATCAGTGAGTTCCCCTACTCATTCTCTCTGTGTAGTACAATTTAATTGCTCACCGGTGACCCCTAACGCCGGCGATCACCGGAATTGTCGATTGCCCTGTTTCTGTAATGTGGCTCAATCCAGTACAAATTAGCTTTCGATTTTGTAAAAAAAATTGATCAGTCAGCCAATCACCGGAAAGCTTGTTCCAACCGTTTCAGCCCAAATCACTTTGTCTTTTAGATGTGCCTTAGCCTCCTGAGAACTTTTGTCTTCTAGCTCGACACCTAGATCGGCCTAGATTGGAAGTTATAGCTTTGCCAAGATTTTGTCCAGAACTGATCTAGTGCAGTGTGTTCACCTCAGTTCATCATCAGATTTCTTGCTGTCCAGCCATTTTCAACCATAGATCCTATTGTAACTATTGTTCCTGTTATCAATGCCTACCTCCCAGACAAAGTGATGCATCATTTGGAGCTCCAGATCAAAAGTTATGCCAAGCCCTATTTTTTGGCATTGTCAGCTCTATGCCAGAGCTTGTCAGCCAGTGGCATTGACCTTGTTTACCCACTTCTGGTTGTGTAAATTGAAAACCACTTTGTCCACTGAATTTGTAGAGTTGTGATCTACATTTTCTTCTACTTCCACAAGTTGAGGTAACCCCTCTATCATTCATCGACCCTATGTCGATGCTTTGAACCGAATGTCGACCTAAAGACGTTCGCTGTTTTTGAGCGAACCAGTCACAACCTTGATATCATTCTGATATGTTGAGACATTTGGAACCTTGTAAATCTTTGACAGCTAATCTTAACATTGGTTTCCTTGACTTAACCCTAATCAGCCTCTAAACCCAATCATTTCAGAATCATCAAGACTTCATCTTTGCATCATTGCATATAGTATAATAATGTATTGAAAAGATTGTGATTATTGGTTGTTTGTTTGATTGGAGAGCAGATCAAGAGCCCGAGTTCGAGGACTTCACTGCGGATCCGACGTCAACTGCTGTATCTTACGACGCGGAAGGCAAGTCATATCCTTGGTCATCTTGAACCTATAATTTAAATGTTGCTAAAACATAACCTTGAATATAGATAATATTGCATGAGAAAGATTGAGAATGGTTGATTTATGAATTGGCAGTACTAGACTGGTTATCTGTGAAATGTGAAATAAACAAGTTTTGAGCCATGAACTATTATATGTATTTATATATTTATATTCATGAAATAAAACCCCTAGCCGTGACCAGAAAAATGGTATGGATGGCGGAAGCACTGGAGGTGCTAGACTGCAAAGGATATGCAGGCACTGAAGGTGCAGGGTTGTGGATGGTCTGGTCACTGGCATATAAGGACTAGAACCTTGTGTTGTGCGTCTAGTGGCATGAGCAACGTGCTAACCGCAAGCCTGGTATGGGACAGGCCTGAACAAGTAATTATGTGGATCGCACATGAAACCCCTGCATGAGATGTGTAGTGATGCACGATAAACACGGAGTACGGCTCCCACACATATCACTGAAGGTGATCAAGCACGCTGACCCAGTAATGGGAATAAGCATAGGGGTGGAGGTTAGGATACAGCCTACCACAACTGTGTCTGGCGGAGAGCCACAGGGTCAGGGGTGAATTGTAAGTGATGCATAACAAAAGTTCTTGTTATCTCCACCTTGCCACTCACACATGGTTGTGAGGAGGGGTCTAATCATTTTGATAGGATGGGCTTGAAAGTGGAATATCCTGCGGGTAAATTGGTACCTCTCTGCAGAGTTAAAAACGTATTCGAATACTCCGAGCTCCCGGGTTTATAGGAGTCTGCTGCGGTGGATTAAATCCACAGGGTGTGACACAAGTACTATTTTCTAAATAAAATGTGTTAAAGCAAGATTACCCAAATGACATGTGTTGTCATGATAAGGAGTACTGCCGTGGGCTGTCGTGTGTCGACGTGTCGCGGTAGTACTATAATCTAGTGAACATGATTGATGATGTTATATTATGAAAAGTGCTGCCATGAGCTGAAATAAGATGAGATGAGAAAGAAAAAGATTATTTTACAAATATCCATAATTCTTGACTAGTCTAGGTTCATATCATCACTACTATATGTATCTATTCTTACCTATGACTTGCTGAGTACGTAAATGCTCACCCTTGCAACATTCAACTCAATAGATGGAGCCTACCTTGATCAAGATGATGGCATGGAGAACTTCTTGGATCCAGAAGGAGGAGCGTCAGTTCCGCCAGAGCCCTGATGTGTGTTGTTCTGCCGTCAACTTCTTTTGTGGGAGGGTCACCTATCTTCTGCTATGTAGTTAAATATTTTGCTAAACCCTGAATGCCTTGTAGGCATTGTAATCCTTTTTGTAATATTAAGGCCAGCAGGCCACACTGCTTAATATTTTGTTAGTACTCTGTTGCAATGTAATATACTCCTGTGTTTGACTCATCCTAGGAAGTCAAAGGTTTGTGAGAATGGGACTAGCTGCAGCGAGCTAGGTCTCTACAGGAGTAGTCGTTGTCCCAGTTTCGGGACGCGACAGAAAAGTTGGTATCAGAGCAACATGAGAACTTGACTGTAGGACGATACCTTAGGAATTGGCCGTGCCAGGAAGACGTAATTTATTCAGAAAACTATTTGTTGAAAATTGTATTTTGAGAAAAATAATGAGCTTTGTAGCTCTTGAAAACTTTTATTTCAAAATTTTATTTGGATTTTCTAAAATTCGGTAAGATTGTGAGAGTACGTTCTGTTGTTTCAGAGTGTCTTAGGGGTTGGTGTAGACAGAGCTAGTGGATGCTCTTGATAGCTTATGATTCGTTGTTGCTTGTGCAATGGTTAATTTGTGTATTATGGCTAATAGCCTAAGTAATTTTATGCATTAAAGTAGTTGCATTAATTTCTGCATTGCTGTCTTAGTTGGCCTTAGTTAGTTAGATCAGTCTAAACCTTTTTCAGAGCCACCATGGTTGACACAAGAAGGAGATCTCGAAGTGGAAGAGAAGATATGGGTCAGACTCCGCAGGAAGAAGATACTATGACAAGAGACCCTTTGTTTCAGCAAGGATCTCAGAGTTCCAATCCACCTCAGAATGAACAACCCAGTCTTCAGGAAATTCTGTTGTCAATGGAGAAAAGTTGACAGGAAGCTCAGATAGCTCATACCCAGTTGTTAGCCCAGATAGTTCAGAAACTGCCTACTGGAACCACAGAAGGAACTACTTCTGCTATAGGAGCAAGATTAACAGATTTCCAAAAGACCTGTCCACCAACATTCTCTAGTGCGACCGATCCCATGGTTGCCGATGATTGGTTACGGGATATCGAGAGGAAACTGGACACGGTCCGATGCAGCGAACGAGAGAAGGTTTTGTTTGGATCTCATCAGTTATCAGGAGCTGCAGCTGCATGGTGGATGAACTACCAGGAAGCCCACCTTGATAAAGATAATATCTCTTGGAGGGAATTTAAGGATCAATTTCGAAAATTTCATATACCTACTGGTGTTATGGCAGCTAAGCGTCGGGAATTTCGGAATTTAACTCAAGGAAGTAAGTCAGTCACTGAGTATCTACACCAATTTACTCATTTGGCTCGATACGCACCTGGAGATGTGGATACTGAAGAGAAGAAGATAGAACGCTTCACAGAAGGACTTCAACACTTTTTACAGTATCAAATTGCTTCTCATGAACTTACGGAATTTCAAACCCTAGTGAACAGAGCTTTAAAGGTAGAAGAAAAGAAGAATATGGGGGAAGAAAGCCGAAAGCGGAGAATGCTTCAACAAACACGACCACAGCCAAATCCAATCAGAGGAAGAGTTCCTATCACTCCCAATTTTCGACCATCTTATCAGAATCCCAGACCAGCAATGACGTTGTGCCCCAACTGCAGAGGGAATCATCTTCAGAAGGATTGCCCTCATCCTCGTGTTGAGTGCTATCATTGTGGACAGCATGGGCATCGCAAAGAATTCTGTCCTTGGATACAACTTCCACCATCCATTGCCAGATCTCAGGCAGGAACTCAGCCAGTAGTAACCAGAGCATCACCATCACAGAATTTTAGAGGAAATTCAGCAGGAAGAGGAGGAAACATGGCTAATCGAGGAAGAGGAAGAGGTAGAGCACCAGCTACAACCCAAGGAGGAAGGTTAAACTATACTTCAATTCAAGAAGCGGGCAATGCCACCGACATTCTTCTAGGTAGATTTCTGATTCAATCTGCATCTGCCTTAATATTGTTTGATCCTGGTGCTACAAATTCATTCATGTCAAAAGCATTTGCATCTGAAGTTGAAATGCATATAGAGCAAGAACCACTAGAGTACTCTATGGTTATACAAACTCCAGGGGCTAGATTATCTGTCTACTCGATCTGCCCAAATGTAACCTTCAATATAGAAGGGGTAGAATTTGAGGCAAATCTACTAGTTCTAGAACTGCAAGGTCTAGACACTATTTTGGGCATGGATTGGTTGTCCCAACATAAAGGCCTAGTAGACTGTGAAGAGAAAACCTTAAGTCTTGTCAGTAGCCAAGGGGAGAGAGTTCTATTCTATGCAGAAAGATCATCAGTCAGTAAACCACTAAGATCTGTTCAAGCATTGCAAAAGTTATGCCTGGAACAAGTGCCTGTAGTGCAACAATATTCTGATGTGTTTCCAGAAGAACTTCCAGGAATGCCACCTGACAGAGAAATAGAATTCAGTATTGAGCTTAAACCAGGAGCAGCACCTATAGCAAAACATCCCTATAGGATGCCAGTTACAGATTTGGAGGAGCTCAAGAATCAACTCGAAGACTTGGAAAACAAGGGATTTATCAAACCCAGTGCTTCGCCATGGGGAGCCCCAGTTTTGTTTGTGAGGAAGAAAGACGGAACTCTACGAATGTGTGTAGATTATCGGGCTTTGAATGAAGTCACTATTAAAAACAAGTATCCATTACCAAGAATTGATGACTTGTTCGATCAACTTCAAGGAGCCAAAGTATTTTCCAAGATAGATTTGAAATCTGGATATCATCAGTTGAAGATCAAGAAGGAAGATATACCGAAGACTGCTTTCACTACCAGATATGGTTTATATGAGTTTACAGTAGTACCTTTTGGCTTGACCAATGCTCCGGCAGCATTCATGAATGTCATGAACAGTACATTTATGGATTTTCTTGACAAATTTGTCATGGTATTCATAGATGACATTCTGATATATTCCAAGAGTACAGAAGAACATGAGCAACATTTACACCTAATCTTGGAAAGGCTACGAGAGAGGCAATTTTATGCCAAGTTTGACAAATGCGAATTTTGGATGTCAAGAATTTCATTTCTTGGACATGTGTTGACAGCAGAGGGAATTTCAGTGGATTCAGCTAAAATCTCTGCAATCAAGGAGTGGAAGCAACCTACCTCAGTTTCAGAGATTAGAAGTTTCTTGGGATTAGCAGGTTACTATAGGAGATTCATCGAAGGATTTTCCCAGATTGCCAAACCTCTTACAAACCTGCTAAAGAAGGATGTTGCATTTGAATGGACCATCAAGAGTGAAGAAAGTTTTCAGAAGCTGAAGCAGAAATTGACAACAACACCAGTCCTCACTTTACCAGACAGCAAGGAAGACTTCGTAGTTTACTGTGATGCTTCAAAGCAAGGAATAGGCTGTGTGTTAATGCAGCAAGGTCGAGTAGTAGCTTATGCTTCACGCCAATGGAGACCACATGAGGAAAATTATCCGACCCATGATTTAGAGTTAGCAGCAGTGGTACATGCTTTAAAGATATGGCGGCATTATCTCATTGGACATAAGTGTGAGATCTTTACAGATCATAAAAGCCTCAAGTATATTTTCACACAGACAGAGCTCAACATGCGTCAACGACGATGGCTGGAATTGATCAAAGATTATGATCTTAGTATTCAGTACCATCCAGGGAAAGCTAATGTAGTGGCTGATGCCCTAAGCAGAAAAGTTTACAACCTACAAGGAATGGTTATGTTGAAGAACCCTTACCTACAACAAGAGTTGCAGAATCATCAAGTGGAAATAGTACCGCAGGGAACGGTAGCTACTTTAACAGTAAAATCTCAACTTGAAGAACAGATAGGAAAGGCCCAGACGGAAGATGAGGAAATTTGTAAGATCAAGAGACGAATCAAGTTAGGAAAGGCTCAAGGCTTCACTGAAGATAACCAAGGGAGTGTATGGTATCGAGAAAGAATCTGTGTACCTCAAAATGCAGATCTTAAGGAAATAATACTCCATGAAGCTCATAAAACTCCATATTCAATACACCCTGGTAACACAAAGATGTATCAAGATTTGAAGACCAGATTCTGGTGGGATAATATGAAGAAGGAGATTGCAGAATACATTGCAAACTGTGATACATGTCAGCGAGTTAAAGCAGAACACCAGAAAATAGCAGGAAAGCTACAACCTCTACCAATACCATTATGGAAATGGGAAGAAATTGGTATGGATTTCATTACAGGATTACCTAAAACTCAAGGAGGATATGATTCCATATGGGTTATTGTGGACAGACTTACTAAAGTAGCTCATTTCATACCAGTCAAAAAGATTTATGATGGCAGTAAATTAGCAGAGTTATACATGCAAAGAATAGTGGCATTGCATGGTATTCCTAAGAAGATAGTCTCAGATCGTGGAACACAGTTTACCTCCAAATTTTGGAATAGACTGCATGAAACCCTAGGAACCCAGTTGGATTTCAGTACTGCATATCATCCGCAGACGGGAGGACAGACAGAAAGAGTCAACCAAATCCTAGAAGATCTTCTAAGGGCTTGTATACTAGATTATGGAACATCATGGGACAAATGTTTACCATTTGCAGAATTTACATATAATAACAGTTATCAAGCTAGTATACAGATGGCACCATTTGAAGCTTTATATGGACGTAAATGCAGAACTCCATTGCATTCGAATGAGCCAGGAAAACGAAAGGTCATAGGACCAGAGATAGTAGAAGAAGCAGAAGCTCATGTCAGACTCATCAAAGAAAGGTTGAAAACAGCACAATCACAACAAAAGAGTTATGCAGATAAACGACGGAGAGAATTATCATTTGAACCAGGAGATTTTGTGTATCTCAAGGTCACACCATTCAAGGGATTACAAAGATTCCAAGTGAAAGGAAGTTATCTCCAAGATACATTGGACCATTTAAGATAATCAAGAGAAAGGGAGAAGTATCATATAAATTGGAATTACCTGTGGGATTAGAAGGAGTGCATGATGTGTTTCATGTCTCTCAGCTCCGGAAATGTTTGAAGGAACCTACCGACCAGATAGATGTACAAGATATGCCATTACAGAAGAATCTCACTTACCTTGAGCACCCAATCAGAATCCTAGCCACTGATGAACGTCAGCTCAGAAGGAAGAAAATCAGATTGTGTAAAGTTCAATGGAAAAATCATTCAGAGCAAGAGGCTACTTGGGAGAAGGAAGAAGATCTTAAGCAAGCCTATCCTTATCTTTTCCTGTCTTAGGTAAATCTCGGGGCGAGATTTCTTTAAGGAGGGTAGATCTGTAACACCCTGAGTTAGGGGTGAAAATTTCCTTTTTCATAAATAGCATGCATGCATGTATCAGTAGTAGTAGCCAGATCAGTATCTATCTCAAGCCCTAAAATCTCCAAATCTTCCTTGTGAACCCCAAATCAAGATCAGATTACTCAGGTGTGATCTATCAGTTACTTTGAACTTAAAAGTCTTCAGAACCTAGATCCAATTCTATCTCTAAATCCCAGATTTATCAACTCCTTCTTGACGAGGATTGACACCCGGGTCACTTCTAATAAACTTCTGGTTCAAGACAGGTTCGAACCAGACATGTGTCTGGAGATGCGAACTCAAGCTATTCTGAGAGGCATCACCACGAGGTCGTAAGCTTTACGCGATCAAGTCGCAGCTTTATGCGGTCAGACCGTAAGCCTTGCGCGGTCAGAAGTTCGTGGGCTATACGCGAACTACACATTCGGGATATTACGCGGTCAGCCGAATCCCGCAGTCAGAACATCTGCCGATCAGGATACCTGGGATCTATCTAGTCGGTTGTCCATACGACAGGATATTCTAGGTATCCCGAAGATTCCTACACGTGGAAAATCAACCGTCAGGAGGTTAACACGTACAGTTATTCATGAATAACACGTGTTTAACCTGCGTAGAGGTTAAGAGCAGTTTCAAAAACCGTATCCAACCGTCCGTGCAACCGATTGATGCAGTTTTCTTCACATGGCACCCTTTCAAGCAGTATAAGAGGATGACATGAAGCATCAATCAGGGGGAGGACCGAAGTTAGCCAAGTCTACGGCACACCTCATATAGCATTTTTAAGTCTTCTTTAGCTTATCTTTGTACGCTTTGACAGGAAAAATCCTTGCCTGTGAGGACTTTTCCTTCTATTTGTAAACATTTTACCACACTTAGTGAAATCTCAACAGGACGTAGGGCTTTTACTCCCACCATCGAGGGCCCGAACCTGTCTAAATTCTCTGTGCTCCTGTTCACCATTGTTCAGCATACCTTCCCGAAGGGTCATCTTGAAAGGTCTCACTATTACAAATTCTGCATAAGTTCGGCTGAGGACTCCGAGTCCGAATCGTCGACAGCTGGCGCCCACCGTGGGGCCTTTCTCAAGGCGTCCTAATTAAAATTCGGAGGTTCGCCGAAACATGGCTGGAGCATATGATTCCGAGAATGATTTCGATCTCGAGGATTATGCTCATATCCCAATGCCTTCTCCAAGTGATCCTGTTCCGATGGAAGAGGTCGAAGGCCAGAATCTTCCACAGGATGAATCATCTTCCCAAGTCATGATGATCGACCAGGAGGTAACTAGCACAGGGTCAGAACCCACAGAGGTTCTTAATGTGCTAGGTGATGAGTCCGGCCCATCGTACGATCCCGCTGAGGGAAAATATGATGGTGACCCTGAAATTGGCCCAGGAAGATTCGACCCTGATAACCTTCACCGTCTCTTTGATTTCGAGTCCGACTCGGAACAAACCGAGATGTTCTCCCCATCGGCGACCTCTCTCCCTAGGCAGTTTGCTGCGTTGTCGGAGGAAACTCCCGATCAACAGGCTGCCAGGGAAGAACAAGATCGCAAACAGAAGGAGGAGCAAGATCTCGAGCAACAAAACAACGAACTACGCAGAATTGCCCTAGAGGCTCTTCAAGATGCGCAGGCTCGTTACGATGCTGCCCCGAGTTCTTCTCGACGGTCGCGTGGTCATAGACGTGACCAGACTCCTTCCTTACCACCGGAGCACTTCCCAGTGGACGAGGAAACGATAACGCCTGGTGCCCCTAGGAGAAGTACCCATGGTAGACTGCGATCTATCGCGGAAGTCATGCGCAATTTTCCTCCTACAGTCACGGATGCGCAGAGACCGGCCTTTTTCAAGATCCTGGCGGAAAGACTGGATGAGGTCGCATCCGAGGCGACCCCGACAGCCTCTTCCCGCTCAGTGACACATTCCCGTGATCGAGATGGTCCTCATTTTATCTCTGGCCGACGGAGTTACCCGCCGCCTATACCGTCCCGACAGGACAAATATCGGCGAATGCAGGACTCTCGCAGTAGGGATCGAGTTCCCGTTCATTCTCGTTTGGGACCCCGAGTAACCCCGCCATTAAGTGAGTTTGCTCGAAACCCGACCGAAAGTCGCAGGATGGTTCACGGTCCTTACGTTGGTTGCAAAGCTTTCTCGCCTGGCCTACGAGCAGTCGTTTGGCCCGATAAGTTTCGACCAGGGGCCATTGAGAGGTTTGATGGAACTCAGAACCCATCCGAGTTTCTTCAGATCTATATTACTGCCATCCAAGCAGCAGGAGGCGATGACAAGGTCATGGCCAACTACCTGCCAACAGTCCTCGTAGGACCGGCTAGAACCTGGTTGTTCAATCAGCCTGAGGGTTCTATCTATAATTGGGAAATGCTATGCGATGCCATCCTCAGCAATTTCCAAAACTGTTATCAAAAGCCGGGTAAGGAGGACGACTTGCATAGATTGCGGCAAACTTCGACTGAAATGCTTCGGCAGTTTGTCAAGAGGTTTGTCGGGGTAAGAAATACCATCCCGAACATATCTGATGGCTCCGTAATCAGGGCATTTAAGCATGCCGTTCGATACCGGAGATTCACGGAAGACTTGCTCATCCACCCTCCTCGATCGGTGGCCGATCTGTTCGATATGGCTGATCGATACTCCGATGCAGCCGAGGCAGTCGAATGGAACCGAATGGTTGACAAGGGGGACCTACCGCCCCAACCAGGCTTCAAGGACACCAAGAAAGAAGATTCGAGCAAAAAGCCGGAGTCTTCACCGGGTGGGAAGTCAAAAAAGTCGAAGAGGAACCGCTCTGGACAGTACCGTGAGGTCGCGGTCGCGGAGAAACCACCTTCGACCAAAGGTAATAAGTCTTCTTGTAAAAGTAAAACTGCTTCTGGTGGCCGGGATTCCGACCAGCCAGAAAAATCAACTAATCCGCAGGAGGGCAAAAGGTGGTGTCCACTCCACAATTCCGCAGGCCACGATCTCAAAAACTGCAGGAGTTGGTTGAAACAGCTGGATGATTTCTACCAAGGAGCTGGGCCAATGCCAACCTTACCGCCCAAAGAGCAGGCGTGCGGGGTTAGAGACGTCGATGGAGACGAAGAAATGGCTTACCAGGTACCTCAAAATCATGTTAATGTCATTTTCGGAGGTTCCTCCTCTTTCGTTTCCAAAAGGCAGTTTAAAACTTTTTGCCGAGAGGTTAACCAAACGGAGACATCCCTTGGTGAACCTCAATATCCCCGTTGGTCGGATATGCCTTTGACGTTCGACCGCGCTGACTGTCCTGCGGGGCTAACTCGACCATTGAGGTTACCTCTGGTTATTACCCCAATCATCAGTAACGCGAGAGTCGAAAGGGTCCTGATCGACGGGGGAAGTTCCCTTGATCTTTTATTGGTCAAGACACTCGACGAGATGCAAATTCCTCGTTCGAAGATCAAGCCCATAATCCATCCGTTTTATGGGATAATCCCAGGCCCCTCCATGATGCCATTGGGACAAGTGGTCCTCCCGGTCACTCTGGGAGAACCAGATAACTTCCGAACAGAATTGGTTACTTTCGATGTAATCGATTGTGATTCAGCTTATAATGCAATCTTTGGCAGGCCTACTCTCGCTAAGTTCATGATGGCAACGCACTATGCTTATCAGTGCGGGAAATTGCCTGGCCCCAAAGGTGTCATTTCGGTCCGAGGTAGTCGCAACGTGGCACTCACGTGCGACCGGCTATCTTTGGAGATGGCCGATCAACTTCCCCTCCGGGACGCTCAGGTCGCCACTGTCGCCATCGATGCGATCAGGGCTGCTCCTCGACCAGATGAGAAACTCAAACAAGTTCCTTTGTGCCCAGATGACCCATCCAGGACAATTCGGGTTGGGTCAGCCCTGGATGACAAATAGGAACTCGACCTCGTTGCTTTCCTTCGAGCTAACGCAGACGTGTTTGCGTGGAAACCGTCCGACATGCCCGGTGTCCCAAGGGAAGTAATTGAGCACAGGTTAGCAATTCGACCTGGACAACGACCAATAAAGCAAAAGCTCAGGCGTTTTGCCACCGACCGACAGGAAGCCATCCGAGAAGAGTTAGACAAACTCTTACAAGCCGGGTTTATCCGCGAGGTGAATCACCCGGACTGGCTCGCCAATCCGGTCATGGTCCGCAAGTCAAATGGCAAGTGGCGCATGTGCGTCGACTATACTAGCCTCAACAGTGCCTGTCCGAAGGACGACTTTCTCCTTCCCCGCATCGACCAGCTGGTTGACTCTACTGCGGGTTGCGAACTGATGAGTTTCCTGGATGCCTACTCGGGATATCATCAAATTAGCATGGCAGAAGATGATGAAGAGAAAACTGCCTTCATCACCCCGTTCGGCACATACCGCTACGTCAGAATGCCGTTCGGTCTCAAGAACGCTGGTTCCACGTACCAGCGCTTGATGCAAAAGACCTTTCTTTCCCAGATAGGGCGTAATCTCGAAGCATATGTAGACGACTTGGTTGTAAAGTGTACCAAAAGATTGTCTCATTTGGACGATCTTGCTGAAACCTTCTGTAACTTGAATCGCTTTGGAATAAAATTGAACCCGGAGAAATGTTCTTTCGGGGTTTCTTCAGGAAAGTTTCTTGGTTTTCTTGTGTGTTCCAGGGGCATTGAGGTTAATCCTGAGAAAATCAGAGCTATTGAACAAATGAGGTCGCCTTCGACCATGAAGGATGTTCAACGCCTGGCTGATCGCATGGCGGCTTTAAGTCGCTTCATATCGCGATTAGGCGAAAGGGGACTACCTTTCTTTAAAGCCTTGCGGAAACATCATAACTTCACGTGGTCAGATGAGGCCGAAAAAGCGTTTCAGGAGGTAAAAACATATCTATCCAGTCCGCCAGTATTGGTGTCTCCTGAAAAGGATGAACCATTACTTCTGTATTTGGCGGCCACCCCACACGCGGTCAGCGCAGTTCTGATCGCGGAAAGGGAAGGGGTGCACAGACCCGTCTACTATGTGAGCGAAGTACTTCATGGACCTAAGGAGCGCTACCCTGAGGTCCAGAAGATACTTTACGCGCTACTGATGGCTTCCCGTAAGCTACGACATTACTTTCAAGCACACAAGATCACAGTACCCTCCTCTTTTCCTTTAGGGGATATTGTCCGAAATCCAGAAAAATCTGGTCGAATCGCCAAATGGGCGGTCGAATTCGGTGCCTTTGAGATCCATTTCACCCCTCGCACGGCGGTTAAGTCTCAGGTTTTGGCCGACTTTGTGGTCGAATGGACCAACCCTGAGCCACCCGTGCAGTTGGCAAGGGAACTGGAGTGCCCCGATTATTGGACAATGTACTTTGACGGCTCCCGTAGTTGTCAACACTCGGGGGCTGGAGTGGTCTTAGTTACGCCTCATGGCGAACAGCTTAAGTATGTCACTCAACTACACTTTGTTGCAACCAACAATGCAGCAGAGTATGAAGGTCTTCTTGCAGGGCTCCGGGCAGCAAAATTCCTCGGAGTCCGTCGATTAGTGGTGAGGGGGGACTCACAGCTGGTCGTAAACCAGGTAAACAAGGAGTACAGCACCTCCGATGAGACAATGGCTCATTACCTGGGGGAAGTGAGGAGATTGGAAAAACACTTCAGTCACTTCGAAGTCCAATACATCCCGCGAAAGGACAACATTCTCGCAGACCAATTATCCAAAATTGGATCCTCACGCTCATCCGCTCCGGCAGGAGTGTTCATTGAACACTTGGACCATCCTTCGATCATGACTTCGGTCGAGGATGATCCGGCAATAGCCTTCGTTGCCAGCCTCGGTCAGGAACAAGATTGGACTCATCCATTGAGGGTCTATCTTGAACATGGGACCCTACCCGAGGATGAAACCAAAAGCGATCGGTTAATTCGAAAGGCGCGTCTGTACAAACTCATAGATGGGGTTATGTACAGAAAGGGTACTCAAGGAGTATTCATGCGCTGCATATCTCAGGAGGAAGGAAAATCCCTCTTGAAAGAAATACATGACGGTGTATGCGGTGCACACGCGTCATACCGAACACTGGTCAGAAAAGTTTTTCGACAGGGATTCTACTGGCCTTCGGCACTTGATGATGCCAAGCTTATGGTCAAGATGTGTCCACAGTGTCAGTTTCATGCAAGACAGGTTCATCAACCTGCTTATGCATTGCAAACTATTCCTCTCGCATGGCCTTTCGCGATCTGGGGAATGGACATCGTCGGTCCTATGCCACAAGCGGTCAATGGATACAAGTTTTTGTTCGTAGCCATTGACACATTCACGAAGTGGATTGAGGCCGAACCAGTACGAAATATTACTGCATCAGCCGCACAAAAGTTCTTTCACAAGAACATTGTGGCACGATTTGGTGTTCCAAACCGTCTCATCACAGACAACGGTTCTCAGTTCGCTAGCGGTCTTTTCCTAGACTACTGCGATCAGATTGGGACCAAGGTGTGCTTTGCTTCCGTGGCACATCCACAAAGCAATGGTGCCGTAGAACGGGCCAATGGGCAAGTATTGCAAGGTATCAAAAAACGTGTTTTTGATCGCCTCAAGACCCGCTCGGGGGCTTGGGCAGATGAGCTCTATACTGTTCTATGGGCACTACGGACTACCTCTAGTCGAGCCACCGGTGAGACACCCTTCCATTTGGTCTATGGAGCCGAGGCTGTGTTGCCTATGGAAGTAAGTATTGGATCTGTTCGCATGAATCAATTCGAACAGGTCAACCAATCCGAACATCGATCGCGAGATCTCATCCTCCTGGAAGAACGGCGTGATCGCGCCCTGATTAAGTCCGCGGTATACTTGCAGGCTCTACGCAAGTATCACAGTAAAAAGGTGCGACCACGTGATCTCAACGTGGGCGACTTGGTTTTACGAAAAATTCAAGACCAGTCTAACCGCAATAAATTCTCCCCAAAGTGGGAGGGACCATACACTGTCGTCTCAGTGCCGCGGCCAGGATCTGCGCGGTTAGCCATGGAGGATGGTCGGATTTTGTCCAATACTTGGAACATCGATCAACTTCGCAAGTTTTACGTGTAAGTATTTCAATCACTTTTTTCCTGTTCAATTAGCATCTTTTCATAAAAAGCATGTCTTGTTTTCATACAATGAGTGTTTTTCTTTAAGCCCAAATTACACAAATTCGACCTGGGGGCTGATCGCTGGCGGTTAGGTTATTACAGCATTTTTCAACCGGATTCGCTGGTCAATCTCATGATCACTTCCAGATAAGTTACTCCTAAATAAGCCGTTTCTCAACGCACATGGGACTATCTGGCTAGTCTTCGGTCATCCGGGTGGCTATCAGTTTGCAATAAGGTTAAAATGTTATTTTAATCTTGATCATTAGCTTGAAGCGCATATCCCTGGTCATCATACTTATGTTTTCCCCTCTGCTTAAAATACTAAGGCTTCAGTATTCACAAAACAGAGGCGGGGGCTAGAGGAATATACTTATAGTATGAAACTTATGATGTGAATATGCATTTTCTTTTGAAAAAATAGTTTTACATACATAGCATTGTAATTACAATTGTTTGGTTACAAAATGTAAGGATCATTCGATCCTCAGCTCAGCCAACAGCTTGTCAACGAAGGGCTTAACTTCTTCAATAACGGCGTCAAGCACTCTCGACCTCAACCGGTCCCACCAGTGCGCTCAGATTCGCATCTGAGCCATGGTGAAGTCGAACCCGGCTGAGTACGGCAGAAGCGGCTGATCGGACTCTCGTCCTGATTGTCTCTTCACGTCGCCGTAAATCTCCAGGGAGATATTCGAGCAGTGATTCTGCTTGAGTTGTGAGCAGTGATGCCCAATCGCTGACATTTGGGTCGTCCTTCCTCAACTCTACCACGTTGGTATTCAAAAGGCTGGCTATGGCCTTCAGTTTTTCGAAGACCAGTAGGCTCAACTCTTTGACCACTTGATCAGTATGGTCGAGCGAGGACTCGAGAAGCATCTTGTCCTGGCCGAGCTGTTTAATGCAACCTGCTTGCGCTGTACAAAGAAAAGAGGTTATTAACAAGAAACGTCTTTAAGTCTTCTCAAGTTGGGAATCGACTTACCAGCATTCTCAGACTGAAGTCTATTGATTTCAGTCCGTAGTTTCTGGAACTCTGTAACTGAGTTCAGCTTTATCTTGGTTAACTCTTTCTTCAAGAACGTAACCTCTCTGCAGCAAAATCAGGTTAGTCACAATTAAAGCCTACTTATATTAACAGAAGAATGACGATCCTCACTTGCGCAAGCCGTCACGATCTTTTTGAACAGCCGCCATGCTAGCCATTGCAGCATGCGACTGGCTTGTCACCCATGACAAGCCCTGTGACACGAAGCAAGAGAGTTAAATATACTCTAAAGGCGTTTCAAACGCCGAAACAGGGGTCATCATACCTTCATAAACTTATTTAAAGCGGCATCATCCATGCTAGCAGGAATCCTTGCTAGCGCGCCTGAAGTGCCTGCGACGGGGACAGTTGATGGGAGTGCCGGCCGGACGCCACCCCCAGAGGTCACTGGTGGTGACCTAGTCCCTGTACTTGTTTCGCCTCCCGCGGTCCGGACGACTTCCTGAACCACGGGAGTAGAGCGCTCTTCATTAGAGGCTCCCTCATCGGCCCTAGCTTCAACCTCCCCAGTGGCGGTTGAAGGTATAGGCGCTGTCTTCTTTTGCCTAACAGGAAGAGTGGGTCAGACAGCTTTTATATAAGATTACTGTCAAGTAAGAGTTCTTACTTTATCCGAAATCCCATTCGTTCCTGGGACTTCTGGGAAAATTCCCCTTGCGAAGGAGAACCGTCTCCGGTTCTTGCCTTCCTTATGGTAAATAAGATAGCACCCCCCTGGAAATATCATGTTACGGGCATATTCTTAGGGAACGGGTAAAAACACATAGAAAGATCTTTACCTGGACCACCGGACTAACTGGTGGGGCTGCATCCGAAGGCCTTGGCGATTCCTGAGTTGCTGGAACCGTCACAGCCGGCCTTTGTTCGTCTACCTCCTCCTCTGTCCGCGGAGGAGGAGGATTTTCCTCCCTGGAATCCCCAGTGGACCCAGGGGGAAGCTCTCCTTCCTGTATGTACATTAACTTGTCAAATGCGCAGAAAGAGCCATGGAGGGAATGATCGAAAAGATCCTTTACCTTAGTCGTCCCTTCGACCAGGGAAGCAGAGATGATTGACCCTGAAACCTCGGGGGCTTCAGGAATTGGAAGGTCACCTGCGACCACAAGATCTTCAGTGGTCGCAGGGTCAACCACGGCCGCTTCTTCGGCAGCTGTGGTCTCTGCGGGGCAGCCTGGGGCATCGCTGGATGGAAGATCCGCGATCTTCCTCCTTCGAAGGATCAGAGGAACGTCATCCTCTTCCTCCTCGCTCCCCTCTCCCTGTACGACGAAGAAGTGATTCCATGTCGCGCCTGAAAAAGTAGCAGGAATGCGATATCTTACCGCAGTCTTTCTTGCGAGACGAGGAATGCTTCGTGAAGACCCCTCTCCAGGGTTCAGCTTGGTCTTCTTAGAGGCAGGACTCTTTGTCCTGGGTCTCTGAGAGACCTTCTTCACGTTCCTCGCCGTCGGCTTCTTCAGAGAGCCAACATTTTCACTTGGGAATGTTGCATCCGCAAACCTCCCTAGGAGCTGTTCTCATTCCAATGGGATTGATTAGTGCTGGACATACATAAAACCTGCAAAACAGAGGCCAAGTGGAAAGTTTACCTTTCGGCGCTCCTGTTTAAGGTCGTCGCCAGCATGAATCAAGCTTTGGGGGCGAGGTGATCCCTTGGGGCCCTCTACCTCGGCGTTGTACGCCCTGAGGAGGTAGTTAGTCCGCCTCTCAATCTCAGCTGAGGGCAGGACTGTTCCCAGATACGAGTTAAATTGATACATTTCAAAAATGACAAAAGGATTTCAATGTCAGAAATGAGTACCTTCGTTATAGTCCAGGGTAGTGTCCGCCATGGACTTGATCTCCCAAGCCGGATGAGCCCTTTCACGTAGGGGGCTCACCCGATTCTTCACAAAGTCTCGGATGACGTCACGTGCCGTCAGCCCTTGTTCGACTAAGTGAAGGATCACCTCGGCATGCTTCATGAACTCCGCGTTCATCGCCGGGAGAGTATCCAACTCGCTCGTTTTCTCCGGCCGCGAGTTCTCAAACCACAGCCCGCTCTCGGTCGGCGGGGTGCAGTAAAACCATTTCTGGTGCCACCCGTGCACTGAGTCTCGCAGGGGTGGGGAGGGATACTCCTTTTTATCCCTCAGCCGGAAGTAGATGCATCCAGCGGCGTTGGTGCTCTTCGACCACGCCGAAAAGTAAAATCGTCGGAAAAGATCCACGCTGGGATATACTCCGACGAAGGCTTCACAGAGATGCTGGAATACTGCAAGAATCAGCATCGCGTTGGGGTGGAGGTTGATCAGTTCCCACCCGTAATGTTCAAAGATATCCTTAAGGAACCGACTCTCAGGAAATCGGAACCCGCAACGAAAATACTCCTCGAAAACCACCAACTCGCCTTCTTGGACAGTTGAGGTTTCTTGGTCCTTCTCCGCAGGTCGCCAGTTAATGAGTAGCCGCGGAGAAAGGATCTCCTCCTTCTCAAGCGCCATCAGGCTCTCCTCAGAATGATGAATGGATCTGCTCCAGGACGCCATCTATGGTGTAGAATCAAAGGGGAAGCTGGCGATTTGGGGAAGATGAAGGCTGAAGAAAGTGAGGGTTTTGAGCGGCGGGAATTCTAAGGGTTTTTTCGCGGCTGAGTGGCTTCCTCAAGAAGCTACCTACTGCTTTTTATAGACCCAAGGCGACGCATTAATGAGTAAGCGGCTCGTTTCAAACGTTCCATTAAATGCTTTATTCATTTCCCATAATGGATACTGTCTCCGATGGACCCGATAAAGTATTCAGGCGTCGAATCTGAAACAAAAAGACTTCTTTGTTTTAGAAACTGAAAGTGTAAAAGGACTGAAAAATTTCCAGTACTTTTCAGAGGAAGTTTTTCCTTTTTATACTTTGAACATTTTGTTCGAAAAAATCACGTAACCCAATTTTTAACGTACTGAAGTGTTTCTAATTGGGTTATGGTTTTATCGAAATCATGTTCTAGGCTAAAACTTCGTTTCTAATCGAAGTAATAGTCTAACCGGATGTTCAACTCTGGTCGCAATTCAGTTCTAACCGCGGCCTTAAGTCTGATCGCAGCATCAGGGCAGGTCATGGTGATCTTTTAAAGCGCGATTCTAATCGCAGAACTGAAATTTCCTGTGTATGAATGGTCGCGGACTAAGCTTTTAGCCATAATTTCGCACAGAAGGTATGAAGAATGTTCATATGAATAAAAGAAACTTTATTTATTACATTCTTTACATACAAAAGGAATACGGTCGATAAAAGCATCGACTTGTTCCGAAAGAAGTTTACAAAGTTCCCCGAGGGACATATTGTTGTCAGTAGGATCTACACTGACAACCCCCAAGGAACTAGCAACTACTCTAAGTCTATCTATATCGTCCCTAACAACAGACGCACTATTGTCCCTAATCAAGTCAGAGAGTTCTCGCTGTTGCTGAGCGAAGTCCCTCTCTCGACGGAAATGGTGCGCCTCTTCTCGGGATCGATCAAGACATTCTGCTAAACGCAGAATCTTCGAGGCCATCTCCTCGGTCTTCTTCTCCAGGGCATTCTTCTCTTCCAGAAGAGTCTGTCCGGAAGGAAGAGATGGAGCAGCAGAAGGCTGATCGCTGGGGCCTCCTACCTCCTGCATTTTGCAAAAGTTAGTCATATTAACTAAAATTATCAGCAAAAAGGGGAGAAGAATTGTTACCTGTCCCGGTGCATAACCCGTTGATACACCCATCTTGGGAGGAAGATCATCATATGGTGGAAGTGCAATCTTCCCAGAAGAAGATTGCTTCGCCAACCCAATATGGCAATCATCTGATCGAGGGATAGTCACCGCTTGCCGACCAGGATGTTGATCACCCAAAAGGATGGGAGAATTGAACGTGAAGGGATCTTTCTCTAAGGATAAAGGCCTAACTTGCCGAGAGGCATGAATGGGGAGGGTCAAAGGAACTGAAGGAAGAAAGAAACTCGCTACATTCTTCACCTTTGTTCCACTGGAAGATCCTTCGTCAACCTTGGGTTTCTTCCTTAAGGGAGACAGGACCTCATTAGTTTGAGACCCTTGTTCGACAATTTCCCCTTCATCGCTCTCAATCTCGATGATTTCGTGATCTGCCATTGGGAGGAGTATGTGAAAAGGAAGGAGGCCAGGTAACAAGAAAAAGACTTAGGCGTGAGAGGGAAATTGTAAATCTTTACATGTCCAGGGGTCTGGTATTTATAGCCGCCAGGTCGACGGTTCGCCTCCCAGACACCTCGAGTTTCGTTAAAGACATTTACAATTTTACCTCGAGATAAAAATCTCTACGGCGCCATCATTGCCCGTCACGTAATGTCAGAACCCGTCTTGAAAAACCAACCGTTTTCACTTAGTGCGCCACTAAGTGGAGAAGTTAAAGGGCCGGGTTAAAAATCCAATGCACGGTTTTTAAATTCGAAATAAACACGTCTCTCCGTTTTCTTTGAATTTGGGGGCTAGCTGACGAGGATTGACACCCGGGTCACTTCTAATAAACTTCTGGTTCAAGACAGGTTCGAACCAGACATGTGTCTGGAGATGCGAACTCAAGCTATTCTGAGAGGCATCACCACGAGGTCGTAAGCTTTACGCGATCAAGTCGCAGCTTTACGCGGTCAGACCGTAAGCCTTGCGCGGTCAGAAGTTCGTGGGCTATACGCGAACTACACATTCGGGATATTACGCGGTCAGCCGAATCCCGCGGTCAGAACATCTGCCGATCAGGATACCTGGGATCTATCTAGTCGGTTGTCCATACGACAGGATATTCTAGGTATCCCGAAGATTCCTACACGTGGAAAATCAACCGTCAGGAGGTTAACACGTACAGTTATTCATGAATAACACGTGTTTAACCTGCGTAGAGGTTAAGAGCAGTTTCAAAAACCGTATCCAACCGTCCGTGCAACCGATTGATGCAGTTTTCTTCACATGGCACCCTTTCAAGCAGTATAAGAGGATGACATGAAGCATCAATCAGGGGGAGGACCGAAGTTAGCCAAGTCTACGGCACACCTCATATAGCATTTTTAAGTCTTCTTTAGCTTATCTTTGTACGCTTTGACAGGAAAAATCCTTGCCTGTGAGGACTTTTCCTTCTATATGTAAACATTTTACCACACTTAGTGAAATCTCAACAGGACGTAGGGCTTTTACTCCCACCATCGAGGGCCCGAACCTGTCTAAATTCTCTGTGCTCCTGTTCACCATTGTTCAGCATACCTTCCCGAAGGGTCATCTTGAAAGGTCTCACTATTACAAATTCTGCATAAGTTCGGCTGAGGACTCCGAGTCCGAATCGTCGACACTTCTGTTTTCGAAAACAGAAATACCTTATACTACCCTAAATACTCTGAATCCAGATTTAATCAAAATCTTGACCAAGTTCAGACCAGATTATTCCTGGAATATGATCATGGGTATGCCAATACCTTAAACCAGAAAGTTGGCAGCCAGATTTTATCATCTAGACTCTTTTCACAAATCAGTCCAAGAGTTATCGCAAATTAGTCCTTATCTGATATCTGAAAACCCAAAAAGGCTAAAATCTCCAGATTAACTCCAAATTCAAAATTTCTTCGACAAATCTTCTCAAAATGCTATTTTCCACAAGTTTCTCTTCTGTGCAGATATCAAAATCAAACCCTAAATGCCAGAATTCGAAATCGACAAAACTCAAATCTTATTTTACCCTATTTTCAGTTTGTATCAAAAACTATTCAAATGTGTCAAATCTTATCAACTATCTTTGCCAAATGTTTTGTTGAATATATCTGCCAGATTAGTGAAAGAAAATTCAGTTTAAACCTTCCAGAATTCCAGATTTACAGATCAGTCCAAAATTCAAGATTTGAAACTGCAGTTCAGTCCAAATTCGACCAGGCCGTTTACTGTGCGCTCGACCCGGGCTCGCCGTGGTTTCCTTGCGCCGTGCACGCTCGCCGCTGGCCAAGCTTCGCCGCACTTGTGACCGTGCATGCCGGTGCGCACGTGTCCTCGCTCCAGCTGGTGCCGTGGCAAGGTCGCTGCTACGTCGACGACCAGCGCCTGCTCCCGCGCGTGATCAACGGCTTTTTGTCAGCAACTCCTCGCCACGTCGCTTTGCCGTGCCAGTACTTGTCGCCACCGCTTGCTCCAACTTTGCAAAGTCCCGATGAACGACAATGTGGACAGTTGCAGTCCTGTCGCCGTCGCAATCACCGTTCTTCGCTGAGTCTTCGCCGCTGATGTTCTTCACGGAATCCATCTCATCACAGCTGCCAATTACTTCGTTGTCTCCTCCTTGCAAGCTTCGCCTGGCCTATTTAAGCACTCCTGTGCTCAGCAGCTCCCTCCACACTTCACCAGAAATCAGCCAAGTCCTGGAATTCCTGTTTTTGTTTTCTTCTCCGGCGAGCCGTCGAGGAGGCTCACGGTGCCAGCTTCATCCACTGCATCAGCCTTCAAATTAAAGCCATCAGTGAGTTCCCCTACTCATTCTCTCTGTGTAGTACTATTTAATTGCTCACCGGTGACCCCTAACGCCAGCGATCACCGGAATTGTCGATTGCCCTGTTTCTGTAATGTGGCTCAATCCAGTACAAATTAGCTTTCGATTTTGTAAACAAAATTGATCAGTAAGCCAAATCAAGCAAGCCTGTAAGCTTAGAATCTCCAATTAAACACCATTCGAAGCTTTTCCCTAACCCGAGCTTCACCAGAAACCGGGGATCGTCGCCAGGCTTCTCCGGTGATCCTCCGGTCAATTTGATGTTACCAGAAGCTTTCTTTTACCTCCTAGATACTCTCCAAGCAAGGAATTAAGTTCTTTTGGCCTGTAGCAGAAACCCTCAATTGGCAGTGCTTCTTCTCCGGCGCCGATCACCGGAAAGCTTGTTCCAGCCGTTTCAGCCCAAATCACTTTGTCTTTTAGATGTGCCTTAGCCTCCTGAGAACTTTTGTCTTCTAGCCCGACACCTAGATCGGCCTAGATTGGAAGTTATAGCTTTGCCAAGATTTTGTCCAGAACTGATCTAGTGCAGTGTGTTCACCTCAGTTCATCATCAGATTTCTTGCTGTCCAGCCATTTTCAGCCATAGATCCTATTGTAACTATTGTTCCTGTTATCAATGCCTACCTCCCAGACAAAGTGGTGCATCATTTGGAGCTCCAGATCAAAAGTTATGCCAAGCCCTATTTTTTGGCATTGTCAGCTCTATGCCAGAGCTTGTCAGCTAGTGGCATTGACCTTGTTTACCCACTTCTGGTTGTGTAAATTGAAAACCACTTTGTCCACTGAATTTGTAGAGTTGTGATCTACATTTTCTTCTACTTCCACAAGTTGAGGTAACCCCTCTATCATTCATCGACCCTATGTCGATGCTTTGAACCGAATGTCGACCTAAAGACGTTCGCTGTTTTTGAGCGAACCAGTCGCAACCTTGATATCATTCTGATATTTTGAGACATTTGGAACCTTGTAAATCTTTGACAGCTAATCTTAACATTGGTTTCCTTGACTTAACCCTAATCAGCCTCTAAACCCAATCATTTCAGAATCATCAAGACTTCATCTTTGCATCATTGCATATAGTATAATAATGTATTGAAAAGATTGTGATTATTGGTTGTTTGTTTGATTGGAGAGCAGATCAAGAGCCCGAGTTCGAGGACTTCACTGCGGATCCGACGTCAACTGCTGTATCTTACGACGCGGAAGGCAAGTCATATCCTTGGTCATCTTGAACCTATAATTTAAATGTTGCTAAAACATAACCTTGAATATAGATAATATTGCATGAGAAAGATTGAGAATGGTTGATTTATGAATTGGCAGTACTAGACTGGTTATCTGTGAAATGTGAAATAAACAAGTTTTGAGCCATGAACTATTATATGTATTTATATATTTATATTCATGAAATAAAACCCCTAGCCATGACCAGAAAAATGGTGTGGATGGCGGAAGCACTGGAGGTGCTAGACTGCAAAGGATATGCAGGCACTGAAGGTGCAGGGTTGTGGATGGTATGGTCACTGGCATATAAGGACTAGAACCTTGTGTTGTGCGTCTAGTGGCATGAACAACGTGCTAACCGCAAGCCTGGTATGGGACAGGCCTGAACAAGTTATTATGTGGATCGCACATGAAACCCCTGCATGAGATGTGTAGTGATGCACGATAAACACGGAGTACGGCTCCCACACATATCACTGAAGGTGATCAAGCACGCTGACCCAGTAATGAGAATAAGCAAAGGGGTGGAGGTTAGGATACAGCCTACCACAACTGTGTCTCGCGGAGAGCCACAGGGTCAGGGGTGAATTGTAAGTGATGCATAACAAAAGTTCTTGTTATCTCCACCTTGCCACTCACACATGGTTGTGAGGAGGGGTCTAATCATTTTGATAGGATGGGTTTGAAAGTGGAATATCTTGCGGGTAAATTGGTATCTCTCTGCAGAGTTAAAAACGTATTCGAATACTCCGAGCTCCCGGGTTTATAGGAGTCTGCTGCGGTGGATTAAATCCACGGGGTGTGACACAAGTACTATTTTCTAAATAAAATGTGTTAAATCAAGATTACCCAAATGACATGTGTTGTCATGATAAGTAGTACTACCGTGGGCTGTCGTGTGTCGACGTGTCGCGGTAGTACTATAATCTAGTGAACATGATTGATGATGTTATATTATGAAAAGTGCTGCCATGAGCTGAAATAAGATGAGATGAGAAAGAAAAAGATTATTTTACAAATATCCATAATTCTTGACTAGTCTAGGTTCATATCATCACTACTATATGTATCTATTCTTACCTATGACTTGCTGAGTACGTAAGTGCTCACCCTTGCAACATTCAACTCAATAGATGGAGCCTACCTTGATCAAGATGATGGCATGGAGAACTTCTTGGATCCAGAAGGAGGAGCGTCAGTTCCGCCAGAGCCCTGATGTGTGTTGTTCTGCCGTCAACTTCTTTTGTGGGAGGTTCACCTATCTTCTGCTGTGTAGTTAAATATTTTGCTAAACCCTGAATGCCTTGTAGGCATTGTAATCCTTTATGTAATATTAAGGCCAGCAGGCCACACTGCTTAATATTTTGTTAGTACTCTGTTGCAATGTAATATACTCCTGTGTTTGACTCATCCTGGGAAGTCAAAGTTTTGTGAGAATGGGACTAGCTGCAGCGAGCTAGGTCTCTACAGGAGTAGTCGTTGTCCCAGTTTCGGGACGCGACAGCAGGCACCAGAGGCTAGGTCCCCCGGCCAAAGGCGGCGCCCAGGACCTGCACCGGAGGCCAGGTCCCCGGGCAAAAGGTGGCGCCCAGGGCAGGCGCCGGAGGCCACGTCCCCGGGCGAATGGCGGCGATCGGGGCAGGCAAGGGAGGCCAAGTCCCCAGGGAAAAGGTGGCGCCTGGGGCAGGCAACGGAGGCCAGGTCCCCGGGCCAAAGGCGGCGCCCGGGGCATTCACCGGAGGCCACGTCCCCGGGCCAAAGGCGGCGCCCGGGGTAGTCACCGGAGGCCACGTCCCTGGGCGAATGGCGGCGCCCGGGATCGGCACCGGAGGTCAGGTCCCCGGGAAAAAGGCGGCGCCCAGGACCGTCACCGGAGACCAGGTCCCCGGGCGAAAGTGACGCGACTTACCTGGACTTAGCCTCGCGGAGATTTCCCCCAACATTTTGAAAGTGTTAAATACAATTGACTTGTCATGTAAAAAGAATATCCATGTGTATCTAGAAAAATCATCTACAATGACAAGACAATAACCATTGCTACCAATGCTAACATAAGTAGTTGGGCCAATTAAATCCATGTGCAATAACTCAAGTGGACCAGAAGTTGACATTGTGCTTTTGGTTGGATGTGAATTTGCAACTTGTTTTCCGGCTTGGCAAGCACTACATAATTTATCTTTTTCAAACTTAACATCTTTTAAGCTAACAACTAAATCATGTTTAACTAATCTATTTAGTTGTTTCATTCCAACATGTCCAAGCCTTCTATGCCATAGCCAACCTTTAGATGATTTAAAGAACAAGCATGTACCAAGATTTGCATCATTTGAATTGAAATCAACTAAATAGAGGTTGCCATGTCTAAAACCTTTGAAGATCAATCTATTTTCATCTATACTAGTGATAATCACATATTTTGGAGAAAATGCACATATAAATCCTAGATCACAAAGTTGAGCTACGGATAAGAGATTAAAATTAAGAGATTCAACAAGCAATACATTAGAGATGGAGAGGTCGTTTGAGATGGCAATTTTACCTAAACCTTTTACCTTTCCTTTGCTATTATCTCCAAATGTGATCTTGTCATATCCCGCACCTTCGTTATTGAGAGAGGAGAACATATTGTGATTACCGGTCATATGTTGAGTGCATCCACTATCGAGCACCCAATGTTGTCCTCCGGCCTTGTAGTTTATCTATAAAAAAAAATTTAGGTCCTTTTAGGTACCCAAATCTTTTTGGGTCCTTGGAGGTTAGTTACCAAGGATTTTGGAACCCAAATGGCTTTCTTTTTGGCACCAATTATAGGGGTTCCAACAAATTTGGCTTTAACATCACCATTATTCATTTTCTTCAAAACATAGCAAGAGTTGAATATAAGATATGAGTTATTTTTGCTAGCATGACAATTTTCTTCAATATGACCTAAACTTTTGCATTTGTTGCAATACCCCTTTTATTTTACAAATATGGTTTTAGTTGGAAGAAATGCATGTTTGCCTTTTTAGGTATATAACCTAGTCCTTCTTTCCTTAAAGAGAACCTTTGACTATCTAGTAGATGTCTTAATTTTGATTCCCCTACATAGCATTTAGCTAGATAATTTGTTACTTTTTCAATTTTGTCCCTAAGTTCATTGTTCTCAAGACTAAGCACATGATCATCAACCTTTGGACTAGATGGTAATTCAACTAAATCCTCACAAGATGTAGATATGCTAGAAGTAGATATCATAGGCAAGTCATTTGAAATATTGCAAGTAATGCCTATGTTATTACCCATTTTGTTGTCTTTATGAGCAATTAATTAGTCATGAGCTTCCTTAAGCATCTCATGAGTTTCTTTGAGACTCTCATGAGATGTTTTTAGCTCCTCATAGGAATTTTGAAGAGTTTTGTATCTCTTCTCAATTCCTTGAATTTCTCCTTTTCGTTGCTCATATAGTCATCAAAACCGGTGATCATCTCAACTAAGTCATCATAAGAGTATTCATCTTCATCACATGATACCTTAGATTCTCCTTTATCCATGAGGCAATGAGTAGTGGAGAATAGAGATGGAGATTCCTTGATAGCCAATCCGGCGAGTCCTTTAGGAGATGCTTCATCTTCATCTTCGGAATCGGAACTTGAAGCATCCGAATCCCATTCAATGAAGCAAGCTTGTCCGTCCTTCTTCTTCTTGTAATATTTCTTGAAAACCTTATTCTTGCTTTCTCCTTCCTTTTCATACTTCTTCTTTTTCACCGATTTTTCTTCTTCCTTGTTTTTGCATTGTGCGGAGATATGGCCCTTTTCACCGCAATCAAAACATCTTCTTTCTTCAAATGGGTTCCTTTTCGACGATTGTCCTTTCTTGAAGGATTTTCCTTGATATTTCTTTTTCATGAACCGCTTGAACCTTCTAACGAAGAGAGCCATTTCCTCATCGGTGTCTCTCTCATCGCTTTCTTCTTCATTATCTTCCCCTCTTGGAGGCTTGAGCTTTGAGAGCTATATTCTTCTTCTTGGAGTCGGAAGTCTCATCTTGCACCTCTTCTTGTGATTTCTTAAATATGTCATGAGTGAGAATTTCACTCAAGACCTCCAAAGGAGTCACACTCTTCAAAATAGATCGCACAAGTAAGGTCACAATAGTATCATATTTTGAAGGTAAAACTCTAAGAAATTTATGACAAAACTCCACATTCGTGACATCCATACCAAGCCCTTTTAGCTTATTTACTATATTATTTAATCGGTTGAACATCTCCGAGACACCCTCATGGGCAACATAGCAAATTTTTCAAATTGTCCCTTATGGATGAATAATTTAGCATCCTTGACCATTGAGGTTCCTTCATGAATATCCATAAGGTTTCTCCAAATGTCATGAGCCATTTCAAGTTTACAAATTCTATTAAATTCACCTAGATTTAGAGCACTATAAAGAACATTCATGGCTTGAGCATTTGCTAGAGCATTTTCTCTATCTAGGTTAGTCATGTCTTCATCATCTAGAATTGTGAAACCCTCATCCACCACTTTCCAAATTTTTCCACCCATGGCTTTAAGATAGACCATAATTCTAGTTTTCCAATAGGTATAGTTTGATCCATCAAAGAGTTGTGGTTTGCCAATATTAATCCGACCCTTACTAGCCATCTTTATCATACTCCAGGATGGTTAAATCCTCTAAATATGGAGTCCTTGCTCTGATACCAATTGAAAAGGATCTAGGATATCGACTAGAGGGGGGTGAATAGGCGATTTTAGCAATTTAACAACTAATCAAGCAATTACCAACAATTAAGAGCAAATAGCTAAAGAACAAGATGAATATCAAGCAACTTGACACAATGATATATCCCGTGGTTTCAGTGATTTGCCAATCACCCCTAATCCACGTTTAGGCAAACTCAAATCTCTAACCGCTCCTCTATCTAGTCGACTTCTTCTCAAGAAGTGACCTAGATCTCGAGCCGAATTAGTATGATGAGTTATCCAAACCTCGATTCCACTAGTGATGCACTTTATCGCTCCAGCAAGGCGTGCTCAACCCCTTCACAAGTTGTCTTGAGGCTTCTTCACAATCTTCCTTGAAGAGCTCTCCAAAACCTTCCTCCTAGCCGTCTAGGAGCCGGCAAGCTCCAAGAGTAACAAGCCGGTGATGATCACTTAATGCTCTTCTAGTGCCACAAGATTGATTTAGTGAACTAAATGCAATGCACTAGAAGATGTCAATTGCACACTCTCTCAAATTCAAGAAATTAAACACTAGAGTGTATGAAACGAGTTTAAGCTTTTGAGAATGAAGTCAATGTTCACACATATGCCAAAGGTATCAAACAGGACCATGCATGGGAGTATATATACTCCCCTCAATAAATATAGCCGTTACAAGCCGTGGGAGGAAAAAGATCACTTGGTGGTCAGACCGCAGGGATAAACACGGTCAGACCGCCGCAATTACAAGGGCATTAAACAGGTGCAATAAATGCTCACCTACCCTTGTCGGGCACTCTCACGGTCAGGCCGGAGCCAACGACGGTCAGACCGTGAAACCATCCAGAGACAACATCGTTTCTGGACACGATTTATGGTCAGGCCGAAAATTTTGGATAGACCGGCTACACGGTCGGACCGCAGTACAAAATCTTGGTCAGACCGGTTTAGCGGTCAGACTGGACCAACTTTCGGTCAGACCGACTAGCACACTAAGTTTCATAAAAATATGATCATGAAGCTCCAGGAGTCTGACTCAAGGTTTAACCACGGACAGACCGACCTTTTTAGGAAAATAAAAACACTTCACCATAACTGCCGGTCAGTCCGAAACAACTCTCGGTCAGACCATTTCTGCGGTCAGACCGGCTAACACGGTCAGACCGATAGAGACTGAAGTTGGCTGTTTTGAATGGATAAAAGCATTTTGAAAAGATATGACCTTCTAGTATGCAATGCAAGTTGTTTTTATGACTTGTGGCACACAGATGAACTATTTAGTGATACACCACATGTTCCTCTTAATAATACGGCAACTATCCTATAATCCGATCAAAAACCTTCCCTAATCACCTTAGACCGGTAAAAAGAGAAGTGTACCTTTGCCTCTTTGTTCAATATCCTTTCTTCATCATTTAGCTCTTTTTTTTCCTTTCATTATCCTGTCTTTTGATTTTGTTCTTGACACAACTTAACAGGTATCATTAGTTCAACATTTGTAATTGTCATTAATTACCAAAACACTCTATAGGGGCCTAGAAGCTACACCCGGGGACAAGGCCCCCCGATGGCTTGTCCCAGGCGCCGCCTTTTGCCCGGGGACAAGGCCCCCGGTGGCTTGTCCCGGGCGCCGCCATTTGCCCGGGGACAAGGCCCCCGGTGGTTGTCCCGGGCGCTGCCTTTTGCCCGGGGACAAGGCCCCTGGTGGCTTGTCCCGAGCGCCGCCTTTTTCCCGGGGAAAAGGCCCCCCCGGTGGCTTGTCCCAGGCGTTGCTGTCCTTCCAGAGACAGGGGTCTCCGATCCCTGGCCACGTGAAGGTCACGCGAGAAGCGCCTCGGGAATCAGCGGACACCTATCAAGCATCCAAGGTCCCTGGCTGGAAGAAGGACGTCACTACCCCTCGATCCAATGGTGGCAGGTAGGGTAGTTTAGTCTTTTTGCTTCTTTTGGGTCTATATAAGCCCTTGTACACCTCATGTAAGGCACAATTATTCATTATTGCTTGGAATAGACAATCTCACAGGTGTGCTCCGGAGCAATCTCGCCCCCGAGAGAGCTCCCCTAGCCAACTCCGGTTGGGAGCACGCCGACAGGACTAGGGCCTCCACTGAGGCCTGAACCTATATAAATCCTCGTGTCACTTACTGTGTTTGCCCGACGGGGGAGGACCGGTCACCCAGTCAGCCCGCGTCATATTTTCTTCGCTAGGATCTTGCACAAAACCTGCCGGGGTATCCGTGATACCACGATAGTTGGCGCTGTCCGTGGGGACTCGTGACAAGACGCCATGGCTCCCCCAAGAACGAGGGCCCGCGCCCTTCCCGGTGACATCGGTCCCAGTGACCCGGCGCCACCCGTCTGGGACACGACCGTCCCGGCGCTTCCGCCCGGAGTTGGCCAAACCCAGGTACCGCCTCCCACCTTCCCTGTCAATTTCGGTGGTTCGACCTCTGGGTCAGTCCCGGTGACCGCGGTCGCCTCGGCCGGGACTAGTCTCCCCCCGACGGCTTCCCCGGTCCCCCGGGACACCTTGCTCTATGGACGAGTTGCTCCGTGTCTTGGCGCGGCCACCGGCCCCCACTTACCCCCCGTATCCATTCCTGGGGCCTATGCCCCCATTTATGGGTCACCCGGTGGCCCCTCTGGCCCCCGGAAGCCTGGCCGCTTCGTACGACCCCGCCGGGGGGTACCCTCCCCCGGCAGGCCATCCGTCCGGGGCTTTCCCGGCGCCGGGAGCCTTCCCCATGCCGGGGGGTTACCTTATGTCCGGGGCCTTCGTGGTACCAGGGGGACACCCTGTTCCGGGCCCATTCTCGGGGACGGGGGCCCACTACATGCTAGGGGTTTTCCATGCGCCGGGAGCCAATCCCGCCCCGCAGGTTGCGTTTACCGTACCAGGGGCGGTTGACAGAGCAGCTCCTGCGTCACAACAGGCCTCCCCCCACAACGGCGCCCCGGTTCCGGACGTCACCGCGGGGGTTCCCCCCTCTCCGGTTCCAGATAATATAGGGTTTCCCCCTTTCCGGTTCCGGACGTCGTCACAAGGGTCTCCCCCTCACCGGCCCCGGTAGAGCCCGGGCCGGTGGCTACAGCGCACGAGCTCCCTCCTCCCCTAGGACCGCCCCCAAGGGCGCCTCCGGTGGATCAAGTCCGCTTTGCTCGGGAGGAGGTTGAGCGAATGCGTGCGACTAAGTCTGGGGAGGAACTTCCCCCTGGTCGCGGACACGGAGAGCTTCGCTCCCTCTCCGACCGGGGGAAGAGACCCACCGAAGAACCAACCTCTCCAGGGGAGTGCCCGGACGTCTTGGAAGTCAGCTCCCCCAACCCCAAAGAAAAGCATCGTTACCACCATGCCGGCGGACCTCTTGGGCCCCTTCCCGACTCCGACAACGAGTGCGCATCCCCTGTCAAAAGAGACAGCGAATGGGACTCTCCCAGAGAAGTGGAGGGGGCTAACCAGCACTGTGCCGCAGACTACGGAGCATTTGATGGCCGCGGCCTTACCGCCCGCCACACATCAAACACTACAACGATGAGGCCAACCCCTATAAATTTGTGTAGGTGTATTCCACAGCCATCTTGGCGGCTGGGGGGACAAGACGGTGCAATGCAACGTCTTCCCCCTCTACCTGACCGGGATCACCCGCTCATGGTTCTACAACTTGAAGGCCGGCTCCATCAAGTCCTTCGCGCAGCTCAAGCGCGAGTTTTGCGCGAACTTCCAGGGGAACTACGTGCATCCCCTGGACTCCTCGCAGCTTTATACCGTCCGACAAAGGACGGGGGAGACCATCCGCAGCTTCTTCAAGCGCTTCGCTCAGGTTAAGGGCAAAGTGGCTCACGTCCCTGACTCCACGGTCATTGAGGCGTGCAAGAGCGCTGTCGTGGTATTGCGAATACCACGGCAGGTTTCGTGGACGATCCTAGCGAAGAAAATGCGACGCGGGCTGACTGAGTGACCGGTCCTCCCCCGTCGGGCAAACACAACAAGTGACACGAGGGTTTATACAGGTTCGGGTCCCGGTGGGGGCCCTAGTCCTGTCGGCGTGCTCCTGACCGGAGTCGGCTAGGGTAGCTCTCTCGGGGAGAGATGGCTCCGGAGCACACCTGTGAGATTGGCTATTCTAAGTAATAATGAGCAGTTGTCCTTTACATGAGGTGCTACAAGGGCTTATATAGCCCCAAAGAAGCAAAAAGACTAAAATACCCCGCCTGCTACCGTTGGATCGAGGGGTAGCAATGTCCTTCTCCCGGCCAGGCGCCACGGATGCTTGACAGGTGTCCGCTGATTCCCGAGGTGCTCCTCGCGTGACCTGCACGAGACCCGGGATCGGAGACTTTTGCCTCCGGAAGGATGGTAGCTCCCAGGACAGACCACCGGGGGCCTTGTCCCCGGGCTAAAGGCGACGCCCGGGACAGCCACCGGGGGCCTTGTTCCCAGGCAAATGGTGGCGCCCGGGATAGGCACCAGGGGCCTTGTCCCCGCGCGAAAGGCGGCACCCGGGACAGGCACCGGTGGCCATGTCCCCGGGCGAATGGCGGCGCCCGGGACAGGCACCGGGGGCCTTGTCCCCGGGCAAATGGCAGCGCCTGGGACAGGCACCGGGGGCCTTGTCCCCGGGCTAAAGGTGGTGCCCGGGACCGGAACCGGGGGCCTTGTCCCCGGGCTAATGGCACAGCTTCTTACCTGGACTTAGTCTCGCGGAGATTTCCCCCAACAGCAGCCCCCCATGCCCTCCAGGGACGATGCTCGAGTTCCCGGAGGGAATGGTTCATGTGTAACACCCTGAGTTAGGGGTGAAAATTTTCCTTTTTCATCAATAGCATGCATGCATGTATCAGTAGTAGTAGCCAGATCAGTATCTATCTCAAGCCCTAAAATCCCCAAATCTTTCTTGTAGACCCCAAAATCAAGATCAGATTGTTCAGATGTGATCTATTAGTTATCCTGAATCTAAAAGCCATCAAAACCCAGATCCAATTCTATCTCTAACTTCCAGAATTATCAACTCCATCCTGTTTTCGAAAACAGAAATACCTTATATTACCCAAATACCCTAAGTTTCAGAAATTCAGATTTAATCCAAACCTTGACCAAGTTCAGAGCAAATTATTCCTAGATTATGATCAAGGGTATGCCAATACCTTAATCCAAAAAGTTGACAGCCAGATTTCATCATCTAGACTCTTTTCGCAAATCAGTCCAAGAGTTATTGCAAATTAGTCCTTATCTGAGATCTGAAAACCCAAAAAGACTAAAATCTCCAGATTAACTCCAAATTCAGAATTTCTTCGGCAAATCTTCTCAAAATGCTATTTGTCACAAGTTTCTCTTATGTGCAGATATCAAAATCAAACCCTAAATGCCAGAATTCGAAATCGACAAAACTCAAATCTTACTTTACCCTAATTTACCCTATTTTCAGTTTGTATCAAAAACTATTCAAATGTGTCAAATCTTATCAAACATATTTGCCAAATGTTTTGTTGAATATATCTACCAGATTAGTGAAAGCAAATTCAATTTAAACCTCCTAGAATTCCAGATTAGTGAAAGCAAATTTAAACATCTCCCGCGCGCGATCAACGGCTTTTGTCAGCAACTCCTCGCCACATCGCTTTGCCGCGCCAGTAGTTGTCGCCACCGCTTGCTACAGCTTTGCCAGGTCCCGATGAGGCGACACAGTGATTAGCTGTGACTTGTCGCCGTCGCATCACCGCTCCTTGCTGTTTCTTCGCCTCTATTGCTCCTGCACGCAACCAGTCAAGTCACCGGCTGCCAATCTCTTCGTTGTCTCCTCCTTGCAAGCTTCGCCTGGCCTATTTAAGCACTCCTGTGCTCAGCAGCTTCTCCACACTTCACCAGAAACCAGCCAAGTTCCAGAATTTGTTGTTTTCGTTTTCTTCTCCGGCGAGCCGTCGAGGAGGCTCACGGTGCCAGCTTCATCCGCTGCATCAAACTTCGAATTAAGGCCATCAGTGAGTTCCTCTTCTCATTCTCTCTGTGTAGTATCGTTTAATTGCTCCCCGGTGACCTCTAACGCCGGCGATCACCGGAAATTGCCGTTTGCCCTGTTTCAGTAATGTGGCTCAATCCAGTACAAATTAGCCTTCGATTCTATAAACAAAATTGATCAGTGAACCAAATCAAGCAAGCCTGTGAAGTTAGATTTCGAAATTGAGCAAGAATCGAAGTTTTTCCCTAACCCGAGCTTCACCAGAAACCGGCGATCGTCGCCAGGCTTCTCCGGTGATCCTCCTGTCAATTTGATGTTACCAGAAGCTTTCTTATACCTCCTAGATACTCTCCAAGCAAGGAATTAAGTTCTTTTGGCCTGTAGTAGAAACCCCCAATTGGCAGTGCTTCTTCTCCGGCGTCGATCACCGGAAAGCTTGTTCCAACCGTTTCAGCCCAAATCACTTTGTCTTTTAGATGTGCCTTAGCCTCCTGAGCATTTTTGTCTTCTAGCCCGACACCTATATCGGCCTAGATCAAAAGATATAGCTTTGCCAAGATTGTGTCCAGAATTGATCTAGTGCAGTGTGTTCACCTCAGTTCATCATCAGATTTCTTGCTGTCCAGCCATTTTCAGCTATAGATCCTATTGTAACTTTTGTTCCTGTTACTCAAGCCTACCTCCCAGACAAAGTGGTGCATCATTTGGAGCTCCAGATCAAAAGTTATGCCAAGCCCTAGTTTTTGGCATTGTCAGCTCTATGCCGGAGCTTATCAGCCAGTGGCATTGGCCTTGTTTACCCACTTCTAGTTGTGTAATTTGAAAACCACTTTGTCCACTGAATTTGTAGAGTTGTGATCTACATTTTCTTCTACTACCACAACTTGAGATAAGCACCCTAGCTTTTCTTAAAGCTATGTCAAAGCCTTGATCCGAATGTCGATCTGTTGACATTCGCTGTTTTGATTAAACCAGCCACAAAATTGTTATCCCTATTGTAATCCTGAAACCCTAAGATTATCTAATCACCATCCTTAGCCCAAATTCCTTGAAACCCTAGAATCTCGACTCAGTTCAGTTTGCAGTCCAAATTATCTCCAGTATAGTTCAATCATTCTTGTTGAGCATTTCTGCATATAAGTCATAAAATATTTTAATATTATAAGTAATCATTGTGTGTTTGTTTGTCGTCAAGCAGATTCAGAAGCTGACTTTGAAGATTTTGCTGTTGACCCGTCATCAACTGTTGTATCTTACGACGCGGAAGGCAAGTCATATCCTTGATCATCTTGAACCTATATTTTAAATGTTGCTAAAACATAACCTTGAATATAGTTAATACTGCATGAGAAAGATTGAGAATGGTTGATTTATGAATTGGCAGTACTAGACTGGTTATCTGTGAAATGTGAAATAAACAAGTTTTGAGCCATGAACTATTATATGTATGTATATAATTATATTCATGAAATAAAACCCCTAGCCATGACCAGAAAAATGGTGTGGAATGGCTGTAGTACTGGAGGTGCTAGACTGCAAAGGATATGCAGGCACTGAAGGTGCAGGGTTGTGGATGGTCTGGTCACTGGCATATAAGGACTAGAACCTTGTGTTGTGCGTCTAGTGGCATGAACAACGTGCTAACCACAAACCTGGTATGGGACAGGCCTGAACAAATAATTATGTAGATCGCACATGAAACCCTTGCATGAGATGTGTAGTGATGCACGATACACACGGAGTGCGGCTCCCACACATATCACTGAAGGTGATCAAGCACGCTGACCCAGTAATGGGAATAAGCAAAGGGGTGGAGGTTTGGATACAACTTGCCACAACTGTGTCTCGCTGAGAGCCACAGGGTCGGGGGTGAATTGTAAGTGATACATAACAAAAGTTCTTGTTATCTCCACCTTGCCACTCACACATAGTTGTGAGGAGGGGTCTAATCATTTTGATAGGATGAGCTTGAAAGTGGAATATCTTGCGAGTAAATTGGTACCTCTCTGCAGAGTTAAAAACGTATTCGAATACTCCGAGCTCCCGGGTTTATAGGAGTCTGCTGCGGTGGATTAAATCCACGGGGTGTGACACAAGTACTATTTTCTAAATAAAATGTGTTAAATCAAGATTACCCAAATGACATGTGTTGTCATGATAAGGAGTACTGCCGTGGGCTGTCGTGTGTCGACGTGTCGCGGTAGTGCTATAATCTAGTGAACATGACTGATGATGTTATATTATGAAAAGTGCTGCCATGAGCTGAAATAAGATAAGATGAGAAAGAAAAAGAGTATTTTACAAATATCCATAATTCTTGACTAGTCTAGGTTCATATCATCACTACTATATGTATCTATTCTTACCTATGACTTGCTGAGTACGTAAGTGCTCACCCTTGCAACATTCAACTCAATAGATGGAGCCTGTCTTGATCAAGATGATGGCATGGAGTACTTCTTGGATTCAGAAGGAGGAGCGTCAGTTCCGCCAGAGCCCTGATGTGTGTTGTTCTGCCGTCAACTTCTTTTGTGGGAGGGTCACCTATCTTCTGCTGTGTAGTTAATATTTTGCTAAACCCTGAATGCCTTGTAGGCATTGTAATCCTTTATGTAATATTAAGGCCAGCAGGCCACACTGCTTAAATATTTTGTAAGTACTCTGTTGCAATGTAATATACTCCTGTGTTTGACTCATCCTGGGAAGTCAAAGGTTTGTGAGAATGGGACTAGCTGCAGTGAGCTAGGTCTCTACAGGAGTAGTCGTAGTCCCAGTTTCGGGGCGCGACATCATGTTGCCGGGAAAATCTCCGGGACAAGCTACCAGAGCCATGACGCTTCGATTTTTGTGTCGTGCGTTTATGACCGTGTTGTTGTCTCGGTGGGAGCGCGCCGTTCGGCCATAATGGCCACTTGCGGTTCGAACCAATGCCTCGTTTCGCGCCCTCGTCCCTTCGTTCCCCACGTGTTGTTTGAATTCCAACAGCGTGGATGTACCATGGAGGGCCACGTGGCGCGCATCGGGGCCGTTCTTGGCCCCTATAAATAGGGCCTCGGGGGGCCCGGAGAGCTAATTCCAAACTTCAAGCCTTCAAACTCCCTTAGCGCCCTTAGCTCTCCCGGAACCTCGTTCCTGGAAGCTTGGCCTCCGGAACCCCTAGGTCCTCCCATTCTCCGAAGCCTAAGCCATCGGAAAAATTAGATGGGACCCAAGCGCCGCGTACCCGAGTTCCTGCCCCTCGGGGCTCCGAAGGACTACTCTCGCACCAGCCCCGGTGAGACACAGGGAGCCATCAAACATGAGTGTCCAATGGTCGCTACGTCGGGGCGGCGTGGGGAGGTCTTCATCCCCGGCCCGGAGGCAGGAGTCCACTCCGCCACGAAGTCAGCGAGGACCTGTGACTCAATCGCGGAGCGCCCTGTGAGGGAAAGGGAAAAGGGTGCAAGCTCGGCCCCCCACTTCCCGATTCGGCCAGTGGCTTCTTTGTTTCGGAGCACCTCCCCCAAGGGGAGGGATGACGGGACGGTGATGGGGTGCCCCAGGAAGTAGTGACGAAGCTTCCGGGACGCCATCAAGAGGGCGTAGCAGATCTTCTCCATCTCCGTGTACCGAGTTTTGGCCCCTTGGAGGGCTTCACTCACGTAATACACGAGACGCTGCTACCCATCTTGCTCCTTTACCAATACCACGCTTACGGTGACCGGGGTCGCGGCAAGGTAGAGGAGCAAGGGCTCTTCCAGAGATGGGCTCACGAGCATTGGGGGACTCGTGAGGTACTTCTCCAGGTCATCGAAGGCTTCCTGGGCCTCGGGAGTCCACCAGAATCCCTCGAGCCCCCAGAGGATCTTGAGGAATTGAAGGCCACGTTCCCCCGACCGCGGGACGAAGCGGCTCAGCGTGGCTAAGCAGCCGGTGAGTCACTGAACGTCCTTGACCGAGCGCGGCGGGGGCATGTCTAGGAACGCCCGGATCTTCTAGGGGTTTGCCTCTATGCCTCGCTGGGACACAAGGAAGCCTAGGAGCTTCCCCCCGCGCACGCCGAAGGCGCACTTCTCCGGGTTGAGCTTCAACCTATACGTGGGCGGAGGTTGCGGAAGGTCTCCGCTAGGTCGTCGACGTGGGCGGTTGCACGGGGACTTTTGACGTCCGCGTCGTCGACGTAGACTTCGATGTTGCGACCGATTTGGTCCTTGAAGACCAGCGTCATGACCCGCTGTAAGGTCGCTCCAGCGTTCTTCAGCCCGAAGGGCATGTGGACGTAGTAGAAGGTTCCGAGGGGAGTTATGAAACTCGTCTTTTCCTCGTCCCCTTCCACCATCCGGACTTGGTGATAGCCCGAGTATGCGTCCAGGAAGCTCATCAACTCGCACCCCGTGGTAGAATCGACCAGTTGGTCAATCCACGGGAGCGGGAAGTTGTCCTTGGGGCAAGCGCGGTTGACGTCGGTGAAGTCCACGCACATCCGCCACTTGCCGTTCGATTTCTTCACGAGGACGGGGTTCGCAAGCCACTCGGGGTGCAAGACCTCCCGAATGAACCCCGCCTCTCGGAGTCGCAAAATCTCTACCTTGATCGCCTCATGGCGTTCAAGGGAGAGTTTCCTCAGCTTCTGCTTGATTGGGGGGTGACCGGGGGTCACCGCGAGCTTGTGCTCGATGACATCCCGGGCGACGCCCCGCATGTCAGAGGGCTTCCACACGAAAACGTCAGAGTTTTCTCGCAGGAAAGCCGCAAGTTGCTCTGCATGCTCCTCGGGGAGCTCCGCCCCGATTTTGACGGTTTTGTCTCCGCCGTCTGGGGACAGCGGGATCTTCCGGAGGCCCCCTTCCGGACGCGGCTTGGGGAGGTGCCTCCCGGAAGGTATCACGGTGACGTCTGACTCCGGGGAGAGGCCTCCCCCCCCCCGGGGTCTTGATGATGTTGACACTCCCGATCGTTGCGGCGGCGCGCTCGTATAGAGCGCGGGCCACGTCTTGGTCTCCCCGGGCGGTGATCACGCCGTGAGGCTCGGGGATCTTCACACAGAGGTAGTTCTGGTGGATCGCAGCTCCCAGGCGATTGATCGTGGTCCTCCCCATGATCGCATTGTAGGAGGAGGGGAGGTCCACCACGTCAAACCGGACCATCTCAGTCCAGTAGTTCTCCGGGGTGCCGAACGTCATGGGGAGATCCACCTTCCCCACGGGGTGGATCGCCTTCCCCGGGACGAATCCTTGCAAGGGCCCTGCTGCGGGCTGCAAGAGCTTCTCGTCCACCTACATCTCCCTGAAGGCTTTTAGGTAGAGGACATCGGCGGAGCTCCCGCTATCCACGAGGATGCGGGCCAGGTGGCAGTTGTAGATGGTGGCAGAGACGATGAGCGCGTCGTCGTGGGGGAAGCGAACCCCGCGTGCTTCTTCTGCCGTGAAGGTGAGGGGGACGTCCGACCACTTGGGTGGCGTAGACGTGTGCAGCACCCCCACCACCTTCACTTCACGCGCGTACTCCTTGCACTGACGCTTGGAATCCCGCCTGGAAGCGGACCCTCCCATGATGACGTTGACACGCCTCTGGGAAGTTTTGAAGGGGAGAGTCTCTGACGGCTCCCCCTCCCACGTCTGCCCCTGCTGACCCCCCGCGGGAGCAGGAAGGGTCGGCAGGGCCGACTGAGGGGGCAAGGAGGCCGGAGTCCCCCCCTGCCCATGCTGGTCGAGGAACGCGGTGAACTGCTGTAGCAGCAGATGGCATTCTCGGGTGGCATGGGTACTGGACCTGTGGAAGGTGCACCATGGGCCTTCCCTGCTTCCCGTCGCGGGGCCTTCCCGACAGCGAGATGACTGTCCTCCCTCGCGGCCTTTCGGCTTGGGGAAGGGGCGATTGCCCCTCAGGGCGTCGCACGAGCCGCCTCCGCCCTCGAGGACAAAAGTGTCCCGAGGCCGTGGCTTGTTACGACCACCTGCTTGGGGCGTTTGAGGGGGTCCCTAGCCCCCCGGTCAACGGAGGCGGGAGCCCCCTGGTTTTCTTCCAAAGGTCGTTCTCCTCCGCCCGAGCGTACTTCTCAAGTACATTGAAGAGCTCGTCGGCGGAGGAGGGGCAGCTTCGGGAGAGCCTCCGGTGGAGCTCTCCTGGGAGGATCCCGCTCTTACACGCCTCGATGATCGTGGAGTCGGGGACGTGAGCCACTTTGCTCTTGACTTGAGCGAAGCGCCTGAAGAAGCTGCGGATGGTCTCCCCCGTCCTCTGCCGGACGGTATACAGCTATGAGGAATCCAGGGGACGCACGTAGTTCCCCTAGAAGTTCACGCAGAACTCACGCTTGAGCTGCACGAAGGACTTGATGGAGCCGGCCTTCAAGTTGTAGAACCATGAGCGGGCAATCCCGGTGAGGTAGAGGGGGAAGACATTGCATTGCACCGTCTCGTCCCCCCCAGCCGCCAAGATGGCTGTGGAATACACCTACACAAATTCATAGGGGTCATCCTCACCATTGTAGTGCTCGATGTGTGGCGGGCGGTAAGGCCGCGGCCATCGAATGCACCGGAGTCTGCGGCATAGCGGCTGGTTAGCCCCCTGCACTTCTCGGGGAGAGTCCCGGTCGCTGTCTCCTTTGACAGGGGACACGCGCTCGTTGTCAGAGTCGGGAATTGGCCCAAGAGGTCCGCCAGCATGGCGGTAACGACGCTTTTCTTCTGGACCGGGGCTGAGTTCCAAGACGTCCAGGCTCTCCCCCGGAGAGGTTGGTTCTTCGGTGGGTCTCTTCCCCCGGCCAGTGCGGGAGCGAAGCTCTCCGCGTCCGTGATCCGGGGCAAGTTCTTCCCCGTACTTAGTCGTGCGCATTCGCTCGACTTCCTCCCGGGAGAAACGGACCTGGTCCGTCGGAGGCACCCTCGGGGGCGGCCCCGGGGGAGGAGGGAGCTCATGTGCTGTAGCTACCGGCCCGAGCACCACCGGGGCCGGTGGGGGGAGCCCCCTGTGGAGACCTCCGTAACCGGAAAGGGGGAAACCCCTGTATTATCCGGAACCGAAGAGGTGGGAACACCCGCGGCGACGACCGGAACCGGGGCACCGTTGAGGGGGAAGGTCCGTTGCGGCATGGGAGCTGCTCTGTCGATCGCCCCTGGTGCGGTAAACGTGACCTGTGGGGCGGGATTGCCTCCCAACGCAGGAAAACCCCTGACATGTAATGGTCCCCCAGTCCCGGGAATGGGCCCGGAATAGGGTATCCCCCCGGTGCCGTGAAAGGCCCGGGCATGAAGTAACCCCTCGGCATCGGGAAGGCTCCCGGCGCCGGGAAGGCTCCGGACTGATGACCCGCCGGGGGAGGGTACCCCTCGGCGGGGTCGTACGGGGCGGCCAGGCCTCCGGAGACCGGGGGCACCGGGTGACCCATAAACGGGGGTATAACCCCCAGGAATGGGTATTGCAGGTATGTGGGGGCCGGTGATCGCGCCAAGACGCGGAGTAACTCGTCCATAGGGCGCTGGGCGTGGAGCTGGCCCTCTACTAAAACCTCAAGCAAGGCGTCCTGGGGGACCGGGGAAGCCGTCAGGGGGAGACTAGTCCCTGCCGAGGCGACCGCGGTCACCGAGACTAACCCGGAGGTCGAACCACCGAAATTAAGAGGGAAGGTGGGAGGCGGTACCTAGGTCTGGCCGCCTCCAGGAGGAAGCGCCGGGACAGTCATGTCCCGGATGGGTGGCGCCGGGTCGCCGGGACCAACGTCACCGAGAAGGGCGCGGGCCCTCGTTCTTGGGGAGCCATGGCGTCTCGTCACGAGTCCCACGGACGGCGCCAACTGTCGTGGTATTGCGAATACCACGGCAGGTTTCGTGTATGATCCTAGCGAAGAAAACGCGACACGGGCTGACCGGGTGACCGGCCCTCCCCCATCAGGCAAACACAACAACTGACACGAGGGTTTATATAGGTTCGGGTCCCAGTGGGGGCTCTAGTCCTGTCAGCGTGCTCCCGACCGGAGTCGACTAGGGGAGCTCTCTTGGGGAGAGATGGCTCCGGAGCACACCTGTGAGATTGGCTATTCTAAGTAATAATGAGCAGTTGTCCTTTACATGAGGTGTTACAAGGGCTTATATAGCCCCAAAAGAAGCAAAAAGACTAAAATACCCTGCCTGCTACTGTTGGATCGAGGGGTAGCAACGTCCTTCTCCCGGCCAAGCGCCTCAGATGCTTGACAGGTGTCCGCTGATTCCCGAGGCGCTCCTCGCGTGACCTGCATGAGACCCGGGACCGGAGACTTTTGCCTCCGGAAGGATGGTAGCGCCCAGGACAGACCACCCGGGGCCTTGTCCCTGGGCTAAAGGCGGCGCTCGGGACAGGCACCGGGGGCCTTGTCCCTGGGCAAATGGCGGCGCCCGGGACAGGCACCGGGGGCCTTGTCCCCGTGCAAATGGCGGCGCCTGGGACAAACACCGGGGGCCTTGTCCCCGGGCAAATGGCGGCGCCCGGGACAGGCACTGGGAGCCTTGTCCTCGGGCTAAAGGCGGCGCCCGGGACCGGCACCGGGGGCTTTGTCCCCGAGCTAATGGCATAGCTTCTTACCTGGACTTAGTCTCACGGAGATTTCCCCCAACAAGCGGGATCCTCCCCGGGGAGCTCCATCGGAGGCTCTCCCGGAGCTGCCCCTCCTCCGCCAACGAGCTCTTCAACGTGCTTGAGAAGTACGCTCGGGCGGAGGAGGAGAACCTCTGGAAGAAGAACCAGGGGGCTCCCGACCCTACTGACCGGGGAGCCAGGGACCCCCTCAAACGCCCTAAGCAGGGGGGTCGTAGCGAGCCACGGCCTCGGGACACCTTTGTCCTCGTGGGCGGAGGCGGCTCGCGCGAGGTCTCCAGGGGCAACTGCCCCTTCCCCAAGCTGAAAGGCCATGGGGAAGGACAGTCGTCCCGCAGTCGAGAAGGCCCCGCGACGAGAAACAAGGAAGGTCGGTGGTGTACCTTCCACAGGTCCGATACCCATGCCACCAGGGAATGCCATCAACTGCTCCAACAATTCACCGCATTCCTCGACCAGCATGGACATGGGGGGACTCCGGCCTCCTTGCCCTCTCAGCCGGCCTTACCGGCCCTTCCTGCTCCCGGGGGGGGGGGGGCAGCAGGGGCGAACGCAGGAGAGGGAGCCATCAGAAACTCTCCCCTTCCAAACCTCCTAGAGGCGTGTCAACGTCATCACAGGGGGGTCTACTTCCGAGCAGGACTCTAAGCGTCAGCGCAAGGAGTACGCGCGTAAAGTGAAGGTCGTGGGGGTGCTGCATACGTCCCCGCCACCTAAGTGGTCTGACGTCCCCCTCACCTTCACGGCAGAGGACGCGCGTGGGGTTCGCTTCCCCCATGATGACGTGCTTATCGTCTCTGCTACCATATACAACTGCCATCTGCCCGCATCCTCGTGGATGGCGGGAGCTCCGCCAACGTCCTCTACTTAAAGGCGTTCAGGGAGATGCAGGTGGACGAGAAGCTCTTGCAACCCGCAGCAGGGCCCTTGCAAGGGTTCGTCCCGGGAAAGGCCATCCACCCCGTGGGGAAGGTGGATCTCCCCATGACATTCGGCACCCCTGAAAACTACCGGACAGAGATGGTCTGGTTTGATGTGGTGGACCTCCCCTCTGCCTACAACGTGATCATGGGGGGGACCACAATCAACCGCTTGGGGGCCGTGATCCACCAGAACTACCTCTGCATGAAGAACCCCGGGCCTCATGGCGTGATCACCGCCCAGGGAGACCAAGACGTGGCCCGCGCTCTATACGAGCGCACCGCTGCAATGATCGGGAGCGTCAACATCATCAAAGCTCCGGGGGGATGCGTGCCCCCCGGAGTCAGACGCCACTGTGATATCTTCCAGCAGGCCCCTTCCCAAGCCGCGTCCGGAAGGGGGCCTCCGGAAGATCCCACTATCCCCGGACGACGGCGATAAGACCGTCAGAATCGGGACAAAGCTCCACGAGGAGCATGCAGAGCAACTCACTGCTTTCCTATGCGAAAACTCCGACGTTTTCGCCTGGAAGCCATCCAACATGCGAGGTGTCGCCTGGGAAGTCATCGAGCACAAGCTCGCGGTGACCCCCGGTCACCCCCCGATCAAGCAGAAGCTGAGGAAACTCTCCCTCGAACGTCAAGAGGCGATCAAGGTAGAGATCGCCCGACTCCGAGAGGAGGGGTTCATTCGGGAGGTCTTGCATCCCGAATGGCTTGCGAACCCCGTCCTCGTAAAGAAGTCGAATGGCAAGTGGCGGATGTGCGTGGACTTCACCGACCTCAACCGCGCTAGCCCCAAGGACAACTTCCCGCTCCTGCGAATTGACCAGTTGGTCGACTCGACCGCGGGGTGCTAGTTGATGAGCTTCCTGGACGCATACTCGGGCTATCACCAAGTCCGGATGGCGGAAGGGGACGAGGAAAAGATGAGTTTCATAACACCCCTCGGAACCTTCTCCTACGTCCACATGCCCTTCAGGCTGAAGAACGCTGGAGCAACCTTCCAGCAGCTCATGACGCTGGTCTTCAAGGACCAAATCAGTTGCAACATCGAAATCTACGTCGACGACGCAGTCGTCAAAAGTTCCCGCGCGACTGCTCACGTCGATGATTTGGCGGAGACCTTCCACAACCTCCGCGCGTATGGGTTGAAGCTCAACCCGGAGAAATACGCCTTCGGCGTGCGCGGGGGGAAGCGCCTGGGCTTCCTCGTGTCCCAGCGGGGTATAGAGGCAAACCCCGAGAAGATCTGGGCATTCCTGGACATGCCCCAGCCTTGCTCGGTTAAGGACGTTCAATGACTCACCGGCCGCTTAGCCGCGCTGAGTCGTTTCATCTAGCGGTCGGGGGAACGCGGTCTCCAATTCTTCAAAATCCTCCGGGGACTCGAGGGGTTCCGGTGGACCCCCGAGGCCCAGGAGGCTTTCGATGACTTGAAGAAGTACCTTACGAGCCCCCCAATGCTCGTGAGTCCATCTCCGGAAGAGCCCTTGCTCCTTTACATTGCTGCGACCCCGGTCGCCGTAAGCACGGTATTGGTAAAGGAGCAAGACAGGCAGCAGCGTCCCGTGTACTACGTGAGTGAAGCCCTCCAAGGGGCTAAAACTCGGTACACGGAGATGGAGAAAATCTATTATGCCCTCCTGATGGCGTCCTGGAAGCTTCACCATTACTTCCTGGGGCACCCCATCACCGTCCCATCATCCCTTCCCTTGGGGGAGGTGCTTCGAAACAAAGAAGCCACCGGCCGGATTGGGAAGTGGGGGGCCGAGCTCTCCCCCTTTTCCCTTTCCCTCACGGGGCGCTCCGCCATCAAGTCACAGGTCCTTGCCGACTTCGTGGTGGAGTGGACTCCTGCCTTCGGGCCCGGGGACGAAGACCTCCCCGCGCTGCCCCGACGCAGCAACCATTGGACACTCATGTTCGATGGTTCCTTGTGTCTCTCCGGGGCTGGTGCAGGAGTAGATCTCCAGAGCCCCGAGGGGAGGGAGCTCGAGTATGCAGTGCGGCTCGAGTTCCCCGCCACAAACAACGTCGCCGAATACAAGGCTTTACTCCTCGGGTTGCGCCTCGCGCGCTCCCTGGGGATTCGATGTCTCCTAGTGAAAGGAGACTCCCAGCTCGTAGTTTGCCAAATGAACAAGTCCTACTTATGCCATGACGCAAACTTGAGCCTCTACTTGCAGGAAGTGCGCAAGATGGAGAAGCACTTCGACGGCCTAGAGGCCCGGCACATCCCACGAAGGGACGATCGGGCGGACACCTTAGCCCGGGCAACCAGTGCACGGGAATCGCTCCCCAAAGGGGCTTTCTTGGAGATTATCGCGAAGCCCTCGGTGACCTCCCCGGACGCGGGCGACGAGCCCCGCGTCCCGGAAGTCGCCGAGATCACTTGGACTTCGTATTGGATGGACCCCCTTATCTCCTTCATCAAGGTGGAGGGGGACCCTCCCAACGAGACTGAGGCTAAGCACCTCCGGGCCAAAGCTCGGGCATACCTCCTGCTGGAAGGGAAGCTCTACAAGTAGGGGGCTTCCGCCCTGCTTCGTTGCCTCCCACGGCCGGAAGGACTCCGGCTTCTCGAAGACATCCACGCGGGAAGCTGCGGGTCTCATCTAGCCCTGCGTGCCATCGCAGACAAGGCCCTTCGCCAGGGCTTTTATTGGCCCATGGTGATTCGTGACGCGCGAGACCTCGTCTCCGCGCTGCGAGGCCTGCCAGAAGATGGCCAAGGGTTCGAACCTCCCCCCCCCCCCCCCCCCGTAGCACTGCAGACTATCCCCCATCACTTGGCCCTTCGCGCGCTGGGGGATGGACCTCCTAGGCCCCTTCCCCCCAGCGCCCGGGGGCTACAAGTGGGTAAAGGCTGAACCTTTGGCCAGCATCACGTCCCAGGCAGTACAGCGGTTTTTCTGGAAAATTATCGTGTGTCATTTTGGCGTCCCCCGAGAGATCACTGTCGATAATGGGACCCAATTCGACTCGGCGTATTTCCGGGAATTTTGCGAAGGCTTGGGGCTCACCATCCACTTCGCTTCAGTGGCCCATCGACAGAGCAACAGGGCCGTTGAAAGGGTCAACGGCGTAATCCAACAAGGGTTACGCCGACGGCTCGAGCAAACCGCTTCCAAGCGGGGTGCGTGGGCAGAGGAGCTCCCTAGCATCCTCTGCTCCATGCGCACTACTCCGAGCCGGGCGACGGGACGTACTCCCTTCTCCCTGGTGTACGGGGCTGAGGAAGTCCTCCCCCCGGATATTGGATTTCGATCGCTGCGGTTCGAGCTCCTAGAAGGAGCTATGACCGCGGCGTACCAAGCCAACGAGGCAAACCAATAACTGGAGGTTGATCTCGTGGAGGAGGAATGCGACCGAGCGCTCCTCTGCCACACCATCTACGAGCGTGATGTGGCGCGCGCATACAACCAGCGCGTGCGCGAGAGGGCTTTTCGACTCAGGGACCTTGTCCTCAAACGCGTCACAAACCCCAAGCCCAAGGCAAACTCTCCCCCATGTGGGAGGGCCCCTACAGGATCTCGGCGGTCCTAGGCTCGGGGGCTTACAAGCTCTACAACCTTCAAGAGCAGGAGCTAAAGCACACGTGGAACGTGCGTTTACTTCGCAAGTTCTACGTGTAGACTACGGACTCGCCCCCTCCTTCGGAGTGATCACGCCGGAGGGGGAGGGGGGACATTGTACTCATCGTTCCCTCCCCCGCCGCAATTTCGCTGCTGGAGGTGTTGTACTTCGGTTCATTATCAATACAACTGGTTTTTTCTTCCAACTCTCAATACAGGTTTTTACATTACCGTCTCTCACGGCGATGCCCTCCCCATGAGGATGCCCTTTCAACGAGGATTCCCTCCCCGTGAGGAAGTGGGCTATCACGACCCAACAAGTCCCTACAGAGGGAGTCCCACTCCCGTAGGGCGGCTTACGATCACCCCTCGTGGACTTAGGGTGTAAGCGGCAACCTGGTCCTCAAGGACCGCAGTAACCAGTCAATTTGGGAGACTAGTCCCCTACCCAAACACTCAGACCCATCATCGGGCACATCCTCCTCCGGGAGTCAATTGTCTCCTCAGTGAGACGGAATTCTCAGATTTTCTTTCTTGGAGATCTCATTCCCGGCCCCCCGTTTTCACGGTGACCGGAGGGTTGTCTCCCAGAAATTATCCCAGGGAATTTCACCTTGGACATTCTTGGATGTTCTTCCCCGAAAGATTTCGTTCTCGGCTCCCAGTTTTCCAGGTAACCGGAGGGCTCTCTCCCGGGAAAATTCCCGAAGATATTGGGCCTCCCGGAAGAACCACCCGGTTCCCCGTTCTCACGGTGACCGGAAGGTTCTCACCCCGGAGAGAATTTCTTGAAACTTTGGAATTCTCGGATATTTTTCTTGGGGACATCATTCCCGGCTCGCCGTCTTCATGGTGACCGGAGGATTATCTCCCAGAAAAATTATCCCCGGGAATTTTACGGATTTTCTCGGATGATCTCTCTCCGAAGACCCCATCCCCGGCTCTCCATTCTTACGGCGACCGGAGGATCCCGCCAGGGCTTTCAAAAAAATCGTTCCCGGAAATTTTTTATAACCTTTGGAAAACTTGGAAGAATTCTTAAATGATGGGTCTTTACCCCGGGAGCTTTGTCACCCCACAGCGTGCGGAGATACCCTTCGGCCCGCTGTGGGGGGGGGATAAGGAGCACCCGGGAATCACCCCGTTCCAGACCGTCTAAGAAGGCAAAATACACGGGCAAACTTAGCTCTATCAAAGAAATCCAAAGTACAAGCAAACTTAGCTTTATTGGATCATTTAACCGGAGGACATCTTCCCCCTCCGGTGGGCATCATTACATCAGATACGATACAACCCGGGGTGTAACCCGGAAAGTTCCTACGCCTAATAATCCCGGAGACCTTCCGATATCTCCCGGGCCAGGTCCCGGTACAGGCCACGTATGCGACGCTGGGCCTCCCGGAGCAGGTCTTCGGGCCAATATTCGTAGCCCGCCGGTGGAAGTATTCGAAGTGGGGGAACCCTCCGGGACCCCGGTAGCGGAGGGGATAGCTCAGTGCGGTGATTATTGAAGTTGTCCAGGTGCCACTCCGGACGCCATCGCAACTGGATCGGCTCCCGGGAAACGCCCCCGAAGAAGAGACTTAGCAAAATAAAGGTGGCCTGGGCATCCCCCGGATTATACCCGACGGAGCTCAAAGGCCTCACCCCCGGAGGGTTTCTCCGGGACCTTCGCCTGGGAGTAACCTCCCGGGAAACCTGGTACATTTCATTCATTTAGACTTAGGAAAAAAATCAATTTCTATTGCATCAAAATGTCTTTGTAAAAGTGTCCGGGGCTTCCTCTAAGAAGCTACCGGGAGCAAAAGACCTAAAAAATAAAAAGGGGTCCTATCTAGACCCGGGGGGAGGCTCATACTTGGTCATTGGCATCCTCCCCCCGGGGGGCTCCCGCCGAAGCTACAGCATCTGCTCCCGGAGGCGCCGGTGTCGGGAATCGCACTCGAACAATCCGGTCGTAGAAGCCGCCGGCGAGCTGCTCCACTTCTCGCCGTGACGACTCGAAGAACTCCGGGAAGCTCCGGGGGATTCGACCCCCAATCGCTCGAGCACCGACCCCCCGGTGCTCCACGAGCCCGGCCGCGGCGGCCACCACAGGGATCGCCTGGCCCCACGCCCGGGCATCCGCGGCCTCCGGGATCACGGAGACTTGTGCGTTGAGAAAACGCACAGCCTCCGTGAGCGTCGCCGGGGCTGCCTTGAAGCTGCTCCCCGAGCCCAGGCTCACTCCAAGCCCCTCGAGGGCTGAGCGCAAGGACCGGCCTGTGTCCATCAAGGCTCGGACGCTGGAGCCCTCGAGCTCCCGGAGGGCATCCTCCTTAACCTTGGTCTCCCTCCAGAGCCAGTCGTTGACGGTCTCAGAGGCGTGGAGCTGGGCCCGGACCCGGGCCAACTCCCGAAGGGCACCGTCCTGCTCCTCCAAGTAGGCGGCGGCCTTCCCCTCTGCATCTTGCAGCGCCCGGCTAAAGCGCGCTTCAATCCCCCAGGTGATGGCGGCCCCCTACAAGCGCAAGAGTTAGAAAAATTCGAGTTGAGAGCGTCGAAGGACACCTCCTACCGGCTCAAGAAAGTACCTGGATCTGGAGTGATTGAAGCTCCCCGAAGCGCTAACGGAGTGTCCCTTGTGAGACAGTCCTGAACCTTCCGGGTCTACAGGCTCTCCATGTACCGGTCGACCTCCCCTGCGGACAGCAGGGGGTCTCCCTCCCGGCACCGGACCCGTCATGACCGACGACGGGCCCCCGTGCAAAAGTCGCGGGGGTGATGTGGACTAGGGTGGCAGTGGCTGGCGTCTTCGCCGCCAAGGATGTGGCCACCGAAGAGGTGGCCGAAGAGCTTTCGGAGGGGGTCCCTCCCCGGGGGGGATCAGGAGCTCTTTCCCTTTCCCAGGCCGCGGGGCCCTTGGGACCTCCATCGCCGGGGGAGCCTCATAGACCAAGGGGCTCCCTTCCTCGTCTACCGGCCATTCGACGCGCGGAGGAGAAGCCTCCACGAATCGAACCTCCAGCCTCTCCGGCTCAGGTAGCGCCGGGGCCGCCGGGAGGGCTATCGCCGAAGGTGGCGAGGGGGCGTAATCCACCGAATCGGACGCCCCCCCGTCATTGGCTGGCTCCTTCCCCTGAGCCTCTCCGGGGTTTTCCGGGGGAGGTGGCATCGCTTCCTGCCGGGGAGGCGCCCTCACGCGCCCTATCTCGGGGGCTGCGTCCCGGGCCTTCACGGGCGTGGAGCCCGGAGTCGTCGATGGGCCGGGGGCTTTCCGAGCCTTGGCCCGCTTTGGCTCAGAGTCCCCGGTGGCCTCCTTCCCCCTCTTGTGGGAACCGGGGGTGGGGAGGGGCGTTCTCGCCGGTAGCCTCAGCCCGAAGGCCTTGGCCACCAGGTTCCGGGGAGGGCCCTCCCCCATGACGCGCACAATCCGCTCGTCCTCGTTGGCGTAATACCTCCCGAGGAGGTTTTTCGCCTTCTCCTGGGCGGCCAGGTATGGCCGGACTGCAAAAGGTAAGAGTTAGAAAAATACACGAAAAGGAAACAAGCAAGCTAACTGGGAGCTTACGTCGGGTCACCGGCTTCTGCGGGGGCCGCTAGGCCGAGCACATCCCGATTCCCCTCCTGTGCACGAGGGGGGAAATCTTCAGCAGCGTTAGCTCCTCGGCGGCGTCCCTCATGGAACGGACGCCCCGGGAGCCCACGACCTTGCTGAGGAGCTTCAGCTCCTCCTTGGTCCACACCGGGGGCTTGGGGGCGGACGACCGGCTATAGGAGGGAGGCTCCGGGAAGTACACCACCTCGTCGTCCCGGACCCGGAGGTAGAACTACCTCCGGATCCAATCCCCCCAGTGGTCCCGGGAGGCTGCCACCGGGTACTCCGCTACCCGGGATGGCAGGAGTTGGACCATCACCGAGCCAAACGGCGACTTCGGTCCTCCCTTCACCAGGTGGGAGCTTCTCACCGCCGGCTCGTAGAAGTACCAGAACAGCCGGAGCTTCGCCTCCCGTCCGGTGGTTGTCTCAAACAGCTATATGAACTGCCCTATCCGAACGAACGCATTCGGCGTCAAGTGGTTCAAAGCCACCCTGTACTCCTTCAAAAACTCTCGGAGCAGTGGGTGCACCGGGAGCCGGAGCCGGAGCCCGGCCTCGAGGAAAGCCTCGAAGGCCACCACTTCACAGGGCTTGCGGTGGGGGGCTCCATCCTTCTCCGCAAGGATCTGGACATCCCCATCCGCAACAACTCCCCGGTCCACCAGGGACTCCAGGTCCCCGGATGTAAACTCAGAGCCCAAAGGAAGTCACCGTGGGGCACCTCCGTGGCCTTAGCACGGCCCTTGGGTCCCATCTAATTTTTCCCGGTGGCTAAGGCTCTAGGAAAAAGGGGGGACTTAAGAGTTCCGGAGGCTAAGCTTCCGAGAGAGAGCTTCCGGAAGAGGACTACCGGGAGAGCTAAGGGCGCTAAGGGAATTTGAGGGTTTGAAGTTTCGAATGAGTTCTCTAGGCCCCCAGAGGCCCTATTTAGAGGGGCCGAACGCGGCCTCGATGGGTGCCACGTGGCCCTTCGTGGTGCATCCGCGCCGTTGAATTCAAACAGTGCGCGGGAAACGAAGGGACGAGCACGCGAAACGAGGCGTCACCGGTTCGAACCGCGAGTGGCCATTATGGCCGAATGACGCGCTCCCATCGAGACAAGACCTTAATGAGCAACGGCGCGGGAATCGAAGTGTCATGAACCCCGGTGGTTTGTCCCAGGCGCCGCCTTGTCCCCGAGCAATTGAACAGCCTCTTTCCTCGACTGTCTCGTGGAGATTTCCCCCAACAGCAGCCCCCCATGCCCTCCGGGGGCCCCCGGGGAAAAGGCGGCGCCCGGGACAAGCCATCGGGGCCTTGTCCCCGGGCAAATGGCGGCGCCCCGGTGGCTTGTCCCAGGCGCCGCCTTTTGCCTGGGAATAAGGCCCCTGGTGCTTGTCCCGGGCGCCGCTTTTTGCCCGGGGACAAGGCCCCCGGTGGCTTGTCCCGGGCACCGCCTTTTGCCCGGGGACAAGGCCCCCCGGTGGTTTGTCCCGGGCGCCGCCTTTTGCCCGGGGACAAGGCCCCCAGTGGCTTGTCCTAGGCGCCGCCATTTGCCCGGGGACAAGGCCCCCCAGTGGCTTGTCCCGGGCGCCGCCTTTTGCCCGGGGACAAGGCCCCCAGTGGCTTGTCCTAGGCGCCACCATTTGCCCGGGGACAAGGCCCCCCAGTGGCTTGTCCCGGGCGCCGCCTTTTGCCCGGGGACAAGGCCCCCCGGTGGTTTGTCCCGGGCGCCGCCTTTTTCCCGGGGACAAGGCCCCCAGTGGCTTGTCCTGGGCACCGCCATTTGCCCGGGGACAAGGCCCCTCAGTGGCTTGTCCCGGGCGCCGCCATTTGCCTAGGGACAAGGCCCCCAGTGCACCACCTTTGCTCGGGGACTAGGCCCCCGGTGGCTTGTCCCGGGCGTTGCCGTCCTTCCAGAGATAGGGGTCTCCGATCCCGGGCCACGTGAAGGTCACACGAGAAGTGCCTGAGGAATCAGCAGACACCTGTCAAGCATCCAAGGTCCCTAGCCGGAAGAAGGACGTCACTACCCCTCGATCCAACGGTGGCAAGCAGGGTAGTTTAGTATTTTTGCTTCTTTTGGGGCTATATAAGCCCTTGTACACCTCATGTAAGGCACAATTATTCATTATTGCTTGGAATAGACAATCTAAAAGGTGTGCTCCGGAGCCATCTCTCCCCCGAGAGAGCTCCCCTAGCCAATTCTTGTTGGGAGGACGCCGACAGGACTAGGGCCTCCACTGAGGCCCGAACCTGTATAAATCCTCATGTCACTTGCTATGTTTGCCTGACGAGGGAGGACCGGTCACCCGGTCAGTCCGCGTCGTATTTTCTTCGCTAGGATCTTCCACAAAACCTGCCGGGGTATCCGTCATACCACGACAGACATATTATCACATGAAGTACTAGTGTCCACAAAGCTAGCATTTGAATTTAACCATGAATTAATCATTGAATTATTGCTAGCATGTGAAGTAGAACTGTGTGACTCTACAGATGGATCAATAGGGAGTCACAAGCAACTCTATCGTGGTATTAGGAATACCCCGGCAGGTTTTACGTATATTCCTAGCATACGAACAATGACGCGAGCTGACCGCGCGACCGGGCACCTCCCGTTGAGCAAGCACAGAGAATGACACAAGGATTTATACAGGTTCAGGCCCCAGTCGGGACCCTAGTCTTGTTGACACCCCCCGGACGTAAGTCCGCTGGGGAGGTTCTCTCGTGGGGAGAGGTCTCCAAGGGATGCGTTTTGCTTTGTTTGTATTGAGTAAGAACTAAATCAATCATCCTTTACAAGAGGGTGTACAGGGGTATATATAGACCCCAAAAGATGCAAATTACTAAACTACCCTATCTGCCGTCGTCGGATCGGGGGCACCGGCGTCAATTCACCAGTCGTAGGGCGTGGATGCTTGACAAGTGTCCTCACTAGTTCCCGAGGGAAAACCTTTTCCCCGGGGCTCCGGTCACCGGGCGATGATCACCGGATGGCGGCGCCTGACACAAAGGTTACGCTGGTTCCTGGGGCTTCGCTCACTGGGACCGTCGTCACCAGGTGGCGACGCCTGGGGCGAGGGGTGTGACTATTCCCAAGGCTCCGCTCACCGGGACCGTGGTCACCGGGTGGTGGCGCCCGGGACCAGGCAGACGCCTGTTCCCGGGGCTCCGCTCACCGGGACCATAGCTCACGGGACCATGGTCACCGTGCGGCGAGAGGACGCCTGTTCCCTGGTGGCAGCGCTCGGGGAGAGGGAGGCCCCTATGGGCGAGGCCCTGCTCATGTGGCGGGGCCCGGGACACAAGGGGACGCCCGTTGCCACGTGGCGGCGCCCGGGGCGAGGGAGACACCTGTGGCTAGGGCCCCGCTCACCGGGATAGTGGTCATCGAGTGGCGGTGCCCAGGGCATAGGGGGACGCCTGTTCCCGGGGCTCCGCTCATCGGGACCATGGTCACCGAGTGTCGGCGCCCGGGGCGTAGGGGACGCCTGTTCCTGGGGCTCCATTCACCAGGGACGTGGTCACTGGGTGGCGGCGCCCGAGGTGAGGGGGACGCTTGTTCCCGTGGCTCCGCTCATCAGGGCCGTGGTCACCGGGTGGCAGCACCCGAGATGAGGGGGACGCCTGTTCTTGGATGGCGGCGCCCAGGGCGAGGGAGGCCCATGTGGCCGGGGCCCTGCTCACCAGGACCGTGGTCACCGGGTGGTGGTGCCCAGGGTGAGGGAGACACCTGTGGCCGGGGCCCCACTCACCAGGATAGTGGTCACCGGGTGGCAGGTCCCGGGGCATAGGGGGACGCCTGTTACCGGGGCTCTGCTCACTGGGACCGTGGTCACCGGGTGGCGGCGCCCGGGACAAGGGAGACACTTGTTCCTGGGGCTCCGCTCACCAGGACCGTGGTCACTGGGTGGCAGCACCCAAGACAAGGGAGACACTTGTTCCTGGGGCTCCACTCACCGGGACCGTGGTCGCCAGGTGGCGGTGCCCGGGACGAGGGAGACATTTAGGCCGAAGATTTCCCCCAACAAACTCTAACATCTAATATACATGTTGAGCTAGTAGTATCCTTGGCAAGGAAAGAATCATGAGAATTTTTCAACTCTTGATATTGCACTTTCAAGGATGAGTAATTTTTCTTTTAAGTGCTAAAGCTTTTAGTCATATTGCCAAGCAAGTCTTTTAATTCTACAATCATCTCCATAAGCTCATTATTAGAGAGGTTAGAATTTGATACCGTCGAGTCATATGCCATAGGGCATATAGAATTGTCCTGAGATGAAGACTTTGACTTCGACACTTTCTTTCTAGCTTTTCTTGAGCTCTTTTTGCAAGGTTTCACCTTTGTCATGCTTAGGCAAACAACGTCGTTGATGTCCTTGAGCTCGCTAGAAAGCTCCCAATCCTTCGCATCGAAATCATCGTCCTTGATATACTCAGAAGTGGAACACATGTCCTTTTCTTTGGACATAGTGACTTTTGACATAAGCATGTCAATGAGCTCACTCGGTGAAGTGTCGGAAAGGTTACCGTTTGCAAGGGTAGTTATGAAATCACTGTAGCGACCTTCCGGCAACACTTGGAGTAATTTTCTGCAAATGTCTAGATCGGAAATATTTGCACCAAGGGCTTTGAGCTCATTTGTGATGTTGATCAAGCGATCATATATGGTGGAGAGAGTATCATGCTCCAACATCACAAATGCCTCCTAGTGCCGCATTAATAATCGTATCTTAGCGTGCTCAAAGCTACATGTGCCCACAAATAAAGACTCAAGAGTGATCCAAACATCGTGAGCGGTCGAACAATCACTCACTAGTTCGAGCACATCATGGCTAAGTGAATTAAGGAGCACATATTTAGCCTTTGTATTTAAGAGGTGAATTTCCTTATCCGACATCGACGAATAAGTCATACCTTTTTGCACTAACCTCCATAGATTTAAATTTAAAGCCTCAAAATATGTACCCATAATAATTTTCCAACATGAATCATTTGAGCCATCAAAGTGAGGGGCAATCAAAACAAAATCTTCTATCGAATTCATCCTTTCTCTCAAGCCGGTAAAGCCGATGAATGAGAGACCTCGGTCTACTACCACGTGTAGGATCAAGGATGCCGACTAGAGAGAGTGAATAGGAGGCTTTTAAAAATTATTTTCAACTAAACAATTTATCAAGATCATTTCGGATAACCTAGATTTTGCAAAGAGGTCTAAAACTATCTAATCTGTTGGGGGAAATCTCCGCGAGACTAAGTCCAGGTAAGAAGTTGCGCCATTTGCCCGGGGATAGGGCCCCCGGTGCCTGTCCTGGGCTCCGCCACTTGCCCGGGGACAAGGACCCTGGTGTCTGTCCCGGGTGCCTCCACTTGCCCTGGGACAAGGCCCCCGGTGCCTGTCCCGGGCGCCGCCTTTTGCCTGGGGACAAGGCCCCCGGTGCCGGTCCTGGGCGCCGCCACTTGCCCAGGGACAAGGCCCCCGGTGCCTGTCCCGATCGCCACCTTTAGCCCGGGGACAAGGCCCCCGGTGCCGGTCCCGGGCGCCGCCTTTTGCCCGGGGAGAAGGCCCCCGGTGCTTGTCCCGGGCACTGCCTTTAGCCCGGGGACAAGGCCCCCGGTGCCTGTCCCGGGCGCCGCCTTTTGCCAGGGGACAAGGCCCCCGGTGCCGGTCCCGGGCGCCGCCACTTGCCAGGGGACAAGGCCCCCGGCCATTTGCCCGGGGACAGGGACCACGGTGCCTATCCCGGGCACGGCCTTTAGCCCGAGGACAAGGCCCCCGGTGCTTGTCCCGGGGGCCACCATTTGCCCGGGGACAAGGACCCTGGTGCCTGTCCCGGGCGCCGCCTTTAGCCCGAGGACAAGGCCCTCGGTGCTTGTCCCGGGCGCCACCATTTGCCCGGGGACAAGGACCCCAGTGACTGTCCCGGGCGACGCCTTTAGCCCGGGAACAAGGCCCCCGGTGCCTGTCCCGAGCGCCGCCTTTAGCCCGGGGACAAGGCCCTGGGGGGATATCCTCTTTTGGGCCCTGGGGGGATCCTTCCCGGTGCCGGGAGGTTACTTCGTGCCCGGGCCCTTCGCGGCCCTGGGGGGATATCCTCTTTTGGGCCCATTCCCGAGGCCGGGGGCCCCTTACATGCCGAGGGTTATCCCTACGCCGGGAGCCAGTCCCGCCCCACGTGTCGCGTTTACCGCACCGGGGGCGGTCGATAGAGCAGCTCCCGTGCCTCAGCGGACCTCCCCCCGCAACGGCGCCCCGGCTCCGGACGTCGTCCCGGAAGTTCCCCCATCGCTGGTTCCAGATAATACAGGGGTTTCCCCCTTCCCAATTCGGGTCGTCGCCGCGGGGGGACCGCCTTCTTCGGTTTCGGATAATATGGGGGCTCCCCCCTTTCCGGTTCCGAGCGTCGACACGGGGAGCCCCTCCCCGGTTCCGGATAATACAGGGGCTTCCCCCTTTCCGGTTCCGGGGGTCTCCGCAGGGGGCTCCCCTTACTGGCCCCGGTAACATCCGGGCCAGTAGCTACAGTGCATGAGCTCCCTCCTCCCCCGGGGCCGCCCCCGAGGGTGCCCCCGGCGGACCAGGTCTGCCTCTCTCGGGAGGAGGTCGAGCGAATGCGCACGGCTAAGTGCGGGGAAGAGCTTCCCCCGGGTCGCGGACGTGGGGAGCCTCGCTCCCGCACCGGCCAGGGGAAGAGACCCACCGAAGAGCCAACCTCTCCGGGAGAGAGCCCGGACGTCCGGGAACTCAACCCCGGCCCGAAAGAAAAGCGTCACTACCGCCACGCCGGCGGACCTCTTGGGCCGCTTCTCGACTGCGATAATGAGGCCGCGTCCCCTGTCAAAGGAGATAGCGACCGGGACTCTCCCCAGGAAGTGCAGGGGGCTAATCAGCCGCTCTGCCACAGACTTCGGTGCATTCAGTGGCCGCGGCCTTATCGCACGCCGCACCTGGAGCACTACAACGGTGAGGCCAACTCCTATGAATTTGTGCAGGTATACTCCATGTCCATATCGGCGGCTGGGGGGGACGAGACGGTACAATGTAACGTCTTCCCCCTCTACCTCACCGGGATCGCCCGCTCCTGGTTCTACAACTTGAAGGCCGGCTCCATCAAGTCATTCGCGCAGCTCAAGCATGAGTTCTACGCGAATTTCCAGGGGAACTATGTGCGTCCCCTGAACTCTTCGCAACTGTACACCGTCCGGCAAAGGACGGGGAGACCATCCGCAACTTCTTCAAGCGCTTCGCTCAAGTGAAGAGCAAACTGGCTCACATCCCCGACTCCACGGTCATCGAGGCGTGCAAGAGCTGGATCCTCCTGGGAGAGCTCCACCGGAGGCTCTCCCGAAGCTGCCCCTCCTCCGCCTACGAGCTCTTCAACGTACTTGAAAAGTACGCTCGGGCGGAGGAGGACGACCTCTGAAAGAGAAACCAAGGGGAGAGTTTCTGATCGGGGGGCCAGGGATCCCCTCAAACGCCCCAGGCAGGGGGGTCGTAACGAGCCACCAACTACTACAGCAATTCACGGCGTTCCTCGACCAGCATGGGCAGGGGGGGACTCCGGCCTCCTTACCCCCTCAGCCAGCTCTAGCGGCCCTTCCCACTCTCGCTGGGGGACAACAGGGACGGGCGCAGGAGGGGGAGCCGTCAGAAACTCTCCCCTTCCAAACTTTCCAGCTGGCGCAGGAGGGGGAGCCGTCAGAAACTCTCCCCTTCCAAACTTCCCAGCTGGCGCAGGAGGGGGAGCCGTCAAAAACTCTCCCCTTCCAAACTTCCCAGCTACGTGTTAACGTCATCATGGGAGGGTCCGCTTCCGGGCAGGACTCCAAGCGCTAGCGTAAGGAGTACGCACGCGAAGTCAAGGTAGTGGGGGTGCTGCACACGTCTCCGCCACCCAAGTGGTCGGACGTCCGCCTCACCTTCACGGCAGAAGACGGGCGTGGAGTTCGCTTCCCCCATGACAACGCGCTTATCGTCTCCGCCACCATCTACAACTGCCACCTGGCCCGCATCCTCGTGGATGGCGGGAGCTCAGTCGATGTCCTCTACCTAAAAGCTTTCAGGGAGATGCAGGTGGACGAGAAGCTCTTGCAGCCCACAGCAGGGCCCTTGCAAGGATTCGTCCCGGGAAAGGCGATCCACCCCATGGGGAAGGTGGATCTCCCCATGACATTCGGCACCCCGAAGAACTACCGGACTGAGATGGTCCAGTTTGACGTGGTGGACCTCCGCTTCTCCTACAACACAATCATGGGGAGGACCACGATCAACGGCCTGGGAGCCGCAATCCACCAGAACTACCTCTGCGTGAAGATCCCCGGGCCTCACGGTGTGATCACCGCCCGGGGAGACCAAGACATGGCCCGCGCTCTATATGAGCGCGCTGCCGCAACGATCGGGAGCGTCAACATCATCAAGACCCCAGGGGGAGAGGTCTCTCCCCCGGAATCTGACGTCGCCGTGATACCACCTGGTAGGCCCCTTCCCAAGCCGCGTCCGGAGGGGGGCCTCCGGAAGATCCCGCTGTCCACGGACGACGGGGACAAAACCGTTCGGATCGGGGCGGAGCTCCCCGAGGAGCATGCAGCGCAACTTGCGGCCTTCCTGCGCGAAACTCCGACGTTTTTGCGTGGAAGCGCACCGACATGCGGGGCGTCGCCCGGGATGTCATCGAGCACAAGCTCGCGGTGACCCCCGGTCACCCCCCAATCAAGCAGAAGCTAAGGAAACTCTCCCTTGAACGCCAAGAGGCGATCAAGGTGGAGATCTCCCGACTCCGAGAGGCGGGGTTCATTCGGGAGGTCTTGCACCCTAAATGGCTCACGAACCCCGTTCTCGTCAAGAAGTCGAATGGCAAGTGGCGGATGTGCATAGACTTCACCGACCTCAACCGCACATGCCCCAAGGACAACTTCCCACTCCCGCGGATTGACCAACTGGTCGACTCCACTACCGGGTGCGAGTTGATGAGCTTCCTGGACGCCTATTCGGGCTACCACCAAGTCCGGATGGCGGAAGGGGACGAGGAAAAGACGAGTTTCATAACTCCTCTCAGAACCTTCTGCTATGTCCACATGCCCTTCGGGCTGAAGAATCCGGGAGCGACATTCCAACGCCTCATGACACTGGTCTTCAAGGACCAAATCAGTCTCAATGTCAAAGTCTACGTCGACGACGCGGTCGTCAAAAGTCCCCGCGCAACTGCCCACGTTCACGACCTAGCGGAAACCTTCCGCTACCTTCGCGCGTATGGGTTGAAGCTCAATCCGGAGAAGTGCGCCTTCGGCGTCCGCAGGGGGAAGCTCCTGGCTTTCCTTGTGTCCCAGCGGGGCATAGAGGCAAACCCCAAAAAAATCTGGGTGTTCCTGGACATGCCCCCGCCGCGCTCCGTTAAGGACGTTCAGCGACTCGTCGGCCGCTTAGCCGCACTGAGCCGTTTCGTCTCGCGGTCGGGGCAACGCGGCCTCCAATTCTTCAAGATCCTCCGGGGGCTCGAGGGGTTCCGATGGACTCCCGAGGCCCAGGAGGCCTTCGACGACCTGAAGAAGTACCTCACGAACCCCCCAATGCTCGTGAGTCCATCTCCGGAAGAGCCATTGCTCCTCTACCTTGCCGCGACCCCGGTCGCCGTAAGCTCGGTATTGGTAAAGGAGCAAGGTGGGCAGCAGCGCCCCGTGTACTACGTGAGTGAAGCCCTCCAAGGCCCCAAAACTCGGTACACGGAGATGGAGAAGATCTGCTACGCCCTCCTGATGGCGTCCCGGAAGCTTCGTCACTACTTCCTAGGACACCCCATCACCGTCCCGTCGTCCGTCCCCCTGGGGGAGGTGCTGCGGAACAAAGAGGCCACCGGCCGGATAGGGAAGTGGGGAGCCGAGCTCGCCCCCTTCTCCCTTTCCCTCACGGGCCGCTCCGCCATCAAGTCACAGGTCCTCGCCGACTTCGTGGCGGAGTGGACCCATGCCTCCGGGCCCGGGGATGAAGACCTCCCCTCGCCGCCCCGACGTAGCGACCATTGGACACTTATGTTCGATGGGTCCCTGTGTCTCACCGGGGCCAGTGTGGGAGTAGTCCTCTAGAGCCCCAAGAGGAAGGAACTCGAGTACGCAGCGCGGCTCGAGTTCCCTGCAACCAACAACGTCGCCGAATATGAGGCTTTGCACCTCGGGTTGCGTCTTGCACGCTCCCTGGGATTTGACGCCTCCTAGTAAAGGGAGACTCCCAGCTCGTGGTTTGCCAAATGGACAAGTCTTACTTGTGCCATGACGCAAACCTGAGCCTTTAGTTGCCGGAGGTGCGCAAGATGGAGAGGCGCTTCGACAGCCTCGAAGCTCGGCATATCCCACGAAGGGACAATGACCGGGCCGACGCCCTAGCCCGGGTGTGGGACCCTCATTTCAGGATTCCGGTGGCAACCGCCCAGGTGGGTTGCACTCAGAAAAGGTACATTGCAGCTCAAAACAACAAGATGCATTATATAAAAATGCGAGTAATTAAAAACAAGTGCTGATCACAGGGACCAACTTTACAATAACTTAGCGCCAAAATGACGCACTTAAATGTTGATACAAAATTAAGGAGTTTTCGACACAAAGGTCGGCACAAAATGAAACAACAATAATAAGCAAAAGGACTTCATCAGATTTCTTCTTCAGCAGCAGCGGTGTTGTACGGGCCTTCTCCACATCGGACTCTACTTGGTACGTAACCCTCTAACAAGCTGGGTCTTCAGTTTCTTCTTCTTGTTCCATATTAGGTTCAAGTCCATAGGACACAGGGTCAACGAATCCTTCTTCTAAATTTGTTTCTAAAAGCAAGGGTGAGCACATTGTCCATATGGTGCTCAACAAGTCCCAAATAAGAATGCAAGTATATATAGATGAGGGGGAAATTCTCAAAGAATGGCTCTTTGGCTTTATATATGTATATAGAGTAGATTTTCACACACAGTTTTGAAGAAAAGGTCTTTATTTTCAAAAGCGAGGCTTTTAGAACCCTAAGCTAGATTTTCAGAAAATGTTGTGTGTGGTGGTCTTTCATGAGTCACCACTTTATTCAGATTTTGTGAAAAACTTTTCAAAAGCTACTTGTGCTGCATCGACGTGGATAGAATCCACCGCACGCAAACTCCATAACTTGTGAGCTCAGAGTATCCGATACTTTTTAAACTTTGCAAAGGTGTACCACCTTAATCCACCAATCATTCGGCTTTCAAGTCGGTACCTCTCCATGCGACTTTTACGCATGTGACAAGGCTGAGATGACACAATAGTTTATAGTCCTAGCATTAACAATTCCCTGCCCAGTAAATAGACAGTTAAGTCTCAAGTACCGTTGTGGGTCCTCCCCACTGCCTTACTTCCTAGCCTGGGTCTATGTTCTCGCAAGACACATAGCCTCTCTTGATTACAGCCACGCACGACTTAATCTGACATAGGGCGTCTTCCTTCTTTCCACCTTTTCCTCTCATGATTTTTCTGAACTCACATCACTCATGGCCCTCAGCAGCCCACCAGTTCTCGCAAGAAATCGGATCGACAACCATTGCAGGGAAAAGCTAATATTAAAGAAAGCTACTAAGTTGCGCCCGTCCCATTCCGGGCAAGTGGTTGGTACGTTTTTCACGCCGCATGGAAGTACAACACAAGGTTCTAGTCCTTATGAATCTCTAGTGAGGATTCTTTCACATTCCCAGTGCGCACACAGCACCATCCAATCAAACCATCCTCACTATTGATTCCAATCACATTTTCTTTCACAAAAAGGGGTTTTGAATATGCCTTTCTCATACGTGACCATTCAGCATTTAACATATAATCTTGAGCATAGCATAGCCTAAGCATGACATTCTAGGGTGACAAGGGTGCAGGGATTTTCAATGTCAAAAGGGGCTTTACAGTTATTTAGGTCATATCTAATCACTTTATTTGAAACATAGCTCTTATTTGAATATAAGGCATGCATATACTTGAAAACAGTTAACATACTTCATTTCAAAATAATAGGCGAGACATGATCAAGGGATTGAGACTTGCCTTGCAGTGATGGGTCTAGCTGCTCAGATGAATCCTCGAAGTTCTCTTCTGCACCTTCAACATCTAGTTCCATGGCGGACACAAACAACACATACACACCATATAAGCATACAAGTACTAGAAAATAATACGTAAATACATCATGCATGCAGGTAAAGGGTTTGGACAAGGTCACTTGATATTGATCGAAGAGATGGGCTCAAAAGGACTTGAATGTCGAAGGGCTGACATTCGGTTCATGGCTTGACATAGCCCTAAATTGGTTCTAGGTCCATTTTCTGGAGATGTGATAGTAGAAAATATTGTAGAACATGGCTCCAAAGGCTTAGTGGACAAAGTGGCATTTCAATAGCTCAAATATAACAGGTCTAAATCATCCAATGCCACTGGTGGACATGCACTGACATAGTGCTGGACATGGCCAGAAACTAGGGCATGGCACAACTTTTGATCCAGGGTACCAATTGATGCACAACTTTGTCTGGAGGTTAGGCCTTGATAACAGGAACAAATCACTCAATAGGCTCAAGGGCAGAAAGTGGCCGGACGGCGATGAACGGCGTCGATGAACCACGGTGGCGACACGGCACAGACATGGTTTTGGACAAAACTTGGCATGATCATAACTTTTGATCTAGGCCGATTCAAGGTTCGAGCCAGTGGAGTAAAACACTCAGGGGGTTGAGGCCTAGCTAGATGACAAGGTTGCATCAGCTGGTTCAGCCGAAAAACAAACTCCGGTGATTGGAGCCGAAGACGAAGGCACCGATTTGGGCATTTTTGATCTAGGGCGTTTGAACTCAATTCCACACTTGGGAAGCATCTAGGGGTCAACACGAAGCTACTGGTGTGCTTAATTTTGTCAGGGAATGGCTGGAGAAGCTCGGCGGCGTTCTCCGGCGAACTACCGAAGCTCGAATTTGGGGATTCGACGCTCGGGGCAAAATTGAAGGTTCCAATCTTGCAGGCTTACTTCTCCTAGCTCACTGATCAACTTTCTCTACTGGCACGAGGATCAATTTGACTTGAATCACTCGGCATTAGGGGAACAGGGCAACAGACAATCTCGGCGATCGCCGGCGTTAGGTCTCGCCGGGGTTCAATTAAAAGCTATGGCACAGAGAGGAAGGTGAGGGGAACTCACTGGTAACTTTGGATTGAAGGTGAGGTGTTGCGGTTGAGGCTGGCATCGTGAGCTCCAGAAGCCGCTCGCCGGGGAAGAAGACGAAGGCAACGGCAATGGCAAGCTCTAGAGCTGAGTTTCGGTTGCTGGTGAAGTGTGGGTGTGGAGTGAAGCACTGGCGAGGGGGGCTTTATATAGCCGTGGGGTTGAGTCCTCGGGAGCGGCAGCAAATCGAACGGAGATGCTCTCTGGTGCCGGAGCAGTCAACGAGGCGTATCGGGACATGGCGGGAGCTCTGCCAGAGACGAAGGTATCGCGCAAAATCTGGATTCGGCAGAACGACGGGATGGCGAGTCTCGGCATGGCAGCAAAGTGGCACAAAGTTTCTGATAGTGGCAGGCACGCGCGCGCGAACGGTGAAGCTGCCGTCTCCGGTCATCGCCACGGTGGTGTTCCTTGGCGCGACATGAGCACGTGCGGTACACGTAGGATTCGGCCGTTGGCGGTGGCACAACTGGCCAGCGGTGAAGGCTACGGTGGTTCACGGCGAACGGTGGCAGCAACCACGGTCGAACGTCCTCAGGTCGTGGTCGTGCACGCGGGCTCTGGTCGTGGTCGAAGAAAAGAAGCCAGGGACTAAACCGCGAGGCTTTGGACTGAATTGCGAAGGTTTGGACTAATCTGCAAGGAATTAGGTTCGGGAATTTGGGCCTATTTGCAAATCTGGAGATCTGGAGGGCTGATTTGCAATCTGATTTTGCAGATGAGTGATACCAAAACTCTTGGACTCATCTAGCAGGAAAAATGGCAAAATCCGATAAGATCTGAGGGTTTCGACGAAAATCGAAAACAGGGTAATTAGAGTTTGACATTTTTGTCAGGGCTGAAACTAGGGTTTCGGTTGAGATTTTTGAGTTCTTCCTGAAGGGAAAAACGTTCATAAAAGTGAAAGAAAGATAATCATTTGATCGGATTTGAATTTGGAGATGATCTGAGAGTTTTAGCCTTTTTGGGCTTTTTGAAAACTATTAAAAGGACTAATCTGAAATACTTTTGGGCTGAAATGTGAAAATGTTCTGGGAGATGAAGTTTAGCTGCCAACTTTTTAAGTTAAGGTAGTGGCACACCTGAGATCATGATCTTGAGGTAAGAGATCAAAATAGGGTTGAGACATCTGAGACTTCAAAGAAGATATGCTGACTCGCAAGCAGAAAAGATAAAAAACAGGGATGTTACACCGGGCGGCCAGCGCCCGGGAACCACTCCCCAAAGGGGCATTCCTGGAGATCATCGCGAAGCCCTCGGTGGCCTCCCCGGACACAGGCGACGGGCCTCGTGTCCCGGAGGTCGCCGAGATCACCCGGACTCCGTCATGGATGGACCCCCTCATTTCCTTCATCAAGGGGGAGGGGACCCTCCCAACGAGACCGAAGCTAAGCGCCTTCAGGACAAAGCCCGGGCATACCTCCTGCTGGAGGGGAAGCTCTACAAGCAGGGGGCTTCCGCCCTCCTCCGGTGCCTCCCACGGCCGGAGGGACTCCGGCTTCTCGAAGACATCCATGCGGGGAGCTACGGCTCTCACCTAGCCTTGCGCGCCATCGCGGCCAAGGCCCTTCGCCAGGGCTTTTACTGGCCCACGGTGATGCGCGATGCGCGAGACCTTATCTCCGCATGCGAGGCTTGCCAGAAGATGTCCAAGGGTTCAAACCTCCCCTTTGTAGCGCTGCAGACTATCCCCATCACTTGGCCCTTCGCCCGCTGGGGGATGGACCTCCTAGGGCCCTTCCCCCCAGCGCCCGGGGGCTACAAGTATGCAGTGGTCGCGGTCGACTACTATACTAAGTGGGTAGAGGCTGAACCCTTGGCCAGCATCACGTCCCGGGCTGTACAGCGGTTTTTCTGGAAAAACATCATTTGTCGTTTTGGTGTGCCCCCGGAAATCACTGTTGATAACGGGACCCAATTCGACTCGGCATATTTCCGGGAATTCTGCAAATGCCTGGGGCTCACCATCCACTTCGCTTCAGTGGCCCATCCCCATAGCAATGGGGCCGTTGAGAGGGTCAACGGCGTGATCCTACAGAGGCTACGCCGACGACTCGAGCAGGCCGCTTCTAAGCGGGGTGCATGGGCAGAGGAACTCCCTATCATCCTCTGCTCCATGCACAAGACCCCGAGCCGAGCGACGGGACGTACTCCCTTTTCCCTGGTCTACGAGGCTGAGGCAGTCCTCCCCTCGGAGATTGGCTTTCGGTCGCTGCGAGTCGAGCTCCTACACGGAGCTACGACCACAGCATACCAAGCCAACGAGGTGAATCAGAGGCTGGAGATCGATCTCATGGAGGAGGAACGCGACCGAGCGCTCCTCCGCCACGCAATCTACGGGCGCGAGATGGCGCGCGCATACAACCAGCACGTGCGCGAGAGGGCCTTCCGCCTTGGGGATCTTGTCCTCAAGCGCGTCACAGACCTCCAAGCCCAGGGCAAGCTCTCCCCCAAGTGGGAGGGCCCCTACAAGATCTCGGCGGTCCTGGGCTAGGGGGCTTACAAGCTCTCCAACCTTCAAGAGCAGGAGCTAAAGCACACGTGGAACTTGCATTTACTTCGCAAGTTTTACGTCTAACCTACATGGGCTCGTCCTCTCCCCCGGAGCGATTACGCTGGAGGGGGAAGGGGGACCTTGTACTCACCGTCCCCCTCCCCCGGAGCGATTGTGCCGGAGGGGGAGGGGGGACATTGTAATCACCGTTCCCTCCCCTTTCGTGATTGCGGGGGGGAGGCGTTGTGTTTTGGTTCATTGTTAATACAACTGGATTTTCTCTTCAACTCTGTCTCAATGCAGGTTCTCTATATTACCGCCCCACGGCGATGCCCTCCCCATGAGGATGCCCTCCCCGCGAGGACGCCCTCTCAACGAGGATGCCCTCCCCGTGAGGAAGTGGGCTCTCATGACCCTAGAAGTCCCTCCCGTAGGGCGGCTTACAATCACCCCTCATGGACTGAGGGTGTAAGCGGCAACTCGGTCCTCAGAGACCGTGGTAACGAGTCACTTTCGGAGACTAGTCCCCTACCCAAACACTCAGACCCATCATCGGGCACATCCTCCTCCGGGAGTCGATAGTCTCCCCAGCGGGACGGATTTCTTAGATATTAATTTCTTTCCCGGAGACCTTATTCCCGGCTCCCCGTTTTCACAGCGACCGAACGATTGTCTCCCGTAAATATTATCTCCGAAATTTCGTCGGGTTTTTCTTGGATATTTCTTTCCCGGAGACCTTATTCCCGGCTCCCCGTTTTCACGGCGACCGGACGATTGTCTCCCGGAAATATTATCTCCGGAAATCTCATCTTGGATTTTCCTTGGACGTTTTTCCTCGGAGACATTATTCCCGGCTCCCCGTTTTCACGGCGACCGGACGATTGTCTCCCGGAAAAATTCCCTCCGGAAATTTCCTCATATTTTCCCAGACATTTCTTTCCCGGAGACCTTATTCCCGGCTCCCCATTTTTACGGCGACCGGACGATTGTCTCCAGGAATAATTTCCCGGAAAAACTGAAATTTTTAACTTGGAAAAATTCTTGACCAATGGGTCTTCATCCCGGGGGCTTTGTCACCCCCACAGCGCGTGGAGCTACCCTCCGGCCCGCTGCGGGGGGGGGGGGTAAGGAGCCCCCCGAGAATCACATTGTCTCGGACTTTCTAAGATAAATGAGCAAAAACTGCAAAAACTTAGCTCTATTAAAAGTCTTGAAGGAAACACAGCTTTATTGATCATTCAACCGGAGGACATCTTCCCCCTCCGGTGGGTATGGTTACATCGGATGCGATACAACCCGGATTATAACCGGGAAAGTCTACATCCTAAAGCATCTACGCCTAATAGTCCCGGAGACCTTCCGATAGCTCCCGGGCCAGGTCCCGGTACAAGCCGCGTATGCGGCGCTAGGCTTCCCGGAGCAAGTCCTCGGGCCAATACTCGTAGCCCGCCGGTGGAAGTATCCGAAGAGGGGGGATCATCCGGGACCCCGGACGCGGAGGGGATAGTTCGGCGCGATGATTATCGAAGTTGTCCAGGTGCCACTCCGGATGCCATTGCAACCGGATTGGCTCCCGGACGACGCCCTCGCCGCGCTCCCCGGAGAAGACACTCAACAAAATTAAAGCGACTTGGGTGTCCCCCGGGGGGCACCTGCCGGGGCTCAAAGGCCCCGCCCCCGGGGAGCCTCTTCCGGACCTTCGCCCGAGAGTAACCTCCCGAGAGACCTGGTAAAATTGCATTCATATAGACTTAGAAAAATTTCAACTTCCATTGCATTTCAAAATGCCTTTTTACAAGTGTCCGGAGCTTCTTCTAAGAAGCTACCGGGAACAAAATTCTAAGAAAGCAAAAAGGGTCCTATCTAAGACCCGGGGGGAGGCTCATACTTGGTCATTGGTGTCCTCCCCCGGGGGGCTCCCGCCGGAGCCGGTGCATCCGCTCCCGGAGGTGCCGGTGCTGGGAACCTCGCCCGGATGATCCGGTCGCAGAAGCCCCCGGCCAGCTGCTCCACCTCCCGGCGCGAGGGCTCGAAAAATTCCGGGAAGCTAGGGGGATGAGGCCCCCGATCGCCCAGGCGCCCACCCCCCGGAGATCGATGAGCCCGGCAGCGGCCGCCACCACGGGGATCGCCCGGCCTCGCACCCTGGCATCCGCGGCCTCCGAGATCACGGAGACTTGTGCGTTGAGAAAACGCATAGCCTCCGTGAATGTTGCCGGGGCCGTCTCGGAGCTGCTCCCGGGGCCTAGGCTTAAGCCAAGGCTCTCGAGGGCCGAGCGGACGGAGCGGCCGGCGTTCGTTACCGCACAGACGCTCCAGCCCTCGAGCTCCCGGAGGGCGTCCTCCTTCGCCTTGGCCTCCCACTGGAGACGGTCGTTGGCGGTCTCAGAGGCATGGATTTGGGCCCGGACCCGGGCCAGCTCCCGGAGGGCATCATCCCGCTGCTCCTGGAAAGCGGCGACCCTCTCCTCTACCTCCTTCAGTGCCCGGCCAAAGCGCTACTCAAGCCCCCAGGTAATGACGGCCCCCTACAAGTCAAAGAGTTAGGAAAAATTTCAAAGAAGGGCGCCGAAGGAAAGCCCACTGGCTCGGGGACGTACCTGGATTTGGAGAGACTGAAGCTCCCCAAATCGCTCGCGAATCGTCCCTTCTGAGACATAGGCCTGGACCTTCCGGGTCTGCAGGCCCTCCGCGTAGCGGTCGACCTCTCCCGCGGAAAGCAAGGGGTCTCCCTCCCGGTACCGGTCCCGTCGCAGCCGATGACGGGCCCCCGGACATGAGTCACCGGGATGATATGGGCCGGGGTGCTGGTGGTCGGCGTCTTCATCGCCGAGGAGGTAGCCTCCGATGAGGTGGCCGAGGAGCTCTCGGAGGGGGTCCCTCCCCGGGGGGATCAGGAGCCCCTTTCCCTTCTCGGGCCGCGGGCCCCCGGGACCTCCGTCTCCGGAGGGGCCTCATAGACAAAGGGGCTTCCCCCCTCGTCTACCAGCCACTCCACTCGCGGGAGCGAAGCCTCCGCGAACCTAACCTCCAGCCTCTCCGGCTCCAAAGGCGCTGGGTCCGCCGGGAGGGCAATTGCCGAAGGCGGCGAGGGGGCATAGTCCGCTGAATTGGACGCCCCCCTTCCACAGCCAGTCCCTTCCCCCGAGCCTCGGCGGGGCTCTCCAGGGGAGGGGGCGTTGCTTCCTTCCGGGCCGGCGCCCTTGCGCGCCCGGTCCCAGGAGTCTCGTCCTGGGCCTTCACCGGCGTAGAGGCCGGCATCGTCGATGGGCCAGGGGCTTTTTGAGCCTTGGCCTTCTTTGGCTCGACGCCCTCGGCAGCCTCCCTTCCCCGCTTGTGAGAGCCGGGGGTGGGGAGGTGCTTCCTTTCTGGTAGCCTTAGCCCGAAGGCTTCGGCTACCAGGTTCCAGGGAGGGCCCGCCCCCACGACGCGCACAATGCGCTCGTGCTCGTCGGCGAAGTACCTCCTGAGGAGGTTCTCCGCCTTCTCCCTGGCCGCCGGACTGCGGAAGGTCAGAGTTAGAAGAATTTAAACGAAATGGACCAAGTCATCGGGAACTTACGTCGGGTCACCGGCTTCTGTGGGGGCCGTTGGGCCGGGCACATCTCGATCCCCCTCCGCCCATGCGAGAAGGGGGAGATCTTCAAGAGCATCACCTCCTCGGTGGCCTCCCGCATAGAGCGGAGGCCCCGGGAGGCGACGACCTTTCCGAGGAGCCTCAGCTCCTCCTCCGTCCACACCGGGGGCTTCGGGGCGGACGACCGGCTGTAGGTGGGGGCCTCCGGGGAGTACACCACATCATCGTCCCTGACCCGGAGGTAGAACCACCTCCGGATCCAGTCGCCCCAGTGGTCCCGGGAGGCTGCCACTGGGTACTCAGCTACCCGGGACGATAGCATCTGGATCATCACCGAGCCGAAGGGGGACTTGGGGCCTCCCTTCACCAGGTGGGAGCTCCTTGCCGCCGGCTCATAGAAGTACCGGAAGGCGCGGAGCGTAGGCTCCCGTCCGGTCGCCGTCTCGAAGAGCTAGATAAATAGGCCCATCCGGACGATGGCGTTCGGCGTGAGGTGGTTCAGGGCCACCCCGTACTCCTTCAAAAGCTCCCGGAGCAACGGATGCACCGGGAGCCAGAGCCCCGCCTTGAGGAAGGACACGACCTCTCCGGGCCTGGGGCGGGGGGTTCCGTCCTTCTTCGTGGGGATCCGGACGTCCCCGTCCGCGACAACCCCCCGGTCGACCAAGGACTCCAAGTCCCCGGTCGTGAACTTGGAGGCCCAGAGGAAGTCCGCTGTGACTTCCTCTGGAGGCACCTCCGCGGCCTTGGCTTGGCCCTTGGGTCCCATCAGGTTTTTTGCGGTGGCTAAGGCTTCGAAAACTGGGGGGACCTAAGGGTTCCGGAGGCTAAGCTTCCGGGAACTAACTACCGGAAGAGGGCTACTGGGAGAGGGCTATCGGGAGAGCTAAGAGCGCTGGAGTTTTGAAAGTTTGGAGTGAGCTCTCCGGGCCCCCCAAGGCCCTATTTATAGAAGCAAAACGTGGCCCCCTTGTAGTACATCCGCGCCGTTGAAGTTCAAACAGCGCGCGGGAAACAAGGGGATGGGTGCGTGAAACGAGGCACCGGTTCGAACCGCGAGCGCACATTATGGCCAAACGGCGCGGTCATAAACGCAACAAGAAAATCGAAGCATCACGGTCCCGGTAGCTTGTCCCGGAGATTTTCCCGGTAACGTGAGCCATACCCCCCGGGGACTCGACCCTCGTCCCCGGGGGCCATGGGGGGCTGCTGTTGGGGGAAATCTCCGCGAGACTAAGTCCAGGTAAGAAGTTGCACCATTTGCCCGGGGACAGGGCCCCCGGTGCCTATCCCGGGCGCCGCCACTTGGCCGGGGACAAGGCCCCCGGTGCTTGTCCCGGGCACCGCCTTTAGCCCAGGGACAAGGGCCCCCGTGCCTGTCCCGTGCGCCGCCTTTTGCCCGGGGACAAGGCCCCCGGTGCCGGTCCCGGGCGCCGCCACTTGCCCGGGGACAAGGCCCCCAGTGCCTCTCCCGGGCGCCACCTTTAGCCCGGGGACAAGGCGCCCGGGCCGCCACTTGCCTGGGGACAAGGCCCCCAGTGCCGGTCCCGGGCGCCGCCACTTGCCTGGGGACAAGGCCCCCGATGCCTGTCCCAGGCGCCGCCTTTAGCAGGGGGACAAGGCCCCTGGTGCCAGTCCTGGGCGCCGCCATTTTCCCGGGGACAGGGACCTCGGTGCCTATCCCGGGTGCCGCCTTTAGCCCGGGGACAAGGCCCCCGGTGCTTGTCCCGGGCGCCGCCATTTGCCCAGGGACAGGGACCCTGGTGCCTGTCCCGGGCGCCGCCACTTGCCCGGGGACAAGGCCCCCGGTGCCTGTCCCGGGCGCCGCCTTTAGTCCAGGGACGAGGCCCCCGGTGCCGGTCCCGGGCGCCGCCATTTGCCCGGGGACGGGCCCCCGGTGCCTGTCCTGGGCGTCGTCATCCTTCCGAGGACAGGAGCCCTCGGCCCCGAGTCTCGTGTGGATCACGTGAGGAGTGCCTCGAGAATCAGCGGACACCTGTCAAGCATTCGAGACACCTGGCCGAGAGAAGGATGGTGCTACCCCTCGATCCAACGGTAGCACCCGGGGTAGTTTAGTCTTTTTGCTTCTTTTGGGGCTATAAAAACCCTTGTACACCCTCTTGTAAGAACAACTTGCTCATTATTGCTAGAGTAGACAATCTCACTAGTGTGATCCGGAGCCTCTCCCCCCGGGAGAGCTTCCCTACCCGAACTTGTATAAACCCTCGTGTCATTTGTTGTGCTTGTCCGGCGGGGGAGGACCAGTCGCCCGGTCAACCCGATCGTGTTTTCTTCACTAGGATCGTCCACAAAACCTGCCGGGGTGTTCGTAACACCACGACATAATCAACTAGTAGCATTCAACCATATAGAATAAGCAATTCAACATGCAACGAGATTAAATTAAGCAATTGTGTCAAGGTAAGTATGAAATGAATAAGGAAGACACAATTGACACAATGATTTTTTACCGAGGTCTCAGAAACTCGCCCAGTCTCCTTTGCTCCTCGTTGAAGCACTTATACGTGAGCCTCGCTTCTATATCCACGAAGGATATCTCCACTCGGGTTGCTCCTTCTCCACACCGGATAGGCGAGCACCAAACCTTTCACACTGTTTGTCGGCCTCTCCAACAAACTTCAACCGAAGAGATCAGACTCTCCTCTCCACCGACCTTCTAGGTGATGGTGATCGCCAAGAGTAACAAGTCGAATGCACTCACTTGAACGAATCAAGTGCTAGAAGCTCTAATGATGCAAATGAATGCGCAAAACTCTAGCACTAGCTTGCAAATGGTGATTGAAGTGCACTAAGCACTCTTAGCTTCTCACAAAGCTTTTCTTCTAAATCTCTCGAAGATTTTGGCTCAAATCTAGCCTCTAATGCAATGGATCAAATGCAAGAACTTGGCTAGCTTATACACTGTGTTTTCCACTTCTTGAGCAACCTCAAAGGAAAGCCAACACGAGATATTTATAGCCCCTCAAAAAAACTAGCCGTTTGCAACATCCTGACGAAATTTTGTACAGGTCCGGCCATGCCGGACACTGTCTGGCCAGTACAACAAAATACGATTGTTGCAAACGTGTCAGTTACCGTTGGACCATTTTTGTGAAGGTCGGACAAATGATCTTTTGTCCGGACAAATGATCTTTTGTCCGGACAAAATCCCCGGACAGATGCATTTGTCTCTGCTTCATATTCAATTTAAGCTCATAGGAAATTGTACAGGCCGGACAATGTTCGGCCCGTCCCGGACAAAAGCCCTTCGGACGGATATATATGTCTTTGTTTACAATTAGATCAACCCTCTCAAGTTTTATACAGGCTGGACAATGTCCAGCCATCACAGACAAAAGCCCCCGGACAGATATATATGTCTCTGGTTTCATTTTGCACAAGGCTGAAAAAATTTGTACTAGCAGGACAATGTCCGACCATCACAGACAATGTCCGGCCTGTGCAAACCGAAAACAAGACTTAGGAATTTTTACTCTAACTCAATATTTGAGATATATGCATATGCAATTCGTCTGTTTCTCGCGGATATGTCTGCTGACACTCAGCATAGACCACGACCAATTTTGATTGAAGAACTTTACGCCACTGGTTGAATATCCAGTCAAAACAGGTGGTCGAATGGATATGGTCGAAAGTCCATATTCGAGTTAAAAACCAGTACGACTAGTTTTAACTCCTATGACCACGACCAGTCTCCAAAAAGGGAAACAACCTAAATGTGCAAATATGATCCGGGAGGATCTTCAAGTCCTGATCGCATATGGCTTCGCGACCAAGTCCTGATCGCATACGGCTTCGCGACCTTAACCGTGTTCGGAAAGGATTCGCGACCATGGATGGGTCCGCGACCATGGATTGGTTCGCGACCAGGAAAAGAAATTCGTTCCCTGTTCGGAACTGTAATCCGATCCAAATATGTATAACTAAGCTTATATGTTTAGGCTTAGTTAGTTATATGAGTCTAATACGTTTAGATTATTGAGTCTGATACGTACTCATACGATTGGACTATAAATACCTTGTAATAGGTCTAGTTTAGATCATAAAAGAGTCATAGAACTTATTTCAGTTTTAGACACTTATAATTCCTTTGACGTAGGCAAGTGTGCCTAACGTTCGATGTGTAAAGCCCTCTTTGAAATAAAGAGTTGCGCAATTACTTTGGGTTTCGGTATTTCCGAATAAGATCCCATTATTCCGCATATTAGAATCTAGGCGAGCCTAGTGCGAAAACCAAGGCTAGGTCTCAAACGGATCAAGTTGGTATCAAAGCAACTTTCCTATCCTGTGGATGGTGAAGACTCGCCAGGGTTACAAAACTTCCGGCGAAACTCCAGGCGATCAATTGATGGTTCCTACAGCCGCGTCTCCGACAATGTCTGACGATACCTCCGTTCAAGCTAACCTAGCCGAACAAGTGGCTAAGCTCTCCACCGAAATAGAAACCGTGCTTGCTTAGATTAAGCAATAGGCCATGATTGTACCTCCGGAAGTAGGGAAGGTTATGGGTGAGAAGACTGGTGAAGACTTGCGCAGGGCAGACGAAAATGAAGACGAAGGCGACCACAAGACCGACGACCTCGCCAACACCTCCTTAGCTGTCGGATCTTTTCAGGTCGATGCTAAGATTGATATACCCATATATGATGGGGTGGTCGATGCCGAGAAGCTGGATTCTTGGAACGACCAGCTTGAGACCTACTTTGACCTTAAAGGGTTCAGTAGCGCTCAAAAGGTCAAATTTGCACCTTTGAAGATGAAGGACCACGCCAAGACATGGTGGAAGGCCCTTGTCGCCAGTGGTGAAGCTGACACTTGTGTGGGGTCAATTCAAACGACTTCTACGACAAGAATTCTATCCGATGGGTTACCTTGAGGAGAGATGGGAGCGTTGGCACAGATTGTACCAACGCCGCGACCAGACCGTCCAAGACTATACGACAGAGTTTCGGCGACAAGCAATGGTCATTGGCATCTCACTATCCGACCCTCAGGTATTTCGGAAGTACACATCTGGACTTCAGAAATCGATCAGTACTGAGCTAAGTCTATTCAGCGTCCAAGACATTGCGACCGTGAGCACAACAGCTATGGCGATCGAGAAGAAGAACAAATCCCGCAGCGACAAAAGCACGAAGGAAAGTGCAACCTCGACAAAGAACAAGCCGAGTCCGAAGAAGAACGCTTCAAAATCGGGTACGGGTGCCTTTTGCAAACATTGTCAAGTCGCGGGACATATCAAGGACAAATTCTACAAGCTTCATCCTGAACTTCGACCAAAGAAAAACGGACCAGGGAAAAGAACAGCCACGGCTACTGCGACTTCACCAGACGAAGAAGTTGTCCGAATGAATTCGGTTAATGAGGCGGATACGACCTTATCTCTGATGGCAATGCCGAAGGAGAAGAGTTCCGATCCACCAAACGACCATCAACCAACGGAGGACTTGTTCACCATTAACATCCAGGTGAAGCACGAAGTGGTCGCAGCGATATTCGATCCAGGAAGTCAAAAGAATCTGGTCTCCGCTGGACTGGTTCAGCAACTTGGTTTGAAAACAACCACACACCCGCGACCATATCCGCTGGGTTGGTTTACATCCGACGTGAACCAACAGATTACGAGTCAGTGTGTGTTGAAGTTTGCGATATCTGCACGATATATCGATGAGGTGCAATGCGATGTTGTCCCTATCGATATCTGTCAGGTGATTTTTGGGAGTCCGTATCTGTATGATCGAGACGCTCACTTCCATCGGTGAGTGCAAGAGTATGACCTCACCAAAGACAGAGTTAAGTTCATGATCAGTAGAGACATCCACGTCAACACTTCGAACTTGATTACCGCAAATCAAGCCAAACGAATTGTTAATGCATGTCACAAGTATGTGCTTGTCATGATTTGACCCATTGACCAAGGTGAGGGTACTCGACCAGCATTGTCGTTGGCGTGCCGAGAGGATTCTGGTCGTTTGTCAGGACTGCTGGAGAAATACAGTGATCTGTTCGAGACTACCCAGGGTCGTCCGCCGAAACGTCCAGTCGAACACGAAATTCAGCTTGTGTCCGATGCGACACTGTCCAATCTGAGTATGTATCGCAACTCAGTATTGGAGAATGAAGAGATCAAGAGACAACTTGGTGAGTTGCTGAACGATGGTGTCATTCAACCGAGTAGTTCACCTTGCGGATCTCCTGTGGTGTTAGTACCAAAGAAAGATGGGACTTGGCGTATGTGCATCGACTATCGAGCACTGAACAAGATCACCATCAAGAACCGGTACCCCCTTCCTCGTATTGATGACCTACTAGACCAATTGAAGCATGCTGTTGTCTTCTCCAAATTGGATCTTAAGTTAGGATATCATCAAGTCAGCATCCGAGAGGAGGATACATGGAAGATCGCGTTCAAAACACGATAAGGTCTGTTCGAATGGCTGGTCATGCCATTTGGTCTCTGCAACGCCCGGCAACTTTCATGCGTCTTATGAATGACGTATTGAGACAGTTCATAGACGACTTTGTGATCGTGTACCTCGACGACATATTGGTTTATAGTCGTTTGTGGGATGAGCACCTCATTCATGTCGAAAAGGTGTTCGAACAGCTTCGGCAACATCGACTTCGTCTCAACCGTAAGAAGTGTGAGTTTGGCCAACAAACTCTACTTTATCTCGGATTCATGGTTGGCAACGGTACATTGCAAATCGATCCGGACAAGGTAAAAGTGATTCGTGAATGGCCACGACCGCGAACAGTTACGGATGTGCGTAGTTTTGTGGGAGCATGCCAATACCTTCGGAAGTTCATCCGACACTTCTCGATTATGGCTTCTCCATTGCATGCATTAACCAGGATCGATCAAAAGTTCGAGTGGACAGGGAAACATGAGGACACGTTTCTCTTGCTGAAAAGGAAGATCAGCGAGGCGCCTGTGTTAGCATTGCCGAATCTCCAGAAACCGTTCGAGCTAGAAACCGATGCCTCAGGTTATGCGATGGGCGCAGTGCTCATGCAAGAAGGTCGACCAGTGGCATATCACTCTGAGTTATTCCAGGGAGCTCGGAAGAACTATCCGACTTATGATAAGGAGTTATGCGCACTACATCAGGCCTTGAAACATTGGCGGTGTTATCTCTTGGGTAAAGAGACTGTTGTCCACACCGACCATCAACCGTTGCAATATTTGCAAACTCAGTCCAAGCTGCAGCAAGCTCGGCACATGAAGTGGATGTCGTCTCTGCAGCAGTTTAATCTGGTCATTAAGTACAAGAAGGGCGTACACAACAAATTGGCGGACATGTTGTCGCGACCAGCAGTTACGACCCTCTGTTTATCAGCGTTCATGCAGATCGAGCCCTCATGTCATGATGACTATGCCACCATGTACAGTGAAGACCCTGATTTTCAAACAGCACTGACTGAGCTTGAAACAGGGAAACCTACGGAGTTCGTTCGTCGCGAAGGACTCTTGTACAAGGGCAAATTACTTTGCATACCTCGTGGAGCACCTCGAATTCAATGGATGCGAGAAGCGCACACATCGAAGGTAGCTGTTCACTTTGGAGTTACAAAGACGTTGCAAAATCTTCACCGACATGTGTTCTGGCCGCGTATGCAGAAAGATGTGGCTAGTTTTGTTTGAGGCTGTGGTCTCTGCAGCATCTCGAAACCAGCAAACCGAAAATTAGGTTTGTACACTCCTTTGCCAGTTCCATCGCGACCATGGGAGAGCATATCCATGGATTTCTTAGGAGGATTGCCTAAGACTCGACGTGGCAACGACTATCTATTCGTGGTCGTTGATCGGTTCTCCAAAATGATTGTTCTTATACCTTGTCGAAAGACTATCACAGGAGAAGAAGTAGCTCGGGTATTCTTTCAACACATTTGGACACACTTTGGACTGCCGACTTCTATTGTGTCTGATCGCGATACCCGGTTCCTTAGTCACTTTTGGCGATCACTCTGGACGATGATGGACACCAAGCTAAAGAGGAGTACTACTTTTCATCCACAAACTGATGGTCAAACCAAGGTGGTTAATAGCACAGTCGTTTATCTTTTGAGAGGATATAACTCGAAGCACCCGAAGACCTGAGATGAAAGCATACCGTACCTACAGTTTGCTTTTAATCCAGCAGTGCATAGTTCGACTAGAAAATCGCCGTTTGAGGTCTATTTAGGGTTTCTACCACAGAGTCCATTCGACATGGAGTTTGTGATCCCTACCTCAGCACAGAACAGCAAAGAAGCATCTGATCAGGATCGAGCACAAAAGTTCCTGAAAGGTATTCAACGACTCCATTGTGAGGTTGAATAGAACTTGCTGAAAACTCAACTCAAATACAAGACGCGACATGATCGTCACCGAGTTGATGTGCAATTTCAAAAAGGTGATATGATATGGTTACATCTGAGTAAGGAGAGACTTAAAGGTGAAGGTAAGAAACTCAAACCCATTCGTTATGGTCCTTTTCGGATTTTGTGGAAAGTGGGTAACAATGCTTGTCAGCTCGAGTTACCCCCATACATGGATATTTACTCGGTTGTCAATGTTGAGCACCTCAAACTCTTTGAGCCTTCAATGCTGGATGATGAGCTAGAAACCATAGTACCATCTGTTGAAGACTTGGTCTATCAACGAGACGAACCTCTACGTGAAGATGTGATTCTGGAGAAGAAGGTGACTACCACCCGCAGTGGCATCAAGGAGATTTTTCGAATCGGTCGGAAAAATCAACGAGCACGTGCGGCAAAGTGGTACACCAAAGAACATGGACACGCCCAATTTCCACATCTCCAGTTTGATCAAGAGGTCGCAACAGGGGTTGGCTCCTTCTCAACAAGGGAGTCATGATCCGGGAGGATCTTCAAGTCCTGATCGCATATGGCTTCGCGACCAAGTCTTGATCGCATACGGCTTCGCGACCTTAACCGTGTTCAGAAAGGATTCGCGACCATGGATGGGTCCGCGACCATGGATTGGTTCGTGACCAGGAAAAGGAATCCGCTCCCTGTTCGGAATTGTAATTCGATCCAAATATGTATAACTAAGCTTATCTGTTTAGGCTTAGTTAATTATATGAGTCTAATACGTTTAGGTTATTGAGTCTGATACGTACTCATATGATTGGACTATAAATACCTTGTAATAGGTCTACGTTAGATCATAAAAGAGTCATAGAACTTATTTAAATTTTAGACACTTATAATTCATTCGACGTAGGCAAGTGTGCCTAACGTTCGACGTGTAAAGCCCTCTGTGAAATAAAGAGTTGTGCAATTACTTTGGGTTTCGGTATTTCCGAATAAGATCCCGTTATTCCGCATATTAGAATCTGGGCGAGCCTAGTGCGAAAACCAAGGCTAGGTCTCAAACGGATCAAAATATGACCACGACCAGCTCTAGAAATGAAACAGATTGCTTTAGCTGGCGACCACGACTAAGTGTAGTTTTCAAAACATTATCTTTAATGTAAACAAACTACACTTAGATTTTCTTAGTAATGCAAGAGGTGATTAAGCAATAGTGCAAGATAATATGAATGCATTTGAGCTTCCATACTAGATAGAATCAAGCTACTAGTTTCCGACCGCTCTTAAGAGTATGGTCAAACTAGTAAAAAGAATTCCAATCCAACCAGTCTATCTCCAAACACCGAGACCAATAAAATCTTAAGAAAACAATCCTTAATCTTGGATCTTACCTTCAGTGAGGCTCAACCTTATGATGCTTGACCCCTCGAAACTTGTCCTCACAAAGTTTGACCTTGCTAAGCTTGACCTCGCTCAAGATGGCTCATATCGACATCATCCTCTACACGCCCTTGCTTGCTTTCATCTTGCAATACACCTTGAGATTACAACACATACACTCAATGCACAACATTAGTCTCATAGTTAGGTTGTCATTAATCACCAGAGAAATTACTCTACACAGGAGTTAATTCAATAATTTCTCTTTTCGGTGAAATGATAAAATCATTTTCAACAAATAACAAATGAGTATGAGATGAAACATTCAATCATATAGATTCGTATATGATAAGAAATGAACACACAATCTATACTACTCATGTCATGATAGCAATCAGCACAGATGACTAATATGATGAGCTCCCCCTCAACATATGTATCGATATCAAAACCATAATAAGGAGTCATCAAACTTCATGATTTAACACATGACATTTCAATTTACATTTAGCACAAGATTGATGCAACCACAGAGCTCCCCTCAATATATGCATCAATATTGAACCACAACAGGGAGTCATTGACTTCTAGGGTTCAAAAAGTAACAATTCAATTTACTTGTGTTAAACTAAGATTTATACAAGTTGTCATTTAATCATCAAAACTGTCACTATCCAAATTAACATTAATCATCAAGGGTTTATCCAAATCATCATTAATCATCAAAACCTAGATCGACCTAGATCCAACAAATTAGATATGCTTTCTTAGAGGCTTTCTTTAGGCTTTAGTAGTAGTTTTTAGCTACTTTTTAGTTTAGTTTTAGTTTAGAGCCCCCTTCTTTATTTGATTGCTTTTGTAAGCCGGCAAGGACGGCAACTTCAATTTCCAAGCAATCAAGTGAGTTTTTATTTAATTGTAATTCTTATTTCTGCATTATTATCGTTTTTAGCGAGTAGATCCCCTCTAAGGTTAGTGATGACCTAATCCCGAAGGCGTGATTCTTCCTCAGTCTTTATTTCAAGTTTTGGAGTAATTTTCTAATGTTTTCTTCCAAACCCTAAATTCTTGTTTTGGCAACAGACGTAACAATTGAGTCTGAATAAGAATTTAGGGGAGTTCTTGAGTCTTTAGCATTTTGATGCGGGATCCTGAATAGGAGAGAGACTCTTGCCAAACGTGACAGTGGAAGCGATCGTCTGACGGTTGACCCAGCACCCCGAACTGAAAACTTAATCTATCTTGGAAAACAATTGAAATTAAATTACAATCTTTGGAACTTGGATAGACTTACGCCGGATGATTATGGAACTCCCGAAACCCTAGATTTTCATTCCAACTTGCAAACCCTAGATTGGTAAACTTAGTTGTAGAAAAACAACCCCAAAAACTCGTTTAGACTTAATCAGTGATCCATTAAGCTTGTTCCTCGTGGAATTCGACCCTCAAGTTTTCAACGTTCACCGTTCACTAGCAGTTATTACACATATCACGACACTTTTGGTTGCGATAAGGCTTCTTCTCCAGTGCTGATGAACATTCTTGGTGCTCCGCTTGTGAGGCCTGATGGCCTCCAAGCTAAACATGAACCGCGTGCTTGAAAGTGGCCTCACATAGAACCATCTCTTCCTCCATGGGCTAGAGTGTGTAGCTTCTAGGCCCCTAAAGAGTGTTTTGAAAATTAATGACAATTAGAAATGTTGAACTAACGTTACCTGTTAAGTTGTGTCAAGAACAAACTCAAAAGACAGGATAATGAAATGCAAAGAAAGAGCTACATGATGAAGAAAGGACATTGAGCAAAGAGGCAAAGGTACGGAATAGGGTCTTTTTCCTTTTACCGGTCTAAGGTGATTAGAGAAGAATTTTGACCAGATTATAGGATAGTCGCCGTATTATTAAAAGGAGCATGTGATGTATCACTAAATAGTTCATCTATATGCCACAAGTCATAAAAACAACTTGCATTGCATACTAGAAGGTCATATCCTTGAAAAATGCTTTCATCCTTTCAAAACAGCCAAGATCAGTCTCTGTCGGTCTGACCGATTATTAGCCGGTCTGACCGCAGAAATGGTGTGACCGAATGTTGTTTCGGACTGACCGACAGTAGTGTTGTAGTGTGTTTACTTTAGTAAAAAGGTCGGTCTGTCCGTGGTTAATCTTCAAGTCAGACTCCTGGAGCTTCATGATCACTTTTTAAGGAACCTAGTGTGTTAAGACGGTCTGACCGATTGTTGGTCCGGTCTGACCGCTAAAACGGTCTGACCGAGTTTTAATACTACGGTCTGACCGTGTGGCCGGTCTGTCTAAAGTTTTCGGCCTGACCGTAAATCATGTCCAGAAACCATGTCGTCTTTGGAAGGTTTCACGATCTGACCGCCATTGGCTCCGGTCTGACTGTGAGAGTGCCCGACAAGGGCAGGTGAGCATTTATTGCGCCTGTTTAATGCCGTTGCAATTGCGGCGGTCTGACCGAGCTTATACCTGCGGTCTGACCGCCAAGTGATCTTTTTCTCCCAACGACTTGTAACGGCTATATTTATTGTGGGGGGTATATATACTCCCATGCATGGTCCTGTTTAACACCTTTGGCTTATTTGTGATCATTGCCATCATTCTTAAGAGCAAAAGCAAGTTTCATACACTCTAGTGTTCAAATTCTTCAATTTGAGAGAGAGTGCATTTGAGATCTTCTAGTGCATTTGAGATCTTCTAGTGCATTGCATTTAGATCACTAAATCAACCTTGTGGCACTAGAAGAGCGTTAAGTGATCACCACTGGCTTGTTACTCTTGGAGTTTGCCTACTCCTAGACGGCTAGAAGGAAGGTTTTGGAGAGCTCTTCAAGGAAGATTGTGAAGAAGCCTCAAAACATCTTGTGAAAGGGTTAAGCACACCTTGCCGGAGCGGTAAAGTGCATCAATAGTGGAATCGAGGTTTGGATAACTCATCATACTAATCCGGCTTGAGATCTAAGTCACTTCTTGAGAGGAAGTCGACTAGATAGAGGAGCAGTTAGAGATTTGAGTTTGCCTCAACGTGGATTAGGGGTGATCGGCAAATCACCGAGACCACGGGATATATCGTTGTGTTAAATTGCTTGTTGTTCATCTCGTTTTAGCTACTTACTCTCATATATTGTTAATTACTTGATTAGTTGTTAAATTGTCAAAATCACCTATTCACCCCCCTCTAGTCAATATCCTAGATCCCTTTCAGAGTGGTCCTTGGAGCTTGACAAGGAAATAGGAAGGGAACCGGCTTGTTCTTCAAGTGGAAGTAGAACTGCTCGATGTCACCATAGTTGACAACCGCTGCCTTATTCGCCGCTTGAACTTGGCAGAAGTGGCAGAAGAGCTTGGTGTTGTCGAGTGGCCGATGTAGCCTTCACAAAGTAAGATGAAGTCCACCAAGAGCAGTAGGTTGTAGGGGCCTAGATTCACCAACTAGAAGTCAAAGTGCTCCAGGATCTTTAGAAGCAACCGATGCTGAGGGAATCGCAGTCTCGATCATAGATAGTGCTCGAACACCACAATCTCCCCATCCTTGGGAGAAGGGATGCTTTCCTTTGGAATTTGCACCACGACATCCTCTTGCAGGATGCTGTCAACCTGTATTTGCTGAATGGAGCTCTCATCTATCTTGGGAACTCCAAACTTGTCCATTCTTGTGGTGTGTGGAAGATGTTCATACAACTATCGCAAGAAAGCAAAGAGACAAAGGGAGGAGATTTTTTGAAGCATGCAAGAAGAAGATCCAAATAATGGAGATTCAAATATCCTTTTAAAGGACTTGAAGCGACACTTCGATTGATGCAAAAATGCCACTTTGTCTCTCCGAGGCAACAATTGACGTTTCGGCCATTAGTGCATAACCGTTGTCACTGTTCCACCCAAACGTCGTGCCACTTCAACTGTTGATTCGAACACTAGCCTCAATCCAAGCCATTTGATGCCTTATGTGTCTAGAGTTTAGGCTGGGGGCTAACTGTCGAGGAACAATCATTGTCACTGTACACGTGGCAAACATCTAGTCGAGGCAATTATTGGATCCCTGACATCTATGTCCCACATATTAGCCATGCTAACCGTTTTAAACCCACAATTCCGCTAGCTGCAGATAAGGACTACCGCCATGATTTTTGGATTTAACCTTGAATCATAACTGATTTGGAAGCCCCTTACAATAAACCTGCTTGATCCCAAAGTCTCAAGAAGAAGAGCCGGTTGTTTCCTACTTTAAATACGATTGACAGTGCAAGAGGGGGGGGATCATATGACAAAGGAATCACTCAATTAAACTTTAGTAGATCCACATAAATTTTCATCGCTCGAGAACAAGGTCTTGTCTGTTCCAACGCACCTGTAACCACTTTCCAATGCTCGGTAGAGGACCAGCTTCCTCGCCCTGCGCTCGGCTATTGCTGTATTATCTTATAGAATAGTTATGGCACTCTAAGACCTTTTTGCTCGATCGTAGAGCACCAGGATAGTGCCTCAGGATGTAGGGCTAGATTTGCTCCGCCTGAACATGTAAAAACCCTTAACTTGTTCCCTCTTGTGCAGTTCTCGATCGCTTTCTTCAATGCACACGTGCTCCTCCTTTAAACAAACTAATCTATGTGCCGAGGTAGTTCCTTGACATGAGTCAAGCTTGAGCTTGGTTTTGAACTCAAATTTTGTTTTAACATTGGGATTTTCTATCTAGAGACACCACAAGTGATGCAACTTTCAGAGACTCTAGACCTTTGAGAGCCCAAATTGTTAATACCTCCAGGGCTCGTGGGCTATCGAAGACCTCCAAGGGCTCGTTTAGCTGAGCTCAGAGGGGAATATCTAGTGATTGAAGGCCCACTAATAGTTTTTGGTATGATCTTTTCTCCATGGTGAATTATCAATATGCCCTTATGTCATCCTAATATATCATCTAAAGACTTGGTCTATATGCCGTGAGAAGACGAAGATTTACTATCCTACCCATGTGGACAATATTATAATGTAAAAGCTCTAGGGGTACTACTGTCATTTGATATGTAAATAAGCTCTAGGTATAAGGGCATGACATGAATAAAAATGGGCTTGGGGGCCCTAAGAGTGGCTTCCTCTCCCCAAGTTCTATCACACCACAAAAGAAATATATAAAAACACACACCGCACTAATGGAGGGATCTACGTCCACATCATTCCACTTGAGTATGTAGACCCTCACCTCAAGAGGGAAATCTCGTTATATTGTGTGTGATTATTTGAGATGATGTCATCTTCTCCCTCCTCCATCAGATTCTTCTGTAAATAGGGGTGGAAACGGAGCCGGGTCGGGTCGGGTTCAACCCGGCTCCGGCTCCGAACGGATGCGGATGCGGGTAGGAAAAATCGGACCCGATCCGGGTTCGGATGCGGATGCGGGTGCTATTTTTCTGAAACTTCCGGAGTTGGGTGCGGGTTCGGGTTTGACTGAATCATCCCGGATACGGATGCGGATACGGGTTGTACCCGGATCCGTATAGATATATATCACTATTCACTAGTATAATGTTGCTTCAGTGCTTGTGCTTCACAGTGAGGCAGATCCGTATAGATATATACCACCTCCACTGCGCCACGTTCCTCGGCCGGATCCGGCCGTTCCCCCGCCGCCGTGGACTCCCTCCGCGCCGTACTCCACCGCGCCCCACCACCGGAACTCCACATCTCCAGCAGACCAGCACCGCTCGACGCCGCTTCCGTCGGATTTGGCCCGCACCACCTCTGATCCGCTCGATTGCGTTGCTGAGCCGTCCTCGCGTACGCGGCCGCTGCGCCCCCGAGCTCGCCACTCCAAACCGCCACCGTTGGCTCCACAGCCGGCACCACCGCCGCCTTCCTCGGTGCACCGCCACCTAGATCCACTTCCCGCCGCCTCTTCTTCGCGCCGCCACCACCGGATCTCCACGGCGCCGCTTGGCCTCCTTCAGCCGGAGCTGCGCCGCGCATCGCCGTTCCGAGCCCTGAGCTGCTCCCCGGTCTCCACACCAGTGCGCGCCGCCACAAGCCGGCGCCGCCCAAGCCGCGCTTCCACCGCGCCGCCGAGCTCGCCATTCCACTGTGCGGCACCAAAGCTGCTGCCGCCCTAGCCACTGCTCCTGATCCCGCGCCGGATCCGCTCCGGTGCCCTCCTTCTTCCTCCTCCCTCACCGGCTACGCCATCCCAATCCCTCGCTCCGAATCCGTCTAATATCCGTGTCCGTATCGGCAAAATATTCGCTCCATATCCGTATCCGTTTTTTTCATATCCGTATCCGCATCCGCATACTATCCGTATCCGCATCCGTATCCGAAAAAAAGATGCGGATGCGGATATGGGTTTATGTACTATCCGACCCGAACCCGACCCGTTTCCACCCCTATCTGTAAAACATATGACAAATTGTTCTGCTGAGTCAATCTAATGCTTGGTGTTAAAGTGACAAATTAAGCCCTCAACCAATTCTACTTCAAATGTAGCTCGAGCCCATCATGTAGCCCGGCTCGTTGACAGCCCGCAATGCTCATATTCCGGGCCCGCTCGCGGCGGCCTTCTCGGGATCTCTTAAACCGTAAGCCCTTGCGATCTCACTACTCAAGTATTCAGATCACCACTCCCGTCTCCCACCAAATAGGGTTTCCCTCCATGGCCGCCGCCTCCGCCGCCGCCGCGCCCGCGGTGTCCCGAAAAACCGAGATCTACACGGACACGAAGAGGCGCGACGACGTTCGCGGTGCGAACATCGCGGCAGCGCGCGCCGTGGCGGACGCCGTGCGCACCTCGCTGGGCCCCCGCGGCATGGACAAGATGATCTCCTCCGGCGACCAGGAGGTCATCATCACCAACGACGGCGCGACCATCCTCTCCCGCATGTCCCTCCTCCAGCCTGCCGCCCGAATGCTTGCCGACCTCTCCCGCTCCCAGGACGCCGCCGCCGGCGACGGCACCACCACCGTCGTCGTCCTCGCCGGATCCCTCCTTCGCCGCGCCCAGTCCCTCCTATCCGCCGGCGCCCACCCCACGGCTGCCGCCGACGCTCTCCACCGTCTAGCCGCCCGCGCCGTCGCAGTCCTCCACTCCATGGCCATCCCCGTCGAGCTATCCGACCGCGACTCCCTCGTTAAGTCCGCCTCCACCGCCCTTAACTCAAAGGTCGTCTCCCAGTACTCTACTCTCCTTTCCCCGCTCGCCGTGGACGCCGCCCTCTCCGTCGTCGACCCTGCCCACCCTGACCTGCTCGACCTCCGTGACATCCGCATCGTCAAGAAGCTCGGTGGCACCGTCGATGATACCGAGCTCGTGCGCGGCCTCATCTTTGACAAGAAAGTTAGCCATGCTGCTGGGGGACCGACTAGGGTCGAGAATGCCAAGATTGCTGTTATACAGTTCCAGGTATCACCGCCCAAGACTGACATTGAGCAGAGCGTCATTGTTTCTGACTATGCACAGATGGACCGCATCCTCCGCGAGGAGAGGAATTATATCCTTGGGATGGTCAAGAAGATCAAGGCTGCAGGGTGCAATGTCCTCCTCATCCAAAAGAGCATATTGCGTGATGCAGTGACCGATCTGTCGCTGCATTATCTAGCCAAGGCGAAGATCTTGGTGGTGAAGGACGTGGAGAGGGACGAGGTTGAGTTCATCACCAAGACACTAAATTGCTTGCCAATTGCCAACATTGAGCATTTTCGGGAGGATAAGCTTGGGCATGCAGACCTTGTCGAGGAAGTTTCAGTTGGGGAGGGCAAGATTGTGAAGATTACTGGGATTAAAGAAATGGGGAGGACTGCAACCGTTCTTGTACGAGGTTCGAACCAGTTGGTTATTGATGAAGCAGATCGTAGTCTCCATGACGCCCTTTGTGTCATCAGGTATATTCTTCTTGCATTGAACAAGCCACCATATGTATTAGACAAAATTTTCAGCAGCGTACTCTGAAATGTTCATAGGCCTGTAGTGTTGCATTCTTATAGGCTGCCGGGATCTGCATGTGCATGAAACAGTCTTTTTAGTTTCGTTTCCTTGGGGTTGGTGTTGGGGGTGGGGGGCTTGGAGGTGGTTGGGGGTGTGGGTTCTTGTTGAGGCAAGTAGAGATCTATATACAATATAGATGCTGGAGCTGTGTTCTAGCCACCTTTTGTAGTGTTTATAAATCTACTGCATCTAGGTATCTTTCACCTTTGCAGCAGCACATCAAATTTAGCTGCTTGATGTAGGTTTGTCTGCTTGCTACACTTAGGGGTGTAGTGTTTATAAATCTACTGCATCTAGGTATCTTTCACCTCTGCAGCAGCACATCAAATTTAGCTGCTTGATGTAGGTTTGTCTTCTTGCTACACTTGGGGGTGTAGTCTAGGTATCTTTCGCCTTTGCAGCAGCACATCAAATTTAGCTGCTTGATGTAGGATTGTCTGCTTGCTACGCTTAGGGGTGTAGAATAGATGTGGATTATCCGAATTATCCTATTGCTGAATCTGACTACATTAGGATATGGTAAGGAATTTTGTATCCGAATAACATTTTTTCTCTATCTGAATTGATATTCGAAACAGACCAAAAAAAAAATGTCAGTATCTATATCCAAATCATTGTCTAAATTCGATAGAATCCGATAAAATGATATACTTGTATATCTGAATTCAAATTTGAACTTTGTATGTATATGAAATAATTGTCTAAATTTGTAGTATGTCAATTCTGTAATCAAATTCTTGCATAAATAGTTAAATATAATATAAACTCATTGAAAGTGTTTTATTTATTGATTTAAAATGAGTCATTTTTAAATTTTGTAATAAAAAATATCAGTAGTGTTTGCTAGAATCTGAAACCGGTCTGTATTAAAAATAATATGATCTGAATCCATATATGATATTTATCCGATCCGAATTCAACCATATCTGAATTTGAATCCAAATTCGACTTAAAAATATAGATGCGGATATGATTTGACAAATATCTAATCCGAGTTTGATCCCTTTACACCCCTACTATACTATCCTTCATTGTTTTACAAGAAAAAGATAGATAGGCTTGGGTTCATGATGTGAATCATGGGGTGGTCCTGATCTTCATAACGTAGGATCAAGGATAACTACTGAGGTAATTCCACGAAGAAAGTAGCCAATCAACGATGTTCCCCTGCTACTCGACTTGCTACTCGATCATTCGCCCAACCATAATCACCGAAGAAACCAAACCAAGCAATAGCAAAGCTGAGGCCTTGATTGGGTTTGCGCAACTTAGATAACCTCAAAGAGTGGTCAAGCCAACACAATAACAAAGAATGACACACCACGAATTATAAAAGACAATGTCAAATTGTAATTATGCTTGGTCTCCTTAAAGGAGGGCTCAAGGTACATATTTATAGTACTAAAATATAGGAATAAAATAGAATACCAACTCAATAAAACTAGGACTCCGAAATAAACTAGAACTGGGACTCTGATTTGAACTAGGCAATCCAAATACTCCTCTCATTTCATAATATTAGTCCAAAACTTCTATGCGCACAGACAAATAAATTATGAAATTGAGTGAAAAAATATATAAATTAAACCATGCTACCCCTGAGTAAAGAACAAGACAATATTATTAGAAACAATTAATTGTTAGTACCGTTAAATAACCGACTCCTTTAATAAGGTTGTTAGCATAAGAAAAGTCACATTTTTCATTAATGCTCTTGGAAATAAAAAAATATCTGCATGATATTATGAGGGCTAAAATAGGAAGAAAACAATAAAGCACCATCATTTTCATCCATGGGTTTATATTGTGAAACGAAGATTTACAAGAAAATAGACTTATAGCGAAATGGAGGGAGTACTATTAGAACTCTTAAAAAAGTAATTTAAAAGATCCTGTATGGATTAGGAACGGGAATCAGCACTGCACCCAGACTAACATTGCACCCAAACTTTAGAAGCTTGTAGCTTTCAATCTGTAGCTCCAATTCGCGATTTGTTTGAACCAATAGTTAAACCAATAGTTTCATGACGATGAGATCATAACAGTGTTGATTTGATGAATTTTTGTGTTTGGTACAACAAATTTGATGTCCTCCTTGTTCTCGTATTCATCTCAGATTTTCCAACTTTGTTTTCAATCTCAATTTTGATTGGAATTAGTATCTTACTTATCTTCATTAGTAGTAACACCAATAAATCGATCCCATCTCTAGATACTTTTGATGGCATGGCTCTTGTTTGCGGTTCTTGTAGGTCCTTTTCATCATGCACATCTTTCCTTTTGACGTCCATTGCTTCTCACAGAGAGCTCCAAATGACTCAAAATCTTCTAAGATTGATTTTTGATTATCAGCTACATGTAGCTGCACTTGTTTTTGATCTAGGGAATCTTGTTTCTCATCAGTTCATATATCAGAAAAATGGAAAGGCTTAGGTTCTTATATGAGATAAAACTTAATCTTTCTGTGATCACACTCATACACTAATTCATGCCTTCAATTGCTGATTACAAATATTTACATGTCGCCTGATTCCTTTGTAGCTGTGTTCATATAGTGGAGATATACAGAAACCAAATTTTTTTTTTGCAATATTTTAGATCTTTAGATGGCTGATATTTAATCATAGGAAACTGCAGATAATTCAGAGCTGCTTCTCAGCATTGCTTATTTGTATTTGGTTCTTAGGATCACCAATCTTCTAAATCTCTTCATGACTCTCCAATGGGCAACAATTTGATTATGATCATGTAGTCAGTATGGGCCATTGGCAGTCAGCAACCTCAAAGGTAGTTTAAAGCTTGATGGTAGTCTGAATACTTAATTTTAGTATACATAGACCATTATCACACTAAACTGTTTTCAATAGCACATTCTTCAGAATTTAACATGCTGTAATCTTACTGGTATTTAGATATTTGTGAAATGTATTATTTTTATTTGGTTTTCTTGTGTCAATGAAATGGACTGCAAAATGATGTATGAATTAGATGTTGCAGTTTTTTTTTGTCTAGTCAATGTATATAGCACGTGCTTTAGCTAGGGTATGCATTATCATTTAAGTTGTAACTCTGCAGTATTCAGTGCCTTTCTGTGACGTATCAAATTCACTCTTTATGGAAAACTGGGAGATGTTTACTGTTTCTCTTTACTGTCTGTGCTGTCCTATATGGCTATATCATGTAAGGATGCACAGGCTTCTAATGCCCTTTCTTTTAATAGAACACCCTTCAAATTTCTATACATCTTAGCCTTGCACTTGGCAAGATGCAGGAATCTGTATCTACATATTTGTGAAAAATTAGTATAATAGGGTTTCGTGTGACATCATTGAAATGGGTGCAGAAGGATGTAGGATCCGCACACTGAAGTTTTTTTGGGGGTAAGTAGGGAGTATAATGTCACTAACTCTAGTTGTAATTGTGCAGTATTGGAGATTTTTAATCTCCGGGACATGTGCCAGTAATTGATATTAGTGATTACTGATAATTTTTTTTGCTGATTCTAGTCTATATGATTTAGGAAGAAATGAAATAAAGTAGTCCCTTAGTGTACTTTTTTTGCTTTGAAGGTTGAAAGTTCCCAGCATTCTGAATTTCAGCACTCAATTATTCTTTTATCTTTTTCTTCAATGTTCCAAGTTCCAACATTATTTTGCCATTCATCTCTATGCAAATGTATTTGAAAAATAACCTGGATTTGTTCATGGCAGGATAATTCATCTGTTAGGACCTTGCTTTGATTAAATCTCGTGGATGCTATTATTTCTTGAAAGCTTGTTGCCTGATGTCCTCGTTGTTCTCTTTTGGTTATATTTGTTCTCCTTTTCAAATATGCTATCATTTATCCATTTGTTTTCTAGAGTTAGAAGCTTGTTGCCTGATGTCGTTGTTCTCTATTAGTGTACTTTTGCTTTGAAGGTTGAAAGTTCCTCCCAGCATTCTGAATTTCGCCAATCACATGTTTGTTCTCTGATCTTTTTCTGCAATGTTCCAAGTTCCAACATTATTTTGCCATTTATCTCTATGCACATGTATTTGAAAAATAACCAGGATTTGTTCATGGATGTATAACTCGTCTGTTAGGACCTTGCTTTGATTAAATCTCATAGACAGTGGCGGAACCAGAAATTAGCGATATGGGGGCTAACATGTAACATAACGAAGCTAGAATTAGTATGTATTTGCAACAGAGTATTAAAAGTTGTCCACCAAGACTGATTAGTTAGCAGGTAAATAATGATGTGTATTCAGAGGGCTTTTAACAATGTTGAATGATTAATCAGCTGCAAATTTTGATTAGTTGGTTATTTTCCAAAAATTTTCCAACTAATCCGTTTAATCATCGGAAAATCTTATTTTAATATCATTAGTTGTTGCCCATTAGTTCATAATCTTGGTGTCATGTGGACACAATATATGTACTATGTTAATGTAGTTTATTATACAATATAAGGTTCAAATTCTAACCAGGAATTTTGACCTTTTCAGTAATATATTTGTAATATGAAAAATTACATTAATGATAAGCAATGCTTATTTGCATACGCAAAATTGTAGACATAATCAAAACTCATAATAAGATAGTACTACAATTACAAATCTACAGTTACAGTGGTTTAAACTTTCAAAGAACAAGAGGATAATCTAAGGTATCATCAATGTTTTTATGTCCACTTTTGTCCGATACATGAAAATTTAGTTGCATTAGGAATTGAACAGAGAATAAATAGCCGCTTACTTGAGCAGGATTAAAGCCTAGAGGAAAGCTGCTGCTGGCGGCTCCCTGCTGCTGGCTTGTGGTTTGCCTAGTGGTGACCGGCAACGGACGGATAGGCCGGACAGAGCCTACGGCTTCAGGAGTTAGGAGGGCGGGATCTGGGACTTCAGAATTTGGAGGGGAATTGGGAAAGGATGGGAACGGAATTGGGATGGGAACTAGCCAACTAGGAGAGTATTCCTGTTGGACTTGAGGGGGGCGGGCCAAAGGCAGATTTTGTGCTTGTGCTGTAGGTCTCTAGGGAAGTATACTTGGGTGCCAAGTTCGGCCATGGCGGGAGCCTAGACTGCCCCAGCCCCCCTGCTCATGGATGCTATTATTTCTTGAAAGCTTGTTGCCTGACGTTCTCATTGTTCTCTTTTGGTTATATTTGTTCTCCTTTCAAATATGCTATATTTTACCATTTGTTTTCTGGAGTTAATATTTCCTTGTGCCTTTGATACTCCCTGTGACACCTATTATATTCTTCTATAGCATTTGAACCTCATTGACCGCACGTTATCTTCTCGAACCCCACAATAGTTATGTATAATCCCACATGCTACAGAAAGTATACTGATAAGATTGTAGTGGATTGTGTCACATGAGCAAGTGAAAGGCTAGCAATGACATAATTTCCAATGGTTTTATCAGTATTGGCACAAGATAATTTGTAACTAACAAAAGTATTAGATTTTGTTGATGTCATGGCTGCATTTTGGGGACAGGCTTACAGCAGGGCCCAGGGCAGCCGAAACCAGGCATCTGAATAGAACCGGGCATCCAGAGAAGAATAAGAAGTTAGGTTGTTAGAGATAATTAAGGAATTATAGTTGTTAAGATATTTGAATCAGTTAAGATTAGGATAGTTAAATTAGTTCCAGATAATTTAATTAGTTAGGATAAGAGTTCGGAGGGAACTCTGCGAATAGAGTTCGGTTGAACTCCTAGCCCCATGAGGCTTTATTAGGATAGGTTGTTTTGGGATTTGGAAGGCAGAAAGAGTAAAAGTTAGTTTCTTCTCCCTATTCCTCTCCCACTGGCTGACTCTTCTAACATGTCTGGACGACGAGTGTCCATCGTGAAGGTTAGAGAAAGCATCCCAGGTACCAAACACACATGTAACCTATGTTCTTCTACTTGGGTCCGTGACAGTTGAAAAGATACATTTTGGAACTTTCCACAATATGCACCACCAATGCTCTAGCTACATACCCACTTTCCAGAGTCAATATTGTCCTGTCCCAACTCATGTTCATTTTCCTGGCTCAACTGTTATAAGCAAAAGTACTGCCCTAGGGTTACAACAATAGGCTGGCGCAACAATACACCTTATGTCCACAGAGCCATTAGAGTAGTTTTGTCAAGAGCCCAAGACATCTTTCTTCCTTATGATTGTAAATCTGCGTGGCTTTGCTAGGGAGAATAATATCCATATTCGGGGGTTGGAAAAAAAAACAATCCCTGAAGGGAAATCTAAACTTAGTTCCACGTGTTTATTTGTTGGTCTTGTAATGTTTGAACAACATATATTCATAAGAATAAATCAATGATACACTTTTCAGTCATCAATATTCAACGCCAAAATAAGCAAGTCTGAACATGGCCAACCATTATTGAAAATATTGGCATAAGTACAAATCCGAATAATTTAACATGAGTAATGGTGTTAGCACGGCCCAACTTGATGTTTCAGGTTGAGCTAGTTGAAGCAACTAAAATTGAGTTTTGTGGGTTGCTTAGAGTCCATTATGGTCACAGAATTGCTGTTAGCTTGTCTTTGTGGTGCCCAGCCCAAAACTATTAGGTGTATAGTGGTAGGCAGGAGTAGTCCAACCAGAACCTAGCCTGACCTGATTTTTGCCTCAGGTTTACTAGACTACTATTAGCACCAAGCTAGACATTAGACTTTAGGGGAATATGGTATTGGCCAAGCAATTTAAACTTAAGCATGACACAAGTTCAAATAAAGATCTTGGAGAGTTGTAAATACATTGAAAAAATAAACCAAGTGGTTGGTTGATAAGTCATTTCAATTAAAGTTGAGTTAGATTGCGTGCTTAACCCTATTTTATTTCAAGAAAAAATTAGCTCTATACCACTCAAATAATACTATTTAGCAAAATACCACTCAAATGTTCCGAGTTAGTAAAAATACCACTTCTGCCAACTTTTGTTATGGTTTTCGTTTAAAAAACTTGAAAATTCCATCTTAGCTCTTGTATCCTCCTTCCTCTTCATTCTTCCTTTGTTGTTGTTGTCGACCTCTATCTTCCTCGTCTGCTGTCAACCCCCTCCTTTGCCACCGCCGCCACCGTGAGAGTGAGCCCTCCTACCGCGACACAAACGTGCTCCAGTGTGCACCTCAGCAGCTCCTTCACTATTTGCTCCACCGTCGGCTGCATATGGAACAACCAGTCATCTAATAGAGTGGGTGGGGTGGGTTCCGCGTCGTCCTTGTTGTGTCCTCTGTGGTTGGCGTTGGGGGCATCGCGATGGTGGTGGTGTTGCTAATTTCAAACAACAGAGAGAATGAGCTCATCGTTGGGACCCCGCACAGTAGTAGGTCAGAGTAATCGAACACCAGGGCCCAAGCAAGAACTCGTCCATGAAATTCAAATCACTGTTGGTGATTGCCTACGTAGCCTAGCAAGTCATTTGGTTCCGCGGCTTTAGTGTAGTGGAGGAAGAAGATGAGGGCAAAAATGTTCAAACTAATTTTTGTAAGCTGAAAGTAGTAAAAAACAAACGGTGCAAATTTGGAGTGGTATTTTATTAACTCGAAATATTTGAGTGGTATTTTGTTAAAATAGCCTTCTTTGAGTTATGTTGCTAATTTTTTCTTATTTCAAAATGGATGCCCCTTTGTATTCCAAGAGGACTCAATGTGTATAAGAGAGCACTGCCAAAAAAATTATGTGCTAAGTAAGCTCAAAGCCCGCTGAACCATTGTATGTTGTAGCTACGTACCATCATTTTAGAAACTTCCCCTTGTATAACTGAGGTTTTTATAAAGAGTTGATGAAGCTGATTGTTTGGTGATTTTTTTAGGGGCTGTTTGGTTTCCCTTGTTCAGGATGCAGTGTTCGGTTGAGTGGATTGGATAGGGGATTCTTTATGGGACGATGCTTCAAAGATAATTTTATGGAAGGTGTTGTCCAAAGGGACCCTAGATGGTGTCATCTGGACCACATTGTCGGATGACACCATCGGTATCGCAGAAAGCAAGATAGCCTTAACTGGGCAATCAAGCATTGCAAAGTAAATAGTTAATTTTCTTTTTGTCAAGAAATATGCTGCAAATGCAACACCATATCCATCAACATATGGCCATTGACATGTATTATTTATTTGATACAAGGCAGTTTCTCCAATGTACATTTTCTTTTTTCTGCTGAGAATTTTTTTTTATGAGATGATCCAACACTTACCTGGTTGTCTATCTGGTTGCTTTAGGTGCTTGGTGAACAAGAGATTTTTGATTGCCGGAGGTGGTGCCCCAGAAATTGAAATGTCAATGCAACTAGCTGCTTGGGCAAAGGAGCTTCATGGGATGGAGAGCTACTGCATCAAGGAGTTTGCTGATGCGCTTGAGGTCATCCCCTACACATTGGCTGAAAATGCTGGCCTTAACCCCATTGCTATTGTCACTGAGCTGAGGAATCGCCATGCCAAGGGTGAGAAGAATGCTGGCATCAATGTCAGGAAAGGCCAGATCACAAACATCCTGGAGGAGAATGTTGTGCAACCCTTGCTTGTAAGCACAAGTGCTATAACACTAGCTTGTGAGTGTGTCAGAATGATATTGAAGATTGATGACATAGTCACTGTGAGGTAAGGAAGATGAGCATGTTGGGCTCCATTTTCTTGGCAGCTTGAGAATGCTATTGAGGTTTGACTTAATTTTAGAACCATATCAGCCGGACACATATTGAAAGCTGGATATTCTGAGCTATGCTTTGTTGTTTGTGGAAGTGATTTTGTACTGTAACAAATTTTTTTTTTTAATTTCGTTCTACTTGGATGATATCTAGTGTTTCTGCCTATCGTCGAGATCTTGTTTCTATGTTGCTCCTGTACTTGACAGATTTCTGTTGGTTGTTTTTTACCTACTGGTTTGATGTTTTGTTATCGCACACCTGTCATGATGATCTTTGTTGTCGCATATGGTGATCGAGTGACAGACGTGTGATGGTGAACTCATGGATTTTTCGCGAGTAGCAACCTTGGCCTCTCGCCGCCTTCATATACGTTGAATGTTTCAGAACTCAACACACATTGGCATTGGAGCTTGTAGCTACGGGGATTAAATGATGACGGGTAATGGTGATTTCGTAGAGCTTAAAATGTGGAAGCGATAGTACATATGATGATGACGGAGTTTGTCAATTATCATCATAAATTGATACGCATATCTTAGTCCACGTATCAGCAACTTTGGGATTTAGGGGATGTTTTACCAAGCTGAAGTCTGATATAAGCTCGAGAACATTTTTTTTAATGGGGATAAACTTGAGACCCTTTTTGGCATCCAATGTAGGCTCAGCTTTTGGAAAATAAATAACGTTCTTGGTGAGTGTTGATTATAGTGCCGGAAAATTATGAGATAAATAACTGAAATGTGTAGAATTAATTTTCTTTATTTAAGATAATTTTAAGTCTGTAAATTATGTATCAATTTTTAACACAGTTGTGCAGCATTTTCGGATAATTGACTTTAGGAAAAAAATTTGTTATATGCCATTGAAAAAATATGTCAATTGTGTGTGCCACTTTTGCTGTGTGCGACTCAATAATTAATTTCATATTGAATACCACTCAAAATAAATTTTTTTTTGTAAAACCCCACATTAAAAAATTGCAAAAGACTCATACTTATCATTTTTTTTTTTTTTTTTTTTTTGCAAATAAGATCTGCCACATCAGCCTATTGAGTCTCGAAAACTCAACAGGCCACTTGTCATGCGGGGACTTGTGGACAGTAGTTTGTTGAGCCTAAAAAACTTGACAAACCGCTTGTTGAGTTTCTGGTACTCGACAAGCGGTTTTGGCTTGGCCTTGGTCCGCCCTCCCACTACACTCTCTCACTGAAATTCATCCACTCTCTCAAACACATATTTGGTTTTTTTAGATTCAAATATCTTGAAATTTAACCATAATTTTCAGTCGAAGTAATTATCAAAATTGTATATTCAAAGAAGATCTTCGAAACAAGGTAGATTTTGTTGAAATCTGACCATTTTTTTGTTAATGATTTTTAAAATTATGTCATTAGTGCTTAAGTAGATGGTAGAAATATTTGTTTAATAGAGATATGACCTAAATGTCGGTTAGAGAACATGCTATTGTGTAGTAAATTTTTTTTGGATGAAAATTTATTTATTTGCTACCATAGGTTTTATTTAAGTTATGTTAGTTTAGGTAAAGTTTGTGTGCATGGACACTGTTGACGATTGGAATTCTAGATTCCTCTGTTGATATTATGCAAGAAAGGGAGTAAGAAGGAATGAGATCAATCAGACAGATTCTCAAAATGCTCGGGAAAGCCCAACCCTTTGAACAGGCATATCCCGAGAATCACGAGGATCTTTCCACGTATGAAGACAACTGCCAGGAGGTTAACATGTGCGGTTATCCCTTAATTGCACGTGTTAAGTCGGCGTGGGAGTTAAGTGCGGTTAACAAAACTGCATTCAAACAACCGTTCGAGGCCGTTCAGTGTTGGCACCCTTTTGGTCGATATAAAAAGGTGGTCAATGCACATTCTAAGGGCGGTTAAGCGTATAAGCATTACCAGGAGCCCAAGTAACCTGAAGACTTAGACATAGTTACATAGATACTAACATAGAAGAGATCTTCGCCTGTGATCATCTCTTCCACCCTCTTGTAAACATTTTGTCTTACATAGTGAAATCACAACAGGACGTAGGGCTATTATTCCCACCATCGAGGGCCCGAACCTGTATAAATTCTTTTGTGCCTGTACAAATATTACTCATCCTACCTTCCCGGAGGAGTGCCCTGAAAGGTCCCACAATTCACAAATTTGCATAAGATCGACTAAGGACCCAAAGTCCAAATCGTCGACAGCTGGTGCCCACCGTGAGACCTTTTCTCAAGGTGCTTTCCCTTCATCTGGAGGTTTGGTGAGCCATGTCTGGGGCATATAATTCCGAGAACAACTTCGATCTCGACGATTATGCCCATATATAAATGCCTTCGCCTAGCGATCCCGTTTTGATGGAAGAGTTCGATTGCGAAGACATTCCGAAGGAACGTCAAGAGGACATGTCTTCCCCTACCCGGGTCATGTCCATCGACCAGGGGATGGAAGAGACAGGTCCGGAACTTGATGTTAGTTCCACCGTATGCAAAATCGAGTCTCGGTCACCTGCGTCCCCATTGGGGACCAGGATGGTAGTGACCAGGAGCTCAGTCCAGGGAGGTTTGATCCTGACAACCTCCACTCTCTCTTTGATTTCGAGTCCGACTCAAAGCAAATAGAGATGTTCACTCCTTCTGTAGCTTCGCTCCCCAGAGAATTCGCTGCCTTTTCGGAGGAAAACCCCGATCAGCGGACTACTAGGGAAGAACAGGAGCGCAGACAAAAGGAGGAACAAGAATGCAAACAGAAGGAGGATCAAGACCGTGAGCGACGAGATAACGAACTCCGCAGAACAGCCCTAGAGGCCCTGCAAAATGCGCAGTCTTGTTATGACGCAGCCCCTAGTTCGTCCCGTCGCCCACATGGTCGCAGGCACGACCAGACTCCTTCTTTACCACCAGAGCATTTACCGGCGGATGAAGAAATGATTACACCTGGCGCACCAAAGAGAAGTACGCATGACCGACTTCGATCTATCGTGGAGGTCTTGCGTAATTTTCCTCCTACCCTCATAGACGCGGACAAACCGGCTTTTGCTAGGATCCTGGTGGAGAAGCTGGATGAGATCGCATCTGATGTGACCCCTATAGTTTCCTCCTGATCTACGATACATTCCCATGAAAAGGAGTATTCCCACTCTAGTCATGGTAGACGTAATCGATTACCATCCGGATCACTTCAGCATGACAAATCCAGGCGCGTGGGAAGTTCTCGTGATCAAATTCCCGTGCATTCTCGTCTGGGACCACGTGGCGCGTCTCCATCGCGTGAAACCGCTTGTGGTTATGTTGGAAACCGGGGAACTCTCCACAGTCCTTATGTGGGTTGTAAAGCTTTTTCGCATGGCCTCCGTGCGGTCGTCTGGCCAGATAAGTTCAAGCCAGGGGCTATTGAGAGGTTTGATGGGACCCAGAATCCGTCGGAGTTCCTTCAAATTTACATCACCGCTATCCAAGCGGCTGGTGGGGATGATCGCGTCATGGCCAACTACTTGCCGACGGTCCTTGAGGGACTGGTAAGGACCTGGCTATTTAATCAACCCGAGGGTTCGATATATAACTGAGAAATGTTGTGCGATGCTATCCTCAACAATTTCCAGAATTGTTATCAGAAACCCGGGAAAGAGGACGATCTTCATCGTCTATGATAAACCTCTACGGAGACTCTTCGACAATTTGTCAAAAGGTTTGTCGGGGTGAGAAATACCATCCCAAACATATCCGATAACTCCATTATCAGAGCGTTTAAACTCGCTGTTCGATATCAGAGGTTTACGGAAGATTTACTTATCCACCCTCCTCAGTCAGTAGCCGATCTCTTTGATATGGCTGATCGCTACTCAGATGCGGCCGAGGCCGTTGAATGGAATAAGACGGTAGGTAAAGGGAATTTACCGCCCCAACTAGGTCTCAAAGACGCGAAAAAAGAGGATGCAGGAAAGAAGCCGGAGTCTTCATCGGGCGGGAAGTCGAAGAAGTACAAAAAGAATCGAACTGGACATTACCGGGGGTCGTAGTCGCGGAAAAGCCTCCACCGGCCAAAGGTAATAAGTTTTCGTTTAAAAATAAAACTGCTCTGGTGGTCGCAATGCCGACCAGCCAGAAAAATCGACTAACTCGCAGGAAGGCAAGAAATGGTGCTCGATCCACAACACTCCGGGACACGACCTCAAGAATTGCCGAAGCTGGTTGAAGCAATTAGATGACTTCTACAAGGGAATTGGGCTGATACCAACTGTGCCATCAAAAGAGCAGACTTGCGGGCTTAGAGACGCCGACGGGGACAAAGAAATGTCCTACCAGGTACCTCGTAATTATGTTAATGTCATTTTTGGAGGTTCCTCCTCTTTTGTTTCTAAACGACAGTTTAAAGCGTTCCATCGAGAAGTTAACCAAGCGAAAGCTCCCCTTGGCGAACCTCAATACTCCCGTTGTTTGGACACCCCTTTGACATTTGATCGCTCTGATTGTCCCGTTGGGCTTACTCGACCATATGGTCGTTACCCCAATTATCAGTAACGCGAGAGTCGAAAGGGTTCTGATCGATGGAGGTAGTTCCTTGGACATTTTATTGGTCAAGGCATTGGACGAGATGCAAATCCCTGGTTCAAAAATCAAACCCATAATCTATCCGGTTTATGGGATAATTCCTGGTCCCTCGATGATGCCGATGGGCAGGTGGTGCTCCCAGTCACGCTGGGTGAAATGGATAATTTTTGAACAGAGTTAGTTACTTTCGATGTAATTGATTGTGATTCGGCTTATAACGCGATTTTTGGCAGGCCAACTCTCGCTAAATTTATGATGGCGACGCACTATGCTTATCAGTGCAGGAAGTTACCTAGCCCCAAAGGCATTATCTCAGTCCGAGGCAGCCGCAATGTGGCATTGACTTGCGATCGGTTATCACTGGAGCTCGTGGATCAACTTCCCCTTCGGGATATCAAGATCACCACTACAACTGCGGATACGATCAAGGTCACCCCTCGACCAGAGGAAAAACTAAAACTGGTTCCATTATGCCCAGATGATCCATCTAGAACAATTCGGATTGGATCAGGCCTGGATGACAAATAGGAACTCAAACTCATTACTTTCCTCCAAGCTAATGCAGATGTGTTTGCGTGGAAACCATCCGACATGCCCGGTGTCCCAAGGGAGGTAATTGAGCATAGGTTAGCAATTCAACTGGACAGCGACCAATAAAGCAGAAGCTCAGACGCTTTGTTGTTGATCGGCAAGAAGCTATCCACGCGGAGTTAGACAAACTCCAAACGGCCGGGTTTATTTGAGAAGTTGATCATCCGGAATGGCTTGCAAATTCGGTCATGGTCCGTAAGTCAAATGGTAAGTGGCGCATGTGCGTCAATTACACCAGCCTGAACAGTGCTTGCCCGAAGGATGACTTTCCCCTTCCCCGCATCGACCAGCTGGTCGACTCTACCGCGGGTTGCGAACTGATGAGTTTCCTGGATGCTTACTTAGGATATCATCAAATTAGCATGGCAGAAAAATATGAAGAGAAGACTGCCTTCATCACACCATTTGGCACCTACTGTTACGTTAGAATGCCATTTGGTCTCAAGAACGACGGTTCTACGTACCAGCGCTTGATGCAAAAGACCTTTCTTTCCCAGATGGGGCGTAATCTTAAAGCTTACGTAGATGACTTGGTTGTAAAAAGCTTGACTCATTTAGATGATCTTGCTGAAACCTTCTGTAATTTGAACTGATTTGGAATAAAATTAAATCCAAAAAAGTGTTCTTTCGGGGTTTCATCTGGTAAACTTTTAGACTTTCTCGTCTGTTCTAGAGGAATCGAGGTTAATCCTGAAAAAATAGGGCCATCGAGCAAATGAGGTCTCCTTCGACCATGAAGGAGGTCCAGTGCTTGGCAGGTCGCATGGCCACTTTAAGTCAGTTTATATTGCAACTAGGCGAAAGGGGATTATCTTTTTTCAAAGCTCTTCGAAAACACCATGGTTTTACCTAGTCAGATGAAGCCCAGAAAGCATTCCAGGAGGTTAAAGTGTTGGTTTCTCCGATCACAGGGGAACCACTACTTCTTTACTTGGCGGCCACACCTCATGTGGTCAGCGCGGTTCTGATCGTAGAAAGAGAAGGTGTGCAACAGCCCATTTATTACGTAAGCGAGGTATTTCATGATCCTAAGGAGCGTTACCCTGAAGTCCAGAAGATACTTTACGCGCTATTGATGGCTTCCCGCAAGCTACGGCATTACTTTCAAGCACATAAAATTACAGTGCCCTCGTCCTTCCCTTAGGGAGATATTATCCAAAATCCAGAGAAATCTTGTTGAATCGCGAAGTGGACTATGGAACTTGGAGCATTTGACATCCATTTCACCCCTCACACTGCGGTCAAGTCTCAGATCCTTGCAGACTTTGTGGTCGAATGGACTAACCCTGACCCTCCAATGCAAGAATCTCAAGACTTATCATGCACCGACCACTGGACGATGTATTTTGACGGCTCTCGTAGTTTTCAACACTCAGGGGCTGGAGTTGTTTTAGTCACACCCCAGGGCGATCAACTCAAGTTGTCATTCAATTACATTTTGTTGCGACTAACAACGCAGTAGAATATGAAGGTCTTATTGCAGGGCTCTGGGCAGCAAAATTCATCGGAGTCCATCGATTAGTGGTGAGAGGAGACTCATAGCTAGTCGTAAACCAGGTAAACAAGGAGTACAGCACCTCCGATGAGACAATGGCTCATTACCTGGGGGAAGTGAGGAGATTGGAAAAAAACTTTAGTCATTTCGAAGTCCAATACATCCAGTGAAAGGACAATATTCTCGCAGACCAATTATCTAAAATTGGATCCTCACGTACATCTGCTCCGGCAGGAGTGTTCGTCGAACACTTAGAACATCCTTCGATCATGACTACAGTCAAAGATGACCAGGTGACAGTCTTCGTTACCAACCTTGGACAAGAAGGAGATTGGACCCATCCATTGAGGGTCTATCTCGAACATGGGACCTTGCCCAAGGATGAAACCAAAAGCGATCGGTTGATTCGAAAAGTGCGCCTATACAAACTTATAGAAGGGTTTTGTATAGAAAAGGTACTCAAGGAGTATTCATGCGTTGTATTTTGCAAGAGGAAGGTAAATCCCTCTTGAAAGAAATCCATGACGGTGTGTGTGGTGCGCACGTGTCATTTCGAACATTGATCGGGAAAGCTTTCCGACAGGATTTTTATTGGCCTTCAGCACTCGATGATGCCAAATACTTGGTCAAGACATGCCCCCAGTGTCAATTTCATGCAAGACAGGTTCATCAGCCCGCATATGCCTTGCAAACTATCCCTTTAACGTGACCCTTTGCGGTCTGAGGGATGGATAAATTGGGACCTATGCCACAGGTGGTCAATGGATACAAATTCCTGTTCGTAGCTATTGACACGTTTACAAAGTGGATTGAGGCTGAAACAGTCCGCAATATCACCACTACTGCGGCACATAAATTTTTTCATAAGAACATCGTCACTCAATTTTGTGTTCCTAGTCGTCTCATCACTGACAACAGTTCCCAGTTCGCTAGTGGTCTCTTCTTGGACTATTGCAATAATATTGGAACCAAGGTGTGTTTTGCTTCTATAGCTCATCCACAGAGCAATGGTGCCATCGAACGTGTCAACGGGCATATATTACAAGGCATCAAGAAACGTGTTTTCGATCGCCTTAAGATGCGCTCGGGGGCTTGGGTAGATGAGCTCTACTCCATTCTGTGGGTATTATGTACTACCTGTAGTCGAGCCATCGGTGAGACACCTTTCCAATTGGTATATGGCGCTGAGGCTGTGTTACCTATGAAAATTCGTATTGGCTCTATCCGAACAGATCAATTCGACTAGATTGATCAGATCGAACAACGAGCTTAGGATTTAACCTTCCTCGAAGAAAAACATGATTGAGCATTGATAAGGTCAGCAGTATATTTGCAAGCTTTGTGAAAATATCACAGCAAGAGGGTGCGGCCGCTTAGTCTTCACGTGGGTGATCTGGTTTTACGAAAAATACAAAACCAGTCTAACCGCAACAAGTTCTCCTTAGTGGGAAGGCTCTTATATTGTTGTTTCAGTACCGCGACCAGGATCAGCTCAGTTAGCGATGGAGGACGGTATAATCTTGTCCAATACTTGGAACATCGATCAACTACACAAGTTTTACGTGTAAGTTCCCCAATCTTTTTTCCTGTTCAATTAGCATGATTTGACAAAAACTTCGTGGGTACTTTTCTTTGGCTCATGTTATGTTCGTTTCTTTATTTGCCATACCTATACCGAGCCTGGCTCGGGGGCTGATCACCGATAATCATCTTGCTAAAATATCCTAACCAGATTCGCTGGCTGATCTTATGGTCGCATCCAGCTAAGACATCCCTCAATAAGTCGTTTCTCAACGCACACGGGACTTACTGGCATGTTCCTGATCATTCGAGTGGCTGCCAGTTCGTAATAAGGTCATGTGTTATATTAAGGTTAGTATTCTTTATGATCGGATGATTGTATCTAAGTTAAAGTATTTCTTAGATATTCATAATGCCCATATTTTTTCAGAGATTATAATACTAAGTCTTCGGTACTTATGATCTCAGGAGGGGGCTAAGAGAATATGGTCATAATGTGAAACGAAGGAAGTATCACTCTTTTCCAAAATTTAAGGCACGCATTTGCATGTTATAAATGTAATTTCACAGGTACAATTACTAAAAGAGATCATTGCAAGGAATCAAATAAGGCCTAGTTCTTTCAGCAGATCTTCGATTAGAGGCTTGACTTCTTCAGAAATGGCCTCAAGTTGATCACTCTCAATCTCTGCGTTTTCTACCACCGGCTTTAGATTCAGATCTAGGCCATGATGAAATCGTAATCTGCAGAGAATGGCAGAGGTTATAGATCGTACATTCGACTTCATTGCCTCTTCCTGCCGTTTTGTATCTCCAGGAAGATACTTGAGAAGTGATTCGGCTTGGGCCGCGACCAATGTGGCTAACTCACTAAGGTTTGGATTATCCTTTTGTGACTCGATCACATTTGCTTTTCGAAGATGTTCAATTGAGTATTGCTGCAGGAGGAAATTGTTTTTTTTTAAATCTTCATTCTCCATGCTGACAGTATCAATCTTCGAGCTTTGTAACTCGATGGTCGCCTGAAGGTTTTTCTTCTCTTCTGAAAGATGGCTTATTTGATCCTCTTGTGCTGCATGAACACGGCAAATGATTCTTACAGCAATTCATGTAACTAAATAATGCTTTCTGGTCGGAAGTATACTTACAAGAACGCTTGGACTGCGCTTCGCAAAGTTCCTTCTCTAGAGAAGAATATCTTGCGGCTGCAGCTTTTTCTTGATTCTCTCGATCAGCCATGCTTTTATTCAAAAAAGCATTTTCTCTGTAACAAGAAGGATGATCAGCTATGCTTAAATTCGGATTCAAGTTAACACGAATAAAGAGCACCACACTTACTGTTGCAGCCAGCTGATCTCCCGTTGTGCGACCTCGAGATGCTTTGCTATAGCTGTCGACTTGGTCGCCACCCGGGTCAAGTCCTGAAACACGATAAGGAATTGCTCTTAAAACTTGAATGTTCCTGAATTTTTGTGAGCTCGAAAATAATAACAAGAGTTGTGCGTACCTCTATGTAATCACCGAATGAGCAGCTCTCAACATCAGCGTGAGGTCGAGCCTCAAGACTTGCTGTGTCCACGGCAGGGGCAGTAGATGATTTTTCTTGTTGATCCCCCTCTGTGGCCGGGACTGCGGTTCCCATCCCTTGGGATTGGATCTCTGCTGCCATTTCCTCCACAATGGCCTAAAGAACTTCTTCGACCATGGGATTGGACTTGGCTCTCCCGCGACCTCTGCTGTGGGTGTAGTACCATGGCTTGTCAAGGTCGCCGAGGTACTGGGCGCAGCATCCCTGCGCCTAAATACAAACAAACATATTGTAAGGTAAAATGCCTCCTGTCAGTCATATCTAGATGGCGATAGGAGAAGTCCTTACTTTATTCGAAACCCCACCCATGGTTTGGGTTTCGATGATGAACTCCCAGGAGAAAGAAGCCCACTGAGTGCTCCTGGGAAAGAGTCTTCTTTTATCCTTGTCTTCCTTCTCTTAAAAAGGACAGTATCCTCTTCTCCCTGTATGTACACAATTCAATGAGTATGTGCAGAGGAACGATAACATACAAGATTGTGAGGATTCTTACCACAATCGCTCCCTCGATCAGTAAGGGAGGTGTTATTAGTCCTGGGGCTTCACGAGCCTCAGGCGCCGGGGTTTCACCCGTAACCATAGGATTGTCAGTGGTCACGGGGCCATTGTAGCCGTCTCTGTCTCCGCGGTCAGGGACAAGACTTCATCGATTTGAAGGGAAGCTGACCTCTCTAGGATGCTTGTTCCCAAAAGGTCAGTCGCTTTCCTCTTGCGACGGACCAGAGGAATGTCGTCTTCCTCATCCTCGCTCCCTTCACCCTGTAAAATGAAGAAGTAATTTCCACTCGTACTTGGGGTTACAGGGGGTACCAAAAATCTTACCACGGTCTTCTTTGCGGTTATGATTTTCTTTCGTGAAGAAGCCCCTCCCAGGATCTTCTTGGGTTTTTCGGGAGCAGGCTCCTTCACTTTGCACTTCGAAGGGGTCTTCCTTGCCTTCTTCGCAGCTGGTCTCCCAGAAGGACCAACGTCCTCGCTTGGATGCGTCGCCTCAGCAAATTTTCCCAGAAGCTATATTATTCAAAATGCTTTTGGTAATACAAGATCAAGTGGATGATTTACAACAGAGCTTGTAGGGAAAGATCATACATTTCGGCGCTCTTGCTTAAGATCGTCGCTGGCATTAATTAAGCTCTAAGGGCGAGGTGATCCTTTGCCTCCCTCCACTGCGGCGTTGTACGACCGTAGGAGGTAATTTGTCCGTTTCTTGATTTCGGACAAGGATAGCACTGTGTCACAAACAAGCATGTTAATAAATACGACATCTTTCATCAGCAAAAATATGTATTTTGTTGATTAGAGGACATACCATTGTTATAATCCAGGGTGTTGTCCGCCATGAACTCCACCTCCCAAGCCGGATGTACCCTTTCACGCTGGGGGCTCATCCTGTTCTTCACGAAGTGGCGTATTGTATCACGCGCGGTCAAGCCTTCCTGGACTAGGTGAAGAATGGCTTGAGGTTGTTTCTTTAGCTCTGCGCTCAGAGTGGGAAGGGAGTCTAACTTACTGTCTTTCTCCGGTCGGGTGTTTGCGAACCACAGTCCGCTCTCCGACGGAGGGGTGCAGTAGAACCACTTATGGTACCATCCGTGCATAGAATCCCGTAGAGGTGGGAATGGGTACTCCTTCTCCCGTATGCGGAAGTAGATGCACCCAGCGACATTGGTACTCTTTGACCATGCCGAGAAGTAGAAGTGTTAGAAAAGCTCCACGCTTGGAAGCACTTCGACGAAGGCTTCACATAGATGTTGAAAAATCGCCAGGATGAGGACTGCATTTGGGTGGAGATTCACTAACTCCAACCCAGAGTGGTCCAAGATTCCCGCAGAAACTCGCTTTCTGGGAATCGGAACACGCAGCGCAAGTACTCCTCGAAGATCACCAATTCGCCCTCTTGGATGATTGAGGTTTCTTGATCTTTCTCCGCTGGCCGCCAGTTGATCAGCAGCCGAGGGGGGGGGGGAGAATCTCTTCTTTCTCTAGTGCCACCAGACTCTCCTCTGTGTGGTGGACAGATCGGCTCCAGGATGCCATTACTATGGAGGATTGAGAAAAAAGTGATGGCTTTGGAGACGACGAAGATGAGGAGTGCAAAAGAGGGTTTTGTGCGGCAGGAAAGTCTAAGGCAACGAAGGGTTTTTGGCTATGAGGCTTCCCCAGTAAGCTACCTCTTCCTTTTATATGCCCGAGACAATCCTTCGTCGAATATTTTATTAATTTCCCATAATGGGTGTATTTCCCTCTTGGAACCCATTATCCATACCCAGTAATGAATCCGAAATGAAATGTGTTTCTTATCATTTTATTTCGCATTCGTGGGCTATGGTACAGATAAAAATATGAAAAATTCCTAAAAGTTTATTAAGGAAATAATCCCTTATGACTTTGGAATGAACTTATGACCTGTATATTGATCGCCATGTAATTCTGTGATCGATGCGGACATGTGTGATCATAACAGCTGTGGTCGCCGTATGGTCAAGATACTGTTCTGTGATTGTTACCCTAGTTCTGATTGCAGTTTACGGTTTCAATGCTATTCTGAGACCAAAGAACTGTTTTGTGATCGTTACTCTAGTTCTGATCGCGGTCTACGATCTCGATGCTATTCTAAGACCCAAAAACTGTCCTGAGCCAGTTTCGGACAAAAAACCCACCTGAATATTTTTGGTCGCAGAAGCATTCTTGTGTAACCATTTCTCACATAATATAAATAACCTTAATTCGGATTATAAGTTTTACATAATCCTTTTAAGAGATCAAGTGTGTAAGAGAAAGAAATTCTTTATTTCTGGCAATCCTTACATACAAACGGTACATAGGCGACCAAAGCGTCGACCTGGTCTGATAGCTGTTTACAAAGTTCCCCCAGGGACATGTTAACATCAGTGGGATCAACACTGGCTGACCCCAGAGAATTGGCTATGGCTCAGCCTATCTACATCATCCCGAATCAAAGAAGTGCTGTTATTCCTTATCAAATCGGAGAGTTCTCGTTGCTGCTGAGCATAGTCCCTCTCCAAGCGGAATTGGCGCGCCTCTTTGTGGGAGCTGTCATAACATTCTGCCAGATGCAGAATGGCCGAAGACATCTCATCGGTCTTCTTCTCCAGAGCCTCTTTTTCTTATTGGAGAGTTCGCTTGAGGGATACACTCTCACCAAAAAGAGCCTGGACTTCAGCAGGCTGGTCGCTGGGGGCTTCAGAGATTTTCCTCTCCTGCACATGTATGCGTTAGTTTTAAAAGATAAAACGACCAGCAGAGAGAATGAAGATAATTACCAATCCTCGCAGTAAAGTTAGGGGTGTAATCGGATTCGAATGTAATCGGATAATCCGGATACCGAATCCGAAAAAATCGGATTCAGATGTCTTTTCGGATATCCGATTATATAATCGGATTCGGATATATATCTGATTATTTTCTCGGATTCGGATTCGGATTCGGATCTGGTATGGAATATTGGATTCGGATTCGAATTCAGATTCGGATAATATCCGCATTTGTTTAGATTTTAGGTTTTCATTTTAGCCCAAATCTCCTCCTCTCCCTCCCGTCCGTCAGCGCTGCCACTTCCTCCCCGTCCCCGATCGGTCCCCACCGCCTCCTCCCCTGTCCCCCCATTCACCCCATCCCCGCCGCTGCCTCATCCCCGCCCCGTCCGCGCTGCCGCCTCCTCCTCCTCCGCAGCCTCCTCCTCCTCCTCCTCCCGCAGCCTCCTCCCTGTCGCGGCCTCCTCCTTCAACGTCCTCTTCCTCCCATGGCCGCGTCCTCTCATCCTGGCCCCATCCCCGTCGCCGCAGCCTACTCCTCCGTGGCCTCCTCCTCCACGGCCTCTTCTTCCCCCGGCCACCTCCTCTCGTCCCCGCCCCATCCCCACCGCCACGGCCTCCTCTGTGGTCTCCTCCTCCTCCTGCGGCAGTCGCCTCCTCTCACGGTTTCCTCCTCGCCGCGGCCTCCTCCTCCCGTGGCCTCCTCCTCCCGTGGCCCTCCTCCTCCCCACGACCGCCTCCTCCTCCGGCGGCCTCCTCCCTTCGTCCGCCTCCTTCTCCCCATCGCAGTCTCCTCTTCCCGCAGCCGCCTCCTCCTCCCGCATGCACGCTGCCTCCCTGCTGCCACCTAGTCTCACGTTCACATCCGAATAATATTCGAATTCAATCCGAATGAAGGAAAAATCCGAGTCGAATGCGAATCTGATAACTATTCGATTCGTATCCAAATCCGAGTATATTCGAATTCGTATTTGAATTCAATTAAATTTAATAGGATTTGGATTTGGTATGACTACTATCCGACCGAATCCGATCCGATTACACCCCTAAGTAAAGTTGGACGGGAGGATGAGACATTTCCCCTGGTAAGTAGATCACCCGACAAAAGTCGAGGATCATCTGGTCGCGGGAGTGCAACCTTCCCATGAGAAAATTGATCACCCAACAAAAGTTGAGGATCGTCTGATCGCAGAAATGTGGGACTTCCCCCAGAAGCAGATGGAAGTTTCGGAGGATTGTTGTGGATCTCCAAAGGTGGAGATGAGGGTTCAACCTGCCGAGTTGCATGGACAGGGAGAACTATATGGGACAAGGAAAGAGAATGCAATGATGCATCCCCAACCTTTGCACCCGTGAATGAAGCTCCACTGGAGGATCCCTCATCAATCTTTGGCTTCTTCTTTGGAGGAATTAGTTCCTCAGTCACCTGTAAGTTCCCAAAATGCATTTGGAAAATGATCAGGATGAGAAATGATGACCTGAACCAGAGTTCCAGAAAAGTCTTACCTTTTGGAAGTCCTAGTCGAGTTCGGGTATCACTTCCTCTTCGTCACTCTCAATCTCAATAATGTTCTTGGGGTCTTGATCTACCATTGAAACAAGAACTGAGGTTTAGAGGGAGTAACTGGAGGGGAGAAGTAGCTCTGAAAAAGACTTAGTCGTGGTGAAAAACTTGTGAGTTCAAAGAACCAAAAAGCTCTTCTATTTATAGAGCCAGAAGGCGTCGGTTGGTTTCCACACACGTCTCGGGTTCTTAAAACGCACTCACGGTTGCCCTCATGGTGGGTCAATTCAGTCATTATTATCCGTCAAGAAAAACTTAGGGTTTCTCTCGGGATATGAATCGTCACACGACGGAATAGTTTCGGTTGAAGTTTGATATGTTGGGTTCATAATTCGATGCAGAATAAAAATTTGAAGTAAATATGTCTTTTCATTTTCTTCAAATTTGGGGGCTAGCCGACGGGGATTATCACCCAAGCTAGTTCAAAATAATACACATCTGGTTTAAGATAGAATCAGATTAGACGTGTGTCTATAAGTCCGTCGTTTGGGTCTCAGACAACAGAAGGGCTCGGATACAAAGATGATTCATGATCGCAGCCCTTGCGTGATCATGAGACTGCAGATAGTGCGCGGTCAGAAGACTGTAGACAGTGCGTGGTCAGAGGGTCATTGACTATTTACGACCAAAGTAACTCAGGAAAGCCTAACCATTTGTACAGGCATATCCCGAAAATCACGAGGATCTTTCCACGTATGAAGACAACTGCTAGGAGGTTAACATGTACAGTTATTCCTTAATTGCACGTGTTAAGCCTGCGTGGGAGTTAAGTGCGGTTAACAAAACTGCATCCAAACAACCGTTCGAGGCCGTTCTGCGTTGGTACCCTTTTGGTCGATATAAAAAGGTGGTCAATGCACGTTCTAAGGGCAGTTAAGCGTACAAGCATTACCAGGAGCCCAAGTACCCTGAAGACTTAGACATAGTTAGATAGATACTAACATAGAAGAGATCTTCACCTATGATCATCTCTTCCACCCTCTTGTAAACATTTTATCTTACATAGTGAAATCACAACAGGACGTAGAGCTATTACTCCCACCATCGAGGGCCCGAACCTGTATAAATTATTTTGTGCCCCGTACAGATATTACTCATCCTACCTTCCCGGAGGAGCGCCCTGAAAGGTCCTGCAACTCACAAATTTGCATAAGATCGACTAAGGACCCCGAGTCCAAATCATCGACACCACTCTCCTGTTCAGGATCCCACTTCAAAGTGCTAAGGACTTGAGAACTCCCCTAAATTCATTCTAAGACTCAACTATTACATCTGTTGCCGAAATAAGAATTTATGATTTAGAGGAAGAAAACATCAGGAAATAACTCCAAAACTTGAAATAAAGACCGAGAAAGAATCATGCTTTTCGGATTAGGTCATCGCTAACCCTAGAATGGATCTACTCACTAAAAGCCATAATAATGCAGAAATAAGAATAACAATTAAATAAAAACTCACTTGATTGCTTGGAAATTGGAGTCGCCGTCCTTACCTGCCTACAAAAGCAATAAAAATAGAGATGTTGGGGTAAATCTCCGCGAAACTAAGTCCAGGTAAGTTGCGCCACATTTGCCCGGGGACTCCCCGGGCGCCGCCTTTTGGCCCCCGGGACTTGGCCTCCGGCGCCGTCCCGGGCGCCGCCATCTGCCCGGAGACCTGGCCTTCGGCACCGTCCCACGCGCCGCCATTTGCCCGGGGACTTGGCCTCCGGGGCCTTCCCGGGCGCCGCCTTTTGGCCCCCGGGACGTGGCCTCCGGGGCCTCCCCGGGCACCGCCTTTTGGCCCCCGGGACGTGGCCTACGGGGCCTCCCCGGGCGCCGCCATTCCCCCCTGGGGACTTGGCCTCCGGCGCCGTCCCGGGCGCCGCCATTTGCACGGGGACCTGGCCTCCGGGGCCTCCCCGGGCGCCGCCATTTGGCCCCCGGGACTTGGCCTTCGGCGCCGTCCCGGGCGCTGCCATTTGCCCGGGGACCTGGCCTCCGGGGCCTCCCCGGGCGCCGCCATTTGGCCCCCGGGACTTGGCCTCAGGCGCCGTCCCGGGCGCCGCCATTTGCCCGGGGACCTGGCCTCCGGTGCCTCCCCGGGCGCCGTCTTTTGGCCCCCGGGACTTGGCCTCCGGCACATGTCCCGGGCCTCATCGCCCTCCTCAAGGTAAAGTCTCGAGTTGTTTATCACGTGCAGGTCACGCGAGGAGCGCCTCGGGAATCAGCGACCACCTGTCAAACATCCAAGACGTTTGACTGGGAGAAGGATGTTCCTACCCCTCAATCCGACGGTGGCTTCCGGGGTAGTTTAGGCTTTTTGCTTCTTTTTGGGGCTATAAATAGCCCTTGTACCCCTCAGTTGTAAGCAAGTGATTCATTTTGTTGGGATAGCTAAAAACTAACAGGTGTGCTCCGGAAGCCTCTCCCCCGGAGAGAGCCTCCCCAGCCTACTTCGGTCAGGAGCGCACCGACAGGACTAGGGCCCCCACCGGGACCGGAACCTGTATAAATCCGTGTGTCATTTCTTGTGCTTGTCCGGCGGGGGAGGACCGGTCATCCGGTCAACCCGCGCCGCGTAATCTCCGCTAGGATCATTTTCAAAACCTGCCGGGGTATTCGCAATACCACGACAGTTGGCGCCGTCCGTGGGGACTCGTGACAAGACGCCATGGCTCCACCAAGAACAAGGGCTCGCACCCTTCCCGGTGACGCCGGTCTGGGAGACCCGGTGCCGCCCGTCTGGGACACTGCTATCCCGGTGCTTCCGCCCGGAGGCGGCCCGGCCTAGGTACCGCCTCCCTCCTTTCTTCTTAACTTAGGCGCTTCCACCTCCAGGTCGTTCCCGGTGACCGCGAAGACCTCGGCCGGGACCAGTCTACCCCCGACGGCTCCCCCGGCTCCCCGGGATGCCCTGCTTGAGGCTCTAGTGGAGGGCCAGCTCCGCGCCCAGCGCTCAATGGATGAGCTGCTCAGCGTGTTGGCGCGGCCTCCGGCCCCCACATTTGCGTCGCACCCGTACTCGGGGGCTATGCCCCCGTTTATGGGTTATCCGGCAGCCCCTCCGGCCTCCGGAGGTCTGTCCGCCCCGTATGAACCTGCCGGGGGGTTCCCTCCCCCTGCGGGATATATGTCCGGACCCTTCCCGGCACCCGGGTCCATCCCGGTGCCGGGAGGCTACTTCATGCCAGGGCCTTTCTTGGCACCAGGGGGGTACCCCGTCCCAAGCCTATTTCCAGGGCCGGGAGCCCACTTCATGCCGGGGGTTTTCCCCACGCCGGGAGCCAGTCCCGCCTCCCGCGTCGCGTTTACCGCACCCGGGGCGGTCGACAGAGCAGCTCCCGTGCCTCAGCGAACTTCCCCCCGTATGGGCTCCCCGGTTCCAGACATCACCACGGGGGCTCCCCCCTCGCCGGTTCCGGATGTTACAGGGGCTTCCCCCTTTCCGGTTCCGGTCGTTGCCACTGGGGCCCCCTCCACTTCGGTTCCAAACGTCGCCGTGGGGGCCCCCTCCCCGGTTCCGGATAATACAGGGGCTTCCCCCTTTCCGGTCCCGGGGGTCTTCGCAGGGGGCTCCCCCCAGCCGGCCCCGGAAGCTACAGTGCGTATGCTCCCTAGCTCGGCGGAACAGGTCCGTTTCGCCCGGGGGGAGGTCGAGCGAACGCATTCACCTGAGCGCGGGGAAGAACTTCCCCCCGGCCGTGAGCGCGGGGAGCCTCCTGCCTGCTCTTTTCCATGGAGAGAAGAATTTCTTGGAGGGTTGGCTGATCTTCCTGAGAAAGGTTTGATTCCTGGGGTCTCTGTTGAGATGAAGGTCCTCCCCTTGCAGGGTCTTCCCTGGGCGAAGCTTGCTCCCTGTCCTCTTGACTACCTTGCGATCTTCTCTTCGTGTACACCATACTGATTCTTCTGAAGAAAGAGCAGATAGGTCTAACTAACTAAGAGAGAGAACTAGGGCACTAATGCGGAAATTAATGCAACTATTTAATGCACAAAACACTTAGGCTTCTAGCCATAGTAAACAAATTAACCATTGCGAAAGCAACGGCGGAGCACAAAAGCTAGCAAGAGCATCCACCTGCTCAATCTATACTACCCTTTTCCCGGCTAATCCTCCACGACGGTCGACTAACTACTCAACCAGGGTTCTACCAGAAGAACTAGGCTATATGCCGTAGCAACGTAGCCCAACTCCTGAGGCACTCTATAAAAGCAGAACGCTCTCTCGGCATCTTGCTGAATTTTTAGAAAAGCCAAGTAAGACTTTTGAAATCCAAAACTTTTAGAAGCTACAAGGCTCCTGTTTTCAAAAATAGTGTTTTTAGAAAATAGATTTTTAAATAAACTACGCCTTCCTGGCGAGCCAATTCCTAAAGGTGTCGTCCTACAGTCAAGTTCTCATGCTGCTCTGATACCACTTTTCTCTGTCGCGCCCCGCACAGGGTACCACGACTACTCCCGTGGAGACCTAGCTTGCTGCAGCTGGCCTCATACATACATACCACTGACTTCCCAGGATAAGTCAAGCACAGGAGTTCATTGCAGCAGAGTAACTTACAAAATATCATTGATAAACAGTATGGCCTACTGGCCTGATACAACAAGAGTAATACAATGCCTTCACGGCACAAATGGTCTAATTAAAACAAAAGACAACTACTCGGCGGAAGCTAGGCGAAACCCCCACAGTCGTAAGAAGTTGACAGCAGAACAGCACACTTCAGGGTTCTGGCAGAACTGGTTCTCTTCCTTCTGGATCCACGAAATCTTCCAAGCCTTCATCTTGGTATTGTAGCACTCCATCTATTGTTGATAAGTTGCAAGGGTGAGCACTTACGTACTCAGCAAGTCATAGGTAAGAGTAGAGATACATATAGTAGAGATGACATGATCCTATGCTATTGAGGGAAAAGAGGTGAGAGGGTTTTTCCATAAATACTTTTGTTCCAAGCTTTTCAAATCTCATGCTCATGGCAGCATTTCATATACTTAGGGCACAATCCACATGCCTCTTAGATATCACATGATCACTAAATTATGGTACTACCGCGACACGTCAACACATGACAGCCCACGGCAGCACCCCTTATCATGACAACACATGTCATTTGGGTAATCTTGAACTAACAAATTTTAACTTATAAAACAATACTTGTGTCACACCCCGTGGATTCAATCCACCGCGGCATACTCCTAAAACTCGGGAGTACGAAGTATTCGAATACATTTTTAAACTCTGCAGAGGTGTACCTCTTTTTAAATCCACTTTTTCACTCGACTTCCAAGTCGGGCCAACTTCATGCGACTTATACGCATGTGACAAGGCCGAGATCACACAACGTTTTGCAGTCTAGTATTAACAGCATCCCTGCCCGGTAAGTGGACAATCTAGTCCCAAGTACCGTTGTGGGTCCTCCCCACTGCCTTACTTCCTAGCCTGGGTCTATGTTCTCGCAAGACACATAGCCTCTCTTGATTACAGTCGCGCACGACTTAATCTGGCGTAGGGCGTCTTCCTTCTTTACACCTTATCCTCTCATAATTTTTTTGATCTCACACCACTCATGGACGAACTGCGTCCCACCAGTTTCCACGCGAGAAACCGGATCGACAAGCCATGCAGGGAACTGATAATACTAGGAAAGCTACTAGATTGCGCCTGTCCCATACCAGGTAAGTGGTTGGTACGTTTTTCATGCCACTAGACGCACGACACAAGGTTCTAGTCCTTATATGCCAGTGACCAGATCATACCACAAACCATGCACCTTCAGTGCCTGCACATCCAGTGCAGCCAAGCACCTCCAGTGCTACCACCATTCCATACCAAAATACTGGTCACGGCTAGGGGTTCTATTTCATGAATATAGATGTACATGTTTATACCTTTATTAGTTCATGGCTTGCTATCTTAACAAGTTCACATTCATCAAGTATTCAATCAATCACTGCCATAATATCATTGATCTCAACACATGCAATATTAATGAGATATCTACTCATGGAATAGCATAGCAATTCATAAAATATAGGTTCAATATGATCAAAGTATGACTTGCCTTCCGCGTCGTAAGAAACAGCAGTTGATGTCGGGTCTGCGACGAAGTCTTCGAACTCGGACTCTTGCTCTGAACAAGGATCAAACAAGCAAACAGGCATTATAATCAATCCTACTCTTACTATTTCACTATATGCGATAATGCAAGGAGAAACACTTAGGCGATACAAGATTTGGAAGCGATTAGGGTTAAACTTTGGAAACCAAGGTTAAGAATAGTCGACAAAAGTTTACAAGGTTCCAAAGGTTCCAAAATATCAGGATGATATCAAGGCTGCGGCTGGTTCGCTCAAAAACAGCGAATGTCTTTAGGTCGGCATTCGGTTCAAGGCATCGACATAGGGTCGATGGATGATAGAGGGCTCAACTCAAGTTGTGACAATAGAATAAAATGTAGATCACAACATCAGGAGTCTAAGGGACAAGGTTATGTTCAGTTTGCATACCCAGAAGGGGTCAAACTGGCCCAATGCCATTGGCTGACATAGGCTGACAAGGGCTGACAATGCTGAAGAATGGCATTGACATGGTTTGAATAGTTCCCAGTGGCCAAAATGAGTTTTGATTCAAGCATATGGTGCACAAGGTAGTGAGGCAACTATTTGACAAAGTATTTTCTATTTTTCATGACCAGAGGTGGGTGAACAGGGCTAATGCCACTGACTGGCATAGTTTGACATAGAGTTGACATGGCCAGAAACTAGGGTTTGCCATTACTTTTGATCTAGGGCTCCAAATGATGCACCACTTTGTCTGGTAGTTAGACATTTGTAACAGGAACAAATGTCTCAACAGGATCTAGGGCAGGAGATGGCCGGAAAGTGATGAAAACCGGCAAAGAAGTTGACTGGCCTGGAGCACATGCAACATAAACAGTGCAGTAACTAGGGCATAGCTATATCTCACAATCTAGGCCGAATTGGAAGTCTTGGTAGAAGACAAGGTTGCTCAGAATGGTCCAAAACATCTAAATGGCAAAGTAGTTTGAGCTGGAGTGGCTGGATTTGGAAGATACTGGCTGGTGAAAAGATGAACTCAAATCTGTTTTGGGCATTTCTGATTTAAAGTGGTTGAACTCAATTCCTTGCTTGTGCATGATCTCTAGGGCATTAGAAACATACTGGTGGAGTTAGATTGGCTAGAGATGCACCAGGAAAGCTTAAACAGTAAGTTCAGTTCACAAGCAAAGTTCCAATTTGGGGTTTTCCAGATTTTAGCAAAATTGATGATTCTGGTTGCTTAGGGATGATAAGAATGATCTATTGAGCATGTTTGATCACTGGCTCGAGAGCTAAATCGGTTTAGGTGAGGGTTAATTGCTCACCGGAGTTCTAGGTGAAACACGGCGATTGCCAGTGACAGGAAGCATTTAAACTAAATTCCCAGCTTGAGAAGCATGAGGGGGATGAGGGAAGCTCACTGGGGGTGTTGGATTGAAGAAGGAAGCAGCGGTTGAAGCTAGCATCGAAGCTCCCTTTGCTGCTCACCGGGGAAGAAGAAGAAGACGGCGAGTTTGAGGACTTAGGTGTTTCTGGTGGGTGTGTGATGTTTCCCCGAGGCCAGAGGCTATTTATAGAGGATTCGGAGGAGATGCAACGGCTAGAAGTGCACGGGGAGTTGAAGCCGGCAAGGAAGTGACTGGATGGCGACTTCACGGCGAGCTGGCGATGGAGGTGACCTGTTCAGCGGCCGTGAGAGCTTTTGCAGCTGGAGCTGCTGCGAAGTGAAGGCGACACGATGGCTGGCCGCGGCAAGAACTCCACGTGGCTAAGCTTTCCTGCTGGAGCCGTTGCCGGTGGCGTGCAAACGGGAGAACTAGCTGGTCGCGATCCTCGCTGGAGAAGATCCACAGTAGCCAACGCCGAGCACACACGTGGCAGCAGGCGAAGCAACAGCAGTGGCGTGCTCGAGGTCGAAGGCTCCCGTGCTCGTGCGCTGTTCCCGGTGGTGGTCGAAGTCCCAGGCGCTGGTCGAAGACGGCTTCTGGTCGTGAACAGAGGGGCTGGTCGATCCAGGGGTATAAGTGTAAGAGTTTCTGTTGAAAAGTGGACTGATTTGTAATTCTGGTCTTAGAGAGGTTTAATCTTGTCGACGATTCGGACTCGGAGTCCTCAGCCGAACTTATGCAGAATTTGTAATTGTGAGACCTTTCAAGATGACCCTTCGGGAAGGTATGCTGAACAATGGTGAACAGGAGAACAGAGAGTTTAGACAGGTTCGGGCCCTCGATGGTGGGAGTAAAAGCCCTACGTCCTGTTGATATTTCACTAAGTGTGGTAAAAGGTTTACAAATGGAAGGAAAAGTCCTCACAAGCGAGGATTTTTCCTGTAAAAGTGTACAAAGATAAGCTAAAGAAAGCTTATTAAAATGCTATATAAGGCGTGCCGTAGACTTGGCTAACTTGGATTCTCCTTTTGATTGATGCTCCATGCCATCCTTTTATACTGTTTGAAAGGGTGCCATGTGAAGGAAACTGCATCAATCGGTTGCACGGACGGTTGGATGCGGTTTTTGGAACTGCTCTTAACCTCCACGTAGGTTAAACACGTGTTATTCTTGGATAACTGTACGTGTTAACCTCCTGACGGTTGATTCTCCACGTGTAGGAATCTTCGGGATACTTAGAATATCCTGTTGTATGGGCAACCGAATAGATAGATCCCAAGTATCCTGATCGGCAGATGTTCTGACCGCGGGATATTGGCTGACCGCGCAATATCCCGAATGTGTAGTTCGCGTATAGCCTACGAACTTCTGACCGCGCAAGGCTTACGGTCTGATCGCACGAAACCCGCGACCTGATCGCGTAAAGCTTGCGACCTTATGGTGATGCCCCTCAGAATAGCTTGAGTCCGCATCACCAGATACATGTCTGGTTCGAACTCGTCTCGAACCAAAAGTTTATTAGAAGTGACCCGGGTGTCAATCCTCGTCTGCTAGCCCCCAAATTCGAAGAAAACGGAGAGACGTGTTTATTTCGAATTTAAAAAACCGTGCATTGGATTTTTAACCCGGCTCTTTAACTTCTCCACTTAGTGGCGCACTAAGTGAAAACGGTTGGTTTTTCAAGACGGGTTCTGACATTACGTGACGGGTTATGATAGCGCCGTAGAATTGTTTTTATCTCGAGGTAAAATTGTAAATGCTTTGACGAAACCCGAGGCGCCTGGAATGCAAACCATCACCCAGGCGGCTATAAATACCAGGTTCTTGGGTTTGTAAAGCTTCACAATTTCCCTCCACGCCTAAGTCCTTTTCTTGTTATCCTGCCTTCTTCCTTTTCACATACCCTTCCCAATGACAGATCATGAAATCATCGAGATTGAGAGAGATGAAGGGGAAACTGTCGAACAAGGGTCTCAAACGAATGAAGTCCTGTCTCCCTTAAGGAAGAAACCCAAGGTTGACGAAGGATCTTTCAGTGGAACAAAGGTAAAGAATGTAGCGAGTTTCTTTCTTCCTTCAGTTCCTTTGACCCTCCCCGTTCATGCCTCTCGGCAAGTTAGGCCTTTATCCTTAGGAAAAGATCCTTTCACATCCAATTCCCCCATCCTTTTGGGTGATCAACATCCTGGTCGGCAAGCGGTGACTATCCCTCGATCAGATGATTGCCATATTGGGTTGGCGAAGCAATCTTCTTCTGGGGAGGTTGCTCTTCCACCATATGATGATCTTCCTCCCAAGATGAGTGTATCAACGGGTTATGCACCGGGACAGGTAACAATTCTTCTCCCTTTTTTGCTGATAATTTTAGTTAATATAACTAACTTTTGCAAAAATGTAGGAGGTAGGAGGCCCCAGCGATCAGCCTTCTGCTGTTCCATCTCTTCCTTCCGGACAGACCCTTCTGGAAGAGAAGAATGCCCTGGAGAAGAAGACCGAGGAGATGGCCTCGAAGATTCTGCGTTTAGCAGAATGTCTTGATCGATCCCGAGAAGAGGCGCACCATTTCCGTCGAGAGAGGGACTTCGCTCAGCAACAGCGAGAACTCTCTGACTTGATTAGGGACAATAGTGCGTCTGTTGTTAGGGACGATATAGATAGACTTAGGGTAGTTGCTAGTTCCCTGGGGGTTGTCAGTGTAGATCCTACTGACAACAACATGTCCCTTGGGGAACTTTGTAAACTTCTTTCGGAGCAAGTCGATGTTTTGATCGACTGCATCCCTTTTGTATGTAAAGAATGTAAGAAATAAAAGTTCTTTATTTCTCATGAAATATTCTCTACATCTTCTGTGCAAAAATATAGCCATGAACTTTACGTTCGCGACCATTCATACACAGGAAATTTTAGTTCTGCGATCAAAATCACTTTTAAGAAAAAAGCACCGCGACCTGCCCTGATTCCATGATCAGTTTTAAAGCCGCGGTCAGAACTAAGGTTTGACCAGAGTCGGGACTTGGTCAGGCCGTCACTCCGATTAGAATCGAAGTTTCAGCTTAAAACATGATTTCGATAAAACCATAACCCAATTAGAAACATTCCAGTACGTCAAAAATTGAGTTATATGATTTTTTCGAAAAAAATGTTCAAATATAAAAAGGAAAAACGTCCTCTGAAAAGTACTGAAAATTTTTCAGTCCTTTTACACTTTCAGTTTCCAAAACAAAGAAGTCTTTTTGTTTCAGATCCGACGCCTGAGTACTTTATCGGGTCCATCAGAGACAGTATCCATTATGGGAAATGAAATAAGCATTTAATGGAACGTTTGAAACGAGCCGTTTTACTCATTAATGCGTCGCCTTGGGTCTATAAAAAGCAGTAGGTAGCTTCTTGAGGAAGCCACTCAGCCGCGAAAAAACCCTTAGAATTCCCGCCGCTCAAAACCCTCACTTTCTTCAGCCTTCATCTTCCCCAAATCGCCAGCTTCCCCTTTGATTCTACACCAAAGATGGCGTCCTGGAGCAGATCCATTCATCATTCTGAGGAGAGCCTGATGGCGCTAGAGAAGGAGGAGATCCTTTCTCCGCGGCTGCTCATTAACTGGCGACCTGCGGAGAAGGACCGAGAAACCCCAACTGTCCAAGAAGGCGAGTTGGTGGTTTTTGAGGAGTATTTGCGTTGCGGGTTCCGATTCCCTGAGAGTTGGTTCCTTAAGGATATCCTTGAACATTACGGGTGGGAACTGATCAACCTCCACCCCAACGCGATGCTGATCCTTGCAGTATTCCAGCATCTCTGTGAAGCCTTCGTCGGAATATATCCCAGCGTGGATCTTTTCCGACGATTCTACTTTTCGGCGTGGTCGAAGAGCACCAACGCCGCCGGATGCATCTACTTCCGGCTGAGGGATAAAAAGGAGTATCCCTCCCCACCCCTGCGAGACTCAGTGCACGGGTGGCATCAGAAATGGTTTTACTGCACCCCACCGACCGAGAGCGGGTTGTGGTTTGAGAACTCGCGGCCGGAGAAGCCGAGCGAGTTGGATACTCTCCCGGCGATGAACGCGGAGTTCATGAAGCATGCCGAGGTGATCCTTCACTTAGTCGAACAAGGGCTGACGGCACGTGACGTCATCCGAGACTTTGTGAAGAACCGGGTGAGCCCCCTGTGTGAAAGGGCTCATCCGGCTTGGGAGATCAAGTCCATGGCGGACACTACCCTGGACTATAACGAAGGTATTCATTTCTGACATTGAAATCCTTTTATGTCATTTTTGAAATGTATCAATTTAACTCGTATCTGGGAACAGTCCTGCCCTCAGCTGAGATTGAGAGGCGGACTAACTACCTCCTCAGGGCGTACAACGCCGAGGTAGAGGGCCCCAAGGGATCGCCTCGCCCCCAAAGCTTGATTCATGCTGGCGACGACCTTAAACAGGAGCGCCGAAAGGTAAACTTTCCACTTAGCCTATGTTTTGCAGGTCTCATGTATATCCAGCACTAATCAATCTCATTGGAATGAAAATAGCTCCTAGGGAGGTTCGCGGATGCGACATTCCCAAGTGAAAATGTCGGCTCTCTGAAGAAGCCGGCGGCGAAGAACGTGAAGAAGGTCTCCCAGAGACCCAGGACAAAGAGTCCTGCCTCTAAGAAGACCAAGCTGAACCCTGGGGAGGGGTTTTCACGAAGCGTTCCTCGTCTCGCAAGAAAGACTGCGGTAAGATATCGCATTCCTGCTACTTTTTCAGGCGCGACATGGAATCACTTCTTCGTCGTACAGGGAGAGGGGAGCGAGGAGGAAGAGGATGACGTTCCTCTGATCCTTCGAAGGAGGAAGATCGGGGATCTTCCATCCAGCGATGCCCCAAGCTGCCCCGTAGAAACCACAGCTGCCGAAGAGGTGGCCGTGGCTGACCCTGCGACCACTGAAGATCTTGTGGTCGTGGGTGACCTTCTAATTCCTGAAGCCCCCGAGGTTTCAGGGTCAATCATCTCTGCTTCCCTGGTCGAAGGGACGACTAAGGTAAAGGATCTTTTCGATCATTCCCTCCATGGCTCTTTCTGCACATTTGATAAGTTAATGTACATACAGGAAGGAGAGCTTCCCCCTGGGACCACTGGGGGTTCCAGGGAGGAAAACCCTCCTCCTCCGCGGACAGAGGAGGAGGTAGACGAACAAAGGCCGGCTGTGACGGTTCCAGCAACTCAGGAATTGCCAAGGCCTTCGGATGCAGCCCCACCAGTTAGCCCGGTGGCCCAGGTAAAGATCTTTCTATGTGTTTTTACCCGTTCCCTAAGAATATGCCTATAACATGACATTTCAGGGGGGTGCTGTCTTATTTACCATAAGGAAGGCAAGAACCGGAGACGGCTCTCCTTCGCAAGGGGAATTTTCCCAGAAGTCCCAGGAACGAATGGGATTTCAAATAAGGTAAGAACTCTTACTTGACAGTAATCTTAGATAAAAGCTACCTGACCCATTCTTCCTGTTAGGCAAAAGAAGACAGCGCCTACACCTTCAACCGCCACTGGGGAGGTTGAAGCTAGGGCTGATGAGGGAGCCTCTAATGAAGAGCGCTCTACTCCCGTGGTTCAGGAAGTCGTCCGGACCGCGGGAGGTGAAACAAGTACAGGGACCGGGTCGCAACCAGTGACCTCTGGGGGTGGCGTCCAGCCGGTACTCCCATCAACTGTCCCTGTCGCAGGCACTTCCGGCGCGTTAGCACGGATCCCTGCTAGCATGGATGATGCCACTTTAAATAAGTTTATGAAGGTATGATCACCCCTGTTTCGGCGCTTAAATCGCCTTTAGAGCATACTTGACTCTCTTGTTTTGTGTCACAGGGCTTGTCATGGGTGACGAGCCAGTCGCATGCTGCAATGGCTAGCATGGCGGCTGTTCAAAAAGATCGTGACGGCTTGCGCAAGTGAGGAACGTCATTCTTCTGTTAATATAAGTAGGCTTTAATTGTGACTGACCTGATTTTGCTGCAGAGAGGTTACATTCTTGAAGAAAGAGTTAGCCAAGATGAGGCTAAACTCAGTTACAGAGTTCAAGAAACTACGGACTGAAATCAATAAACTTCAGTCTGAGAAGGCTGGTAAGTCGATTCTCAACTTGAGAAGACTTAAAACCGTTTCTTGTTAATAACCTCTTTTCCCTGTACAGCGCAAGCAGGTCGCATTACACAGCTCGGCCAGGACAAAATGATTCTCGAGTCCTCGCTCAACCATACCGACCGAGCGGTCAAAGAGTTGAGCTTACTGGTCTTCGAAAAACTGAAGGCCGTGGCCAACCTTTTGAATACCAACGTGGTGGAGTTGAGGAAGGACGACCCAAGTGTCAGCGATTGGTCATCAATGCTCACAGCTCAAGCAGAATCACTGCTCGAATATCTCCCTGGAGATTTACGGCGACGTGAAGAGATAATCAGGACGAGAGTCCGATCAGCCGCTTCTGCCGTACTCAGCCGGGTTCGACTTCACCATGGCCCAGATGCGAATCTGAGCGCGCTGGTGGGACCGGTTGAGGTCGAGAGTGAAGAACTGCTTGACGCCGTTATAGAAGAAGTCAAGCCCTTCGTTGACAAACTCTTGGCTGAGCTGAGGATCGAATGATCCTTATATTTTGTAACCAAACAATTGTAATTACAATGCTATGTATGTAAAACTATTTTTTCAAAAGAAAGTGCATATTCACATCATAAGTTTCATACTATAAGTATATTCCTCTAGCCCCCGCCTCTGTTTTATGAATACTGAAGCCTTAGTATTTTAAGCAGAGGGGAAAACATAAGTATGATGACCAGGGATATGTGCTTCAAGCCGATGGTCAAGATTAAAGTAACATTTTAACCTTATTGCAAACTGGTAGCCACCCAGATGACCTAAGACTAGCCAGATAGTCCCGTGTGCGTTGAGAAACGGCTTATTTAGGAGTGACTTATCTGGAAGTGATCATGGGATCAACCAGCGAATCCGGTTGAAAAATGCTGTAATAACCTAGCCGCCGGCGATCAGCCCCCAGGTCGAATTTGTATAATTTGGGCTTAAAGAAAAACACTCATTGTATGAAAACAAGACATGTTTTTTATGAAAAGATGCTAATTGAACAGGAAAAAAGTGATTGGAATACTTACACGTAAAACTTGCGAAGTTGATCGATGTTCCAAGTATTGGACAAAATCCGACCATCCTCCATGGCTAATCGCGCAGATCCTGGCCGCGGCACTGAGACGACAGTATATGGTCCTTCCCACTTTGGGGAGAATTTATTGCGGTTAGACTGATCTTGAATTTTTCGTAAAACCAAGTCGCCCACGTTGAGATCACGTGGTCGCACCTTTTTACTGTGATACTTGCGTAGAGCCTGCAAGTATACCGCGGACTTGATCAGGGCGCGATCACGCCGTTCTTCCAGGAGGATGAGATCTTGCGATCGCTGTTCGGATTGGTTGAATTGTTCGAATTGATTTGTGCGAACAGATCCAATACTAACTTCCATAGGCAACACAGTCTCGGCCCCATAGACCAAATGGAAGGGTGTCTCACCGGTGGCTCGACTAGAGGTAGTCCGTAGTGCCCATAGAACAGTATAGAGCTCGTCTGCCCAAGCCCCCGAGCGGGTCTTGAGGCGATCAAAAACACGTTTTTTGATGCCTTGCAATACTTGCCCATTGGCTCGTTCTACGGCACCATTGCTTTGTGGATGTGCCACGGAAGCAAAGCACACTTTAGTCCCAATCCGATCGCAGTAGTCTAAGAAGAGACCACTAGCGAACTGAGAACCGTTGTCTGTGATGAGACGGTTTGGAACACCAAATCGTGCCACAATGTTCTTGTGAAAGAACTTTTGTGCAGCTGATGCAGTAATATTTCGTATTGGTTCGGCCTCAATCCACTTTGTGAACGTGTCAATGGCTACGAACAGAAATTTGTACCCATTGACCGCTTGTGGCATAGGACCGACGATGTCCATTCCCCAGATCACGAAAGGCCATGCGAGAGGAATAGTTTGCAATGCATAAGCAGGTTGATGAACCTGTCTCGCATGAAACTGACACTGTGGACACATCTTGACCATAAACTTGGCATCATCGAGTGCCGAAGGCCAGTAGAATCCCTGTCGAAAAACTTTTCCGACCAGTGTTCGGTATGACGCATGTGCACCGCATACACCGTCATGTATTTCTTTCAGGAGGGCTTTTCCTTCCTCCTGAGATATGCAGCGCATTAATACTCCTTGAGTACCCTTTCTGTACATAACCCCATCTATGAGTTTGTACAGACGCGCCTTTCGAATTAACTGATCGCTTTTGGTTTCGTCCTCGGGTAGGGTCCCATGTTCAAGATAAACCCTTAATGGATGAGTCCAATCTTGTTCCTGATCGAGGTTGGCAACGAAGGCTATTGCCGGATCATCCTCGACCGAAGTCATGATTGAAGGATGATCCAAGTGTTCAATGAACACTCCTACCGGAGCGGATGAGCGTGAGATCCAATTTTGGATAATTGGTCTGCGAGAATATTGTCCTTTCGCGGGATGTATTGGACTTCGAAGTGACTGAAGTGTTTTTCCAATCTCCTCACTTCCCGCAGGTAATGAGCCATTTTCTCATCGGAGGTGCTGTACTCCTTGTTTACTTGGTTTACGACCAGCTGTGAGTCCCCCCTCACCACTAATCGACGGACTCCGAGGAATTTTGCTGCCCGGAGCCCTGCAAGAAGACCTTCATACTCCGCTGCATTGTTGGTTGCAACAAAGTGTAGTTGAATGACATACTTAAGCTGTTCGCCCTGAGGCGTAACTAAGACCACTCCAGCCCCCGAGTGTTGAAAACTACGGGAGCCGTCAAAGTACATTGTCCAATAATCGGGGCACTCCAGTTCCTTTGCCAACTGCACGGGTGGCTCAGGGTTGGTTCATTCGACCACAAAGTCGGCCAAAACCTGAGACTTAACCGCCGTGCGAGGGGTGAAATGGATCTCGAAGGCACCGAATTCAACCGCCCATTTGGCGATTCGACCAGATTTTTCTGGATTTCGGACAATATCCCCTAAAGGAAAAGAAGAAGGTACTGTGATCTTATGTGCTTGAAAGTAATGTCGTAGCTTACGGGAAGCCATCAGTAGCGCGTAAAGTATCTTCTGGACCTCAGGGTAGCGCTCCTTAGGACCATGAAGTACCTCGCTCACATAGTAGACGGGTCTGTGCACTCCTTCCCTTTCCGCGATCAGAACTGCGCTGACCGCGTGTGGGGTGGCTGCCAAATACAGAAGCAATGGTTCTTCCTTTTCAGGAGACACCAATACCGGCGGACTGGAAAGATATGTCTTTACCTCCTGAAACGCTTTTTCGGCCTCGTCGGACCACGTGAAGTTATGATGTTTCCGCAAGGCTTCAAAGAAAGGTAGACCCCTTTCGCCTAATCGTGATATAAAGCGACTTAAAGCCGCCATGCGACCAGCCAGGCGTTGAACATCCTTCATGGTCGAGGGCGACCTCATTTGTTCAATAGCTCTGATTTTCTCAGGATTAACTTCAATGCCCCTGGAACACACAAGAAAACCAAGAAGCTTTCCTGAAGAAACCCCGAAAGAACATTTCTCCGGGTTCAATTTTATTCCAAAGCGATTCAAGTTACAGAAGGTTTCAGCAAGATCATCCAAATGAGACAATCTTTTGGTACTTTTTACAACCAAATCGTCTACATATGCTTCGAGATTACGCCCTATCTGGGAAAGAAAGGTCTTTTGCATCAAGCGCTGGTACGTGGAACCAGCGTTCTTGAGACCGAACGGCATTCTGACGTAGCAGTATGTGCCGAACGGGGTGATGAAGGCAGTTTTCTCTTCATCGTCTTCTGCCATGCTAATTTGATGATATCCTGAGTAGGCATCCAGAAAACTCATCAGTTCGCAACCCGTAGTGGAATCAACCAGCTGGTCGATGCGGGGAAGGGGAAAGTCGTCCTTCGGACAGGCACTGTTGAGGCTAGTATAGTCGACGCACATGCGCCACTTGCCATTTGACTTGCGGACCATGACCGGATTGGCGAGCCAGTCCGGGTGATTCACTTCGCGGATAAACCCGGCTTGTAAGAGTTTGTCTAACTCTTCTCGGATGGCTTCCTGTCGGTCGGTGGCAAAACGCCTGAGCTTTTGCTTTATTGGTCCATGTCCAGGTCGAATTGCTAACCTGTGCTCAATTACTTCCCTTGGGACATCGGGCATGTCGGACGGTTTCCACGCAAACACATCTGCGTTAGCCCGGAGGAAAGCAACGAGGTCGAGTTCCTATTTGTCATCCAGGGTTGACCCAACCCGAATTGTCTTGGATGGGTCATCTGGGTACAAAGGAACTTGTTTGAGTTTCTCATCCGGTCGAGGGGCAGCCCTGATCGCATCGGCGGCGACAGTGGCGACCTGAGCGTCCCGGAGGGGAAGTTGATCGACCATCTCCAAAGATAGCCGGTCGCACGTGAGCGCCACGTTGCGACTACCTCGGACCGAAATGACACCTTTGGGGCCAGGCAATTTCCCGCACTGATAAGCATAGTGCGTTGCCATCATGAACTTAGCAAGAGTCGGCCTGCCAAAGATTGCATTATAAGCTGAATCACAATCGATTACGTCGAAAGTAACCAATTCTGTTCGGAAGTTATCTGGTTCTCCCAGAGTGACCGGGAGGACCACTTGTCCCAATGGCATCATGGAGGGGCCTGGGATTATCCCATAAAATGGATGGATTATGGGCTTGATCTTCGAACGAGGAATTTGCATCTCGTCGAGTGTCTTGACCAATAAAAGATCAAGGGAACTTCCCCCATCGATCAAGACCCTTTCGACTCTTGCGTTACTGATGATTGGGGTAATAACCAGAGGTAACCTCAATGGTCGAGTTAGCCCCACAGGACAGTCAGCGCGATCGAACGTCAAAGGCATATCCGACCAACGGGGATATTGAGGTTCACCAAGGGATGTCTCCGTTTGGTTAACCTCTCGGCAGAAGGTTTTAAACTGCCTTTTGGAAACGAAAGAGGAGGAACCTCCGAAAATGACATTAACATGATTTTGAGGTACCTGGTAAGCCATTTCTTCGTCTCCATCGACGTCTCTAACCCCGCACGCCTGCTCTTTAGGCGGTAAGGTTGGCATTGGCCCAGCTCCTTGATAGAAATCATCCAGCTGTTTCAACCAACTCCTACAGTTTTTGAGATCGTGGCCTGCGGAATTGTGGAGTGGACACCATCTTTTGCCCTCCTGCAGATTAGTTGATTTTTCTGGCTGGTCGGAATACCGGCCACCAGAAGCAGTTTTACTTTTAAAATAAGACTTATTTCCTTTGGTTGAAGGTGGTTTCTCCGCGACCGCGACCTCACGGTACTGTCCAGAGCGGTTCCTCTTCGACTTTTTTGACTTCCCACCCGGTGAAGACTCCGGCTTTTTGCTTGAATCTTCTTTCTTGGCGTCCTTGAAGCCTGGTTGGGGCGGTAGGTCCCCCTTGTCAACCATTCGGTTCCATTCGACTGCCTCGGCTGCATCGGAGTATCGATCAGCCATATCGAACAGATCGGCCACTGATCGAGGAGGGTGGACAAGCAAGTCTTCAGTGAATCTCCGGTATCGAACGGCATGCTTAAATGCCCTGATTACGGAGCCATCAGATATGTTCGGGATGGTGTTTCTTACCCCGACAAACCTCTTGACAAACTGCCGAAGCGTTTCGGTCGAAGTTTGCCGCAGTCTATGCAAGTCGTCCTCCTTACCCGGCTTTTGGTAACAATTTTGGAAATTGCTGAGGATGGCATCACATAGCATTTCCCAATTATAGATAGAACCCTCAGGCTGATTGAACAACCAGGTTCTAGCCGGTCCTACGAGGACTGTTGGCAGGTAGTTGGCCATGACCTTGTCATCGCCTCCTGCTGCTTGGATGGCAGTAATATAGATCTGAAGGAACTCAGATGGGTTTTGAGTTCCATCAAACCTCTCAATGGCCCCTGGTCGAAACTTATCGGGCCAAACGACTGCTCGTAGGCCAGGCGAGAAAGCTTTGCAACCAACGTAAGGACCGTGAATCGTCCTGCGACTTTCGGTCGGGTTTCGAGCAAACTCACTTAATGGCGAGGTTACTCGGGGTCCCAAACGAGAGTGAACGGGAACTCGATCCCTACTACGAGAGTCCTGCATTCGCCGATATTTGTCCTGTCGGGACGGTAAAGGTGGCGGGTAACTCCGTCGGCCAGAGCCACAATGAGGACCATCTCGATCACGGGAATGTGTCACTGAGCGGGAAGAGGCTGTTGGGGTCGCCTCGGATGTGACCTCGTCCAGTCTTTGCGCCAGGATCCTGTAAAAGGCCGGTCTCTGCGCGTCCTTGACCGTAGGAGGAATATTGCGCATGACTTCCGCGATAGATCGCAGTCGACCATGGGTACTTCTCCTAGGGGCACCAGGTGTTACTGTTTCTTCGTCCACTGGGAAATGCTCCGGTGGCAAAGAAGGAGTCTGGTCACGTCTACGACCACGCGACCGTCGAGAAGAACTTGGGGCAGCATCGTAACGAGCCTGCGCATCTTGAAGAGCCTCTAGGGCAGTTCTGCGTAGTTCGTTGTTTTGTTGCTCGAGATCTTGCTCCTCCTTCTGTTTGCGATCTTGTTCTTCCCTGGCAGCCTGTTGATCGGGAGTTTCTTTCGACAACGCAGCAAACTGCCTAGGGAGAGAGGTCGCCGATGGGGAGAACATCTCGGTTTGTTCCGAGTCGGACTCGAAGTCCAAGAGACGGTGGAGGTTATCAGGGTCGAACCTTCCTGGGCTAATTTCAGGGTCACCATCATATTTTCCCTCAGCGGGATCCTATGACGGGCTGGACTCATCACCTAACACATTAGGAACCTCTGTGGGTTCTGACCTTGTGCCAGTTACCTACTGGTCGATTAACATGACTTGGGGAGATGATTCAGCCTGGGGAAGATTCTGGCCTTCGACCTCTTCCATCGGAACAGGATCGCTTGGAGAAGGCATTGGTATATGGGCATAATCCTCGAGATCGAAATCATTCTCGGAATCATATGCTCCAGCCATGTTTCGGCGAACCTCCGAATTCCAATTAAGACGCCTTGAGAAAGGCCCCACGGTGGGCGCCAGCTGTCGACGATTCGGACTCGGAGTCCTCAGCCGAACTTATGCAGAATTTGTAATTGTGAGACCTTTCAAGATGACCCTTCGGGAAGGTATGCTGAACAATGGTGAACAGGAGCACAGAGAGTTTAGACAGGTTCGGGCCCTCGATGGTGGGAGTAAAAGCCCTACGTCCTGTTGATATTTCACTAAGTGTGGTAAAAGGTTTACAAATGGAAGGAAAAGTCCTCACAAGCGAGGATTTTTCCTGTAAAAGTGTACAAAGATAAGCTAAAGAAAGCTTATTAAAATGCTATATAAGGCGTGCCGTAGACTTGGCTAACTTGGATTCTCCTTTTGATTGATGCTCCATGCCATCCTTTTATACTGTTTGAAAGGGTGCCATGTGAAGGAAACTGCATCAATCGGTTGCACGGACGGTTGGATGCGTGTTTTGGAACTGCCCTTAACCTCCACGTAGGTTAAACACGTGTTATTCATGGATAACTGTACGTGTTAACCTCCTGACGGTTGATTCCACGTGTAGGAATCTTCGGGATACTTAGAATATCCTGTTGTATGGACAACCGAATAGATAGATCCCAGGTATCCTGATCAGATGTTCTGACCGCGGGATTTGGCTGACCGCAATATCCCGAATGTGTAGTTCGCGTATAGCCTACGAACTTCTGACCGCGCAAGGCTTACGGTCTGACCGCGTAAAGCTGCGACTGATCGCGTAAAGCTTGCGACCTCGTGGTGATGCCCTCAAAAGCTTGAGTTCGCATCACCAGATACATGTCTGGTTCGAACCTGTCTTGAACCAGAAGTTTATTAGAAGTGACCCGGGTGTCAATCCTCGTCACTTGCACTGGGTCCTCGTCACTTCAGCCCTGTAGGAGCTACATCATAACCGAGGCAAATCCGGACTTGGGGCCACCCTTCATCACTAGCGGGCCCCTTGCCGATGGCTCGTAAAAGTACTGGAGGAGCCGGAGAGTCGCCTTCTTCTCGGTGGCTATTTCACACAACCATATGAACAACCCCATCCGGATGAGTTGTTCGGGTGAGGTGGTAGGTGGTGAGAGGAGAGGCAGAGCCGGAGCGCCCGCCCCCGAAGGCCTCAAAGGCCACCACTTCCCTCTCCCGGGGGCTCGGGGCCTCCCTCTGGCTCGGGGATTCGGATGTCCCCGATGGCAAAGTATTTCTGCTCTAGCAGGCCCTCGAGGTCCTGCGCGGAGAACTTGGTCGTGCTGAGGAAGTCTGGGGTCACCTCCTCTGGAGGTAGCTGGGACGCTTTGGCTCGGCCCTTCGGTGCCATCGCGGTGTAATGGAAGTTTGTGGGGAAATGTGCTACCTGGAAATCAAACTTCCGGGGGAGCAAAAATGCACTTTCGGGGAGCGAGTTTCTGGAGTTAGAAAAAAATGAGTGTCTGGGTCGAGGCCCCTCCCACCTATTTATTGACGGAGGGGGCTTCCGATGGGTGCCACGTGTCCTAGATCCATCTAGGCTGTCGATTCAAACTGTCACATGGATATCAAAGGACTGCGCGAGGATCGAGATGCCGTACAGCGCACACGCGAATCGAGGGCTCGCGCGGGTCAATAGCCTGGGAGCCGAAACGTCACGCATGGCTCAAGGTGTGTCCCGGAAGGCGAAGCGTCACCCAGGGCCAAGTTCTATGCATACCCTCCGGGGACACCATGTGTCCCTGGGGGTCCCAAGGGTTGCTGTTGAAGGAAAATCCTGGACGCTTCCTATGAGATATCATAGAGGCTTCCCGGGAAAAGCCACCGAGGTCTCCCATAGAAGATCGTGACAAAACCCAGACGTCCACCGGAAAAAATCCCGGACGTCTCTGAGGAAAAGTCCCAGAGGACTACCGGGGAAGTCCCGGATGATCTCCGTGAGAAATCTTGGACGTTCACCAAGCCGAATCCCGGACGTTCACAGGGAAAAATCCCGGACGTCCACCGGGAAAAATCCCGGGGAACCACCGGGGAAAGTCCCGGACGTCCACCGGGAAAGGTCACGGAGGCCCCTTGTGCGAGGGCACACGAGGTCACGTGCAGGTGACGTCAAGAGTGCCCCGGGAACTAGAGAGGACACTTATCAAGCATCCAAGCCTTCGGCCAGTGAAATCGCGTAAATACCCCTCCATTCGACAGCCATAGCTAGGGTTCTTTAGTCATTTGTGAAGGATTCCAACTGATTTTATCACACTCAAACAATAGGCTGCCTCGAAGACCTCTCTCCCCAAGAGAGTACCTCCCCAGCGGATTCTCGTTCGGATGGTTCCGACAGGACTAGGGCCCCCACCGGGACCCAAACCTGTATAAAAATCGTCATGTCAATTGCTGCCTTGCCCCGTGGGAAGTGGCCGGTCACTCGGTTAGTTTGCACCGTCGTTCCCGTTTCAATTCTTTCTGTGAAACCAGCAGGCGGTATATTTTATACCACGACACTAAGGATCAAACAATGATATGCCAATGACCATTGCTTGTCTCCGGAACTCCGTACTATAGTTCTGGACGGTTTGGTTGCTCCGTTGGTACAATCTATGCCAAGATTCCCATCTCTCCTCATGGTAACTCATTGGATAGAATTCTTATCGCATGAGTCATTTGAATTGAACCCACGCAAGGTTGTGAGCTTCACCACTGACGACAAGGGTCTTCCACCATGTCTTGGTGTTGTCCTTCATCTTCGAAGGTGCGAACTTAACCTTTTGAGCGCAACTGAACCCTTTCATGTCAAATTAGGTCTCAAGCTGGTCGATCCAAGAATCTAACTTCTCAGCATTGATCACCCCATCATATATGGGTATATCAATCTTAGGGTCGACCTTAAAAGATCCAATAGCTAAGGAGGTGTTGGCGAGGTCGTCGGCCTTAAGGTCGTCTTCTTCATCCTTGTCGTCTGGCCTGCGTAAGTCTTCACCAGTCCTCACACCGTAACCTTCCCTGCTTTAGGTTGAACGATCATGGCCTACTACTTAATCCAAACAAGCATGGTTTCCATGTCAGTGGAGAGCTTAGCCACTTGATCTACTAGGTTAGCTTGAACGAAGGTTCCTTCAGACATTGTTGAAGATGCGACTGTAGGTATCGTCAATTGTTTGCCTGGAGTTTTGCCGAAGGTTTTGTAACCCTGGCGAGTCTTCACCATCCACAGGACAGGATAGTTGCTCTGATACCAAGTTGATCCGTTTGATTCCTAGCATTGGTTTTTGCACTAGCCTCACCCAAATGCTAATATGCGGAATAACGGGATCTTCCTTGGAATTACCGAAACCCAAGTTGATCGAAACACAGTTCAAGCAATTGCACAACTCTTTATTTCAAAGAGGGCTTTACACGTCAAACGTTAGACACACTCGTCTACGTCGATGAACATGACTTTATCTGATCTATATCAAGGTAGATAACCTGGTAGATGATAGATAGATTACTCTAACCTATTACAAGGTATTTATAGTCCAATCGTATGAGTATGTATCAAACTCAACAACCTAAAATGTTTTAGACTCAAACACTAACTAAAACTAACAGATAAAGCTTAGTTATTTATATTCATATGGGAAAACAACTTTGACCAGAGGACGAATCCTTTCCAAGGTCGTGAACCAGTCACGGTCACGAAACCTTTCCAAACTCGATTATGGTTGCGAAGTCATATGTAAACTCCACCTGAAGATCAACCCAGATCATGCTGTGAGGAGGATTTCACCTCACTGCAGAAGACAGTTGGAACTTCTACTGCTTGCTTTCTCCACCTATTGCACTTGCTGTTGCTGCACTTTGGAAGAAGAAGTAGCAAGAGGGGTTTGGTATACTTGTATGCAAAGGGTAAGAATTAGAAAGACTGTATACGTGTATTCACCACTATACACTATGTATGTGTGTCTATTATGATGTCCACAAACACACACATGTGTACAAATTCTGGTCATGCATGAGGGTTGAAGAAAATTAGGAGAAGACAAGAATTGGCTGAAAGATTGAATTGCGATTATGGGGTTTTAATTGGACAGAATTGCAAATAATCATAATTTGGAGGTTAATTCAGACTTAGTTCAGTATAGAGAGTTTGATTGAGTAGTTATATTAGAATGATTTAGACCAAAATGAGAATGAAACAAACAAAAAAATGAAATAGAATTAGCGTCAAAGTAAATAGTATTTTTACCAAAAATGGCTGAAAACGTGAATAACTGAGTTTCGGGCTGAATCTGAACTTGGTGCAAAAGGGAAACCTATATAAAACAATAGAAAGAACATATTTGTTTAGTTGGATTGGAATTTGGAGGTGATTGGAAGATTTTATCCACTTCTGGCCTTCGAGTGCTGAAAAAGGACTAATTCGTGAAGAAATTTGGACTGCATCGTGAAAAGTGATCAAATGAACTCTGGTATTCAAGCATTTTAAGATTTAGATTCCATAGAATTCTAGGAGAAAACTATTCTGCAACAAGTCAAACTGAAATCCGAAAACGTTAATTAGGGTAATTAAGGTGATTAGGAATTTGGTTTTCAAAAACGAACTGGGGACCACGTCGCGAGTTTCCTCAGGATGACAATTTTCACGACCATGATCATGGTCGCGACGATTGACAGCTGCATAGTTCATATGTGGGTTGTAAGGCTTTCTCGCCAGGACTACGAAATGTGGCCTGGCATGATGAGTTTAAACCTGGTATGATTGAGAGATTCGATGGGACTCAAAATCCAATCGAATTTCCCCAAATTTATGTCACTGCCATTCAAGCGCTCGGAGGAAACGAACGGGTTATGAAGAATTATTTTCCAACTGTCCTTGAGGGTCCGGCACGGACTTTGTTGTTCATTCAACCAGAAGGATCGATCTACAATTGGGAAATATTGTGTGATGCAATCCTCAACAACTTTCAAAACTGCTCCCAGAAAAGAAAATGATGTCCATCGTGTGTGCCAGACTTTGATTGAAACACTTCTTTGCAGTTTGTTAAATGTTTGTAGGAGTAAGGAACATTATTCCTAATATTTCTGATACTTCGGTTATTAGAGCCATTAAACACAGTGTTCGATACCGAGGTTCACTGAGGATTTAAGTATCCATCCCCCACGATCAGTGTGAGAGTTTTTTGACATGGCTGATCCATATTCCGATGCAGCCGAGTCTGTAGAATGGAATAGAATGGCGGACAAGTACAACTTACCTCTTCAACCTGGCCTCCAAACCGCAAAGAAAGAAGATTCGAGCAAGAAATCTAAATAATTTGCAGGTGGAAAGTTCCAAGAGCCTAAGAAGAATGGAGCAAGCGAATTTTGTGAAGTCGCGATCGTGGACAAGCAACCACATTTCCATTCAAAGTTAATAGCCCTCCTTCTGGTGGTCGCAATGGCGA